>CM052541.1:166655676-166828133 GCA_028533065.1 Trachops cirrhosus | reverse complement strand
CGTGCCTCTCTGGGCTCCAGCTTCTGGGGCACTGTGATCCAGTGCAGCACGGCACACGGGTCCTGGACTGCTGCGTGGAGACGGGGAGCAGTGTACCCAGGTCCGGAAAGTGAGAGAGCTGCTGCAACAAGATGGCGACTCTGAAACCCACAAGTGCTCATTCTAGAGAGGATGGAGAGGATCTGTTTGCATGGCCAGCTGAAGCTTGGAAAAGGGCAGATCAGGAAATGGGGAACTTCTGGGCATGGTTTTGGCTTATAATCTTTTGGGGAGCAAGGGAATTGCTGGGTCTCCTGGGAGAGAAGGGATCATAGCAGGAGTGCTCTCAGTCCCTCCAAAGTCGGAGCCCTGTTAATAAAAATCTGTTTCCTTCAACACAAATCACTGGGTCATGTATTAGGGTGACAGGAGGCCAAACCCCGTGCTGCATGATTAAAATTACTGAGTTATTTTCCATGCAAACAACTGTAAACTTACTTTTGTCCCACCTTGCATGTGATTGCCAGCAGGTTGTACATCTTTCAAAGTGTATTTACTAATTGTATTTCTTAATTTATGAATTACCTTTGTCTGTCTTCCATCTACTTGTCTTTCTTATCAAACTCCAAGAAAATAATAAAAATATAGAATTAATAAATAATAGATAATTATGTGTTTGTTACAATTAGTTCCTCTATTTCTATCCTCTTGCTTGTATGTTTCTACACCTACAAAAAAAAAGATGGGAATTATCTCTTCACATGCAGTGCTAAATATTATCCTTTAAAACAAGTCTGTTTCCTTAGATAATCTTATAAACGTCTCTGGTCATATTTGTGGATTGGACACCATCCAACATGTCCGTGTTCCTATGGACTTACATCTAACTCTTTGTGTTAGTGTTTCTAGTTCGCTTTGTTATTCAAACATCGTTGGTGTTCATAGACTGTGCTATAATTATACAATATTCCTACACAGGAGTAGTTCAGAAAATTACTTCAAAGCACTAGTTAAAAGCTGCAGAGCCAATCTAAAGATACTGATGTACTTGTTACATTGTCATATATCAGGATTTTTGAAAAGAAGCCTAAAAAAAATGTTCACAAGAGCAGCATTCAGATTTATGTGAAAGCCATCACAATCAGCCTGCTTTTGGAAACTAAGCTATCCTCCAGTAAAAGGTCAAGAAAAGGGGTGGAGGGACTGAGCAAAACAGAAAAAGGACTCCTGGATATGGACCCCGGTGTGGAGATTACAGGGAGAGAGGGGATATAAGGGGATTAAATCGTAATAGGGAAAAAATGGAATAAAATGTTTTTAAAAAACAAAAAACATTGTGTTTAAATGACTCATTTCAGGTCCAAAACAACTATGTATTGGCCAATTTGTAAAGCCTTATAGAGTTCTATATGAATCACTCGTATGTTAATTTACATGGAATGTTGAGATTTTATATGCATCAAGATGTCTTGAAATGTAAACATCTTTAGTAAATAGGACACAAAATTCATACTGCTTTTTAAAATAGAGCCTCAATGAATTTTTAGTCACTAAAGAAATTGAGGTGTCAATCTAAATTCGGTTTTTGGCTCTCCACAAACCGCTTTAAAGCCTGAGAAGCACAGAAGTAGGTTTCTTTGCTGAGTGTTGAAAATTCTCCTCTCAGCCTCTGGGCAAATGGTAGCTCTTATGTTGTATGAGATAATTGGGGGTAGAGTGAGAAAACAGACCGGAACAGCTGGTTAATGTTTCACATTATTAATTTAGAACATTTATTATCCATGTATAGAGTAGGGAAAAAGTTGTGTTATAGTGGCTGGGTCCACAGAGGAAAATTCTAAGGTCACGTTCATACCAGGAAACTGAAGAGTTAGAAGGTGAAAAATACCAATATCCTGAAAAAAAAAAATTGAAGCCATGGTTTCTAGCAGGAATGACGCACCCTCAGAGAGAGTTGTCAGTGTCTGCAGACATTCTGGATTATCCCGATTTAGAGGGCAGGCTGGCTGCCGGCACGGATCTCACTGGGGCCAGAGATGCTGCTAAACACCCAGCAATGCACAGGACAGCTCCTCAGGTCAAAGAATTATCTGGACCAAAATGTCAATAATGCTGATGTTGAGAGACCAGCAATCAATGAGGTATTTTTTAAAATTTGACATATGTACAACTTGTCTCAATTCTCATGTTTTTATTGATTTGGTCATAGAAGTAAAGCCAATAGGGAAAATACAATTCATTATTATCAAATTTGTTTAACTTGTTTATTAATGCTTAAGATGTGGAACCCATTTTCTAGAAAAATGTGTTCCATTCCTGACCCTGCCAGTTTTTAAGTGAATAGTGCTCATCTCGTGCAGTGGTCAATGAATCAGGTAAAAAGGAATTTAATACACACCACAATCACGAGACATGAAGACGGCCTTGATATCGCATAGCATGACACAGAACCTGGCCATGATGTGTTAGTGTGGAAAATGCGGGTGACAGGCAAGACGCGACAGGGCCCCAGTGCAGCATGTGTCCTGAATGGCCTGGGTGGACGGTCCACTCTTGTTATGGAAACTGAAAGAGAGGCAAGTTTCTTCTCTAGGCAGCACAGAGCTAAACCAGATAGTGTAGCATATCAGGGTGTGGGCAGGAGAGATAATTAACTAGGTGTAGTATCATTCTCACCTAAAAACGGAACTTCAGAGAAATAGGACTGAGGAAGAAAACATGACAGAATATTGCATTTATCATTATTGTGGGCTTATAGGTGATGCCCTGTGAAGCTGTCAGTTAAGTTCCCTAAGTTCTCTCCTGCACAGTCGCAGTACAATTCCTCTTGAAATATGAAAGGGGGATGAAGCATGAGTGGAGGTTGCAGGTGCATTAGCCTTTTGCCTATGTGGCCTGACTGCATGTGGTGCTTTGCTTATGTGGTAAAGGATGGGCTTTTCACTGCTGCTGTCGTTTGGGGGGTGTTTATTAACAGCTGTTGGTAGTAACAGTAAATAGCTGTGATAAGACTTTAATTTCGTATCTCACAACATTTTTAGCATGTTAAAAAATGTGAGTATCCCTATGAAATGCCTTGTTAGAAAACCAAGTTACAGATGAAGTTTTAAAAAACATAATGAATTAAAACATTTGATATATGTCTTTAGCAGATTATTGTATGGTATGAATTGTCCCTTTTTTTATTTGGCAGCTATTTTTATTTCACTCATGAAGATTTGTTCGTCAGTTTACATTACATAAAATTTCAGGTGAAACGCAATTTCCTGTGGTTGTGCTTCAGGTAAATGTAGCACAGCTGAGTTTATACACTGAGCTTTTGCTCCAAACCGAGAGCAGTAATAGATAAACTAGAAAACCAGCCCAGCCAGGTGGAGTGGCTCGGGTGGAGCGTCGTCCCACACGCCAGAAGAGAATTCAGGTTCAATTCCCGTCCAGGGTGTGTACCTAGGCTGTGGATTCAATCCCTGGCCAGGTTGTACATAGGAGGCAACCGATTGATGTTTCTCTCTCACACTGATGTTTCTCTTTCTCTGTCTCTTTCTCTTTGATAAACATATCCTTGGGTGAGGCCATATACATATACATATACATGTACAGGTTCAAAAACAAGATAAAATCTTCATGAACCAGAAACTGCACAGAAATGAAAACATAAGTGGAGCTGAAGCCATTGGAATTCTGGGATCTGAACAGCTATGTGAAAAAAAATTCAACCACCAGCTTACATCATACACAAAAATAAACTCAAGATGGATAAAAGACTTGAATGTAAGTCACGACACCATAAAAATCTTAGAGGAGAACATAGGCAGGAAAATCTCAGATATTCCACACAGCAATATTTTCACTGATATGTCCCCTAGAGCAAGGGACATAAAGGAAAGAACAAACAAATGGGACTTCATCAAAATAAAAAGTTTCTGCATGCCTAAAGAAAACATCAGCAAAATGAAAAGGGAATCAACCATATGGGAAAATATATTTGCAAATGATACCTCGGACAAGGGTTTGAGCTCCAAAATATATAAAGAACTCACACGACTCCACTCCATGAAGACAAACAATCCAAATAAAAAATGGGCAAAGGATGTGCACAGGCACTTCTCCAAGGAGGACATGCAGAGGGCCCAGAGATATATGAAAGAATGCTCAGCATCACGAGTCATCAGAGAGATGAAAATTAAAACCACAATGAGATACCACTTTATACCAGTCAGAATGACCATCATAAACAAATCAACAAATAACAAGTGCTGGCGAGGATGTGGAGAAAAGGGAACCCTAGTATGCTGCTGGAGGGAATGCAGACTGGAACAGCCACTGTGGAAAACAGTCTGAAATTTCCTCAAAAAACTAAAAATGGAACTGCCTTTTGACTGGCAATTCCACTGCTGGGATTATACACTAAGAATCCTGAAACACCAATTCAGGAGAACCTATGCACCCCAATGTTCATAGCAACACAATTTGTAATAGCCAAGTGCTGTAAATAGCCTAAGTGCCCATCCATAAATGAGTGCATCAAAAAACTGTGGTACATTTACACAATGGAATATTACACAGCAGAAAGGAAGAAGAAACTCCTACCCTTCACAACAGCATGGATGGAACTGCAGAGCATTATGCTAAGTGAAATAAGCCAAGTGGTGAAAAACAAACACCATATGATCTCACCTATAAATGGAACCTAATCAACAAAACAAACAAGCAAGCAAAATACAACCAGAAACATGGAAATAAAGAACAAACCAACAGTAACCAGAGGGAAGAGGGGAGGGGTTAATGGGGAAAAGAAGGGGAAGGGTCATCATGGAACAGGTACAAAGGACCCATGGTCGAAGCCAAACAAGATTATGATTGAGGGTGGGAGGTCGGAGTGGGTGGGGTAGGGTTAAGTAGTGGTGGGAGAATGGAGACAACTATACTTGAACAATAATAAAATTAAAAACAAACAAACAAGCAAAACAGAACCAGAGGCATGGAAACAAGGAACAGAGTGACAGCAACCAGAGGAAGGGGAGAAGGGGAGAAAGAAGAGGAAGGGTCTAGTCAAAGAACAGATACACATGACCCATGGACATGGATAACAGAATGGGGACTGACTGTGGGGGGGCATGGGGGGGCAGGGGAGAGCGATGGGAGGAAATTGGGATGACAGGAATGAAACAACAATGAAAAGTAAAAATAAAAAAATAAAAGTGGTTAAGATGGGAAAGAATGTCTAAGATGGTAAATTTTATGTTATGTGTTTTTTACCACAATAAAATATAATTTACTTACTGGAAAAAATAAAATAAAAGAAAATGAGCTAAACTTTCAATTAAATCAATCAGAAAAAGAGAAAGCAGTAGTATAAAATGAAAACAAAGAAGAAATATAGATAAGGACAGAAACAAATGAAATAAAAATTCAGTTCACTTAATAAAAAAATTCTTTGAAAAAGATGAAATACATAGACCTTAAGCAAGACTTTTCAAAGGAAAGAAAGGTTAAAATGAACAAAATATAAAATAAACAAGCTGAAAAAATAAAACTAGGTTTTTAAATAATTTTTAAAAATAAATAACTCTACTCTAATAAAAATTTTAAATATCATAAACATACACATTTCCAAAGAAAAATAAAATGCCAGTGATCAGCACAAAAAGAAGTGGAAAACTTGAGTAGGTAAGTGAGTATTAAAGAAATAGAAACTGTTGTTTTAAAGAAATTTTCATCCCAGAAAGCTACAAGCCAAGACAGTACCATTTTATCAGTTCTACAAATTTCAAGGAATAGTTAAATGGTGACTCACACATATTTTCCTAGAAAATGAAAGGCATTTCCTAGCTTATTTCATGAGCTTGGTGTAGTGATTTCAAAATTAGAGAAAGCAACACAGGAAACCACGGACTCATTTTGGTGATGAACACAGAAACATAATGTCTAAATAATATGCCAGCTAACTGAACTAAATAGTGTATTTAAAAAACACAGCACCAGCAATGAGTTTATCACAGAAATGCAGTTAGTTAAATATCAGAAAGTATATCAACGTAATTCTCCACATTAATTGCTTAGAGGGGATACAACGTGGTTTTCTTACTAGAAGTAAAAAAAGGAATCAGGTAAAGTCCAATATCTAATTATGATTATATCTTATCAAACTAGGAATAGAAGCAAATTTCTCCAGTTTAGTACGGATTTCAGATCAAATGTCTATGGCAAGCATTATATCAAATATCACAGAATCCAAGTCAGTTATTAGTTGTATGACTCAGCATTATTTTATATTCCACCAACAAAGAAGATTACATGCACCCACAAATGGCAACATACACGAGCACATCCATTTCTACAACCAATAATAATTACCTCCCTAGTTTACCCTTTGACTTTCCTCCCTTCCCCAAACAATCTCCCCACTATAAGTTGTATGTTTTTAAAATATAAATGATCTCATGTCACTCCTTGGCTTAACTCCTTCTGGAGCTTTCTGTTGCATCAATAATGAAATCCAGCCATCTTACCTTGATCAAAAGGCCCTAAATAATTTGGGACCTGCTTACTTTTTCAATTGCTTTCTCATTTGCTCATTATAGTCAATTCACATGTCTGTGTTCAGTTCCTTTTAACACCAATTCTTTCTGACCTTTATACCTGTAGTTTTCTTTGACTGGAAAATTCTCCCAATTCTGCATGACTGGCTTCTTCTAATTTTTTTTTTTTGTCTCTGCTTCCATGTCACCTTTTGTGTCCTTATTGACAATTCTACCAAAGAATCTGTTTGCTGGCCCCTGTGAGTCTCTATTACAAGGGCTTTTGTTTCCTTCACAATCTATCATATTTTGTCATTATTCATTTTTTGTTGATATGTTAACTGTTCAGCTCTGATTTGGTACTATAAAATCTGTGAGGACAGAGACTATATTCAATTCGCCAGTGCAAATCATAATAATAGACTCAGCACAAATTTGCTGAGTGAATAAATGAATGAATCAATTTATGAGTGGGCCTTTACTTGGCCTGTACTGATAATAAAAACTGTGGAATAAAATGTCTATTAAATTAATCCGTCATGCACACACCTGTATGGGTGAGAGAATCTGAATAACAACAAATGTTTTGAATAAAGTTGCTCAACAATTTTAGTGCTATTCCCCAAAAGGCTTGGATTTTATTTTTAGCATTGGAATTTTAAGTAAAAATAAATAAATAAAAGCATAAAGAGCAGAGCAAAAGAGAAATAAAATATCATGCTCTTCTTTAATTATATGCACCAGATACGTTACTCTGGAGCAAACTAGCAGCTGCATGGAATTGGCAGACCTTTTCCAGATAGACTCGATATCAAAGGAATTGTTTAGAGAGTTTTAAATTCTCCCTGGATGGTGGCAGTTTACACAGCTTTTAATTTTAGTTGTTGCATTCATTGCCTTCAGGCTTGAAAAATAAGTACCTCAAGATGCCTGCCATTTAGTAGATAGAGTTGTTACTCAAGGGAAAGTAAAGAAGGCATCACGTTTTCAGAGCTTATGAGTTGAAAACACTACGGAGCTAAATAAAAACAGCGAACAAAGCTGTAAGTTTCCACAAGTCACGTTGTCATGACTAAGAGGAAACATCAATGCAGAACAAGTGCTCCTTCTTGGGCAACTTAACTCCTTAAAGAAATGAAAGTGATGACCCAGGAGAAATGGCCACAATGTTAAAGCTTAGAATTCTGTGTACGTTTCTGAAGAATATACAGGCAAAAAGATGCACTCAGCACCAAACAGTTTTCCAGTTCATCATGCTTGAACTAAAGCTAGCCTAGTTGAGAAGAATTTATGTCTAGCTATTTAAAACAATTGATCTCAGCTTGAGTCTTGAAATTGTTACTATCTTTGCTGAATTCCCATTTAACACTATAACATGTTTTCCAAAATAAGAGTTCTGAGTGACAACCTAGAATACAGGCAAGATATAGAAATTAACATTTTAAGTATTCTACTTTCAGCCAAGATGAAGTAACAAAGACAGGACTTAACGTCCTCCCACAAAAACTTATATCAGCAAATGTATGTAGCAGCTATCCTCAGACATTAGCTATATAGGCACCCCAGCACTGGGATCCCTGAGAAAGGGAAACAAACAAGGGGAACGCTGTGATTGGGTGCTTTTCTATCTAAAACCAGTATCAAGACTGTAGAAGCAGAGAAGAGGAATGCAGGCATAGCCCAGCAGCCCAGTGAGTTGATCAAGATGAAATCAGGGTTTAGGGAGGCTTGGGGGTTTATTGAAGGTGGAACGGAGCTCTGGAAAGGAGAACACAACACAGATAAAGAATGCAGAATGCTAACAGAAGTCCACTTGAGTTTTTGCTGACCAATAGGTGGTAGGTGGATACATAAACGTGAAACTCCACAAAAGTAGGCAGACAACGATCAGGAAGCTGTCTGGTCAACCATTTCCAGAGCTCACACAGGGTGGAGAAATGCTCAGGCTCTAATCCCCAGAGTGGATACTCTGAAGTGATCACACATTAGCAACAGGAATTAACTCTTCTTTTGACTAGAACTATGGTCAATAATACCCACCTCCTTGGAGTAAATAAATTGTACAATTAGGAAGTTTTTATCAATATTCAGCCCTACTGTAAAGTCTCTAATTTCCTAAATTGTTTAAAATTTTGACATTTGAAACATATTCAGCAATATTACAGTTTTTAAAGCTAATCTGCATATTGGTATCTCTCAGCAAATACAAACCATCTGTTTCCTCTCCTATGCAAATAAGTTTGAAATAGCAAAGCTGTTATACCATGAAAATATGACTCTTTTGGCCCACTAGAAATATCAAAAAGTAAGGTGAGATGTATTTGTTTATACAGTCAGTGATTTAACTCCTGTAGCACTGGCTTTAAGGTGGTCTGGAAACTCGGATGGAGAAAAGACAGTAAGTGAGCAATGGGTGGGGTTGAGGCCAAGCAGCAGGTGCCAATCAAGGGCCAGCCTTTGGTAAAATGGTAACCCGGACACTGTAGCTTGATAGGCATTGTGATGTTTTATTTTATGTGTGCACTGGACAGAACCCAGGGATGCCCAGATACCTGGTTAAATGTTGGTTTTGGAAGTACCTGTGAGGGAGTTTCCAAAGAGATTAGCATTTGAATGGATGGACTGAGTGAAGCAGATGACTCTCCCTAATG
The DNA here is from genome assembly GCA_028533065.1 of Trachops cirrhosus. Taxonomy (NCBI): domain Eukaryota; kingdom Metazoa; phylum Chordata; class Mammalia; order Chiroptera; family Phyllostomidae; genus Trachops; species Trachops cirrhosus. Next base: position 166,818,982 of record CM052541.1, on the reverse strand, counting down.
CGGCTGGCCAGCATCCAATCCTTTGAAGTCCTGAATGGAACCAAAAGGCTGAGGTAGGTTGAATTCACTTTCGACCTGACTCGTGAGCCAGGACATCAATCTTATCCTGCCCTCAATGTCCCTGGTTCTCAGACCTTCCCATCCAGACTGAATGCTACACCATTGGCTCCCTGGCTCTCAGGCCTGTGAGCTCTACCACTGGCTTTTCTGGGTCTCCAGCTTGTAGACAGCAGGTTGTGGCACTTCTCAACCTCAGGAGCTCATGAGCCAATTGCACACAATAAATCTCATTCTATGTACTTATACATCTCTGTTGGTTCTGGTTTTCTGGAGAACCCTGACTTATAAAGGCATGCAGGACCCTAAGGTCCACAAGAGGCCAAGGGCAAAGATCCACCAGCTGGTAGGCACAGGACGGGTAGACAGAAGCTGGACAGGGCTGACTGTAGGTTAAGTGGGACCTTCAACACCTGATAAGATCAAGCCTGGGCTGCCACCTGAAGTCATGAAAATGCTGCTCCGACATCAAGGACAGCTCAGTAGAAATTGGAAACGAGTAGCAATGTCATCTAGAATACTTGTCAGCTTTTCTGGTGTTATGCTGGCAGGAGGCATCATTTTGGGGTCAGCAAATACTAATCTGTTTAGTCTTTCTTTGCAGAAGGAGCCACCTATAGGGGCTTTGTTATATCTCATCTTATCCCCCTTACTGTCCACATTTTCATAACAGGAAACCATGAAACAGAAGCCCTGAAAATCTGTCCCCTTGAAGCCCACATGTTAAGTCATTAGAATTAAGAATTAAACTCAGATCTGTCTTCCTCTGAAGTGTCCTTACTATAACTTTGCAGGGGTAGGAGGTCATTTTTGTCAGTACATTCAAAATTGATAAGACCTTTCTGGATATATTCGTACTAGTCGAGTTCATAAGAGACTGGTTCATTAAAAGAGCTCTAATGGAGAAATAACACTGACAAGGAAGACTAAAATGCTTGAGTCCAAAATTTCATGCATTCTGTCACTAAATTAAAGAGTTACTTAGGAAGCAAAATTATATTCGAAATATGACTTGGTCAATGTGAATCCGAAATAAAGTGCTGGAATGGTCTTTAGTATAAGACGCCTCCATTAAGAGAGTCTTCCTCACTCACTTAGAATGTGGGTTGCTCCTGGTGCTGTCCCTTGGTCATTACTCGCCCTCCCATGGGCGGTGCTGAGTGCAGAGTACCACCGCTATTATTTATACACATCACATGAAAATGTTTCCTTGTCTCAGAGTCATTCACATCCACTCATTCAATCTGTTGTATATTGTGCATCTCTAACAACCAGACTGTTCCAGGCACTAGGAACACAATATTAAATAAAAATGTTAAAGCCCTGATTTTGATGGAGTGTTAAACAATTGTGAGAACCAAAGAAATTAAAACACTGACTTAACTACAGCTTTAGATATGCAAATGATGTTTTTTTATAAATTGATTTTCTGTAATGCTGTTCTGCACAAATGACTATACTTCAAAACTCTGGGGATAGCTTGTTATCATCCCTGTGTCTTCTACATAAGGTTAATGAAAGGTTGAAAAACTAAGAATGCTTCTGTAGAAGCCAAGAGTTCTTGGGCAATTTTTATCTTGTAATATTCCTGAGTGTTCATACAGCTCCTCTGAACTTGCAGACCACTGAACTCTTTGAAGATTTACTAAATCTCTGAAGAAGCCCTGTAAGCAAGAAATCACAGGAGCATGAATCATGCTCATACGACGAACGTCATGTGTTCTGAGAGCTATCTATGCCTGAGAGACTGCGGCTCTCAAGTACCTTTTATGCTGAGACCTTTCTGAGACACGGACTTTAGAGTGGTTAGCACCAACGAAAACACTCCCATAATTTCTTCTGCGGTGATCTGGGGATTTTGTGTAGCGCTGTTATCCTTCTCATCATTAAGAGGACTCCACGACCTTGATTCTCTCATATTTACTTTTTATTCTAAGATTGTGTTGCATAAAATAAATACCAGAGAAATAAGTGGGCTGCTGACTGAGAATTGAAACTCCTATGATTATATGCATTTTGATCAAAATGCCACTTGTAAAGAATTTATCTTAAAAATGAAAGCAGCATTTGCTCTCTGCTTCTCGACCCTTGTCAAAGTAAAATTTTAAAAAAATCAACCTTTAATATAATAGAAAATCCTTGCATCACCTAGTGATTAGATGTGTCTCATACAGTGGATTTAAATCAAACAGCTTCTGCCTTAACGTACCTTTCTTTCTAGCCTGAATGGCGTACAATTTACACACATACAAATCAGTGCTTCAGCCTTGGGAGAATGGCCACACGCTGCCTCCTCCATTAGCCCCCTGTGTAAAGGCTCCGCCAGCAGAGAGGCAGGGGAACCCGGGGCCAGAGTGTGCAGCGCCTACAGTCAGCGGCCGGCTTTCAATCCCAGCATGACATTTACTAGCTGAATAACCATGAGCGAGTTACTTAACCTCCCTGTGCCTCAGTTGCCTTATTTGTATAAAACAAGCTGTCTTAGTCTGTTCAGGCTGCTATAACAGAATAACACCGTAGAATAAATGGCTTAAACAACACTTATTTCTCTCAGTTTTGGTGGCTAGAGAGTCCAAGGCCAAGGTGCTGGCAGATTTGGTGTCAGATAAGAGCTGCTTCTTCATAGTGGCCGTCTTTTTGCTATGACCTCACATGGCGGAAGGGGCAAGGGAGCTTCTTGGACCTTTCTTTTTTAAGACTACTAATCTCACTTATGACCTAAACACTTCCAAAAGCCCCCACCTTCAAATACATTGACAAGCTGGATTAGGTTTCAACAACATATGAATTTGAGGGTTTGGAGGCCACAAACATTCAATCTGTGGCATGAGGATAATAATAGTGCCTACCTCAGGGTTACTGCAAAGGCTAAAGGTGTTATTACATGTAAAATCCTTAGACCAGTGCCTGACAAAGAAGATACGCTCAGTACATGTCAGCCTGCTACAAAGCAGTGGCTGGGTCAATAACACGCTCTTTGGCTCTCACTTCTCTTCCATCCAACTTCCCCTCTCTCTCACGCTTGCCTCTCTGGGATTGCACTCCCTAATAAAACTTTAATAGGCACACATTGCCTGAGGTTTGCTTTCTGAAGGTTGAGCAGCATAGCCTCTAAGATTCCTGAGCACTCTAAAAATCACATGCTGTGATGCAAAAAGAGTAATCACCATCAGAAGACCTAGTTTTATGTCCTGGTTTGAACAATGGTATTTGTGTGAACTTGGGTTAGCTGTTTAACCTCTTCAAATGTTGGTTTTCTTTTCAGTAAAAGAAGAGAAGGTGCACTTGATTCTATGAAAAACAACTTTCTTCATAAAATGATTATAAGGATTAACTGGTTTATATGAAAACAGTTTGAGATTTAAGATCTCTACAGATTTACATATCTGTCGGAGGCAGTCCTTATCCCTTACACCTCACATTTTCATAATGAGGGACTTCTGCTCCCCATCCACAAGGGGTGAGTACTGGGGAGACTTCTTTTGGTCTCTTATTCCTCCTCTTCAAAGGAAGCAGAGTGGTCCAGGGTTTTGGTGGGCAGGGCACATGGCTCACGCTTGGCTGGTCCTTTTTATCTTAGACAAGTCATGGAATCAGATGAGGTGCATGCTCATTCACTCCAGCCCTCCTAACTTCCTGCTACTCTGTTACCATAAGTGCGTCTATTTTCCCACATGTGTAGGTCTCTTAGTGCTCACTGCTTGTGACTAGGTACACGAAGCCACCGTGCTAATCTTGGAGCAGGCTAGAACAGACAAGTGCACTTGGTATCTACCATACTGCTTCATCTGCCCTCACAGCCAGTTCATAAGACTCAGTGAGAATAAGGTCCCATTACCATAAACTACCTGATCACTATGGTGTACAGAAGCCTTGAAATCTAGGGGTGAGCAGCAACTAAAGAAGCTGACAGTCAGTGAGCCTATCCTCTATTTGGTTGGAATCTGAAAAAGAAGAGGATTATTTCCTCATAGCTCCACTAGAACCCTCAATGTCTAGCAACATCTGTAACATGAGATCAATGCTATTCTCAAACATTCTTCACTTTTATTCCTTTACTGATGCTACAGCTTCAAAAGGGAACAATGAATTTGGAAAGGTAAGTTTACAATCACTTTAAAAAACCTGTTTAGAGACCTAGAGCTAAAAAACCTTTAACAAGAAACAGATCCTGTCTGCTTTGAACTATGTTTGGGTGGAAAGCCAGCTGGCCACTGTCCCATTGTCCCTCCGTGTTCCATTCAGAACTTAGCACACACTCTCTGGCCAACAAAATATACCATGAGCAGTAGACATTGTTTGTTTAATATGGGTTTACACTGTTAGCAACAACAGTTCTAAAAATAGTCAGAATAACCAGTACACTTCACAGAATAAAAATTAAAGCACTATCACAGAAAAGATTAGAACCAGTGTACCACTGCTACCTCCAACTATCAGAAGGACTGCCATCCTGTTTAGTGGAGCCAGTTTAGTTCACAATGTCAGCTGCAAAAATCATGCATGTTGATGGGCCTCTATTAATCCAGTTTAGCTAAGATGGAACTATATTTTCCAAAATTCCAAATAGTTTCATGTTAGCATGGGCTACAGGAGATATTTTGGCTGAGATTTGGAAGGCAGAAGTGAAGTAATAGCCATACTGATTTATGCTGGGAGATATGTGGCCCAAGCCCTTTAGTATCCTAATTTATCTGCTGGTTCATCTCATTGGTGTGGGGCAGGCAATACTGGGCAGGCATCTCCTCCAGCTCCTACCAGATCCTCCTCAGCTTCTCTGACTTCCAGGCCTTTAGCTCCCACAGAATACCCACCAGAACTGGAAGCTTAGAGCTAGTGTGAGACCAACACAATTCCCAGTCCATCTTAGGGGGTCCAGGTTTTCTTCTCTCTCTCTCCATCTTCCCATTCATTTCCTCTTCCCAGTGGCCTCAAACTCTAGCACCAGATGTAAAGACAGCAATCTTACAGACACTGTTTAACAGCTCCCACATATATGTAGCACCAAATTCTTTAGTAAGTCCTAATGGTTCTCTTTCTCTGATTGAACCTTGACTATTGCAAATTTTGATATGAGAAGTGTTTCCACAGAGCTGTAAGGGCAGGTTCTCTGAATTGGTTTTACATGATCTAGAATTGGTTTTCTAATATGATTAGAAATCATCAGTGATTTAGAATCATCAATGACCTTGTTCCCAGAGATAACAGCTAACCCAGTGTAGCAATGAACTCATGGAATTTACTAGTATGATTATATCCTTTATCACCTTGAAGCGGTTGGCCTGAGGGAAGGCTACAATGGCTTTTTGAAGACTCATTTGTGAATGGCAACACCAGGGTTGGGGTGATAATCTCCAATATACGTTATGTACTCTAAATCAGCAACCGCTAAATGGGAGCCGTTTCTCCCATAGCAAGGATTCACAGGTCCAGGAATGAAAAGGATTGAACTGTGATAGCTCCTTTCCCTAGAAATCAACTAGTGAAATTTTTGCCTGTACTCACGACTTATCACTCTGACACTATCAGATATTTTAGTTTTCAAGTACGATATTCTTCCACTAGACAACACAGATGTGGTTCCACAACACTGAAAGTTGAGGCTGCTATTGACATGTTTAATTCACTTGTGCCAGCAAATCACCAGGCAAAGAAGGGCTTTCTGTATTGGATGGGATGCTTGATCCTGATTATTAAAGGGAAATTGAGCTGCTTCTACACAGTGGGAGCAGGGAAGAGTATTTCTGGGATGCAAGAGATCTCAGAGGGTGCCTCCGGAGTACTCCCATGTTCTATGACTAATTCAACGAAAAACTACAGTGACTCAATTCAGGCAGTACTGATAAAGGCCCAGACTCTTCAAGAAGGAAGGTTTGGAGTATCCTACCAGGCAGTAAACTGTGGCCATCTGAAGTGCTTGCTGAGGGCAAAAAAACTGGGGAGAGGATGATGATAGTTTTAATCACCAACTGTGACTGCATGACCAGTATAGAAACAAAGAATGTATTTTGGGTATTTCTTCCTTATTTTGATATGAGATATATATTTGTCTTCAGTCTTCCCCAATCTTCTAGCATCTAACATATGGTAGTAGGAGCTAATTGTGTATCTTAATATTTAAGTCAAAGGACATCAAGGGGCAGTGTAACTAAGAAGAAGAATAAACACCACCTAATGATAGGAATATGATGCAGACACTGGCCCACAGTGTCCATGCCATTATGGATGAAACGAGACATTCACACAGACTACTGAGTCCAGTGGAGGAAAAGGGACAGCATGGCAAGGGGAGCAAAAGCCTTGGCCTTTGCTGTGACCAGCCTTTATTGGGTTTCTTGGTACATTACATGATGGTCCTCATTTACTATGTAAATGAGGTTCGCTTTAGGTGGTTACCTTTTACAGAAAACAAAGGAGCCAATGCTGCTAATCACATCACAGAAGAGGGATATTTGCAAATGAAAAGGCAAAAGTGGTTGAACCAGTTACACTCATTCTTGGAAGGTTTAGCATGGATTTTAGGAAGTTACTTTGCAATAAATGTCCTCAATTCAGGGTGAAGGAGATTTTTTAGCAAGAGAAAGACTCAAAGCAGCCCAGGCACATTGCAGGCCTGATTCCCCACCGGAGCACCTATCCATGGGCGTGGGTCCTGTGTATCTCCGAGTGTGAGCTGAGCCCATGCCATGCAGAAGGGTCTCCTGCAGGAATACACTGGACATCTTCCCTGGGGAAGGGGATTACCATGTTTTCAGTTACTTAAAGAGATTGTTCCATTATGTTAAACCGAACAATGATCTTGTCTACTGTTATAAGTGTGGTTAAAGGAAGTGGGTATAGATGGGTGGAATATAGAGGATTCATATTGTGTGAACTTAAGTAAATTGAGACTACATTTCCCAGGATTCCTTTACTTGCTTTACCATTTTAGCAAGAGATATTTTGCACAAGATTAGAAGGTAGAAGAGGCAACCACATTGCTTTATATCTCAGAAAGTATGTGTAGAGGCACCAAGAACTCTTGCAGCTTGTATGCACTGATGCTTAGAGGCCCACCTTGTTTGCATGGGGCAACAGGAGACATGTAGCTGCTCCAGGTCCCACTACATCTTCCTTCACTTTCTCGGACTCCTAGGCCAGGTGTGTATTTAGCTTTGTTGCAGAAGAACACATCATCATTGATTTGGGGGGCTTGAGGGTGTGGAGTAAGCAATATGGGTCTCAGTTTATCTGAATTCCAGTTTGAGCTTCTGGTTCCAGTTTGCCTTCTCTCTCTCCCTCACTTCACATTATTTTTCCCTTTACAACTGCCTTCCCCACTGACTTCAAACTTTAGCACAGTTGTGGGAACAACAGATTTACTTAGACTATTTAGATAACTCTGGTAGTTGTGGAAGGTCAAATATACTTATAAATGATCACTAGATGTATATGTGTGTGTGCAAATATATAAATATATTTACATATGTAAGTAAATATAAATACAAAGGTGGTGCAGGCACATAATTAAAACCACCAGTATCTAGCATACTAAGAGACACTCAAAACACATATATTGAACTAAAACAGTAAATTGAATAGAATTGAAAAGACGGTCTGTATGAACAATCTTAACATTTTAAAACAGTAGAAGTTTATTATTTACAGTTCTGTAAGTTATAAGTGCTGTGGGCTTGGCTGATTTCTCTCTTCCAGGATAAGACGGGCCTTAACTATGAGAGTGATGGTAGAAATTAACAAAAGATTATGCTTTCCAAAAGTGTCTAGAAAGTAAACTTGCTAGGAGTTGGATCCTGAGGGTAGGGGAGCGGGACGGGGAGTGCTCTCAGGTAATTTCAGTTTCTGGCTGGAGGGAGGTAACCGAGGCATGATGGTGCTACTGAGACATGGAATGCAGGGAAACAAGCAGGTCTTGGAGGTGATGGAAAGGGAATGAGAGCTTCCCTTTTGGACAAAGGGCCTACTGTACTTGAAGTTTATGGGAGCAACACAAATCAGTGTGTGTGTGCATGTGTGTGAAGCCTTTTTTTATGTGGTTGTGGGATAACACTTTGGAAAGAACAAGGGAGCAAATTTATTGTAGCACATTGTTACTTGGAAAAAACAAATAAATCTCTAACCTCTAAAATTAGTTTGTACAAATCTCATGCAGATTATTGGCTGACACTTTGTGATTGATAATGCTTAATCAGTTAGTGAGTTTCAGAAATTTTTGGATGCAAATTTCATCTGAATATAATATCAAAGTCTGTCCATGTGTGTTCAGCTCTCTGATGTTCTTGGAGAATGTCTACTTGTTCACAACTGAACTGTATAGGTGATGGAGGTTGAAGGGGAGAAAAAGAAGTTACTCAGTAGATAGAGAAATGGGGACATTCTTCTCTCTATATACCACCTCCACCTCAGCTTCAGGACCCCCATTTTTTCTGTCCTGGCATTCAGGGTATTACATATGAAGAAAAACAGGAAGTTGGCAAGGAGATTTAGAGAAAACCTACACAGCATGAACCACTGGAAGGCAACTAGAACATTAAAAGGAAGCCATTACCCATCAGAGGTTTCCTCTGAAATAGAAAATTAATGGCAGTGGTCAAATTCAACCTTTTCCATTAATAAGTGAGTCTAGCAACATTGATAAGTGAGTCTATAAAACATGATTGTTTAATGCATTTTTAGGAGTTAGAATAGAAAGTGAATGTAACTTAATTAAAAACATAATTGCAATATGAATAATTATATGGCAGGTACTGGACTTTGCTGCTGTTATAGCCATAATCAGAAACACATTTTCTTGCCTTTGTGCATTTTGAGAACTCAAAATCAATTGTGGCATTTCAACAAAGGGTCAGTCTTGTAAGAATTACTGCCTTGACTATTTTTTTCAGAAAGTTGTGTAGGGCACAACTCTGTTACCCATGGCACACACAGTCACACACAAGCACCATGTGAAAGGCTCTCGTGCCCACGGCATGCACTTAACCTTCATTTCACACATGGACTGTGCTCTTCATCCTCACAGAAATAAACTAAACATTTCTTTGCATTTTTCCAACTTGAATTCTTATTTGTTTATTACTCAAAAAAATTTCAATTGCTTCTACTAAAAGTAAAAAACAAAAAAAGACTTTTACTCTGGACCAAATATGGGAAGTGATCTGCTGAATTAAATATAAAACCATGAGGTGTTTTCACAGCTGGTGAGAACAGTTCTGTTCATTTACCCATTAATTCGGCAACTGACGATATGGTGATCAGGACCTTCAGCCACATGCAGACCGATTGTTTCCCAGCTCCTCGTGATCACTGTCACCTCCCTGGCCCAGGCCCTCATTACCTGTCACCTGGACTGCTGCAATAGCCTTCTAACTGGTTTCCTCCAAAACAGGCCCCTCCTGGACCTGCACCTTCAAAGTATCCCTGCAAGATTAATTCGTGTACGCCCACCACCTCACAGATCAAACCCGAGCTGCTCAGTCTGCTGCTCAGACAGGCCCCTCTCGCCCTTCTACTTTTCCCTGGCTATCACCCAGGCTCTGTCTTCTTCTTGCTCATCAACCCATCCCCCAACCTCTTTCTTGCCTCCATAATTGCTATTTCTTTTACATCAATTGCCCTCCCTTCTTGATTTATGAGAATTTTTGTTTGTCAAAACAAAAGAATGCCACCAGCCATGCAAAACCTCTCTTCACTGTGACCTCTTTCCTAAAGATTATTTTTCTATCTCATTATCCTTCCTGAGCCAGCTGAGATCTGCTCATGCCTCTTCTGTGGCATTGACCTTATTCTGCTTTATATATAGTTATTTGTCCCTTCAGGATAATACCTCAATTTCTTCAACTCATTCCTCCATTTTGGAAAAAGTCCAGTACCCTCATTTTAATGTTTCTTGTGTTCCAAAAGATATAAGTTATCATGACTAACAAAAAAATAAAAGTAATTGTAGTATTGATTATGCTTTTTACAATTGTAATGGCCCCAACAGAATCTCTCCATCAGTTGTTAATTATAACTCGGTATAAACACTGGGTTATACTGCTCATGTATACAAAAGCTGAGCACAATACCTGTCACACAGTACATGAGCAGTAAGTGTTAGTTTTTATGATTATGATTTTTATGATTATGATTATCTGCTCGAGAGGATGGCTGTCAACTCCCAGTTGCAATATTCACAACTGGCTGGTCCATTAAAATATATGATATTTATTTCATGGCAAATTTAAGATCATGTCTTCTCCTTAATGATAATCAATAGTAACAATCCACTCCACATTTTTAGGACATGCTTTATGGGCTTGAAAAATAATAAATGGAACAGTGGCCAAGAGGAAACAATGTAAGTTAGTGCTGTATGGGTGGCCAAATACTGCTGAGTTGACTCTGGGCATTTCTGGGCATCACTGTGGGTTCAGAACTGGATTGTTTTCATACGGAAAGAGACAAATAAGATACTGTAATCAATAGTTCAGCCCATCAGCCAAATAGTCATTTCAGAATTTTAAATTGTTCAATCACTGATGTGTCATCTTAGGGCTTACGTAGTAAATATATGATTCAAATAACTTATTGAACCCATACAAGAGAAAATATCTTAGAGTTTCCAATTCAAAACTCTTAAATGGGGGTTATATAACAAAAGGGAAAATTAATGATGTCAAACACTCATTTTAACTTAGGAAAAATCATCTATGGTAAAATATTTATGAGCCTAGAATCGCTCAGAATAGAACTTTTCTGAAGTTTTCAGTTATAATTATTAGGAAAGAAGGCTCGGAGATTGAGCCAACATGATAAAGATTAAACTCCATTACCTCTGTTTTAAAAAACGCTATAAGCATTTCCTTGTCAGATGGCTTAGAAAAGCGTGGTCACACAAAGCACCTCATTAAATGCTGGTGGAATACTGCCAAACATTCCAGAAAACATTTCATTGTCCCATAAAATTAATTGTATTATTTGTTATTAAAAAACCTAACCAAGTACATTCTGCAAGAAATAGGCAAACAATTTACAAGTACTCTTTAAATCAATGCAGACATTAGCAGGGTTTGGAGCTAATAAAGAACTAGGAGTTCAAAACATCACATTTAATTGGGTTTTGGATCTTATCAAAAAATTGAGTCCTTTACATCATTTTTTTACTCCCTTATCTTTAAATTGCAAAATAGTATAACAAATCATTTTCATTAACTGGGTTAAAACTTCTAAGCAGATACCCAAGCAGGATCCCAGGAATTTGACAATGTATTGTCTGTATTTATGCTCTCACCACACAGCTTCCAGTGTGGGGGATATCTTTGTGCCAACTGGCTGAGTCTGTAAAAAGAGTTCTCACTAGCCACCAGAGAGGTGCAAATTAAAACCGCAATGAGACACGGCTTCACACCAGTCAGAATGGCCAACATAAACACTTCAACAAACAACAAGTGCTGGTGAAGATGTGGAGAAAAGGGAACCCTAGTGCACTGTTGGTGGGAATGAAGACTGGTGCAGCCACTGTGGAAAACAGTATGGAATTTCCTAAAAAAACTAAAAATGGAACTGTCTTTTGACCTGGCTATTCCTCTGCTGTGATTATACCCTAAGAATCCTGAAACACCAATTCAAAATAACTTATGTACCCCACTGTTCATAGCAGCACAATTTACAATAGCCAAGTGCTAGAAGCAACCTAAGTGCCCATCCATAAATGAGTGGATCAAAAAACTATAGTACATATTCACACAATGGAATGCTATGTGACAACTGTACTTGAAGAACAATAAAAAAAATGTAAAAAAAAGTCTCCCTCATATATTCTGCTAATGGAGGAGATAGCCATAAGGTCTCTGGCTGTCTTCGGTTAGGAAGAAGTAGCCAGGGGTCTGCAAGATCAAGGGAGTCTTCCAAAGGGGAAAGGGCCTGTGAGCTGAGATCTTGGTGATGAGCAGATGCTGGGGGAGGGAGGCAGTGAAGAATGTTCCCTCTGAGGAAGGAGAACAGGGAGCAGAAGGGCTTTACTGGAGGCTGGTTGGGAGTCAGAGGAGTGATAAAGAATCTCTTTTTTACCAACTGTAGTTACACTCCTTTGACCTCTTTTTCACTGGTCCTTGACTTTGCCTCCTTCCCTCTAGTCCTGCCTTTGGCCTGCCTGGCCCATTTTTAGCAAGAATCCTGCTAAGTCAGTTTAGAAAGAATACCCCACCATGGATGTCTGATCACCCTGGCCAGCTGCCAGCAAGAGTCCTGGTCAGTCAGTTTAGCATGAACCAGCCTCCCCCAGACTTCGATATCTCGTCTCAGTATTTTCCATCACTGACTTCCTCTCTGCCCACTGATGATAAATCCTCACTGTTCTTGTTGTCCTAAGAGTTGAGGTGGCTTATTGTGATATTTTTTATAATTCCCTACTGTGATAGTCTTGACACCTAATAAAGTGGCATATTGGGACCCACAAAAGAGGGTGGCCCCAGCGCCAGTCCCACATTACAAAGGTAAAACTAAGTCAGCCTGTACTTACAGGAAACACCTGTCAAGGAAATCTAATATACACCAGTCAGAACCCTCTAATTCAGTTTTAACAAGCTTACTCTAGAAAGCTTACTCTAGACTTGCTAACTATAAAAGGAAATTTCCAACCTCCTAGCCATTCATGATGCATTTCCATGTGTAGGGTAAATGGAGGGAGTCTCGCTTCCTCACCCAGATGTCTAGGCAACTAAGGGAAGCAGTTTCCCATAACCTTGAGGATGTACCTGATAAGTAGTGTTCTCAAAGGCTTGAGACTGCGTCCAATAAGTGGTTCCCATAACATTAAGTGGGCACTCATGCACAGAATCTCACTGCATTATGCAATGTATCCTGGCCCCTGTAGGCTTTGTCTGTATTTAGTATATAAGGGGGTAGGGGCTTCCCGCAGTAGGACACACAGCTTACAGCGTGCATGGCTTGCCCACCCCTGAATATAGGCATGTCAGACATCCCCACGGCTCCATGCATTTTCTTCCATCTGCCCTAATCCAGGAACTTGCCAGGCCTTGACAGGCTGCAAGACACCATGTTCCCTCTTCTAATATTCTACAAAACTTGCTCTTGCCTAAAATCCTTTGGGAAGATGCTCCACTGCTGTCGAGTCACTGTGCTTCCCCAATGCATGGATTGTTTTCCTTTGAACAAAGGACATCAACCTGTTGCTGGTGGAAGTAGGGATCTTTCACAGGATCCTAAGAAAAGCATTTCATGGACCCATGCATGGGAGTTTGTGGTGTGGCAAGATTTATTCAGGTGGAAATAGAAGGTTTCCTCTGTCCCATCTCTGCCCATCCTGCATGGAAAAAGTCCAACCATGCCTTCAGCAAGGCCAATACAAAGGCCAGTGTCCAGACCTTCTGTTTCCTATTAAAGCTTAGTCCTTTGGCGCCCACAGGCAGCTACTAAGCAGTGTAAGTCCCCATCCAGGTAGCTTAACGCTGTTTCCGGCTGTGCTGCTGTACCTAGGCTCCCACCTGGATGTTGTGTTTGGAGTCTGTACAGCTGCTAGACCTGCATGGTTGCTACCAAGAGAACAGGTGAACAAACAGGTGAGCACGTGTTCTGGAGTGAGAGAGAGTGAGAGCTTCTTTGTTAAACTGGATTATGATCCATTTTGGGCTTCGGATGGACCAGGTGCTTTTCCAAAACAGCCAATCAACTTCCCAACCATCTGTACACTTCTAATGAGTCTGCTTCTTGGCCAATTAATCTCTTTCCTAGGTTAGACTGACAGGTCTCTATGGTCAAGCTCTTCCCGCTGTACCATTTTGACCTGTCCTGTTCATGTGTTTATTTCCCCCCATAGTCTGGACAAGAGGACCAGGAAGAGTGAAAAGCCTTCCTCCCTGTATAAGGAGGGGGAGAGTGTTAATCCCCTTTGTGGGGTCAATGCTGCAATCCCCTGAGAAGTGTTTGAAGCTGTAATTTCCTTGTGGAAGATGCTTATGCTCCCCAGTTGATTATGCTTAAATATGTCTGATTCCCTTTGCACCCTTCCTTTATTAATATCTAGCTAAATACCTAACATAACAAAACTGTTACTAAAAGTTTTTTGGTTTTGTTATTTGACATACCTATTGCAATAGTCCTGAATAAAGTCTTTCTAACCATGGTAACAAGTCTCGGATCATATTTCAGGAGGACTGGAAAGCAATGAGTGGGTGGAGAGGAGAGTGGAGCAAAGAAGCAGAGGGAAAAGGAGTTGGGGTCTGCCTGGGCCGGATCAGGCAGAGGCTCCTAGGCTGTGTTAAAGATTTTGGTCTCTATTAAAAAGAGGACAAAAAGGCACTGAAGAGTAGTAAACCTCATAGTGACATAATCAGATTTGCATTTTTGCAAACAATTTTGGCCTTTAACAAAGAGCAAAAATTCCAACTTAAAAATGCTTTACGATATGTTAAGGGACAGAAAAGAAAAATGAGCTCATTTACACATATGCAAATCTGCACCACAGGAGGCAGAGTTTGAAATCTTCGTCAGCCCACAGCTATTAGTGGTCTTCAAGTCCACATTCCCCTGACTTAGTCCACCTGCTGCTAAAAGACGTTAGTATTGATTGGCCATGACCATCCCAGCTACAAAATTTTCCCACATGTTGGGGGTATGTGCTGTGGAGAATTTGGGTTACCCTAGCAGCCCCACCTGAGACTGGTGTGAGAGCTCAGAGGGGACAGTGCTTGTTCAGTGACAATTTATACCCCCACTTTCTGGTTTAACATATGGTGACATTCAGATATTACTTTGAGAAAACACCTTTTCAATTGCAAATCAAATACCTGGTGGTGGAGGGGGGTAAGGAAACAGGATGTAATAACACAGTGAAACCATTAAGGGCCATTAACACTTTAGGTTAAATAGGTTCCTCATGGTTAGCAGAATCAAAATATTTACTGAGAAAAATAGAAGAGAACCATCGAGTTTTCGGAGAATAAAAGTAAGTTTGGGATCTAAAATGTTTCATATTGTGAAACAGGTAAAGAGGTAGGAGGTGGGACAACAATGTGCATGCAGGTATCCAAAGGGAAAACCTAGTATCCCTGACAATGGACTCCAGATGGGAAAGGAAACCAGAAAAACCAAAAAAACAAAAGCCAGGTGATAAGCATCACCTGCCAACTGTCAGCTGTGTCTATAGTGACTCTAAGTGTCTCAGCATAACCTCTGAATCATCTCACTCCATTCTACAATACTACTTTGCCCTCGTTTGCAGGGAGGAATAAAGTATGGCTTCCTTTCTGCTTTTCAGAGAGCACTTGCAAGTAAATTTTTTTCTGATGTTTGGAATTTGCCTCAAGTACCATCTCGTTGCTAAACTTGACTCACCAACAACTTTGTCTCTGATTAAAACATATACATAATCTTACATTATGCTGTATAAGCTATTCTCATCCTCTGCTGTGTTGTGAGATGTTTCTTTTTCATTCTCGGTTAGCTAATTAGCAGAGCGCATAAAATTTCTAACATGAAAAGTAGTTAAATATCTGGAGGGAAGCATTTTGCTTCATGAGTCGGCTGCCAGGTCCTTTGAGATCTTAGTGGTTTATGATTTGGCTATGGTATAAAATCTTGCTCCTAAGTGTTTGCAAGTAGCATTGAAATTTGAGAGGTGGGAACATGAATTGTGTCTGACAATGCTTTGGCAGTGAGCAGTGGAGGCACTTTCAGAAACTGGGCTGGATGCACTTGTGTACTCTCTGTGTGACCAACTACGATAATGACAACAAAGCAAAGGACTGGCTGTCCTGTAGCTACCATTCAGTGTTATATTATAATAGCTAAAAAAGCACAGTTGCTTCTAATCCATTATATAAAAATGGGCTGCAATCAAGGCCTCCTGGTGTAGTCATCACACAGACACAGGTACTTTAAAAAGCTGGAAAACTAAGCAAGAAAACCAACATCACATGAATTTTTTCCCTCCTACCACTTTTTTCTGTGGGTGGCAATCAGCAGTGGATATTACTGGGCAATTGACCTTTATATAAATGAATGAGTATTAGAATAGAGCACTGATTGGTAAGAATTTTGTTTTTATTAAGCAGTAGGAATTGTGGCTTTCTATTTGGGTCAGAAAAACTTGACTCGATTAGAGTTTTAATTAGAAATATGCTGGCCTTAATTACCCATTTGTCACTCTTGTTTGGCGTCAGTGGAAACAGTTCTACTTTTAATTCACAGTTCTTAGTTCCACCTCTAACTTGCCCCTGATGGTCAGTTAAATTGGTTGGACTAAAACTAGGACATTTAATATTGGAAAATAACGTTAATAGAAGACAGAAACTGTTATAGGCTAGGAATACAGGTAATCATACTATGGACTTTAGAAAACCACACCCTTTTGTGGGAAGAGGCTACTCAAACGCATCTGAGGGGTTCTTTTGGGTCTCACAGTAAGTAGGCAATAAAGCTGTTGCACAGAGCAGACCCAGTCCCCAAATGCAGCATGTTCCTTTCTCACTGCAGCCCAAGTTACACTGCCCCAACCCCACCACTCTCGCAGGTGCTCAGCCCCACCCAGTACGATCTGTGGGGGTTAGGATGACTCTGGTAGAAGAAGCCCAGATAGCCTGAGACACAGTGAACTCCTACAGGAAAGAAATCCTCCTATCCATCTGGGCCTTCTCACCACGCACACACACCCTGCCCCAGGGCTTACTGCCTCGCTGAGGACATTGAAGATGACTAATGCATAGTTATAGGTTGACCAATTGATAGGATGAGCCAGGAAAGGTCTTGCTGGCCCCCAATATCACTCGAATTAGTCTGTCATATGGAAGAACTCCTATGATAAGAGATCAGAAGTTTTGTGTTAAGGTAGTATTTTGAAAAAGACCTTTTAAACTCCAAATGACTTAAATGAAATAACAAGTCATCAGCATTTACTATTAATGTTTACTGAGTGTTACTATGTGCCTACGCTGAACATCTCACAATTATTTAAATCTCAACCACATCCCTAGAGGGTATTCATTCGCTATTATCCCTATTTCATAAATGAAATAGGGGGATTTCTTTGCCCAGGGGAATTTGTATAAGACCATATGAACATTAAGGAGCCCAATCCTACCAGCCCAATTCCAAAGCTGGACTCCAAAACCTTACTCTATATTGACAAGTCATTTATGAACTAACGTGTGCAAGAAACAGCTCATGACCCTGAGAAAACAGGACAGCTAACAGGACAGAAAACAGGGGGAAAGGAGAGGCCTGGGATACGGGGAGTGAGAGAGACAGGCAGGGAGGCACGGTGGAAAGGAAGAGTTGGGTACAGGTAGAGGAAGGCCTCTGAAAGAAGCCTGCCTGAATCTTACCTGAAACTGTCTGATTATTCACAATAGCCAGGACATGGAAATACCTATGCGTCCATTGATAGATTAATGGATAAAGAAAATGTACATATAGAGAAGCGTTAACTAACCTTATGAGGGTAACCATTTAGCAATACATACATGTGTCTAATCATCACAATGTACATGTTACCTATGTTATATGTCAATAATATATCGATAAAGCTGAAAAACAACACAAAACTCCAAAAACGTAAAACTATCTGAAGCTGACCTTGGACATAGTTCAGTATTGCCAGTTTGGATTAGTCCAGGTAGATTCTTCTGAGGTCAAAATGTCTCTGTATTAGTATCCTATTGCTACTGTAAGAAACTCCTACATATTTAGTGACTTAAAACAACATAAACTTATCATCTTATAGATCTGGAGGTCAGAAGTCCTAGAATCAAGATTTGGGCAGGGCTCTGTATCTTCTGGAGGTTCTAGAATCCATTTGCTTGACTTTTCTAGCTTTTTATGGATGCCTGCATTTCGTGCTCCTGGCCCCTCTTCCATGTTCAAAGCCAGCAGCACAGCATCTTCCGATCTCTCTCTCTGCTTCTGTCATCACATGGCCCTTTACTGACTCGGGCCATCTCGTCTCTCTAGTAGGCATCCTTGTGATTACAGTGGGTTCATGCCCATCACCTAGGAAGTAATCCATCTCAAGGTGCTTCACCCAAGATCCTTAACTTATCACACATGCAAAATTTCTTTTACTCAGTAAATTAACATATTCATAGGTTCTTAGGATTAGAAGCATGAGGGCATCTTTGGGGTGCCATTATTCAGTCTGTTAAAGTTAGTAAAAGTCCAAGGTGTTATATATCCAACCTGTTGTCCCACTGGGAAAAACCCCAAAGATTGGAAACCGTCTGTGTTGTTGAGAATGTGGAAAAATGAGGATTGTCCCACGTGAGCAATGGATACAGAGGAATTGTGATGATCTAAGTTTTAAAAACATGTATTTCCTTTTAATGAAACTGTTTCAAGTGTTCTGCGGTTGTAGGTGTGGTCCACATAGAGGGCAGGGAGAGGAGGGAATTGCTTCTCCACTTCTTTCAGGAGGAACCTCATCATTGTTTCCCTCCACTTGTCTCCATGGGTTTGTGGCTTTGCTCCTCATCCTCTCTACAACGCAGCGGCATTCCTTTTGCATTCTGTTGTAACTATTGTTGCTCTTACTTTGGATATTGAAAATCCACGGCATTGAATAATGGCATTGAGGAGTAGTCATCTACACTTGTTTGTCTCCTTTGCCCACTTTAAGCCAGGCAACTTAGAGCCCTGTTTTAACACCGCTGGCAGAGTCCACGTGTATCAGACTATGTTTGGCTGCGAGCCATAGAACAGCCAAAGCTTAAGCTGGTCAGGATTTTTTCTTCCCTAACAAGGAGCCTCAGGCATGTAAAGCTGCACAACAGTTCGGAGGTGTTATGGGGGCTCAGATTCCTACAGGTTGTTCCTCCTTCCTTCAAGTGTGGCCTTGGCCTCATGGTCGCAAGAGCACCCCTGTACCTCTCAGCTATGAGTCCATGTCTCAGGAGGAAGGGCGGTGCGCCAAAGGACAGCAGGGAATGCCAGCTTGCTGTCTCTTCTGTAACATGCTCCTAAGTCAATCCTCAGTGACTTTGGCCTGAATTTTACTGGCCAGACCTGGATCATATGGTCAGTCCAGATACAAGAGGGTCTGGGGAGCTGAGTGTTATAGTTTCTTTGGATTCTCGCAGTCGGGAAAAGAAGGAAAGGGAGGTGGCAAATGCTGTGGAATGCCAAACCATAGCATCTGCATCAGCATGCTCCAGACCTGCTTTAGAGGAAACTTTGGGTCCTTTGTTGAAAAGAATCTCTATGGAGATGGAGCTGCTCTGATGATGAATCCTGCATCATAGGTGTCCTAAAAAAGTTAACTTTTAATAATGATTGGCACCGTATCTAGAAATTTGACAGAATCACAGTTGTATGAATTAGGGAAAAGCAGAATATATTTATACCAGTACAATATCCCTAATAACATTTCATTTGTACCATTATTTTATATCTTGGCACTACAAAAAAAAAGGATTTTAAGAATAGCAAGATGCATCTAAGGCTGTCCAGATTTATTCTTTTATTTTGCAAATGAGAAAACACACCAGAGCAGTAGTGACAGGATTTTCTCGGGGTTGGCCAGTCAGTGAGTGGCACGAAGGGGCTTCTGTCCGGAGCACCTTCCCCGACCCTGACCGCCTCACGAGCAGCCCCACAGACCAGCAGCTAGACCTGCTAGGACGGCTGGGCTCACGTCTTCCCCAGGGCCTTGCTGAGGGAGCCACAGAAACAATGGTTCACCCAGTCTCAGTCTTTTCTTTCTTTCATACCCAGAAATAATTTCAACTATTGCTGTAACTATTGCTGTTTCAATCCAGACATATTCTATTTATAATTTTTTGAATGCAAATTGGATTTTAGGAGAAAAATTTCAAAACTGAACGTGAAGAAATTCCAGTGTGTATCTTAATGACAGCTAAAAAAAAAACTCCATAGGCTATATATCTACTTGTTAAAAACATAAATAGGAAGATCTTGAGGTGAATGTTTATTTTTAAATAAAAAATTGAAGATGCTAATATTTTTAGTGAATCACAAAATTAATACAACTTTGCTAGTAATGTTACCATAGTAACCTTAGATTCAGGTTCTCGTATGCTCAAAATTTTTCATTACAATGACCTTTATTGTAGATTTTTTAAAAGAAAGTGAAATTTAGCACTTGCATGATATACTACGTAGTTTTCTATCAGATATTAAATAATCATAACAGTTCTCTATTCTCTTAAATAATGCTCCAAGCAGTGTCAAAGTACTAATTACTGCTTTGACACATTTTTTTTGAAAGTGAACTGATTTGAAAGTCAGTAGTTTAAAATATGGCTATAGTCATTGTTAAAAAAATTGAAACTATACAAATCAGTGAGACAAGTCCTAGTCCTGTGTCTGCTGGTATAGCCTTGTGACCCCGATGGAGATGTGGCCGGGCTTCAGTGTCCTTCTCTGTGAGCGAGACTGTTGCGCTAGCTTACCCCGCAGCCACAGGATGGTCACAGCCAGTGCTTCAAAGGGAATCTCTGACCGGCATTGTCTTTTTGGTCCTGACCACTGTTCTCACTGAATCAACCTAGAAAGCCAAATCTCTAAGAGTTAGGAGACAATTGACTTATTTCAGGAATTAGACCTTTCACAATTGGAGAGGAAGAAAGCACAGGAGATCTGACGGTCTCATAGGGGTGTTGGAGGATCAGTGGACTGGCTGACCCTCCCTCCGTTTGAGAAGCCAAGGCCATGGAGCCGTAGGAGAGGCAAGCAAAAGTGGAGCCGGTGGAGAAGTCTGCAGGAGCAGCCTGTGGGCCCACAGGCAAGTGTCCAGAGACAGACTTAGGGACATGTTGATATGCTTATCAAACTGGCTCAAAAGTCAGGAAAAATGACTGAAAGAGAAGCAGAGGGGAGTAAGCTGAAACTAGCATTTCTAACCTGGAACCCCTCTATAACAATGGGGGTTATAGATGCAGCTTAGTTGAGTTGATAACGGAATAATTTAATTCAAACACAACCCAAGAATAGGGTGGGACCTTTGTTCTGATTCCTTCCACATTTTGAATCCTTTTATATTCCTTGTGTCTTTGCAAATACTCTCAAATTCCTGATACAAAACGTTAGGTAATAAACATTTTTAAACAAGTATGAAAACATCTGAGGATTTAGGGACCATGTGGACAATCTGCCTGCTCCCACCAGGCCTGCCCTCCTCACAGATGCAGGAGGTGTGGGAGGAAGAGTAGGAGGTTTTGCAGAAACGGGACACAGAACCAGAAGGGCAGGGGAGGCAGTGGGAGGAAGTGGCAGGTGGAGATACAGGATCTAGAAAGACAAAGAGAAAGGAGCTAGGAGGAGGGAACAGGAGTAACAGAGGAATAAATGTTTGGAAGCAAGAACAATGAAAGCTGGAACGACAACCCTAAATGCACATCTGGCTCGTCATAAGAATTAATCCTGGGAACTTTTGTGTTTCACTACATTGATATGTTTTCCATATCCCAAGGAAATAGGTAACACATATATGAAGGTTGGTGCATTGTAATTACATCAAATACTCACCACACTCAGCTTAAGTCAAAGAACATGGCCCACTGTTGAAGCTTCCTGGGCACCAGTCTCAGACAGCCTCCCTTACCCTGAGAAGGTAGCCTCTATCCTGAACTTAGAGCCTAGAAACGTGAGGTTCTCTTTTAAAAGAAATGCACAGGAGGGTACATGGTGTGGGTGAAAGGAGGGTAGATGTGGTTTCATTGAGTAACTTTTTTTCCTCAAGAGAAACACCAGGAGTTTTCTGTGTGCTCTGACTGTACCCCAGCTTCTCAGTGCTGCAGAGGTCACCTGGGCGGTCTCTGGTTTATTGATGTGGTCCGAGTGGGCCAGTGGGGGTTTCTGTCCTCACTCGGATTCCAGTACATGGCACTTCAATGCCTTCTGCATTTCTCCCCCAGGCAAATTCTAGTCCCACGATTATTACACTTGAACTGGAAGAGTAACCTCATCTGCAAATAGGTGCTTTCTACAAGTGACAGGCATTAACAGATAGTTCTTGTATATAGAAATTCAGTTTGATAGCTCCACTGAAAGCTGTTTGTAAATGATAAATTAGCAGAACCGCCAATAAAGAAGGATATGGTTCTTTGCCTGTTCTAGATCGGTCTCTTTAGGTCGTTTTAGCTTTGTAGGTTCTAAGCAGCCAGTAAGTAGAAGTAAATCATAAGGAAAGGCTTTTTGAGCAGGTAAGGAGGAAGTACACAGCAGAGAGAAGGAAGGTGGAGGGAGCCCAGGCTGTGACTTCTTGAGGAAGGGACAGTCTTAGCCAATTTTGAATCCTCCCCTGTATCTTACACTTTGCCTGGCACAGAACTGTTTGTTGATTGTTGAGTTGAAATAAGACAGTCATAATTGGTCAGCAAAGCCTCCACAGCTTTCTCATTTAACCATCTTTTCTATCATCTACTTTGATTCCAACTCCACTGTTTCAGAACTGCAAGTGGAATTGAAATCCACAGAGAAATCTTTCCAGCATCGGTGTGTCTGCCAAATGCAGTAGTGACTCAGGAGTTGCCACATAGCAGCCAATCATTATCCTTCAAGCCTGTGAGTATAAATGCCCCCAGAGAGCTAGGTATAAATCAACATTTTCATTCCTTCATCTCTGTACCCAGGTTGTCAGAATGCTCTATAGTAAACTCCTGAGACTAAGCTCACAGGGATTGGGGAAAGTGGGAAACTAAACTAAAGGCAGATGTTTGAGTTTTGTACAAAGGTCTGACTAAGTCAGTGTGGCTATAGGGCAGGTCTTCTCAATCTTAGTATAACTGTAATTTAAGAAAAATTTTATTGATTGATTTTAGAGGGAAAGGGAGGGAAGAACGGGCAGAGAGAGAGAGAGATCAGTTTGTTATTCCACTGATTTATGCACTCGTTGGTTGATTCTTGTGGGTACCTTGACTGGAGATTGAACCTGCAGCCTTGGTGTACAGGGACGACACTCTAACCAACAGAGCTACCTGGCCAGGGCTGAAACTATAGTATTTTGAATCAGATAATTTTTTGTTGTTGGGTGCAGCCCTGTGCATTGTAGCGTGTCTACGATCATCTTTGACCTCTCCCTACTGCATGCCAGTAGTACCTCCTCCCAAGTTGTGACCATTAGAAACACCTTTGGACATTGTCAAATGTTCCCTGGAGACAAATTTACCCCCAATTGTGAACTGCTGTTATAGAAAATGTGTCTATAGAAGTTTTTCTCAAAACATAATTGTTATATCAGAAACAGCCAGTGTGCTCATTAAAATACAGAGTCCTGGAGGCCACTCCAGAATCACTGGGATGGAAAACATTTGTGTGTGTGAAGTTTGCAACCCAAGGCTTTCACTGGTGCTATGTGCCCGGTTAACTTTGGGAAGGGGCTTATGCTGTCAGAGTCCTGGCTGTGGTAGTTATGGGGAATGTAGTACATGGACACTCCTCTGTGCATGGAAGGATTGAAGCTGCCCAATAAGATGAGGAAGAACTGAAAACAGAACAAAGACTTGGCCTAAAATTTTTTCTTAGGGCCTGACTCTGCCAATAACAACAGATTACATTCGTAAGGCACTTTCTCCATGTTTAATGGGCCTTACCTCATGAAATCTCTATAGCCATAGGAGGAAGGCACTCCACTGCGGGTGGGAAAATCCAAGTTGAGAGGCAAAATTATGACCTGACTACAGGTTGCTCTTCTACAACATAACCCATGTTCTTACCATTACATGATGAGTGACCTAAATTTCAAAAAGTTCAACTTGAAAAAACCCTCTAGGGGGACAAAAGTCCCCAGGCTTCTGTAGATCTATTAGAATCTACCCTAACCTAATTAATAACAACTAATCTACTAGAATGGTTTTGATTTGGTTTGTAATTCAGGCTTCTATTGTATCAGCATCATATCCTTCTGCCATCTTGGCGGGCTGTCCTAAGGGTAAGGATGAGGAGGGCTGTGGATAGAGTGGATGGACCATCCTCCAGAGGCCCAACAGGAGAGCAAGGGCCTGGCTCCCCAGGGTCTGAGAATAGTAGTTTTCCCAGCTGGCATGAATGTAGACCAGAGCCCTTTGAACAGTTAAGCATCATTTGATTTTCTTTTCTATACTCTTCCCTTCCACTGTGTACTCCCTTTCATGCCTTCTTTTTTCCTTTAAGACATTCTCTTTCATCTGAATTCATTCACTTAAAAATAAAAAGAGGTGAGGAGGATGAATCCCAGCGATTTTTCCAGCTCTGCGTCCCTGCAGGGGAGGCTGTGGCTCCTGAGCTTTGCAGAGACCCTGAGGGGTCTCTTAGTCACCTGGAGGAGAAGGAAGATCAGGGTTGGAAGGAAGGTGGCTTCAGAGCTGGATGTCTGAAGGAAACGGAAGCCAGCAAGCTTGCTTTATTTAAATCAGGAGTGGGGGAGAGAGAGAGGAAGGGCAGGACACAGAGAGAGAGAGACAGAGAGATGTGGTATTCTGATGAGATACTACAATCTTAATGTCCAATCAAGTATATTAACATTAGAATTTATTTGTATTTGTCTGCTATGTGATTCAGTCATCTTTGACATCTTTTACTTCCTTTTTTCTCCCTTCTCATTCGGTCTGGAGAACACAGTGTCTCTTGAGGCAGGATCTGAGGCCATGACAATGTATTTTTATAATTGTTAGCACATTTTATTTGCTTGTGGTCCCCCCAAATTCAAGTTCCCCAAGTAACATAGAAAATGCCAATTAAAGCATAAAATTGAACTACAATTTGTTTTCAAAAACCTATCATGCCCCTCCAGTAAGACATGCTCCCGAGAGGGCCAGCGCTTGTCCTCAGGCCTGGCCAGAGACAGAGCTCCCAGAGAATGCAGCCACCTCCTGCTCCTCCTCTTCCTTCTTTCTGCTCAAAGTCTTCCTGTAAGCATCCTGCAAATCTGAACGCTGTGAATGAGGGCTTTTCTTGAACTTGCTTCAAGTCGTTGCACTTATATTTATCCTTGGGGGAGAATTGGCTGTGAGTAAAGTGCTTGATACCTGTTTTTGCCATGCAGCAGGCAGTGAGGTGGAGAGAGCAAGGCTTTCAATCCAAGGCCAATGTGCCCTGTACTTTTAAGGACTCCACTCCCGCTACTGTTTTGTCTTTGTGCAGAGAAATACCCATTACACAATAAGAAAATGCTCAAAGTTGAAGAAAAATAAAAGAAGCAGATTTCCCTTTGTTTCCACAAGGGCTCGTTTTACACACGTGCGCGCGCGCACACACACACACACACACACACACACGGGCAAAACTCCCTGAGTGGCATCAGCAAACCCAGATTCCATGCACCGGTAGAGAGCAGGAACCCAGACTCTGCAGCTTGCTTTCATAAAATCATTTGGTTTTAAAGAATCACATCAATCATGTCTATTTTAAAGGCTTCCCCAGAGGAGTGTCCACCTTCTGAATAGCTGCCTCAGAGCTAAAGTGCTCTCTTCAAGAGAACCGAGATAATTACATTCATGTCTAATTCAAGTGATTCCTTTTATCATGATGACAGTGGACCTTGAAATCAGTCTGAGGTTCTTTGGGGGTTTTCTTCCATATGAGTCTGAAAACATGACAGAGAAGCAGACGTAGTTACCGTGCCCAGTGCTGGCAGTGGTTTTTTTTCCTGTATTGCCTCCCCACCACCTCCCTTTATATTGCAAGCATTAAAAAAAATAAATAGAACAACTTAATTGTTCACATTTTGGAGCAAGTAACAAGGACTCAAATAGAATTCATTCTGTTTGGTCACATTTTCATATCCAGAGATACCCGCTGTTTCTGAATTTAAGGAATATAGTAGGAAAAGTTCAAAAGTTTGGATGTAGGCAACCTAAGAGACCACTCTTGGTTTTAAACTGTGCCCTTTGGCTGCAAATAAGGTTTCACCTTCCATCTTTTTGCAGCGGGTTCTCTAAGCAGACAGTGTATAAATCTCTCCTTCTGGGTGCTCATCTTCCCTAAACCTTGTCTCCTCTACAACCACCAGGCACCAACGATGAACACTTCTGCACTTAGTGGGCTGGCTCTCCTTATAGGACAGGTTAAGACTCCCACTGTCCATAGCAGTGTGAGCCTACTAAGTGGCCAGTCTGACACTAGCGACTTCAGTCTCTCCTCACACTTCCTTCCCTCTGCCCCCACCGCACCTTGTCCTGCCTCCTTTCCAGAGATGGTAAGAACAGGTTTCTAAGAGGACAATGTGCCATTCTGTGGCACCATTCCAATCCTTGGCAAGGGAGCACAGGCAGTATGGAAGGAGATTACATGGCATGATTTTTTTTAAACCTATGAGAGCTAACATTTTAAAGCTTGTTAGTCTGTTGGGGTGATCAGATATTTAAAAAGACACACAAGACAGAAAGAACTTTAAGGAACATGACAGGAATACAAACGCTGGTAATCCAAGGGTACCAAGAACCTATAAATTTGCCGTCTTTCAAAAAGGGCTTTCTTCTACCTTTGAATCCACCTCGCGTTGTATGACAGCCTACTCTCTTCCATTGTTCCTGGGACTCTTTCTAGGAAAATCTCAATATCTGGTACAGTATTTATTACCTCTGATAAATACAGAAAGGATTGGAGACTTTTCCTCATTTACTGTTCACTCCAAAATTTTATTAATTTTAATGAAATTCAGAAACTGTAATTCAATCTCAGTTCAACTTGATTAATACCTCTGTTCTGAAGAATATGTTAGGTTATGCTTAATATTTATTTTCTTTTTCCTCGAGGGAGTTATACCTAGACCTCCTCAGTCTATTTCCAGGTAAATATGATAGTGATGCATTATGTATGCTTGAAGTTATAATAAATATTTGACGCAACCAGGAGCTTTTTCAGTGAGCAAAAACCCTTTGGATCTTAAAGCCTCGTACCCTGGAGCCAAAGGACAGGTTGGAAAAGAACACCTTTGTAATCCAGTTGTCTGAATACAGATTAATTACTGGAAGTGGTGAACTGCTTTTCTAACATCAGCAATGAGAAATTTATGACTGAGGCTTAACATTTCAGGATTACGCTGCCATCAGCGACCAGCCAGTGCTGTGGTGCAAAAATAAATATTACAGTTGCCACGGAAACTGAGATCACCTTGGCGATGATTAATAGCAGCAGGGCTAACAGTGGAGGTTGCAATCACATCATCTGGCCAAATTAATCCCGATCAAACAAAGAGCTGCTAACACTTTTATAATGACACATGAAGCAAAGTCCTCTTTTCCAGACCATTGAAGAATTATCATCCCATTATTTTTTCTCTTTGAGTAAAGAAGTCTCTTACATTAAAGAAGAAAATGTAAATAGTTACATTTTCATTTACCAAACAACTTTTTATTCGCTTAGTTGGAGGGGGTGTTGAATGACTCAATGAGAGGAAAGGAAGGTTCGATGAGAAACACATAAAGGAAAACTTATGGGCATTTCTAATTATTTTTTTCCTTTTGCTAGGAATCTTTATCTTTTGAGAATCTGGTGACTCTACATTATTATAATCCTTGATGCAAATGCTTGTGGCTTTTTCAGAGATTGCCTTGTTTGAGAGAGATTTCCTAAACCACCAAATACGTGATGTTATCAAAAAAGTCTAAAATTGGACAGGAAGAAATTATTATTGCTTAAACAAAAGAGTTCTTAATAGAATGTTGAGGCAATAAAAACTTCTTTGTTACCTGGCATGGTTGGCTGGAGATTAGGCTGTCTTGGCTTTAAAACACAATAAAATCATTATCAACCAGACTGTTCTAGTCACCTATTTCTGTCAGAAATTTTAGTATCAAAGGGAGACAAAATAATAGAAATACTTGTACTTTTGAAGTAAAGAGAGTTACATTATGAAAATATTATTAAGAATTGATAACGTCAAAGATGATTATTTTGGTGCCTGTAATTAATAATTATTCTTCTGGAAAAAGTGCTGTTACTATTGATGCGTAAAGAGTGAGGAGCAGCATGGCTTTTGTAGTAGGAAATTCCAGAAACTTCAGAGATTTAATTCTGCACAGATTACTTCTCCATTCCAATATGGTCTAATTTTAATGGCCCACTGAATAATTTTCACATCACAAAAGAGACCATAGATTTCATGTACCTCCTTAGAGCCAAGGAAAAGTACACAACAGCATCTATAAAATTCTCTTGCCAAAAAACCTCACTGATCAGACAAACCATACACAATACATGTGGGGAAGAGAAACTCGTGAAATAACCCCAGAGAGATACAATGAGCTGAACAACAATGCGGAAAATAATAAAGGACAAATAGTCTGGTTTCTTCAGCACAACAATTTCAAGGGAAAAACAATGGAAGGGGAACCTAAATATTAAAAAAGACTTAAGAGGCATGTTAGCCAACTGTAATGTATGAACCTTATTTGCATTTTGATAGGAATAAACCAACAGAAAAAAATTTTGAAACAATTGGGGAAATTTTAATACTAAATATTTAATCATATTTAAAAACTAGTACTTTTGGTGTGATAGTGGTGTTTTGATTAAATTAGGGCTGTTGAAACATTTACAGGTAAAATGGTATATCTGAGATCTGCTTTAAAACAATACAGTGGGCAGTGGTAGTCGGGGATATTTTTCAATCTCTCAGCAACAGCAGAAGCTTTGCTGCTTAGTATGATGATATTAGAAAGGACTTCACATTGCTAAAATTTGTGGCTTTCTATAAAGCAAAATGGTTGTGAAAGATGGGCTTCCACTGTGAAATCCATGGTGTTCACGACAAGAAGACTGGCTAACACGATTGGGTGTTATCCCTACACTGACACAAACAGACTTAGAAGCCCTGGGATCCCTTTAATTTCATTCTCTGCCTTTCAGCCCTAGGGATAGGGCCTAAGGTTTTATTTCTAAATTGTCCTACATCCAGATATTGGGTCAGAGGATTCTAGTTGCATCTGCTAATTTTTGAATAACTGAATCCTGACTCTAGATCAGTGAATCTGAAAGCCTGTTTCCTGGATCTCTGGGGGCCCTCAAGACTTGGAAGAGGTTCATGAGATGAAAATTATTTTCCTAATAATAAGGCTGTGTTTGCTTTTCTCACTCTTGTTTTCTCAGGAGTATATGTTGGAGCTGTCCAGAGGTTACATGCTATGCCAAAACATTATTGCTCTGGTAGCTAGTGTGTTTAGAGATGTGCATTTCTTCTACAAAAGTTTATTTTTCTATAAAATAAATACCCATGGATATAAAACATAATAAAATCTTTTTGGAGTCTTTCATAAAATTTAAGAGCAAAGGATTGATTCCTGAGCCCAAAATGTTGGAGTATCACTACTTTAGGTTGTTATCACGTCTCCCTGGAATGAAACTGTCATGCAAGATATTAATGGGGATCAGGACATGCTGCCCCAAAATACGACTCCTTGGCATATTGAATATCTTAAGCTGAAAAGTTTGAGAAAATGGCAGAAGTAGGAAGGTTGCTCTGATCTCCCCCCACAGTCATCCTTCTCTCCTGAAAGCAGGAGATAAATTTACCATGTGAAAGTCACCCTCTCTGTACCAGGAGGAATCAGACATCCTTGTCACCAGAGATAATTTAGGGCCAAGAAGGCTATATAAACAAAACTTGTTCCTTCTCATCACTTAGTACTCCTAGCCCAAACCCTTTTGTCTTATCAATTCTTCACAAATTTACTGTTTCTTTGTCTAAGGCATAAATCCTTCCTGTTCTGGTCACTTCTTCAGGTCTCATTCTCATGTGAATATGCCCATGTACACATAAAAATTTAATAAAATGTATATGCTTTTCTCCTGTTAATCTGCCTTTGTCAGTTTCATTTTTAGACCCATCGAGGGACTGAGAGATGTTTGAGGAAAACTATTTCCTCCCCTACAGTGTAATAGGAGCCTATGAATTTTTGGAGAATTATGACTTTATTAAGTTTATAGAACAAACTGTTTTTCTCCTACTTGTGAATTAGTGTCTCTATTGTCCCAGAATAGGGTAGAAGAATTGCCTTCATTATAACCTGGTAACAAGATAAGAAACTAACTTAATATTCACCAATAATTAAGACACTGATGTGTATTGGCGAGTATTATAATCAATAAAAAAAATACTTAATGGTTATTTGTGACCACATTGGCTTAGGTCTCTTTGTACCAGTAATGAGAACCACAAAGCATATATACTCAGAAGACTTGAAACAGAGTGTTAGAAAGTTGAATGGGAAATAAGGCTAGGGGATGAGAAGATAGAATGAAACCCAAATTCAGGCAGAGAAGAGACCAGGAGGAGTTGAGGGAAGGGCAGGTATGGAGGGAATGTAAAGGATCCAGTGTAGAGGGTCTAAGTCCTAGAAAAAGCAGGGGGTATGGGACTTAGACTCCTTCATTCCTAGCAGTTCCTGAAATAGTTCTCTGGCAACTAAGCCAGACCTGACTTTCCCTTCTCGAGAAAGGAGTTTTCAGAAGAGCAGCGACTGCAGAAGTATAAGTTTCCCATGCCCCACCTGCTTGTAAAGAGTACAAAGATATTCACTTCATAGTTATTGATAAAAGGCTTTAAATTACAGTGTAATCAATCAATAGGCATGAATGTTTATTTTAGATTTTTTCCTCTGGGGAGCTCAGGGGATGAAGGACGTTGCTCCCAAAGAGACATGTGTAGAGATGGGAAAAGGTGAGTAATGAAGGCTTAACTATAAACAGACATATTCAAAATTTCCTTAGGGTTTCCCCAGGCTGGGTCAAGTACCACTTCTTTGGGTCCTTTTTCAAGAGTAGTTAAAAATACGTACCACTCTGTTTTTCAAGTTTTGGAAGATGTTTCCTTTTTCTTTTTTAATAATGATTTTAGTTCTGAGAAGACCTGTCACTGAAAAAGCAAAAAACTGAATATGTTCAAATCCATTCAATTACAGGTGACACAAGAATAATTTTTGAGTTTCTGGATCATCTCAGAAACAGTCTTTTCAAAACTGTTTGCCTTTGGTCTTCCTGGCCTCATCCAGCCTCTTCATTCTGAATCCATTGTTTCCACTTCCTCGTCCCTCATATTGTCAGCAGGGGGTTCTGTGCATTCACAGAGCTAGAAAAGGCCAGAGAGGCAGGAGGGTGACCAGTTAGAATAGATGGTTTGTGTCCAGAGTGAGGTGTGCGATAAAGGTCATAGCACAGTGACTATGTCCATGCAGGAAAGGGGGATTTTGTTATTTTGAGTTTTGTGTGCCACTTAAAGGACAAGCAATGTCTCACTTGGCTTTGTTTTTGCAACACCTAACTCAATGCCTAGTACACATGGCTCTCAAAAACTGAAAGATCCTAGGTATCCTAGGATGGGATCAAGGGGAATATTTCATGTCTATTTTAAAAGACATACTTCTGGTAAGAAGTAATGTCATTGTCCAAATGAGGCAGAACCCACATTCAAGGTTCTAGCTCTGCCTTGGGAAACCAGGAGATGGAAAGACTATGAGAAAAGAGTAAACCAGAAATACTAACTCAGCCTCTGAAATGAAGAAGGCATGCCACTTGATCTATGTCGGGGACAGCTATCTGGAGGGATAATTTTTGAGGCAAAAAGGCACACACTGCAGATAGCCTTAAGGCAAGAGAGTGTCTGTTGTGTTCAATGAACAGCAGGAAAAGTGAGTGGCTAGAGCTGAGTAATGCGGAGAGTAATAGATGAGGTTAGAGTGGTAACAAGGGATAGATTATGTGGGGCCTTGCCTGGGGTGGGAAGCTATTGCAAGGCTTGAGGAGACAAGTGACATGATCAATCTGGTTGCCACATTGAGAATAGACCACACAAAAACAAGGACAGAAGTAGGAAGATGAGTTAGGGGGGTGTTCCAGAATTCCAGGTGAGAGGTGATGGACTGGATCAGTGGAAGTGGTAAGAAATGTGAGGCTTGTGCATATATTTTGAAGGCAGACAGAGCCAACAGCATTTGCTGAAAGATTGGATATGAGATGTGGAAAAAGTTTAGGGTCAATGATGATACTAAGGTTTTGGGCTGAGCAGTTAGAATATTGGAATTTTCATCGATGGAGAAGGGTAGACCACAAACGCATCAGGTTAAAGGAATGATCAGAGTTCAGTTTCTGATATGTTAAATTTCTCTTGTTTATTAGACTTCCAGGTGGAAAAGACAAGAGTCTAGAATAAAGGGAAAAGTTTCGGAGTCATGGGCATTAGATAGTTTTAAAAGCCCATATACAACGGAATATTTAGCAATAAAAAAGAATGAAATCGTGCCATTTGTGACAACATGGAAGGAACTCAAGGGCATTATGCTAAGTGAAATAAGTCAGACAAAGACAAATATTATATGATCTCTCTTACATGTGGAGTCTAAAAACAATACAAAGCAAAACTAAAAACAATCTCATAAAAACAGACAACAGATTGGTGGTTGCCAAAAGCAGGTGGTGGTGGGTGCAAGAAAAAAAATTTTTTTAAATCCAAGATTGCAATGAATAATGAGAAACCACCTAATAAAGTTGCTGTTTCTGACTTGCCATGGAGAAATACAAAAACTTTTTCTCTTCCTGCACCTATTCTACCTTCTTGTTTCTCTTAAGTCGCATTGACAGTGGATGTGTAGTAAATAACTGAACTTCTTCTTTTTTAAACAGAGGCAGCTTCAAATAAGCCACAAGAGGGATGTTTGATTGGGATGGATGGATGGATGGATAGATAGACAGATAGATAGATAGATAGATAGATAGATAGATAGATAGATAGATAGATAGATAGTAGAAAGAAAGAATATGTTTTTGTACTAGTATATGAGAATTTTAGTTACTCCAAATCCTCATATACACTTTTTAAATTTTCTTTTTGATTAGAGCTATTCTAAGGGGTGTGAAGTGCTATCTCATTGTGGTTTTGATATGCAGTTCCTTGATGACTAATGATGGTGAGCATTTTTTAGGTGATTATTGGCCATTTCGTTTCTTCTTTTATGAAGTGCTCATAAAAGTGTTCATATAAAGTTTGCAAATTTTTGTTGGATTACTTATCTTCTTATCCAGTTGCAGGAGCACTTTATAAATGAAATGTAAAATAAAATAAAAGCTGTCACATCACCAAGTGAGGGTAGACATGGGAGAAAGAAAAAGCAAGGACGGAGCCCCAGAGCTCTCCAACATGAAGTCAGCCATGGAGACTTAGCGGACAGGACTGTAAAGTGGGAAAAATGCCCCTGGTCTGGAAACCAAGGATAACAGACAAGCAGAAAAACTGATGAATTAGGTCAGATGATGACTGGGAATCAGACATTTCCCCCTTTTCCTTGTTACTGCTCTGAACCAGGTCTACATACTCTTTTTCTCCTTGCCTCCAATATTCCCCAATCCACTCTGCAAACCACCACCAAGTTTATATTCCTGCAAAACCTCTCCCGATGTATTTCCATTATGCTTAGGAAGTCTCACCACCACCCTAAGACCCAGTTCCTTGGCCTGGCTTTTAAAGTTACTGCTTATCTGAAGCCCCATGTTTCTTTCCAGTTTATCTTTGGTTCTTCATCAATTCAAACTCGATACTCCAGGCAGCCACACAGCCAGCGGACTTTACTTCTCCCTGATTCTGTCTCTTAACCTTGGCTGCAATTTCCCTCAACAAGAGTGTCCTTAAAATATTTCTTTGATGTACACAGATCCTTCAAAGTCTACCTTAAAATATTTCATCCTAAGGAGCATTATCTTTTCTTTGATACATTCCTTTAAGGTGTCAAGGAGAGTGCAGGTCTTGCAGTTGGTTCCCAATGCCATAAACAGAAGTTGTATGAATATGTAAGATGTTTTATAGTCTTTGTAAGCAATCTATTTCTTTACCCATTTCATAAAATTAATAATGTCAGGATTAATTTTCTTAACTTGCAAGAATGAATATTTGCATCTTGAATATCTATTATCTCATTCTTTTGGTATCTGCTGTTAGCTCATGTATATAAAAGTTCATTAAGAGCAAGTTCCTATTTTGGGTTTACATCTAGGAAGTGAAAGTAATCTGCATGCTCAGGTAATGTTGGGCTTCCTGGGAGACCAGCGAATGACAAAGATGTGCTATACCAATCACAAGATCTTCGTAAGGGGACTACAACCTGAGATTCCCAAGATGCAGTAACTGAAAGTAATTATTTTGGCTTATGGATAATTGTTTCACTGATAAAAAGCAGTATCAGCTTTATTTCAAATAGGACTTGGGCCTTAGTGTTAAAAGGCAAACATATGGGACAAACAGTATAAAGTTAATTTTCACAAAGGCCATTGACCAGCTCTATAATTACCAAATTCCTTCTACATTTCAGAAATAGCTTTTCTGTTTTTTAAAAGTTTTTAAAGGATATACACATCTTTTGAAATTATTTTTCTTGTTCATTCTAAGATCAAATAACCAAAAGTGCCACTGGACTAATTCTTCCTTTCCGTTCCTGCAGTTGGTTTATAAGCCAGTCCATGCCTTACAGTCCAATAAAACGTAAAATTTTATAACCAGCTGCATGTGTTCTCCCTTTGTTATCACAGAGTATTTTGCAAACTGACCCATAAGTGTAGGGCAATAAAACACAGACTATATTTTTCACCATGAACTAAAAAGTAAATTAATTGTATAAATATGCATTGTGAGGCCAATGTGTACCAGCAAGGCAATACTCTGAGGCATGTTGATGAATAAAGTCTGAAGTTTAGAAAAAGAGAAATATTGACAAGGGAGTGTACAAAGAATACATTAAAATCAATTCCAGAATTTCCTGGACTTTCCAATATATAAGTAATCCATTGACATGCCTGAATTGGCAATAACTTTCGTTCTGACCAAGAATCAACTCTTGGTTGACTATGGCAACAGGAATGAGAGCGTAAAGATAACTCATATAAAGTATATATTAGAAACACTCCACATCACAGAGCTTCTCCCTTCCATTATGAGCCCACAGCAGTATTACCATTACATTGCAGAATGGTCAATACTGAATTTTACTTCACCTTTAACCTATCAAGCAGAGAACATAATCGTAAAGTCAAGTGAACAAAAGTAAATGAGATATATAAATAGATAAAAGAAGTTGAAAGAGAAGAGTCTGAATGATCCACAGATTAAATACTAAATATTTTAGAGCAGGCTATATGTCTAAGACTAGACTCCTTTGGTGTAATTTTATAAACATCAAATAATTTTGTATCAGAATTTCTTAGTGTCTGTCATTGCCAGAACTCCAGAGTGAAAAAGAATGGCTTATATTAAATTTACTTTGGAAGGTGCTAAACACCTTGCTAGCCAGTATTAAACACAAGGTAGTGTTCACATGTCAAAGAGAATATATTTCACTTAAAGTATTTATCAAAAGTTTTTCCTATCTGTTAAATGATAATGAGCATGTTTAATGGATAATTAATTGTAGCCCATATTGAATATGACCCAAGTTCTAAATGTTCATATTTTTTACTCATATTTTATTTGATCATCTTAAGGCTCTAAAACAGTAATAAAATATAATGATGAACTCATAAAATGCAAGAGACTTTGAAAGACATTTCCTCAACTTCATTTTTCTAAGGTTATGAACATTGTAAATGATAACAGAAGTTAACACATTTGGAAGTTTGAAATGCTTTAGGGAAAAAAAAATATATATCTAATGAACACAGAAAGGAGTGCAAAAAAGTGAGTTCATTTTTTTAAAATAACAAACTCTGAAAAGCTTTGAGTTATTGATGACTCATTGGTGGAAAACCTTAAATTATTAATTGATTCACTAACCCTTAGGGTGATTGACTCAAATAAACTGAATAATAAACACTGTTAATGTATTTTAAAATCAACTAAGAATACTTTTTTCACTGCTTCAGGGATTAAAAATTATAAGCTTGGTTTTATTCCAAAATAATGCACAAATAGAATGCCTTTGCTGTGCATGAGTCTTCAATAGTCTGGAAAAACATATCATCCTCTCCTTTATCACCCTAACCCACACTACTTCCTTTCCTCCTCCTCGTCTTCCTGCTTTCCTTCCAGTACATGGGGTTTATCGAATATGGATGTAAATGACTCATTTTAGTTTCATAGATCATGTTCAAAGAGAATATAATGGTTCAGAAGGACATAATGGCATAATTTTCACGGCAGTTATATAGCTAATATATATCAAAACACAGGAAACCGATGCATAAAATAAATACGAAGATTCCCATTCCACACTCTGTGCCATCTCTAGTGTCAGTCCCTGGTACAGATCACCCCCCGGGCACCCCACACACACTCCTAAGATGTGAGGAAAATTTCAACCTATATTTTCTGCCTGAAATTTAGATACTTTTCTCTTTACCAGTCGTAATAAAGCCATATTTATTCATCAGATCTTGAACATTTTTAAACCTTTTTTTAAAGCTTGGGTTGGTTTTAACTGATGTGGGTACCGAGGATGAACAGTCCTGGATGCAAGGGCTGCTTCTGCCACTGAGTTGTGTGTTCTACTGGGTGTCAACTCTAATGTCCTTATTGCTTCTAAATTCCTGATTTTTATGTTTCTGTTAGCAAGCATCCAGTCTTTTGCACCACAAATACTGTGGCCTTGTCTAGATTATAAACAACTGCACTGCAAACACAAATCTCTAAATTTAATCTGTATAGTACACATGTCCCTGGAGATACATCTATACTGTTTGATGATGAGAAAGAATTAGAGAATTATTAGAAATCTCACTATGTGAAATGCTGAGTTAATAAAGCAGAAGGCAAAAATGAGTCATTTTCTCAATCATTTCTGTAATAAAACAGCTATTGAACCAACCAATAGTATAGAAAAACAATAAGAGGAGAATGCATGACACTTAAGATTACACAGTGTGGTGAAAACTAACTTTATCCCATAGGAATGACACAATCCTATGTGTAGAAATTTCCTGTATCTAATTTATTACTTATTTTCTCTCACACTGTCAGCAAAAGAAGAACTGTAAACATTAATAAGTTTACCACAGATGTGTTTCAAGAGCAGAAATTGACCTGCTGACCTGATATAAAGGTTGAGTGACTTCATTTGTTTACTTGACTGAGCCCAGTTCTTGGGTGGGCCTTAGTTTTAAATTACTACCTCAAAATGGCATCAGTGAGTAAAAGCCACCTCAATGATTTGGCCTTTTCCCCCTTGGGCTACCATCCCGAGAGAAACAGAATATAGAGGAAAATCAACAGAATTACTTCAGTTTGAATTACGATTACAGAGGTCTGAGATCATTAACTAGGGATCTAATCCAGTACCAAGGTTATATACCCCGTTATTGACAAATGGTTCAAAACAGGATTGCATGTGTGGTGGGGAAAGGGTAATGGCAACTCCCTGAAAGTGAAAGACAGGCTGATCCGCGTACGGCTGCTCTTTTGGTTCTTACTTAGAAAACAAGTGATTAAGATCTTTGAACACTCTGAATACCATAGCAGTTGCATAACATCACCGGGAAAGCCACAGCTTTTGTATTTAGAATACTATAGTTAAAGTCTTGGTAAACTGAAAATTTTTTAAAAATTTAAAAGGTTGGCCAAAAAGTCCATTTGGTTTAAAAAACACATTTCTAATTTTCACCAATAAGTTTATTGATGTGGATATTTTGAGCATGTTGGCTATCTCCCACTTGGTATAACATTGATTGTTCTAAATTAACGTCTCGATTTGATCATCATCAACTTCAACTGGTCTATCCGACCATGGAGCATAGTCCAGCAAGAAATCTCCTGCATGAAACTTTGCAAACCACTTTCGACACATTCGATCAGCCACAGCACCTACTCAACACACTGCACAAACCTTTCTATTGTGTTTCATTTGTGTTTCTACCTTTCTTGAAATAATAAAGCATAACATGCCAAAAATGTTGCTTATTTCCTTCTATCTTCAATATTAAAATGGCTACACAAAAATTCACTGATTTTGATT
This sequence comes from Trachops cirrhosus, assembly GCA_028533065.1. Taxonomy (NCBI): domain Eukaryota; kingdom Metazoa; phylum Chordata; class Mammalia; order Chiroptera; family Phyllostomidae; genus Trachops; species Trachops cirrhosus. Next base: position 166,781,075 of record CM052541.1, on the reverse strand, counting down.
TTTTTAAATGCACACTGATATGACAGCTGTCACAATACAATCTAACAAAATTGTTGGAATGAAATTAAAGACAAGTAGGCTCTACTTGAGCTATCTTACTGAAAAAAAAACAAATGACTTTTTTGGCCAATCCAATATTTTGCTTCTTTTAGTCATTCATGGTATGTTTCAGTAAGGATTAAAATAGGTTAAATTTGAACTGCTGAAACAACTAAAAACTTACCTTCATCTAGCAAGTGTTAAATATAATATCCATTTTGATACAAAGTCGTGCTAAAAGTGTTTTTCTTTTTACTTATATTACCACCATGTTTTCTAAAATTATATAACAGAAACATTCTTTTGGGCCCGAAAGCTTTTACAACTGATGCCTACTCTTAAACCAACTGTGGGCTTTATATTTTTATTGTCTATCAAAATCAGTGTTTACTGCTTCAGAGAAGCTCTGTTTACATTACTATGCTTATGTTGAGATTATTAATGCTAAAGTTAATCTAAAGTGAATCGTACATCCTGGGTTGGGCCACTTGCCTTCACTGGGTGTAGTTGCCATTCACCTTGCTTACAAGTCAGCTGACAGCTGGCTCACTGCTCTGTAAAAGCTCGTTTGGTTTGGAGGAATGTATTAGTTCCTTATGGTTGCTGTTCACAAATTACACAAATTTAGTGGATTAAAGTAACGCACATTTATTCGCTTATAACTCTGGAGGCCAGAAGTCCAACATCAGTTTCACTGGGCTAAGGTCAAGGTGTCGGCAGGGCTGGTTCCAGTAGAGGCTCTGAGTGCAGAATGCACTGCCTTGCAACTAGACCTTTGTCCCTTGCATTTCTTGGCTCCTTCCTCCGTTTTCACAGCTAGGATCTTAGTTAGAATCATCCATTCTTTTTCTGCTTTGGTCATGTCATCATCTTCCCTGTAGTTAAATCTTCCCTTGCTTCCTAATTATAAGGACTCCATGATTTCATTGGTTCTACCTGAATAATCCAGGATAATCCCCCTCATCTCAAAATCCTTAATCTAGAATTGCAAATTCATCTTGCCATATGAGGTTGCATTCACAGTTCTGGGGATTGTGGACATGGGTATTTTTAGGGGCCTTTTTCCACCCTACCACAGGGGATATATGTGGGGTTGGGAAGAGGACAAGGTAAAGGTTTGAAAGCTCTTAGGTAACACTTTCAGATGGTAATAGCACATATACATGATGAATGCTCACTATATGCCAACTCGGGCACCCTCCTAGACCCTCTATGAGCATCAACTCATTTATGTACAGCAGCTGAGGGGTCTGGCACCCAGTGGTCTTGTCTCAGTAGTTCTCGGCACCTCTGTTGGGTCAGGGCCCAAGGGCACATGACCAGAAAGTGGAAGAGCCAGGTGCAAATCCTGGTCCTCTGGCTCCAACATCCATAAATCTAAGCAGTATGCTCCGCTGCTGCCCCTCACTTGACAAGCAAACTGCCGCAGGGATGGAGACAGGCAAGAAAGATCTTCATTCAGGGTACTAGGAACCCTGCACCTTTGGAGTTGGGACTTTACAGTTTATGTTTGTACTTTATGTTTAAACATACAGTTTATGTTTGTACATTTCATTTCACACTGCAGGAATCTAAGGGCTTAAAATTAAGAAATCAATTGAAATTGAATCAATTAATATTGGGAGGTTAAGTGATTTACTCAAGGCTGCATGGAGAGAAGGGGTGAAGTCATTGGGGGCATATTGTGATCTCCTCACCTAGGGCACCTGCACGCTAAGAACACTCGCTCGGCTCTCCCACTTCTCAACAGCACACCTCATGTTAGAGGCTGAATTGTAAACCCCGAAATACCTGTGTTGAAATCCTAACCTCCTGTACCTCAGAATGTAACTATAGTTGGAGATGAGTGCGGCATTTGACAATGGTGATTAAGGCGAAAAGAAGCCTATAGAATGGGGCCCTAATCCCACATGGCTGGTGTCCTTATAAGGAAAGAATGCCAGAGACACTCATGCGCAAAGGGAAGGCCACGTGAGGATACAGACAGAAGACAGCCATCTGCAAGCCAAAGAAAGAGGCCTCAGGAGAAACCAAACACCCTGATCTTGGACATCTAACCCCCAAATCTGTGAAAAAATGAATTTCTGTTGTTTAAGTCACTCAGTCTGTGGTATTTTGTTATGGCAGCCCTGGCAAACCAACAGACCCCAAGACAGGCCACAAGCCTTAGAAACTCTTTATCCTGCAGCAGCTGGCCCATAATCCAGAGTCCTGAGGTTTCCCACAGGAAGAAATGGAGTTTCTGAATAACTGTCAATATTTAAAAAGCTTAAGGGAAATGTAGAAATAGTCTAATTAAAATTCCAATACGGTAGCATTAATTAGCTCATGTTCATCTGAAGCTTTAATTACAGAATGTATCTTTGATTAGTTTAAAATGAGGAAAGTATTTATCATTTAATAAAGTTGATTTGTTTGGTAAATATAAAACTCAGGTTTTCTGATGGAGAGAGGTTGAACAAGAATCATTGCTGTAAGCCCCAGTTCTTTTATTTGCATCCTCCAAGACCCAGGTTGTTTAATCCTCTTCACATTGTTAGAGCTCTTTCAGGCATGAACTGAGCAAATTACATGACTTTAGTCATTTGTCACCTCAGGGGTGTTGAGAGCCATTGTTTTTAAATCTGTGTCACTGACTTTTGCTAGATACTATATATCTGGCTATTTTTCTGAGAGTCGATGAAATTTTAAGTGAAAATGATCCTAAGTGTATTAGTCAGGCTTCTCCAGAGAAACTGATGTAGTAGGATATAGACACATACAGGGAGATCATCATAAGAAAGGACTGGCTCACAGGATTGTGGAGGCCAAGAAGTCCCACGATCTGCCTTCTGCAAGCTAGAGGCCCAGGAAAGAAGGCAATGTAGTTCCTTCCAGTTCAAACCTGAAGGCCTGAGAACCAGAGGAGCCAATTGTGTACACTCTAGTCAACGGGCAAGATGGATGTCCCCGCTCAGGCACAAATTTGCCTTTCCTCTGCCTTTTTGTTCCGTTCAGTCCCTCAATAGATTTGATGACATTCACTGGAATTGGTGAGGACACAGATTCAGTGCTAATCTCTCTCTTGTAAATACCCTGGAGATGTAGGCATCCCTTAGCCCAGTCAAGATGACACATAAAATTAACCATTACATCAAGAGAACAAAATATGAAAATAGCTTAATTAAATAGGTGAAGGAACCTACCTCTCTAATCTGAAAGAAACAAAATAAAAAAGCCACAGCACCCACTACATACATTAGAGTATTAACAACCTTCTGGAGAATGTGTCTGAAAATTTGAAAAAAAAATACTTTAAACAGAAATTTACATTTTATTTAAAAAAATTATAGCAAATGTATGAAAAACACAAATTTTTATTAAGAAAAGAAATTTATTAAATGCTTTATGGTGAAATATTGAGCCCACTCTATTACAACACACAGGCTTGATGGTCTAATAAGTAACACTGTGCCTCAAGTTCATGATGCCAACACAAGATGGAATTGTGGGAACCTACAATCAGAAATATATCTTCCTTCTCTTCTTCCGCAACAAATGCAATACTGATGTTCAGAAATGTTTAGGTATTGAGAAAAACCTGTAAAGTTCCCTAAGTATTCCATTAAACAATTCTTAAAATTATATGTTACCTTAATGGCAAACGTGAAAAATTTTTTATGGAAACATCCACTTTAATATTTACTATCTTCAATAACTGAGAACCACAATCCCCAAAATGTATTATATCATAAGAAAGTCATTGGAGTCATCATTAGGCTTTCCAGCACAAGGTCAATTTCAAGGCAATTTATCAAGGACTGAATCTTCTTAAATCACCAAGCCAGTGATATGCAAAGATAAAAAGAAATGTCAAGGTTAGCTGATTATTTTCCAAAACACAGGATCTAAAAAATATTCGGGGAAAATAAGAATGTGAGAATGAGTGGATATTGGATGATAATAGAGATGAGTAGCAAAAGGAACTGAGACTAGTTAGCATTAACTAGCATACAATGTATTTTAATTCATTGGTCAACATTTTCTTCATGTATATTATCATTTTAAGGTAGCATTTCTAAAACTTAATTGGTCCATTCATTTTTTAAGTCAGTTGCAAAAAATTTTGATTCTGGATATTTAGAGTTATAGCTGATAGCATTTGATTTCTTACACAAAGAATATCTCGCATTCTCAGCCATAATTTTTGAAAATATGGCTTCTTGATAAAATATTACTAATAGTACTGATGTTAAAAAAATATCTACCTACCAACTTAACCAATTCATGTTAATTAGCTCATGAGAACTAAACCAATTCATATTATTTAGCTCCCACAGAAGCTAGATCTTTTTCCTTTTAAATAATCTAACCAATTCTATACAAAAACCATTATTCAGAAAAGCACACCTAAGATTTGCACTCTGACTCATTCATAAGTAAATGTTGTGGCTTGGGCCTGAATTTGGTACTCCTAGTCCACACTTTGGTTCCTGGTATACCTTTTCAAAAGCGGACACTTCATTCTATGAATATGATCATTAATGAGAAAATTAAAAGGAAAGAAAATGAGCTTTAATTGAAGTGGAAGTATTTTGTATTCGTATTAATAAAAGATCATGCTTTCAAAGGAATGGAAAAAAATGAAATCATATGTGGTAATATAGAGTACCGCATCTTATAACCCAAGCATACAACTACCTCCATTACAGAATTAAGCAGCCAGGTCTAATATACTACAAACCATTTGATTAAAAATGTTTATAACCAATGCTTTAACAAGGACACACTACTGAAAATAGTTTTAAAATATATAGCCTTGTAAAATTATGTATTTTAAAACATTAAAACCTTGTTTCAGAAGTTCCCCGCTTTAGGTTGTTACTCAAAAACTCATCATGTTCAAAACTCAAATTATTGTGAGATCTTGAAATCATAAGAAGCTTCTCCTTATTGGTAAAGTCTTTTTTGATTGCAGCTTGGGGCACAAGCAACCTCTCCATCGGGTCCTCTTTGTTCTCGAGTTTCACATAGCCTTTGCTGTTGCTTCGATCCAACCGAGGCCAACTGGGATGTTTCCGTTGTTCAGCGTGAACAGTTAGGGTGGAGCGACCTCGGTCTAAGTCTAGGGATTTCGAATGTGATGACAGCACATGCAAAGATGTGTTGGACCCAAACTGTCTTCTAGCAGCCCCGGGAGACAAGAGCTGCCCAGCCCCAGGTCCAAGGGCCACAGAGGATTTGTATTGACTAGACAATGACTCTCCGATGGAATTATTCCTCGGGAGCGCCATACTGATGGGCTGGAAGCACTCACTGGTGTTGGGCAAAGGGACCACAAGGGAATCCATGGACAAATTCCTTGACCTACTTTTGAGGTTCTCAGCATCCTCCGTGATGTTATCTATACTGGGCTCATCAATAACACAGTTATTAAGTTTGATCACAGGCAACGTAAAAGCACTGATGGATGACGACACAATTGACTTGGTTTCACATTTCTTGGAGCTGCTGGTCTTATCATCAGTTGTCTTGGAAGGAGGTGGGTAGAGGCCAAAGACAGAGACAGAGCTGTCAGACAGCAAAGGCGGCATAAGATGCTCCAAACTCTTATTTTCATTTGGCACAAGCTCATCCTCTTCGACAGAGCTGTCCATCCGAAAACTGCTCCTAAGACCTGAGAAAGAGGCAATGGTGTTTGCTGCCAGTCTTGATGCACAGGAGCTCCCATTCTGTTTAACTTCCGTTTCTCCTATCACACCAGTGTAGATGCCATTCATATGCTTTTGCTCCTTGATCCTTAGTGTGTGGATGTCGATGACTGTGGAATAGATGTCTCTCATGTGTATGATTTTGGTTTCTTTGTCACGGTTCTCATGAAGAATGGCATTAGCACAAATGAAAATGAAAATGCCAATCCCCATTGTGAAAGGGCCGAGCATTTTCATCTTATCAGAATGTAAATGCTGCTCAAAGAAGCGAACCACCACACCACTTTGGTTCCGAATGATGTGAGTTTCGTTTGTTGACAACGTGGTCTCGGCATCAATAAAGTGTTCTTTTTGGGGCCAATATCCAAGAACTGCCATCGCAATTCCTATAATGGAAATAAGCACTCCTAAAATGAGGAAGAAACCAGAGGGAGAATAAAGCCGGATTTTGCCTCGAACAACCACGACATCAGCCTGAGGCCGACGCCTGACTGGTTTCTTCTCTTGGGCAGCAGGCGATGGGCTGAGGTTGACGTGATGCTGCGATCTGGCTGAGTCTTGCCTTTTCAAGGCGGCCAGGCCCGTTATCACTCCACCAGTCGCTATCATAGCTTGATCTTTTATTCTGGAAGGAAGGGAAAAAGATCATAATCTAAATATGTTTTGGGGAATGCTCATAAATTCAACAAGTGTTTATATATTGTTGTTGTTGTTCCATATAATGAAATGGGGCAGAAGAATAGTTTTTTAATTGACATAGTTTGGGCAGAAGGTTTATTTACTGACTAATGTAAAATCCTGGAGACTTCCTTTTTTGGCTGAATTAGTGTCTATTATTAATGAAATGTAAGTTCAAGGTCTATTTTACTTAACTAATTTTGTTGCTTTTTATATACAATAGTCCCCTGGTCATGACCACAAGACCTTCTACCCCTCCCCCACTACCACCACACACTCTATCCTCCTCATCTGTGTTATTTTAAAGTGGGAAAATCCAAAACACTTGACAGGCCCCACACAAACAAACTCTAGACTTAAAAGGAAAATACATTCCAGCAGCTCACGTTTCTAAGACCACTCTTGTGAAAGTCACCCATGAACTCATAAACTCCCACATTTAATTTCTCAATTCTATCTTCCTTATTTCTCTATTTCCATACATATTACTGTCCCCTCCTTTCCTGAAAGTCTTGCCCAGTCTTTAATGATTCTAAGTCTTCTGGCTCTTCCCTGGCCTCATTGTTTCCATTCTGGCTCATCGTTCCTCATCTAAAAGTAGACCATCATCCCCTGAGGGTCCTGTCCTTGGCCATCTTCTCTTTATACTCTCTGTTGGCATTCACATCCACTCCTGCACCTTCTACCATTTCCTTTATGCTAATGACCCCCAAGTCTATATTTCAAATCATAGCCCAAATTTCAATTTCACATTTCCAGCTCTCCAGTGAGCAATATACATACATTCAAGCATCAGTAGCAAAGCTGAACTTACTTTCTGCCAGCAATACTTCACTTTTTAAAATTTATTTCATTTTATTTTTATTTTTAGAGAGAGGGGAAAGGAGGGAGAAAGAGGGACAGAAATGTCAATGTGTTATCTTGTGGGCCCCCATCTGGGGGCCTGGCCCGCAACCCAGGCATGTGCCCTGACTTGGAATCGAACTGGCAACCCTTTGGTTCGCAGGCCAGCACTCAATCCACTGAGCCACACCAGCCAGGGCACTACTTAACTCTTTTAATGGTGTTGTTCTCAGGCTTGACTCTTCATAGTCTTTTTTAATCCCACTTTCTTATTCCTCTCATCTTCCAATCAGGTTCTAAATTCTAGAAATTTTCACTACATGATGTTTCTCAATTCTACCCCTCCATTCCAACCTACTCTTCCCAGCCCCAGCAGCTCTTACAAACTCTTACTAAACCATTGTACTAACCTCCCAACTGGTCTTCCAAACTCCAGTTTCTCTTCCTGCACAATCAAGCTTACTCACTGAAGGTGGATTAATTTATCTAAAACACAGCTCTGAAGTTGTTTAAAGAGTGGAATAATGGATAAAATATTCTCCCCTACCTACCGAAGTTTAATCTGGCATTTCAAACCTATGGAATTTAGCTTTCTCTCTAACTGCACCCTTTTATTTACACAAAACTAAAACCCATCTGTAGTCCATATTGCACTAATCCAGAGACTTTGTTCATGATGCTTCATCCATCGAGAACCCTCTTACCACTCCCCCCCAGTTTCACATATTGACATCTGGCTTAGTCATCCAAGCTCTCATTCCACTTCCTTTATTCTCTGACTGACTCAGCAAATCCATGTGAGCTCTCATTCCCCGGAGCATTTTGGCAAGTTTTCTATGGTACTCACTGTATTACAGTGTCTTAGTTCTTCCATATCTTGTAGCCAAACATCGACTTTAATTCATATCTTTATCACCAGAAACATTCACTGTAGTGCCTTTCACATGGCCACTGCTCAAGACATATTTACTACAGTGTTCAATATGGGAGCAATCCTTCTGAGATTTGCTGAATGACCATCACGTCAGTATACTAAATTTCCCAGTTAAAAACATAAACAAAGTTAATACCAAAACAGAAAGCAACATTTTGTGAGCTGGTAAAATATTTGTCTCTATTTGTAATGAGAAGTTCTCAAGCTGCCAAATCTGACGGGTAGGGAATGGGGGATATTTTTAAGACCCACGCGTCTCTGGTGAATACCTGAGAGGGTTTCTTCACAGCAACAAGTCCTGTGAAATGAGCTCTCCTTCTGAATTTCTATTTATGATTTCCGAATTGTGTTTAAAAAACAGCCTACCCCTGTGGTGGTGCCTACCCTTTTAGCTAGCAGGACAAGCAGGTGAGTAAATCTAGCCTTCCCTGGAGTTATAACTGGGATGAAAAGAGTTTAATGGTCAAAGAACAAACTGTGTTGTAACCCATAGCTCTAGTCTATAGAATTTATCAAAGTGCACATATTACAGTTTTCAACTTCCCCCAAACCTTGCCTAAAACGGAACTTAGTGTCAGCTTATGTTTTCTTATATAAAAACAGTTTTAAGTGTTTGGGGGGAAAATGCTTATTAGATAGCAGGCATCTCACTCAGTTAGTCCCATATGGCAGGATAGGGTTTACTCTGAAACCCTTCCAAATCAAATGAAAACAAGGGCAAAAGGCCTTCGCCTGGTTTAAAAACAACCACCGTGAATTATCGTTCCTTGCAGACTCTTAGTCCTCCTCCACTTGGTACAACACTCACTGCAAGCTGTGCCATTTTCTATTCCTGAGGCTGATAGAGAAATGGGGGTGGAAAGAGAAAAAATATATTTTGAAAGATAGATGGGACTAGGAAGGTGGAAAAGAGTCATGAGGGACTGAGTTTCTTTGTGAGTAAGCAAAGCGGGTTAGATGAGACATGAAGAAGTAGCAAGGGCAGTTTAAGAGTATGACAATTTATTTTAAAAATGAAAGGAGAAAGACTCCTGGAGGAGTTTAGAAATAAAGAATCAAATTGGGGGAAATCGAAGCATCACAGGGCTTCTCCAGCCAGCCAGCCCTGGCGAGGTCCGGGCAGGCCACCCTGATCCCAGGATCAGCAAACTCAGGCTGGGAGCCCTTGTCCTCCTTCAATTCCACCGGGGGCAATTCGATGCTGTGGGCCTCCATTGTGACTCAGGGCACAATGGCAAGCTGTGCAAACTCAGCCACTGTTTGAAAAGCTTAGACCCTAATGAAGGAGCTGTCATATCCACCAAAAACAATAGGACAACCCCCAGAATGAAAATTTCAACTGGGGGGCCTTGGCAACAGCCTCCAGGCAGGCAGTTCCACTCTAACATGTAAAAATCAAGTGAACCACCTTTCAGGCAAGGTAAAGAGAAGAAAAGCTGGATGACAGAGCTCCGGCCTGCCTTCACACACAGATCAGCACTGGGGAAGGAAACCAGGTAAAGCCAGAAAGGGAAGGAGGGCCAGGATTTGGAAATCAGGACTCGTCACACCTAAATACTCGATTTTATACTCACACGCAACACAGTTAGAGTAAGATACGAGCACTGCTGCCATTACCTTAGGAACATCAATCTCAATTTGTAGATGAACACAACCGAGCAGGCCTGATATTGGGAAAGAGCATGGGGACGCTAAGGACAGTTTTGCGGTAAGAAGCCTAGTGAGACTGTGCACCCTGGAGGGAGTAAAGGCACAGCCCTTTGCCTCTGTAGCTGCGGTGTCCGCCTGGTCCAGACTGCCGTGTAAGCAAAGCAGCTGAAGCCTACTTCTCAGTTTATGCTGCAAAGCCACATCCTACACACTTATCACTTTGGGGCATGGGGTGGAGGTGGCAGTGTGGAGGGCCTTCTTTTAATTTTTATCAATAACAATGATAGTAATGCTATAATATACAAACACACACTGCTTATGGCCAGGCACTGTTCTAAGTGCTGCAGGTGTGAGAGTGTATTTATTCTCACAATTCTGGAAGTGGATGTAATCACTATGAACCCTATTTTGCAGATGAGAAAACAAGCAAGAGAGTTCGGGTAACGCACCTAAGGTCGCACAGCTCGGGCAGGCTCCAGAGCCTGTGCTCTCACAGAATTTGAAACAGGGACAGGCCTCCAAGTTTGCTTTCACTGAGGTTTTCTTTCCCTGTCCATTTTATTTCTTTTGATTCCTCTTCCTGTCAGAACACCAGACCTTGGAGAATGCTCTTTGCCTTTAAACCTGTGACCATGGACCAATGAAGTGGCATTTCTCAAATCACACTGACCACATGGGAAAAGCCACCGGGTGGAGAGGCAGTTGAAGGGCTGTTGTCCTAGGGAGGGCCAGGACCTCCCACCCCTATCCAGATCCCTTTCGGCGAGTGTGCAGGGGCAGGCTCAGGAGAGACCACCCCCCACCACAGTCCTCTTTACTCTCGGCCATCCTCGACAGGGCTGGGCAGAGACTTATTTCCTCAAAGAGCCAAACGAAAAATGTGCTTACAGTCAATTTTGCTTTGTTAACATGGGTACAGCTTTTGCTGACCAGTCTCTGGATTCAAAGCTTCACCCAAAATGTAGTTGTAGAAAGCTCTGTGGCATTCTGGTACAGACCTCCTTCTAGGGAGACGTTGTTAATTTGTGTGAATATTCATTCAGGTAATTAGTGAAAACTGGTATCTGGTAGTTCAATAGATATAGGGCTCAGTATGTCTCCTGGCCCCAAGAATACAACGATCAGCAGCTACCTTTTTGCGGAGTTCATTTGACCAGTTATTAATAAACCTAACTAGAAGGTCAGCCACACTTGGTTTCCATATTCTCATGATTTTTATGATTTTTATCAAAAGCCAAATGAAAAGACAGATATGTATATATTCTGCTGACAACCAAAAAAAAATTGGGGTTAACTCTTGGCTACGTATCTATCATTCTATTTTTCCTTCCCAGTGTTCAAAAACAGCTATAATTTTGCTAGCAACAGCTCTCAAGACTGCCAGCTTAAAATTTGCACAACACACCTTTTCTTCACTGTGCAGACCAGGGTCCTGCAGGGCTATCTCCTGGCCTTCGCCATCTTACCCATTCATCACAGTGCTCATAAATCATCAGCAGAAATTCAATCCCATTTGTTACCTTTCTCAGTGCAGATGCAGACCCCTCCACTCACTCAAGCATTCTGTTAGTCTGCACACCTACCATGGGCTCATCTTCCCTGTGGACCATGTTTATTTTACCCTTTCAGTCAGAAGCTCTCCCCTGGAATGAGATTTCTGCCTTGTATGTCACGTGTTAACAGTACGTCATCCCATCTGATCATCAGGCTTAGTCTCTCCTATTCTTACTCTGATCATTTTTAAGGCTGTACTGTTGTTGTCCTTGACCATTTTTACACGCTTAAGTGCATTCTGGACTTTGCATTTCATGGCAATGATCTATACCATTTTTATACTCACATTCTCATGGAAGTTTATTCTTGTACACATAGGTTCTCTTCTGACCATGCTGCAAGCCTACTATGCATCAGCTATGGTTCAAGATGCATTCACACACTTATATCTGAGTAAATAGGCTTGCAGTGTTGACAGACTTTAGAAGTTTTTGAATAAGATATTCCTTTTAGCCAACTACAGACCAGGAATGTTGTCTAAGTTCCAATAATAAATTAGCAGGAAGAACAGGATTGGAATTCAAGTTTTTTTCAGGCTTCATTGCAATGTTCATTTTTGGTGAAATAGTCCTCTGTTTGTTTTCTATGCTATCCCAATGACTCACAAAGTGCCTGGAATGTAATGAATACTAAGAAAGTGTATCTGTTGACTGTGAACTGGCTTAAATATCATTGAAATATGCTAGACACTAGGGACACTCTGACTTCAAGGAGTCTGGAGTCCAATGGTAAAGAGTCCAAATGTAATTTAAAAGGAAATGAGCTCATGGCAATGATCGAGTTAGGGAAACTCTGGAGAGTCTTCTGTACTATCTGGGGGTATCAGGGGAGGCTTCCAAGAACCAGCAAGCTTCAAGGCTTGGTGCATCAATAGGAGTTTTCCATACAGACAGATTCTAATTCATCCTTGTCTCTGATTCTTTCACCAGGGTCCTTGTCTTACAGTTTCTCTGTATCTTCTCAACTGAGGTACACCAATTATTTTAAATATACTCAACATTGTCTTGCTCATACATTTGAATTTTATTCTTTTTATTTTTTAATAATTTTATTTATTTTTAGAGAGAGGGGAAGGGAGGAAGAAAGAGAGGGAGAGAAACATCAATGTGTGGTTGCCTCTCGTGTGCTCCCTACCAGGAACCTGGCCCGCAACCCAGGCATGTGTCCTGACTGGGAATTGGACCAGCAACCCTTTGGTTTGCAGGCCGGCACTCAATCCACTGAGCCACACCAGCCAGAGCTGAATTTCAACTTATATCTCGAAGTTTTAAAATTTGCCAGAATGTGAGGCCTGCCAAATGGAAGTAAAAATTAATCTGTGCCTTCAGGACCAAACAAAAACATTATATAAAAACCCCCATGTGGTATCCGCAAATGTGACAGATGGAAATATTTTCTGTTCAAGCTAGAACAGTTTGAGAACTTTCTTCCCCATAGAATCATTTTAAACTTTTATAACAGAATTTCTAGCCTATATCTTTACCAGAGTTCAAAGACTAAATGCCTATGGAGACTAAAACTTCAATCATATTAACGTTTAAACAATAAGATGGAATAGGAATCATTTTCTAATGTGTAGCATAAACACTTTGTACATGGACTTTGGAGTCAGCGAAACAAGGGTCCCATTTCTGCTTCATCATTCGATAGCCATGCCACTTTGGCCACGTTGTTTTAAATTCTTATCTCAGTTCTTCCACACGTGAGATGGCAAAGCCCTCTTTAACACACAGTATACAGCACACCCCACTTCACAGCCCTGCTTGAGAAACGGACTAAACCCCTTGGAGCCTCAGTGTCCTCATCTGTCAAATGAGGACAGCATCAGTCCGTCTAGGGCTGTCATAAAGAGAAGGAAATAATGAATGCCAATCACAGCTCAGTGTCTGGGAACTGAGGTCTGCACTGGTGACATCAGCTATGCCTGATTTTAAGGTCTTTTTAAGGACAAAATTAAGTAATATACAGAAAGTTTTTACAGTGTTGATTACAGTAATTTCTCAATAAACAAGTTAATATTATAAGCTCTTTATTGCTCAGTATTAATTCTTTCATCACTCATTGAAGCAAACCAAAAATATATTTTAATGTATTAGGTTAAATAATTAATGATGGCTCACTGTATATTGAAAGGAAATTATGACTTCAAGTTTGTACTGGGATGTAGAGTCCAACACTATCTAAGTGGAGTCTGTGTACTTTAGTGGCAGAGCACGAATAATCTGGTAGTTGCAAAGAAGAATTTATATAAGAGAGACAGGTGGGGACTATATTACAGAAAAAATAAAGCATGCCTTTCCTTTTAATTCATTCCATTTCTTCAGATTGGAAGACTTGTAACAAAAACAACAGCAATAATAAAAGCAAGATAGAAAAACCCAAAGCAGTCCATCTGATGTTTTTACTTATCTTAATGATGCCATTGAATCAAATGCATCAGTAATCTGATCAATTCTGCAAGTACCATTCTCCTTCCATTGGGACACTTGGGCATAGAAAAGACTGAAAACAAAGAGATATATGGGGATTAGGGATATGGGGACTAGAGAAAATGCCATAAGTGAAAATGTGCAAAATGCTAATTTTATGAAAATAACTTTAAGCTATGGTTTTAGGTGCATTCTGAAGGCTTTTGCTGGTCTGTGTTGGAGAGAATGGTTTCCTAATACTCAGTATAGTTCTACATTCAAATGAATGCTGGGATTGAAAGGAAATAGAGCATTTTTAATACTTAGCAGAATGATTGTTAAACCATTAAATATTAAATATCACTTTTTGGTCAAGTACTTCCTAAGCATGCAGAAAATGCTAGGAGTAGAGAATACACCTGGAAATCTATGCGGTGTGTGTTCTTTGTTCCTAACGCCTTCCAAACCTGCCACCCTACTAACTATAAAATACAGGCCCAAACCAGTTATAAACTGTGTAACAATGACATGGAACAATTGCTCTCTATAAACTCCACAGAACACAAGAAGTCTTCGGGACGCCAAATAAGGGATCCATAATGAGCCATTAGAAAAAACCCCGCTGAGACCCAGTGGGAGACATTGTCTGCAGGAGCAGAAGAAATTAGAAGCCTATTTTCCCCAAAGTAGAAATATGCTTCACGTCCTGTACCCCAATTCTTTAAATCTGGACAAGCTCTTACAATGACTGTCACACTCCCTTTCAAATGCATTTCCTGGCAGGAAGTCAACTTGAAATTGGTGTAAAGAAGCTATCCCTAAAGAGTCACGTATTTACTAAATGCAGGAAATTAGCTGAGATATCCCAGCTTAAAGAGCTGAAGCATTTAAAATCACAAATTAGACTTTTATCCAGATCCACCTCTGCAGAACATGTACAGGAACTTCACTGAGAGGTCTGATGACCATGTTGGTGGAGACAACATTGGAAAATGAGATTATGATAGTTATTAATATTCCTTCCAGTGATCTTAAATGCCTGGAAAAATCCCACACGCTGTCAACAGCCCTCCAGGACCATGGAGGGCGGCGGTAAGTTTCAATTCCAGTTGTGCCACTTTCTATCATTTTGTATAAGCCTACCACCTTTGCAGGTTACCCAGTTGTGCTAATACTATTAAGGATGCAAAAGATCTTTCCTCTGTACTGCAAATAAGGAATCATCTCTCACCAGAGCAAAAACACCATCTAAATTACCAATGAGCTGTGTCATCTTTTAATCCACATTTACACACATCAAATTTACTTTAAATTTTCCAACCCATGGTAGCTCAAAGCTATCATTAGCATTTTTTAAACCCTGGAAAAACATTAGGAGATAGTTTGAACTACATCATTTCCACTGGAGAATTTTACTTTTTTTTTCTTAAGTAATATCTGAGTAGGATTGCCCCTAAAGCAAGGTAGAACGAAGTGTAAGGAAGGGGGGCCTCATGAGGAATGGCAAGACCAAACTCCTCACCACACACAAGAATGAGTCTAGAAAGCCTGGAAACACAAAAGTCCTTTGGCATTTGAGGACATATTCTACAGGTCCTTTAGAGGAGCTCCAGGAAGGGAGGCTGTGGAATGCATGTGACTATTTCTATTTTCATCTTCTTCCTTCTGTTCCCCTACTGGAACCTGTTGGTGGCAGCAAGGGGAACTGAGGAAAGCACATTTTCAGACTTCCAACTTAAAAAGGCACTTGTTGGTCAGCGTGTCTGTCTCCTCTCTCTTCATCTTGGAAATGACTTGTGCTCATGGTAAAATCCCCACAGTACAAAATAAAGCATTAAGTTTCTCTACCAACAGTTCCCCTGGGGCCCCTTCCCGCAGTTCAGAATTTCTTGCAACTACTTCCGGAGAAGGGGGAGATGTTTTCTCATTTGGTTTTTATAGAATTGATTTACAAAAGCACTTTCCATATTGAAGGACTCTGCTCTGTAGGGGTGATATGTCTGGAAAACATATTTAATTTATATTTTTACTACTCTTGATTGTATCTTTTATCAAAAAGAAAAATTAAATTGTATGTGGTTAACTGTATCAGTATGTTGATTGATGTCTTTGTATAACCATTAGAAAGACCTTTTACAGTCTAAGTTTATGTTTTTAAAAATTCCATTTGTTATCCCAACAATTTTATGGTCTAATTCTCTTACATTCTAATTTTTTGAAGTATCTGGAATTTCTTTTTCTATAAGAATTGAGGCTAGAATCTAGTATGTTGATAGGTAATCAATATCTCCTTCTTTGGTATGAGATATTTTCATTACATATTAATTTCATATATTTGTACTGTATAACAGATCTCATGCATTTGGGTCAATATTAAGACTTACCATTCCTTTTCACTTTGATTGAAGCTATTGGGGTGACATTCGTTAAAATTAGAAAGACTCATAGATTCAGAAAAGAGACTGACAACTGTCAGAGGGGAGGGTGTTTCGGGAGGGGTGACAATGGTGAAGGGATTAAGGAAGAAAAAAAACCTCATCGACACAGACAACAGTATGGTGATTACCACAGGGAAAGGGGGGCAGGGGGAGATAGAAGAGGGTAAAGGGGGTAAATGGTGAAAGAAGGAGATTCGACTTTGGGGGTTAAACACACAATACTATATACAGATGATGTATTATAAAAGCCTTACCATTCTATGCCATTAATCTATTAATTTGCCAGAACTAAACTGAATTAATTACTATTCATTCTATAATATGTATTTGAATATCTGATAAGATTAGACTGTTCTCATTCTCCTTTGTCATAAGTTTTTAATTTATCCTTACATATTTTATGTGGCCTATGAACTTTGAATTGATTGATTAAAATCTTGTTAGTATTTTTATTGGGATCATGCTAAATCTCTACATAAACATAGGGAGAATTGACATTGTTATACCACTGCAGATTTTATCTAAAATGTGTTCTTTTATGTCAGGTTTTAAGATAAAGTCTTTGTTATTTCTTACTGTTTGTTTCCTGGGTAGTTTCCCACTGGGTTTCCATTGTATATCAGTATGCTTTCTTCCACTATCATTTCTACTTTCAAGTGGTTGCTGTTCTTAGGGAGGCTACTGATTTTTGTGCATTAATTCTGTACCAGCTACTTTACTGAACTTGATCAATGTTTATAAAAAGTTTGCAGTTCATTCTCTTAGGTGATCTAGAAATGCAATTATATCATTCGGATGTAGTAATATTCCCTTCCCCAACTTCAAATCTACAATTGTTATTTTTCTAACTGTTATCACTTATTACCTGGAGAACAAAGGTGAACACGTAAACAACAAGGATGACAAGGACATCCTTTCCCCCACTGAAAAAGTGCCAATCGATGCCTGCTTTATTTAGAGTTTTTACCTAGAATTCCAGGAGACAAAATAAATGGATTCAGATCCTGCAGCAAAAGATGGGGGAAGTAAAAGGAAGGAGCAGGAGAAGGGCAAAGAGCAGAAAAGAAGGAAGAGGAAGAGATGGAGAAATCTGTATGGTGGGAGAAAATTATGGATAATTATTGCAAACATTAACTGTCTGAAATGATAAGTAACTCTTATATGCAGGGTCCAGCACAAATAACACTCCTTTTTATTACAAAATCATAAGCATGTAATTCTATAACATAACAATATAACACTCAAGCACACCATGTGATATTTAAGGTGAAATATTCAAATTAAAATGATAAATTGTTACACCCATATTATTACCCTACCAACCACACTCAATCAGGTGTTACTTCTGCTGGACCCTGTATTTTCTATAAGGTCCTTACTTCTTTCCATGTCTTTTTAAGAAACATTTATATAAGGACAGGAATTATCCCCTGGGATTGCTAGGATTACTGAATTATCTACCAAATCCTGACTCTATATAAATTAGCTGAAAGAGGAAAGTTCAGAAGAATGATATACTGCATAAGACATCAGGAATATAAAAAAGACAGGAAGGAATACTTAGTACTAAAAATGGTTTCGAGGGAAGACCAACCTAACAAAAGACGATGAAGCCATGCCTCCAAACACCATGTGCAGGTTACCACTCTCTCCTCGGGGAGGGTATTTCTGGGTCACGCCTGAGATATTTTTAGCTTCAAATAGCTGTTACATTTTGTAATGATTTGCTTCACAGCTATTTCCTCTGAGAGAGAGCAATCCCAGAGCAAAGCGGACCAAAGATGTTAATTAGCAATTCACAGAAGAAAACATACAACTGTCCAGGTAACAAATGGAAAGAGCACTCGTAACTCAACAGTAAGCGAAGACGTGCAAGCTAAAGTCATTTCAAAAGTAAAAATATAACTTCACTAATTGACAAAAATGAAAAAAGAGGGATTGATTATGCCCATTATTGGTGGAGTATAAGGAAGCAAACTCTAATAAGCTGGCAATGAGAGGACAAATTGGTACTTTTTTAAATTTATGGAATTTTTTGGACTATAAGATGCACTGGACCATAAGATGCACCTAGATTTTAGAGGAGGAAAATAGGAAAAAAATTTTGAAGCAAAAAATGTGGTAAAATATTTAATAACATAAATAACATAGGCCGCCCCCGCCACAGTGAGCCAGGTAAGCTACATTTGGACTATAAGATGCACCCCCAGTTCCTCTCAAATTTGGGGGGGATTGTGTCTTATAGTCTGAAAAATACATAATTTGGGACAGACTTCTACAAGTTTAAATACCCGTCATCCCCATTTCACATCTATGAGTGCCTTTAAAAATACTTGTAGACATAAAGCCCTGGCTGGTGTGGCTCAGTAGACTGACTGCCGGCCTGCAAACTGGAAGGTCCCAGGCTTGATTCCCAGTTGGGGCACATACCTGGGTGGCAGGCCAGGACCCCAATGGGGTGTTTGCAAAGAGCAATTGACGGATGTATATCTCACATGTCAATGGTTCTCTCCCTCTCTCTCTCCCTTCCCTTCTCTTTAAAAATAAGTAAATAAAACCTTTTTAAAAATACTTGTAGACAGACATACACATAAAAGTGTACATTTCATGCTATAGTGATGACAACCCCTTGAAAACAACTTAATGCACATTGATGGAAGGTTGGCCAAATCAATTATGCTATATCTATATAATGGAATGTGATATAGATATTTAGAAGGATTCACATGTGACACTAAGGGAAATTTTTCACGTTGCATTTTGTAGATTGGAGAACAGAAATAAGGAGGAAGGTCCTGTTTATGTCAACCATACAGAACACGGTTTGACTATGCTCTGAAGAGACGTGTATGGCAACATCGCCAGTAACAGCTTCTGGTTACAGAGCAACACTGTGGGAAACAGGTAACACGTCTCTCACTTTACGTGTTACCGCACTATTTGCCTTGTTGCAAAGAGCGTGCACTGATTTTATTTCATTTCCACTTTGGAATTCTAATGAAATACGAAGCAGAAAGAGGATGCCGTACTTTGGAAAATTAGAGTAAAAGGCAAACCTACCTAATACATATTTGGGTAAGTAGGCAGGCTGACTCATTTAAAAACATGAGAAAAGAGCAAATGGCTAAAATCACTAACTAGACTAAATCAGAAATTCGGGAGAAAGAAGACTTGCTTATGATACACCATAATCTTAAAGCACAGAAAACAACTCTGCCTTCTGGGGAAATACTCACATTTAATGGGTATAAGGTAACATATGGGATGAATTAAGAATTGGTACCTGCCTGTAAGAAATTTATATCTAGAATATGCTCTGGGATAATGCTGTGCATTGTAAAGCAAATCCTTTACCATGATCAATAAGCTTCAACTGTCCTGGGTCCCCCTGCCTTAGTCAAACAGCTCTCTTCTGGCCTTCAGAGGAGGCGTGGTTTGCTTTCTTTCCCCTGAACTCGGTCCTCACTGAGGACCCTCAGCGACTCTCACCTTACAACTTGACTCACTTACAGAAATGAGCTTCTTTTTGAGAATATGCTGCAACTCCAGAATTATTCTTCTCATAAAGCATGCAGCCACAGAGGCTGAACAGAAATCTCCGGCTTCATTCTGAGAGGAAAACCAATCCAGGGCTCAGAAAAGGGGTCCTACACTTAACCTGATGCACATTCACCTTCTCATAAGGATGACAGAGCAAGACGGAATCTTATTTGATTTTCATGTCCTGGAATTAAATCTCTGTTCTTCCCCCTCTGTTTACCCTGTTTCATCCTTAGTGTGCAGGGCCCATGGCAGGAGCAGGTGGGGTGGTGGGAAGGAGGCAGACCCTGGGGCTCAAGGGTTACCCCATGCATGCCATTTCCCTGCTTAATCTGAGCCTAAAGAAGGCATATTTACATTGAACTTTTCTTCAAGGCATTAACACTCCTGGGGTCTATTTAAGACGAGCTTACGCCAAGACTGAGCTGTCCTATAAATTCACATGACTTCAATCTGAGCTTTGGAAAAACCTTCAATCTTTTTTTTTTTAATCAAAATCTAATACTAGTAGACTTATACTGAGTTTTGATATGTGTGTGCCTTATAAACAATGACTTGGCATTTGTTAACATTCTTGATTTTTAGTGATATCAGATCCACAAACATAATTTACTACAATTTTCTAAGATTTTTTATATTCACTAGAATTACATGCTAAACCAAAAATTTTATTTGTAACCTTTTGGAGATTAATCAGACATTGTTGGCTTACTCACATATTGGCTCAATAAATCCTCCTAACAAGTCTGGGAAGTACTTATCAACATCCCCCATATATGGATGAGCTCAGAGTCCAAGAAGGCAAGTAACTTGTATGTGACTGTTTTATAGGCTTTCCACCCAAGTTCTTATTATACAACTTCTGTACCAATTATGTTACTTCTGAACCGGCTGTATCTTCAAAATGAAAATCATGTACAGAATTGAAGTAATTCCTCAGCTTGTTCAGGCTTCAGTGTCCTTTGCTTTTGCATTTGTATCTTTTGCATTTATTCATAGGGTGTCTGGATTATTTTTGCATTACTTTTTGAATGATGAAGAAGACTCTTCTTTTTAAATCTGCATATTTTAATGAAATCAAGTAATTAAATAAATTAAATCACATTCCTAACTCCTCCAGAAGCAGGATGGTAATTGATTCCAATTTCTAGTTCGCTTTGAAAAGCAGAGAATTTCTCTCATCTCATTTAGCTCTGCTTGCACTGTTTTTAATCCGGATCATCACTTATCATCATTTAAACCTTCTATGCTCCTTTATCGGAGGAATCCATGCCTGTGATGTTTAACATTTATTTCTGCATTCAACTGATATTCGTTGAACACTGAACATGTACCAGAACTGCAATGTGAATCCAACATCCTCTGTGATCTTATCGGGCTGAGTGAGTCGAAGCGGGGAGACAAGCCAGTACTGGGAAGCCTTCTGCACAACGATGGAAGTATTTGTGGGATGAGAAGGTCAGAAGGTGAACGTGATCTAAGGGGTTAGGGGCAGGAGTAGGGATGGGCGGAAGAGATCTCATAAAGAAGGTGATCCTAGAGCTATCTTCAGAGACAGGAAGAAGAAAAGCAGAGAAGTGGAGAGGAGCTCCCAGGAAACAGAGGGAAGATTAGTCACAGGTACAGCATAAATAAACCCACATGAATTCAGACCGGTTGGGGGTTTAGACCTAACAAGCATAACTTTCTATCTGCAGTCCCCAAGCAGAGACTGAATTCAGCAGGGAAATCTGTCTTACTTGATGGAGACACTGATCACTATCACAGCTGCCCCTACCCAGCCCTGCCTGCTGAACCTATGATATTTAGTGATATCACTATGACAGTAATCCTTTCTCATAAAATAGTTGAGGACTATGTTCTTGCTTCAAAGGTCATTTTAGGATTTGTTCAGATTTCAATGGAATAGTTGACTAAACTAAAGTTTACAACCTTACTGGGATCAAAGTAAATATTAGTTAAATGGTGACTTTGTAATCATGATGAATTCCAGAAGGAAAGAAAAATGTTTTAATTTGAATCTCTTCCAAGAGAACTGCCAAGAGGTTCAAATTATTTATTTAGAGACTTTGGGGGAAGTATGAAAATTGAGAAGAAAGAATGAAAAGTCAGAAGTGTGTCCTGATATTTTTAAGAAGATTTATATAAGGGGGGACACAAAAAAACCCATAATTTTCTTGTGGGCAGGCCCCTTGTAGTACAGGCTTCCCCCACTAGGTGGGTGTTCCAGGAGCCCACCCATATCAGTGTGCCAGCTGGCGCTGTTGTGGGAGGCTGTGTTCAGCTTCAGTAATTTCTTAAGATTCTTTCAAAGTGTTTGCCCATTTCATGACGGGTGATTTACCAGTGCACCAGCCCACACCATGCTGAGTGTTCAGCAGTTTTTACCAAAAATGGCATGAACCCCTCTACACCACCCTCCTAAGTCATCTGCTCTCACCCTGAGTGCCTTCTTTTGTCTCTCTGGATAAAAAAAAAGTCCTCAAGGGACTTTACTGATGTGGAAAAAGTAAAATGAAAAATAACAGAAGTAATACAAGGCATCAAAATCAATGAGTTCGAAAATTGTTTTGAGTAGTGGAAAGTCTCGATAGGTCGATTGCATCAAATGGAGAGTACTCTGAAGGTGACTGAAGTTTAAATATGTAAGAATAAATACACAATTTTTTAATAAATTCCTGTTTTGGGGGTCCCCCTCACATAATTATATTTAAGCTTTAGTAAAATTCTTTAACAGAGAAAAATTTATACCATTTCATCGAGGCTCAGAGAGGGTAAGTAATTTGCTCAATGCCACACAGCCAGGAATTAGAAGAACAATGTTGCAAATTAAAGAATATATAATTTCTCCTTCATCATACTGTACATTATCAGAAACAGGAACAGGGGCAGGTGGACGCATGTTGGAAATTTTGAGAGAAAACAAGCAGGTGAGAGTGAGAGAAAAGAGTTCATGATTATGAACTTAGAATGCAGTGAGAAAATGTTATTTAAATAAGAACAAAGTATGCCACTTAAGAAAAGAAATCAAGTGCATCTCTGAACTGCATAGCATAGTGCTATGCCCTCAACAACTTGAAATTGTTGGGTAGGACAAAATGAGTCCAACTTCTAACCTTTATAAGAACCCACTTCTATAAAAATGAGTAAGGCTGTATGTGAGAAATAAGAAAAAACAAACCCCAAAACCATACCACCCAATGCACAGATAAAATAAAAATCAAATGTTCACAAAAGCAGGTTAACAGTGGAGATACTCTTAGTTTCCTAAGTATCGTAGTACTTGTGGTCATAAGTTTTGGTATTTTATCTCTTTATTGCTAGAGATTTGGTCATCTGACTGCAAAATTATAAGGATACTAAAAAATTACTCCTATCACCCTAAATTGATTGATAATACTTCAAAACCCAATCAGTTTAAAGATTTCATTTTCCCCCTAATGTATCATATGAGAAATGTAAACTGAGGAAATATCAGCAAAAGCTTTTTTTATTTTTGGCAATGTTTATATAAAAGTTTTCTCTGTCTTTCCAAAGGGTAATCTGACAACCTGTATTTTTTTCTTTCAATTATATTAACACAGTAGTGTGATCAACTACTTATGGTACATTAAAGTAAAGGAATACTATGTAGTCACTTAAAAATGTAGAAAATCATTTACTGGCAGGAAGAAATGTTCAAAAATAAGTTAATTGAATATAAAAACCACAGTTAAGCAATTGGATAAGCAACTCTGTTTAAAAAATATGTTTCGCCCACATAAACAAAGAGCTGGAGAACAAATACCAAAAGGTACACAGGTGTCCAGTCTCCCACGGCCTGAGCCACACCAATGGCTGTGTCAACTGAAGACACACTGAGAAAAAATATACATAAAGGAAAAATCCTGATAAGCCATTTGAAAAGAGCTCGCTCCATGGTCTAACTAAATAGAAATTTTATTTGCTTGCCTGTTAATAAACATCACAAATAGAGGATATCTTAAATTCTGGACTTTTCTTTAGGCTTATGTATGCCTTTATTTTCAAAAGTCAAATTACTGTGTTGTTATATCATGAGCAACTATGAATTTATAGTTCAAATACGTCAACTAATTGATAAAATTCCTTGTGAAAAATTGCAGACACCCTAATTTTCTCTCTCACCAATAGAGCTAAAATAAATCTTTTTTTAATGATTTCAAAAAGGCTAACCAGCTAACAAGCTAGATATTTACTAAGAGTATAACAAAAACACTCATAAATTTTTTAAACAGTTGGTTACAAGGTCCAAATGTCTCTGCTACGAGAAAACCATCTTACCCTTGTAAGGTACCATACGTTCATTGTGCGTAGTGTTTTACACTCACTGAAACCAAGCAGAGCTTTCAGAAGTGCTGGGCAGGCACTCCCTCCCCTTTCTCTCTCTATGAGGTCTTCAGGGATGAGACAGTTCCAATGCATAAGAGTTCATGATCCGTAACAATCAAAACATTTTGGCAGAGACATAAAAGGGAACACTAGTATTATGATATCATAAAAGGAGAGAAACAAGATCATTCCAGCAGTTCAAAAGTAACATGACAGACTAAGTACCTGAAAAAAAATAACACTGAAGTCTAGGAGCAAGGGGAGGAAGGGGCGCCGGGAGAGTTCACGTAGATGGAGCAGTGCTGCTCAAAATGTGGCAACATGGGTATAACATGGGAGCTTGTTGGAAATGCAAGCTCATGGGCCCACTGCCTCCAGTGGAATCAGAAATTGGGGGTGAGCCCACACTTCTGTTTTAACAAACCCTCGAGGTCATTCTGAGGCCTGCTCAAGTTTGAGGGCCACTGAGATGCAAGAGTTTCCTCAACAGACCCAGCCTCGGCTCAGATGAAACAGGAGAATAGAACTACTGACTGCATTTCTTCTAAAACAGGACTCTTTTTCAGGGGTGAAATGAGGTGGGGGAGGGAATATTATTTTTTAAAATAATTTATTTTTATTATATATTGCCATTACCATTTATCCCCCTTATACCCTGAACCACCTCCCGCTCCCCCCTTGCAATCACCACACTATGTCCATGTCCACAAGTCCTTTTTCTTTTTTGCTCGATTCTTCCACTCCTCACTCTGTCCCCCTAGAGCTGTCAGCCCATTTCTCTATCTATGAGTCTGTTGTTATTTTACTTGTTAGTTCAGTTTGCTCATTAGATTCCACATATGAGTAGGTGCAGCCACTGTGGAAAGCAGTATGGAGTTACTTCAAAAAATTAAAAATGAAACTGCCTTATGACCTGGCAAATCCACTTCTGGGAATTTATCCAAAGATACCCAAAATACTAATTTCAAAGAATATAAGCACCTTCACATTCACTGCAGCATTATTTACCCAAGATTTGGAAGCAGCCCAGGTGTCCATCAGTAGATGAGTGGATAAAACAACTATGGGGCATTTACACAATGGAATACTACTCGACCATAAAAAAGAAGTTTTACCCTTTGCAACAGCATGGATGGACCTGGAGAACATTATGCTGAGTGAAATAAGCCAGTCAGAGAAAGGCAATGCCGTTAGAGAAATGTGGCTGGAAACACGATGTCCCGCTGTGCTGGTAGGATTAGGGAAGCTTCTTGCTTCATGAGGGGTCACCATCTACAGGACTCTAAAAACCAAAAGGATCTGTTTTTGCCTGAAATGTTTTGACTACAGCCTGACCTGGTTCCTGTCAACCTGGAAGAATCTGTGAACCTTAAGCAGGTCTGTGTGTTTTGTAGCTCAACACGGCTCCACGGAATGTGCAGAAACAAGGTTGGACACTCCAAAATGATGAAAGTGGCTCCATAAAATGAAATGCAGCATTCTGATCCTCTTTGTTCTTCAGCAGTTTATAAATCACAAATTTCCCGTCTGGGTAGAGAAGAGTAACTGGCCACTGTTACATATAAGTCATCCAAGTCATTATGCTACGTCTGTGTAGCACACTGAGACATTTCCGTCACACAAGGTTATGAAGCTGTGCAGCCCCGCCTTGTTTCAGACAGGTTTTATTTCAGGCATTTCATTTTCGTAAAGGACACTGCATGCAACAAGCTGAAATAAGTTTCAAGTCATCGTTATTAATAAAGTTTGTAACCAAGTAAGTCATAACTATCCCTAATATTTACCTAGTTCTTGTAAGGTGCCAAGCTTTGCGCTTAGTGTTTTAAGTCACTAACTTAATCTTCCTGACAATCCTTTTCTTTTAATATATTTTATTCGTTATGCTATTAGAGTTGTCCCAATTCTTCCCCCATTGCACCCTCCACCCAGTAGCACCCATTCTCTCTGGCAATCCCCCCTCAGTTCATGTCCATGGGTCATGCATATAAATTCTTTGGCTAGTCCTTTTCCTATACTTTTCTTAATTTCCCTCTGTCTATTTTGTACCTACCAATTTGAACTTCTTAACCCCTGCACCTTTCCCCCTCTGCCCCCTCCCAACTGATAACCCTCCAAATGATCTCCATATCTATGATTCTGTTTCTGTTCTGCCTGTTTGCTTAGTTTTTTAAAAATTCCATTGTTGATCGCTGTGAATTTATTGCCATTTTAATTGTTTTGATCTTCTTCTTTCTCTTAAATAAGTCCTTTTAACATTTTATAATAATGGCTTGCTGATGATGAACTCCTTTAGTTTTACCCTGTCTGGGAAGCACTTTATCTGCCCTTCAACTCTAAATGATAGCTTTGCTGGGTAGAGTAATTGAGGGTATAGGCTCTTCCTCTTCATCACTTTGAATACTTCTTGCCTGTTACATGTAACCTGCAAAGTTTCTTTTGAGAAATTGGCTGACAGCCATATGGAAACTCCTTGGTAGGTAACTCTCTGCTTTTTTCTTGCTGCTTTTAAGATTCTCTGTTTATCTTTAACCTTTGGCATTTTAATTATGATGTTTCTTGGTGCAGTCCTCTTTGTGTCCACCTTGTTTGGGACTCTCTGTGCTTCCTTGACTTGTACGTCCACTTCCTTTGCCAAATTAAGGAAGCTTTTTTTCATTATTTTTTCAAATAAGTTTTCAATTTTTAGCTCTTCCTCTTTTCCTTCCCATACCCCTATGATTAAAATATTGGTATATCTGAAGTTGTCCCAGAGGTTCCTTAGCCTGTCCTTGTCCTTGTTTGGTTGGGTTTTTTTTTTGGGGGGATTCTTTTTTTCTTCTCACTATTCTGATTGAATGTTTTTTTTCTTCCTTATGTTCCAAATCATTGATTTGATTCTCAGTTTCATCCACGCCACTATCAACTCCCTGTAAATTTTTCTTTATTTCACTTAGTGTAACCTTCATTTCTTCCTGGGTCTGTTTTATGCCGTTGAAGTGCCCAATGAGTTCCTTGGGCATCCTAATAACCAGTGCTTTGAACTCTGCATCCGATAGATTGCTTATCTCCATTTTGCTTAGTTCTTTTTCTGGAGTTTTGTTTTGTTCTTTCATTTGTATCATATTTCTTTGTATCTTTATTTTAGTGTTTGTTTCTATGTATTAGGTAAAGCTGCTTTGACTCCCTGTCTTAGTAGTGTGGCCTGTTGCACAAAAGCACACTGGTAAGTTGGATGGGGTGGGGCCTTAGGTAATTGCCAGGGCAGGGCAACCATATGAACCAGGCTGATGGAGTCTCCAATCTGGTGTTGCTGTTCTGTGGCTCTGTGTGGGGGAGGGCTCAGAAAGAGGACAATGGCCACTGCCTGACCTCTGGAGTTTTATCTGGGAGGAAGACATCCCCTGGCACTCACCCTGATGCCAGATAGTTCAGTTTCTTCCCATATGCCACTGCCAGCTGCTGCCCCAGTGCTAAAGCCCAGAGAGAGGGAGTGTAAGTCCTAAGTCCACCGTGGGCCCTGTAAAAGGAGACTCCTGAGAATCCGCAGTTTCTTCCGCCACCCCAACACCCACTGGTTTTTACAGCCAGAAGTTATGGCGATTCATCTTCCTGGCACTGGAACCCTGGGCTGGGGGGTCTGCTGTGGGGTTGGGATCATCGTTCCTGCGGTATCCCTCCCAACTTCTATCCACCACATGTGGGTGTGGGACTGCTCATTCCCCATCTCCACCCCTCCTACCCATCTGGATGAATATGACTTCTTTAATTCCTTGGTTGTCGGACTTCCAAACAACTCGATTTTCTGAGGATTCTGAGTGATATTGGTCTTGTAGTCCAGTTGTAATTTTTGCTGTGGTTGTGCAAAGAGGTGAGCTGTGTTTAACTACACCTCCATCTTGACTAGAAGCCTCCTGACAATCCAAATGGGACCAGGCGGTGCTCATTAGGGCTTTTTTTCAACATATGGCCTGTTCTCCTTCCAGGCCAGAGACCCACTGTTGGGCTGCATTTTCCTGACTGCATGAAGTAGACAAGAAAGTTAGATTTCTTTGATCAGTGAGATGTGAGTGAAGAGATGTGTGTCCCTTCTCAGCAAAAATCTTTAAGAGGCTGCATGTGATTTGCATTGATTCCTTTCCCTTGACGTGACGACTTCCAGATAATAAAAAATCAATCACCCTAGGCTCTCACATAATGAGGAGGTGAAGGACTATGGGTCAACCCACAATGGACATGCATGAATGAGAAATATATTTTGTTATTTTAAATCACTGGGATCTGGGGGTTGTTTGTTATGGCACATGTTCTGATTGATACACGTAGGTGCTATTATTATTCCAATGTTATATATAAAGAAACCAAGAGCCTGAGAGTATAAAAAATAACTTAGTAAAACAGAGAGGGGCAGTGTCACCAGGTAAATGTATTGTTTAATGCCTGGTCCTTTGGCTTTAGGAGCCAAAGGAAATTCATTAGTCGATTCCTCAAAGATAATTTTTACTTTCATTATTACAGAGGAGAACATTTCTAAAATATAATACTTCATTCCAGGCTCCTCAAACAATATTAAACATGATTTAATTTTGTCTTGATGAGTCAGAGTAGTTTTGCTTTATTTTGATTTGAATATCAACCAGGACATGGTTTTGTGCAATACACTGAAAACCTGTGAAAATCAAGGTGCTCTCTTAAGAAGCTCAAGATCAAGAATGGGAAACGACTTTTTAAAGGCATAATTGTGCCACTGGGCAAAGGTGATTAGTGCTGTCACACACAGAGGGGCCTAGGAGAGTCAGGAGGAGGGCAAGATGACACTGCTGACAACCAATGCTGCTATTGGGAAAGTGGTTACTACAACAGCTTTCCCTTCCAGCTCTTGTTTGGGGGGTTGGCCTTGGAAATGAGAGAGCCAAGTGAATACGTTTACTGATACTGTGTGCAAACTAAGAACAAGCAAAGTTGGAATGAAGACTTTGGGTATACATATTTTGGGGACTTTATGATATCTATTTAACTTCATTTTTCTGTTTATGTTTTTGGTGCATGTCTACTTCCTGGTTTTGCTGCATTCTTAATAGGTCTGCAAATTTCCAATGAGTATAAAGTTGTATGTTGCACTGGCTTTTATGTAAAGAGCTATTTAGATATGTGGTCATATGAATACAAGAAGAAAAATCTTTTCTTGATTTTACATTCTATATACATTCACATAAAAAACCTTTTCCTCTAGTTCAGAGCTTACCAACATGTTTAAATTTCTTCACCTGAAAGA
The DNA here is from genome assembly GCA_028533065.1 of Trachops cirrhosus. Classification (NCBI taxonomy): domain Eukaryota; kingdom Metazoa; phylum Chordata; class Mammalia; order Chiroptera; family Phyllostomidae; genus Trachops; species Trachops cirrhosus. The sequence continues at coordinate 166,751,700 of CM052541.1, read as the reverse complement.
CTCTTTCAATACATATCCATACATCACCAAGTCCACTAATTATGAGTAGACAAAACTGTTGATGACACCTTCAAACAAACTTTTAAAAAGTACCACCCACCTGTGCTCAAATTTTCATTATTTGGTTTCTTTGAATTCTGTCATACAACTCCAACTTACTTACCAAAAGTAAGTATTTGAGTAATCCTCATACCAGTCTTTCATTTATTCACTCATTCAATTCATTTACTCACTTTTATCTACCTAAGAAATAGTGACGGAGCATTTGCTATATCTAAAGCACCTTGCTGGGTGTCAGGGATAAAATGATGAACAATTCAAACTTGATCTTCACGTCCTTGAATCTGTATATATCAAATGGCAATTGGGTTTTCTGTTGTTGTTTACTTGTTTTTAGATAATGATACAACTTGAGACACCCTTAGGAATTGTCTTGTGGTTATCAGGGAAGGAGGCATCCAATGACACTTAAGTAGAGAAAAGCAGATCTCATAAACAGAGGAAGGGTGGGCAGATTTTTGTAATTTAGTAAACTGTGAAACTGGGACTCAAAGAAGTCCCAGTGTCCTCTCAAAATTTAAGGATCTGTCATGTTATGGAGACTTTTTTCCCTAACTTCTGACATGTAGTTCTCTTTAAATTACAAAGAGCTGATTTCTTCACCAAAGAATGGTACACTTCATTAATAACAAAGCATGATGTTGGCAAGTCAAGCCCACAGCATTGGGGAGAACATATTGAACAATTCCTCTCTCCAGGTTCCAATGTTCTCTTTTAGTGTCTGCAGGATGCATAGCAAATTGTGGGTGGGAGAGGTGCCCTTCCTCTCTTCTGCTCATCTTCCTGCCTGGGCACCTTATCACGCACTTGGTAGGAGAAGAACAAACCTTGCCCTTTGGGCCAAACCTCAGTTCTTTCCATCTGTCATGGTCCCTACCTCCCGGCTCTCTTCCTTCCTTTTTCCTGCTTCCTTAGAGGCTAAATTTCCAAGTCCTTCCATGCTAATGAATTCTCCTCTGGATGAAGTGATAGTGGACAAATGATCTATAGAACAATAAAAATCTTGTATTGCCTCACGTAATTTATCTCCTACGAGTTAGTATGCCAAGAGTCTCTGACTCACCTTTTCCTTTGTATTTCATTTCCAGAGGTTGGTTGGAAGTTCAGTATATTCCTGGCTCCAGAAAAACACCATGTACGAGCAAGAGAAAATTATCCCTCCAACCCTCCAACCCTGTTTGTATTTGTTTGTTATGTGTTTCTTCCATTAGATCATGAGCTCTAAGGAAACATTTTTGTTCACAAATTCCTAGCATAGGGCTTCATGCACAGCATATTCTCAAACAATATTTATTGAATACAAGTGGAGTCTCTGCCAAGAGATGCTACACAAGTCAATTCTCTGTACTCATGAGGTTGGAAATTCAAGAATGACATTTTTGTACACTGCAACTGTTATGTACATATAAGGAATTATTAAAGTATTTACAAACACCATTAATAAAAAATTTATCATCTTTTCTGAAATGAGTTATGTGAAAATTAAACTAGTAACAATTTGATAACAATAATACTTTGAATTCGATTTTATTTCAGGTTTCAAAGTGTTTCACACACTGAATATTTTATAAACACTGTTGCTTTTTTTACTTTTTATATTTTAAATGTTATAATTACATTGATTTTTATTAAGACATTTATTTTAGAAGCAGCCAGAAACAGACTCTTTCTTATTGTTTTCTTAATAGTGAATTAAGTTGAACAACTATTTCATACTAATTGCTATTGAAATTCTCCTTCAAGTACAAAATAAATAACATTGTAAGAGAACAGAAAATGGTCCTCAAATCATAGTCATCAGCAAGCATTAGGTTCTAGTGTGATGATTAAAGGTTCTATTTGGAATAAGTAAGTCTGTGATATTCTAGGTGGGTGATGTTCAAAAGGTTTCAGGTAGTAAAATGTTGGTATGTTCCAGCAGTAGAAAGAAGGCCAAGTGCTCAGGGCATAGTGAGGGGTGACCAGCACAAGGTAGGACTGGGGGGATGGACAGGGACTGCTCATGTGGCTGTACCTAGGGTGGTGAAGTGTATGTAGGCATGTCAATGACATAATCTGATATGCAGACATCACTTTTGGCAGTTGTGAGGATAATGAATCACAAGATGACAAGAATGAAGGAAGAGGGAGCCCAGGTGAGAAGTGATGGTGGGTTGGATAAGGGCTGGGACAGGAGGTGCTGAGGACAGAACAGACCACAGACTGCACTGACCTATTCTACGTAAGAGACAAAGAGGAGAACCAAGGACATTTCCAGGTTTCTGGCTTAGAGAATGGTTGTGCCATTCATGAGGACAGGGAAGACTGAGAAGAAAATCTGTGTGGGGAGGGTGGTGTTGGAAATCAAGAATTCAGGCGTGAGCATGCTCAGTTTGAGCAGCCTGTGAGACATCAAAATGAAGATGTCACAGAGGCATTGGCTATAGGAGCATGAAGCCCAGGGGATGCCTGCTTGACATGTCCGTTGTGATAGTTCATAAGCATCTTGATAACAAGGACAGTCCACAGTGCAGGACTTTGTAAGCAATTCCAGGGCCAAGATCTGGGCTGGAAATATAAATCTGCAGTCATGAGCATACATCCCCATGTGTATAATGGGAAGTGCTTTTGACCCTCTGATTTAAAAGATCATAGATCTGATGGGACGTAAATGAGGACTTGCTGGTACTTGATTCTAAAGTTTTCGTCATAGATTTCTTTAGACCCAAAATCCTCTGCAGACAACTTACTCCTAAGTAATTAGAGCACATGTCTATTTTCGAGAAGACATGCTATAAATATTTGATTGAATGCACGATCAATTAAACATCAGACCTTGGCCTTATTAACAAATGTATCTTCACATTAAAAATATATCTTAAAAAACATTGGTGTGAGGAGACTTAAGCCATCATTTTTCTTCAATTATATGTTCCACAATCTTGGTGGGAAAGTATGACCATAGACCTTTTGAGTTTAGAAAATTACTTAGTAACTTCTATATCAACATTTTAAATTGGCATCAAGCCCCATTCCCCTTAATGAAAAATTCATTCCTAAAGCCATTTGGTGGGACTGAGCAAGGTAGAAAGCCACACAGGAGTGGGAGAGCCACGGTGGCGGAGCACGGGATGTCAGAAATTGGCTAGCGTGAGGAAGATGTTCGCTCAGAAGGGTGGCAGTCCCAGCCAGGGTGTCAAAATCTGGGCAGAGCAAAGGAGGCATCCTCACAGAGAGGGGGTGGGGATGCCCAGGCATAGTCTCAGAGCCCAAGCAGAGCAAGGGATACTTCCATGTGGGACTGTGGCAGGCACAGGGTGTCAAAGCCTGAGCAAAGTGAGACAGGACTCCTGTGGAAGGGCCTGACATGGGTGTCTACATCTCAACAGTGTGAGGAAGGAATGCTATTGCACAATGGCCCAGCACTGGAAATCAGCAGGGCACTAACGCTGAGGAGGGCGTCCCCATGGGGTGGGATGAGGGCAGCAGTGATGAGAGGCTGTTTACGTGCTGGGCAGCAGCAGCAGCTCCCTGATAGCAATGAACACATCTGTCTTCCAGATCTTGGTTTCTAAATACCATTCTCCACTATAAGGAATCAGGGCATCTGGGAGAAAAGGCTAATTTTAGAGCTAGGGCAGGGAAAGTATAAAGTGATGTCAGAACAACGTGTGCCCCTGCCCCTCCAAAAAGCAAGGAGATGCTCAAAGAATAATGGAGGTATATCAAAGGACAGAGAAGCCAGCTTGAATTATCTGCCACTGGACAAATAGGTGAGAACTGGACAACAAAGTAAGTGATCGTCACAGATGATGACCCATTAAATCATGAGACCATAATAACATAAACTAACAAATAAATTGAAAATTTAAGAAGAACGAAATACTTGCACAAATTCAAAATACCCCCTCACAAAGTATTCATTAATTAAAAATGGAAAACAGTGTGCAACTTGACAGTGGCAGACACCCCTGAATGAGGTGACCAAAGTGACCATCATCACCATGACATGACCTGACTTCGGGCGCTAACTGACATGGTGAGTCACAGCACTGTGATGGGGTCCAGAACAAGCCATTGGGGCCTAAAAATTGTTTTCAGCCAAAGGCTTTTGAGTTCTTGAAATCCCTTATTTGCCTAAAGGCAGAACCTCCCAATAGAACTCACAAAAATTCATCATAAATACAATCCAGGGGAACGATTCCAATCTCCTCTTTCAGATACTGTCACAAAACTATCGCATCTCCCATCTATTCTCTAAGGGCCCACTCATCTTTCCGAAAAAAATCATTTGTTTATCTGTAAGTGCCCTTTACCCCCTTTGCTGCTAAGAAGTCATTTGTTTTCCCAGAAGTGCTCCTCTGGCCCTCCCATTCCCCATTAAGATGATAATGTAAACCCCAAATCCTAGGTGGCTCTTTGAGTCCCATTTCTTTGGGAACTCCTGTACATACATAACTAAATATTTTTCTTTCCTCTTGCTAATCTGTCTTTTGTCAGTTTAATTGGCCGGCCTCCAAACACGAAACCAGAGAAGGCAGAGGAAAAGTTATTCTCCTCCCCAAAATCACCTCTGTGAAACTCCTGCCAAATCTGAAACAACAAGGAAGCACCAGACAAAACCACATTGAGAGACATTCTACAGTAACTGGCCTTTCAAGACCGTGCAAGTCCAGAAAATACAAAGAAACACACCAGACTGAAGGAGACTGAGGATGACCACCAAAGCCAACACATGATTCTGAACTACATCCTTTGATTATAGAAAATATTAGTGAAGCACTTGAAAAACTCCGATGGGGTCTGAGGATTAGATGGTAGTAATGTATTGATATTAATGTTTTGAACTTGGTGCTTATGTTGTAGTTTGTAGGGAATGTCTTTGTGTGTAAGAAATGCACACTCGAATACTTGAAGGTGAGGATATCATGCCAACAAGTTATTTTCAAATGGTTTAGAAAAAAAGAGGTTTGTGTGCTATACTTGTAAAATTACTATAAGCGTGAGTTTTAAAAATAAACAGTTAAAAAACGGCACTGATTTGCCTTAGTGCCCCATCCACTCATCCCAGCATAGTCAATTTCTGGTTTGCAACCAATCTCCAGTGTCCACTGAGATGCCATATTGAGTTTCCAAAACTCCCACCTGGCACAGGCAGCCTCCCCATTGTAGCCGAGAGTACACCCACTGTGGTTTCCCTGGCACAACAACAACACTGGAAGCTTCTTCTTAATTAAATAAGAAGATTATGCCGCCCACATGCAATCTTAATCAGAATTAACATATAAGTTTTTTAACATTTCACTTGGGCTTTTGAAGTGATCATTTTTGTCATGTTCACTGATTATCATTTAGCCTTGTTTAAACTGGACAAGAGCAACATCTCATTTGGACACGGTTCCTAGTAGTGTAAAATTACGGTAGCATAGGAGACCTCTCACCAAACAGACTTCCTAGCACTATTAAACAACTTCACGGAAATAAGGTATTTTTCTTTACATGGTTCTTTTCTCATATAAGCAACTACTATGTGTTCTCTTTAAATGAAAACTTACTAGAAAATGCCCACAATCACAATGATGTCTTTGGAGTTAAAACAATTTTTTAATGTAAAAGTTAATGGTAAAAGCATCTAACGTTTTCTCACTCCCCAGATTTTGTGTTTTTGTCAACCGTTTAGTTGTCTCCTACGGAACAGATTCTAATGTGTAAGATGAAAGCCAAGCAGTGCAGCCAAAACCATGAGGATGGTCCTCAACCTCTCCTTAAATCCTGGACCACATAGGGAACTCCCATTCACGGAGAATTCACGAAGGGCCCCGGTCACAGGGATACTCAGAGGTCTTCCCAGGAGATTAGATAAGGCTCAACTTCTCAGCTTACCTCAAACACATCCGTCTTAGTTCAGAAACATGATACTCAACCTAGCATTGTATTTTAAATAAATGTAGAGTACAATTGTGCTATCAGCTGTATTATATAAACTGTAGTAAATATGACAGACCTTCTAAAAACTAAAAATTTACTTCCATACTTTTCTGATGTTTGGAGATTACAACCTAGTTCAGGAACGCGATTCACTGTTTTTACTTACACAGTGAATTTTTATAAAAAAGAGAGAGAGAAGTGCCTTTCGTACATAAGGCACAATATTCCATGGAGAAAAACTGCCTTAAAAATCACACGGCGCTGGGCTATAATTAATCCTGTCCTCCTGAATTGTAAGCCACAGGCTTTTAAGATGCGGAATTATCTTCCTTTTTTATCTAACCACCTGCTAGTCATGAGATATCAAAATACTTTAGAAGAATGACAGGGGAAAAATCGTATCTGTCTGAAGCATTTCCTGTCCATCAACTCTTTGAACTTGAGCCAATCCTGCCACGATGTGAACTTAAGTAGAACTAAGCAAGGCTGGCAGTTCTACACTCAGCCTCCAGAAGCCTGTCGGATCCCAGGTCGCTGAAATGATAAACTTGTGCGAAGAAGCTTTGTATGCCCAGAGGTCCAATCTGATCTGAATTAATTCATTTAAGATTACCACTGACTTCATAAAACTGTTTATTTCATAGAAAGGAAAGGATGCTAGGTCACGGAGTAAAGCATAAATAACCATTTAAATATATACTAAAATTTAAAAATAGACTTTAAGGCACCATGTGTCAGTTCATGTTCTATGGGAAGCAGATGTCAAGACAGAATTAGAAATATAAAAGGTTACTGGGGGAAACACCTGTGATGGATAAAGGGGGTAGAGTGCAGAAACAGGCAGAGAAATCCTATTTCAGCTCACAGTCAACTCTTGGCACCCGTGAATGGAAAGGGAGAAAGAATGATCGAGTAGGAGGACCCTCAAGATGTTTGAGGCTCTGATGTGGTCTCTGCAGCCCAAACTCAATCCAAGACTGCCCGCTTGAAGACTCCTGCATTGGGCAGCACCGGCCCCTCCGCGGACCCCGCCATGCTCTGTCCTTGCCTGGGAGCAGTTCACAGACAGTGTGGCCCTGTGGGAATGCTGTGGTGGATCAGAAGATGTGGCACCTGCCAGCTGTTGGCCAATTACTGCATCAGGTTCCCTCATGAAGAGAGACAGGAACGGCACACCTCATTATGGCTTTAATGCAGAAACAGTAAGACTAGCTAAACAGTATGCACTGACCACACAAGTCGTTTCACGTCACTCTGCTACTCGAAGGCCTTTCAAACTCACCCCCAACCCATTACCGACATAATAACGTCCAAACTCCTCAGCAAAGCGGGTATGTGGACCATGCTTTACTGGTCAACCCCATTTCCTACTTCTCTTCCATAAACGCCCTACCTATATGCTCAAGCCACACACATTTGCTCATGCCCCCCACGTGCCCCATGCCCTGTCTGCCTCCCTGACTCCTCACAAGCTCCCTTCTTTGCTTGTGTCTGATTCCCCCACTCAGTCTAAGCTGCAACACCTGCCAAATCCATTCATGGAAAGTAGGTAAGAAGTGGAACATGGCGGAAGGTGAAGACAAAAGGAATTGCAGAACTATTCACAGCGTCTGGGAAGGTTCATCATATACTTTCTTCAGCCCCGGGTACGGAGAAAAATCCTCAAAAGCTGTGCAGAAAAGCTGGAATGCTCTCCTTTTGTGTCCCTCTGGTAAATTTCTATTCCTTCTTCAAGAGCCCCACTGGGCCCCGAATCCTGTGCTCTCTGCTCTACCTTATCAGAGCTCACACCTCTCTGCTTTGTGCCGTCAGAGTATTGTGTGCAGTGGGGCGCTTTTGGTTGTGTGCTGGGAATACAGTTTCTGAATTTGCCTCCTTACTCTCAGAACATCCCAACTACATCTTACCAACCTTTGTATGCTCACACGCTGTAGTGGAGCACAGTAAGCACGCAAAACAGGTCTGATGAATGAACTGCGTTTGTCACAAATGACAGGACACACATGGTATGTAAATAACATCATTAAAGTCATTCTATAAAAATAAAAAGGATAGAGAATAAAAAATTCCGAGAGCAGATCTGAGATGTAGTCTCTTATACCTCCTTCAAAGAGAATAAATTTCAAAATTTGTGGGAAGTCGAGCTCCCTTTTCACACGAGCCTTTTATACCTTTTCTATTCCTTAAAATGCCATTTACAGTCTGATCTGCAGTATAAATCATGTGTCTACTTGGGGTTTTTTCCCCTCTAGATTGGAGATGACGTGAGGGCTGTATCTCCTATTCAGCTCTGAGTTTCCTGCAACACTAATCAGTGTTTCAAACATAGCAGGCATTTATGATGTTGTGCAAATGAAGTATCTTCATGTGCATAGGTATAAAGCGACGTGGGTAATCGATGCTACATTATTTGGATAATTGTTTTAATAGAGATAACTGAAGCAAAAAAAAGGTTTTGGATTTGAATTACTTAGATCATTATTTCAATTCTCCTGACTAGACTTTGCAAATGCAGACAAAATATATCTGCTGAACACCACCAATCCCACTACAGTAAATGCTTTGCCCAAATGAAAACTTATTGATCCCGCTGCCAAGTAATTGTGATATTTCACAAACTTGATGCCTGAACCACATCCAAAGTGAATTGAATCCCTGAATAAAAGGAAACATTGTTAGATTTTTTCAATTAATTTTGCTTCTATCACTGTTATTCAGAAGGAACTTAAAATGCATTTAAGCATTTTCAGACACAAGATCAAGTTTCTCCTCCCACCCTCTGAACCACAGAGACTTGACAATCAGGGCATCACGAGACTGTCAGAACACAATTATAATTCTGGGAGTTTTGACATTGTATAAGGAAGCCTTCACTGTACCCATATGAATATAAAAGGAATGTTACATTAACATCGGGTACAGTGTGCTCAAAACCAAGAAAACCATAGCATAAACCCTTGGAAGCTTATGTTTAACATTTAGCAGAAATGAAACAACAACAGAAAAAAACAACAACCTGTTAAAAACTGTCAAGAAAACCAAAGGAGAAAGTTTTAAAAATCACAGAGAGGTCGACCATCAAGATGGTAAACAAAGCCTGGATGGGAGGCTAAGACACAGAGAGTCGGTAGTATGAACTACTCTAAGATTTTAGTCCTGAAGGAAAGGAGAAAGAGCATTAGTTAGAGACAGGCATTTAAGGAGAGGGGACTCAGTTTCTGATTAGGACAGAAGACTTTTGTCTCTGGCAACAAGACTGACAAAGTGAAACAATATAAGCTCTTTTCAGGGAATAACAATTGAGAAGTAAAGTTATTTCAGTTGTATTTTAGGACATTATACAGCAGGTCAGGTACAAAGTCTACAACAGTGCACCTGGAAAATGGTAATCAGATAAGAGGAAATTGCTGTAACACATGTTAACAGAGATGAATCTGACAAACCTAACTGTGATTGAAGAAGTTAGTTTCAGCCCTGACTGGTGTGTCTTGGTCGGGCATTGGCCCACAAAGGGAAAAGTCACTGGTTCAATTCCCAGTCAGGGCACATGTCTAGGTTGGTGGTTTGGTCCCCAGCCAAGGCACAAATAAGAGGCAACCAGTCAACGTTTCTTGCTGATCGATGTTTCTCTCTCACATCAATGTTTGTCTCCCTCTCTTTCTTCCTCCCTTCCTTTTCCTCTAAAAATAAATAAATAGAATCTTTTTTTAAAAGGACTAGTTTCAGAAGACAATTTATATTATGATGTTAAATACATGTGACACTAAAGAAAAGATTTTTAAGGGATACAAACACGTCTGATCAAACTATAAAGAACTACAGGATGAGGATAATATAATATTCAGGATAGTGTTTGGGGGGAGGGATCAGAGCACATGATACTTTCAGACACATTGTAAAGGGCCTCGGTTTAGGCTGGGTAGTGTTTGTTAAACCATTATTCTTAAAACTGCCAAATAATTTACATTTCTCTTTTATCCATGTGGTATGTTGTAGGTAGTTTTCAAAATCAAATATAAAGATAGAAACCACTTGGCAACATGCTAATGAAGCCAAGGCAAAAGTTAGAAACAAAAGCTCTGGAATGACGAGGATAACTGAGGGAGCCAGGTCCCGGAAGAGAAAGGATCACAGGTTCCTGAGGTGGAAGAATTAACCATGGAGAAGAGGGTTGTTTGTTCCCCGAAGTCAGGGAATGATAGAAGGATGAAGATAAGCATGCATTCTCTGGCAGGACAGATAACTGCTGATTTGTGTGAGTTGGAACCAAGCACAGGTCCATCCCTTACCTGGAGAGGTGACAGTCCAGTGAGGTGTTGCCTGGTGAGGGTCTGTCATCTGGATTAGGATTCAGCGGGTGAGGAGACGGGGAGAGCGGGGTGAGAGGCATGGGAGAGGATGAGAGGCGCACAGGGGGCTGCTGAAAGTTCCAGGGGCTGGAGACCAAACCGTGGGATGGCACTAATCCACGGAGGGGCGCCTTTTTCTCCAGCAGCACCGAGCAATCCACCTGTCAGAGGTGCGTGCCTGCTCACATGGACATAAATGCACATAATTCCTCATTCTCAGTTAGAGTGACTCCTACCGTGACACAAAGTCAACTAATGGAGAGTGGACTGCAAGAAGAAATCAAGCCACGGTGGGCCGGTAGAGGAGGTCTGGCGGGAGAAGGCAGTGGCAGCGCCGATGGAGCTGCAGGGACCTGTGTGGGTACCCGGAATCGTGAGACACGCTTGGAGCTGAACTGTGGCCGGGAGTGCTGATCTGCAGACCACTGCTTTTCTGCAAGCTGGGACCTGAGTGGCGTATTCTGACGCTGGCCTGGGTTGGCAAAGGGAGGCAGGCCTATGCGTTTTGGGGTATTTTTGAAGGGAGTGGGACTCAACAGCAGAAATCTGCCATTATTCTAAATCTGAATAATCTTTAAATAAACAACCCCTTTCCTTTTTCACTAAAAAGGAAAAAAAAAGAAAGAAAAGAAATTAAAACCAACTGCGGCAGTAGTGGATGTACATGGCAAGAGCAATTCTTCAAAGTTTCTCATATAAGAATTCACTAAAAAATGATAGAATGATCCATGGTTTTTCACTTAAAAATACAAGTTATATGGATTATACATTTCTCATTCAAAATTCTATAATTTTTAAACACATAATTTGCTTCTTCCAAATAGCACTCTGACAACCCAATGTAAATGAGCAGGAAAACATTTTCTTGAAGTTAAAAAAAGAGAGAGAACTATTTCTTGAGACCATTTATCAAAATAATAACAGTAACAAAGAAGAATTCATCTTTGGAGTATCTAGAATTCACTTGGTATGTCTTGGTCATCGTCTTAGTGGTATCATCTTTGGTCAGACACTCTGAACAACTGGAAAGGAAACTTGTGATCTGATGTTATAAAAAATTAATTATAAAAAATTCTCAGGAATATTTTGTTGCAGTCATCAATAGAGTTCAAATTAATCATCAGTGCTCTCTAATGCAGTCACATGTGAGGAATCCAAGCCAGAACGTTCCGTCCATGTGCTCTTCCCAATGTTTTTACCTGATGAGGCTACACCTGGAGATAGGAGAGAAGAAGAGCTAGCAGGGACAGACATAATATGAAATTAAACCACTGCAGATTCAGAAGATGGAGGGTGGTCAACAGGACTAAGATGCAAAAATTATAGTGAAAGTGATATAGGAGGATAGAGAAGAGATGAAGAATGGCTCTTACATACAAGTAGACAAGTGAAATGGGTAATATTTTTACAGTAAATTAAGAAGATATACAAATAACATTTCTAACAGGTAGGATATTTAGCTTCATCTAACATACGTACTTTTTAAAAGATTTTTGTTTTTTTTATTTTTAGAGAGAAAGGAAGGAGAAAGACATGGAGAGAAACATCAATGTGTGGTCGCCTCTCGTGCACCCTCTACTGGGGACCTGGTCTGCAACTCAGGAACGTGCCCTGACTGGGAGTTGAACCGACGACCATTTGGTTTTCAGGCCAGAGCTCAATCCACTGAGCCACACCAGTTAGGGCCTAACATATGTGCTTAATAAACTTTCTATCAACTTTCTGTAAAATTAAGTAAATTGTAAATACAGGATTTATAAAAACTCCTTGAGTTCCTTATGAGTTGTTTAAACTGCACATGCGTATATTTCTTTTTTGCATCTGCAGTGTGTTTCAGAATAAATTATATACACTTTGAAAAATCTTAGCTATGTTAGATATGCTGAAGGACAAGAGCTAAAGAGAAAGGGGAAGTATCAAACATAAAGAAAGATAGGAATAATGGATGGAATCAAATTCTAGAAGAGAAAGTAAATTATTGAATCTTGAGGTAGATAAATGAACTTTGTAAGCCTCTTCCCTCCTGGCAACTGGGGTTGAAGGAGAAAGGAGGCAAGAGGAGAGAAGGATGAAGATAAAACTGCTGATTCTGCAGGAAAAACAAGGCCAAACATCAGCAGTTTCACATGGATCAATCCATTCAGCTAAAATATCACCCACAAATTATTTTCTGGAATATAGCAGGTAATCAACACAGGTTTACTGAGTAATAAACACAAAAATCCAGCTTCTTTAAAATTTAATAGATGCCCAAATGACTCTCATAAGTATAATAAAAAGTTCCATTGTATATCCTAACCAGTTAGTAAATCCCTAATAATACATAAATAGAAAAGGTGATTGTGGGTTTTATACTTCTTTCATCTTCTTTAGGTCTCCTGAGTTTCTTAAACTTGTTACCATTTTTTAATAACCCTATTCCCATTTTCCATGGGAGTTTAAAAACAGGTATAGGATGATTCTCTTTTTGTTAAATACATTAAGTACATAAGTGTGTATGTGTATGTCTAATGTGTGTATATTTTATAGGATTTTTTAAGTCAGGAAGGCTATGCACAAAATATGGACAATTTCTCTGGAGTGAGAACTTACTGCCGACTTTTATTTACTTCTTTACACTTTGATAAATTATGACTTGTTTTTTAAAAAGAGAAATAAATATTATTTTTATAAAACCAACAACAATAACAATCACAAAACACCAATTCCCTCATTTTCTCTTGAGAAATTTGATTCTTTACAACTTTTATATCACCAGTTTGGAATATTCTTAGTTTAAAAAAATCCAAACTAAGCTTGAGGAATTTCTCAACATTCCAATAAAAATTAATTAAACAAAAACACATACATAAATAAATGTTGCAGATTTTTTTAAATGTTTTCATCTCCCACATCACCTGCTAGTGTCTGCAGAGCACCTACTATGTGCAAGACGCTGCTGACCCTATGCGCACAAACATCAGGAACATGAGCCAAGAATGTCTGAGAGGAGAATTTTTAAAAACATTAGTAGGTATTTTTAAGCCAAATAATTAAACTATACTGATTTTGCACATAAGCTCATAAGTAAAGTAGATCTGATCGTTTTCTTTGAATATGATTGCAGCACCAAATATCCCTTCTCATCATCTTCCCACTTACTCCAGGAAAATGGATGCTGAAGGGTGAAGCTGCAATCTCTAAGGGTGCCATCACAAGCTTCATATCCCTGCCTGTTTTAGAATGCTGTCAAAAAACGATTCTTATCTTCAGTGACCACACTCTTATGGCCTCCAGAGTTTACCTGCTATTGTGTGTAGCATTTGCTGTAAATTCAACCAGACTGTGATGCCGCCTGAATTAACTTCTCGGATACGTAACACAATACAGTCAAGAAGTGTGTGGTGTGGCTGTTTTATCATCATTACCAACAAAACTTCCATATGACCAGTGAATTTAAAAGCAATTCCTTCGACAAAACAGAAACAGACTCATAAACACAGAGAACAAAGTGATGGTTGCCAGATGGAGGGAGTTAAGGAGCTGGATGAAAAAGGAGACAGGACTAAGAAGTACAAATTGGCAGTTACTAAATAGTCATGGGGATGCAAAGAGCAGCATAGGAAATATAGTCAATAAAATGTAGTAACCATGTACAGTGCCAGGTGGGGACCACACTTGCCAGGGGGATCACTTCATAAGTTATATAAATGTCTAACCATTCTGCTGCCAGACTTGAAAACCAGTATCATATTGAATGTCAGCTGGAATTGAAAAAGTAAAAAATAAAAACAATTGTTATGAACAGAAACTTAAATTATTATTAACCTTTTGTTTTCTAAAAAAATCACTTCCTAGTATCAAGTTTACTAAGAACTTTTTAAAAATTTATGGAGAACTTAAGATTCTCACCTAGAACCTGAAATTTTCTGAGCGACTTGAGCTAAGTTTCTGAGCCACTTTCACTTTAATTAGTTGTTTATATAAGCATCCCCTCTGAAGAAATAATTCCTGAGATGGTCTTCCTGAGTATGCCTTCACAAATCCGCTATTAATGTTTCAGATAGTATAACAGAACAGACCGTCCAGGGCAGGCGATTGGAACTGCTTTCCCACAGCCTCCAAAATCACAGATTGACTTTGACATGTTTCAGCGGGCTGGCATTTCAACGAAAGGCCCCAACCACTCAAAAGGGGGAAAGCTGCAGAAGTGACTCCTTTTCCAGGCAATTCAATCTAGCTGCAAGAATCAGAGCCAATGCATCCAGTATGGCAATGAAGCTACAGGAATTTTTTTGAATGGGAAGGAGGAGAGGTTCTTTTTTCCCATCCTATGTGCAGAAAGATCTATGAAGATAGATATTTGATACACCTAACGGAATTTATTAAATGCCCACTACTTTCAAAACATTGCGATATAGTGAGAATAATTCACGGCAAAGAGCTACCAGAATTCTGGCCCAGGGCCCAGCACTGGCCAGCTAGGTGCCCTTGGGCAAGTCCCTTAAGTGTTCCTGGCCTCAATTTCTTCAGCTGGGAAATGAAGGCAACAGATGACACAAACTTTCAGATCCCAACCTGCTTACAAATTTGAGATTCTGTGATTCACTGCTCACTAAAGGGCCTGGAGACTTTTGCAAGAAGGGAAGTAAATCACACCCACTCCCCTCTACTTTGCCAGCACTGTGACCACTATTCTAAAGAGAAAGCTTCTAATACCGCAGACCTACTAGAAGCTCCAGGATGTAAATTCAACCTTCACTCCAATGCTTTGTACATACCATTGACATCTTAACAAATGCATAAAGGATGCCAAAAAATAAATTAGGCAGGGCAGCATCAGCCAGACATCAAGAGAAGAGGATAAACTGTGCCAAAAAATGTCCTTCCACATGTAAAGAAACTGGTAATTGGAAATCAGAGGAATCCCCCACCCCCCAGAGCAGACTGTGCAGAGGCGGGGCGCCCCTGCCAATCCCCAGACCTGTGCCAGAAGCAGAAACAGCATGGAGAGAGAAGAAAGCTCTTCTACCCCTGCTGCTCTGCGTATTTACAGGGAGTCATTCCAGTTCCTGCAGGAACCTGCTGGCAGAAGGAAGTACTATTCCTTCCTGTAGGGAATATCAATATGACAGGTGTCAAAAGGCAGAATCGTACCTGGCCTTGATCAAAAGTCTTGCTTGGGTATGAGTTCAGCACTTTTCTTTAAGCAGTCTCAGGCTCGCAGACTCCAGCCTGGGGTGCACGGAAGGGTACTGGCTCCTTGGAGACAGAGCAGTCAAGAGCCAAATCCTCTGGGGCTGGTGTAAGATGTTTGAGAAAAGGCAAATACTGACTTCAAATCCTAACAACCGATTCACAAATGCAGTTTACTGAATCACTAACAACAACTGGGGATGTGATTCATTGCTATTTCACCTCAACAGCAATGCAGTGTACACCAAATGGGGATGAAAATTCATTTACGACTCTAATTTCAGAGCAATGTGTGCTAATCAATTTGTAAAATCGAGAAAGGAAGTCCTTTCTCAGAAGAGAGGAGATTCCAAAAGCTAAAGAGCAGCTGGAGATTTTTCAAATGTAATTTATAAAAGCACATATTCAGGCAACGTAAAAACATGTTCCCTGGACCAAGGAGACCAATATGGTTCCTTTGAAAAAATCGTAGGTTAAAATGGTTAGCAACGTTGCTAACTGATGTTTGAGTCACCCCTTAGTGCTGAGAAAGTGGACAGGAGGTTTCCCTGCTTTACATAAAATGCCTGAAAATAATCCTGGAAAAAGGACTCTTAAGACTATTGCCTTCAGCAGCAAACCAATCTAATAATGCTCAGCTAGGAAATGACAGAACACGAGCACCTTTTGTGGTTCAGGCCATGTGATCCCAAGACACTCTGGTCTGCCAAACGAGACCTCTGATCAAGCCCTGGAGGTGCAGCTGTTGTAGCCACTGGAGGCTTGAAACTGATGTGAAACATATGCCACTGCATACCTGCCTTTGATGTCTGAGCTGATCATTTCTGGCCCTCGGGCAACGACGTGACTCCACTTGTTGAAAAATTACTTCGTCTCTAATGCCATGATACTAGGTTCATACCTTTTTAAATAGTCTTCTATTGTGAGAATCGATTTATTTTTCCTCTGGTCTTTCTGCCTTATGAAGTCAAGTTCCTTAAAGTCAGGGACAATTTAAAAGGAGGCAGCAAGCCTTAACACCCAGAACTGCTTGGTATTCTGTCAACTTATTCTAATTCAATTTTGTTCCTACAATTTTGTCAGTCTATCCCGCTTCACTCAGTCTTCTGAAATCCTAGCTTTATTTAACAAGGAATAATTATTAAGCACACCTAGTATGTGCTAAGAAATGAGCTACTCACTATAGAAACCAAAATGAATTCAATGTAAAAAATTCACAATTTAGTGAGGGACACAATCAAGAAACAAAAGCTATACACGTTAGGTGCTGGAAGATACACACACACCGAGTGCCAGCAAAGAGTGGGGCCGTGACTTCAGGGAAGGGTGCCCAAGCACTGCTTCTAACATTTAGAGATGATGGAGCTTTGTCTTAAAGATGAATAGATGTTCACCCAACAAAGAAAAGAGAAGAAAAACAAGGAAGAGGAAACAGCTAGCACAAAGGCATGAAAGCATGCGATTAGATTGCTAAAGCATGTCGGGAAATATCGATGGTGAGACTGAAAGGTAAGCAGCAGGCAGGTCCCAGAGGGCCGTCTACCTTGTGCTTGAGAGGCTGACCATCATTATAAAGACGACAGGAGATGCTGAGAAATATCTCCACCCAGACAGCAAGACAATGCACAGATAGGCTGAGGGTGAAACCGGAAGCAAGAAAGGCTGGTTAAAAGGCTACTGTACCAACTTAGGCCATGCCTACAATGAAGCCATTCCACTTGAAATGGAAAGATAGGCCACTTGGACTGAAATGGGAGGTAGGGTTAACAAAATATAAGGTTTTGTCGTGTGGGAACAGGTGACTGGTGAGAGATGGAGTAAGAGATGGCTGTCAGGTATTCAGCTGAAGCAAGTTTTGGACAATTAACAACATCTACCATTTGTTAAGCAGGACAGACATTTTTTTTCTAATTAATTTACATGCATCATATAAGTAATTTACATATATTTTCTTATTTAACCCTCACAACCACCCTGGGAGTCCAGTATTCATCTGACGGATGAAGAAGCAGTAAGGAAATAATCTGCACGGTAACACTGAATCATTATGTGGCAAGAGAAGACTGACTCCAGAGCCCTGCACAGTCTCTGGGATAAAGAATCCCAAAGGAAGTTTAAAAGGAGCAAAAGAAGGGCAAGGATGAGTTCAGCTTTATACACGCAGGGCTTCTGTGTCTAGGATTACAAACTATACAAGAGGCGGTCTCTTATGGGGCTAGAAATCCAGAATCAATTGCATGATTCTGGAATTAGTAGGAAGATTCTATACCAGACACACATATTTGGGGATCTTCAGGGCACAGGTGGTAGTTGGAACCTGGGTGCAGAAGGCATTACAGGGTTTGACAGAGGAAGAGAGAGAGGTGTCTTTCATATCTGTCTGGACCTCGAAGCCTAAAGTCTCAGGTAGCCAAGCCCAGATTACCCTCTACTTGGAGTGAGCGCACTGCATAATTCTGTCAATGATCAGGTCATGGTGGGAGAGAAAAGTCTGAGCATGTGGTGGCATTAATGGTCTCAGAAAAGAGACTTTGAGGTTATGGCAAGTCCTCACCCTTTTGGTCCAGAAGAAAACAAAAATCCACTCTATATAATGAACCAACACAATCCCTAGAACTGATTATTTAAGTATCTGTTCCTTTTCATCTTTCTGTATTTATTGCACCCCTACCACGTGTGGGAGCTCCTGCTCAAAGACACAGCGTCACTCTCCAGGGGCTGGCTGTCTGGTGCGGAGGGGACACAGGCAAACTGATTAGTACATGGCAAAGTGTAAATGCTGGAAGACCGCTGTGAACAGTGGTTCCCAAATGAGGGCAACTTTGTTCCTAATGGACAAGAGGTTATGTCTGTTGACATCTTTCATTGTTACAACTTGAGTGGTTGTGTTACTGACATCTAGTAACACGTCTAGAGGCTACAGATATGGCTAGACATCCTACACTGCAGGGGTCAGCCTCTCACAACAAAGAAGTATATGGCCCAGGCTGTAAACAGTGAGCAGGGTGCGAAGTCCTGCTATAATGAAGGGGAACTGACAAAGGCCGGGGCAGAGGACTCAAACACTCAAGGCTGCCTTGAAGGGACAGAGCAACCTCACAAATCCCAGCACTGACTCCAGGAGGACTCTGCCAGGCCATGAGCCGACATCTGATCTTAGTGGACATCTGCTCCTTGCTGGGAAGTCCCAATCCATTATCAGATTTATTAAGCACCTACTATACACAATGCATTTTAGTTGATATAATTCACATAAACTCTGATAATTATGCATTAAGTAAGGGTATTCAAATGCTTTCTTTTTCCAGTCTTGCTAATTTTAGTGTTTATAATCGAGTGATGCATGTAATTTTTAAGTAACATAATTATTTTAAAAATCAAATATATATTTACAAATATAAAAATTAATAGCCATCATTTCTGGTATCCAGATTGACAAAGCATGATTATCTAATTATGTCACTCACTAAAAGAGTCAATCACCTGGTCAGAAATAGAAAAAAACAGGGATGTATAAATTTAGATTGTGGAAATGTTATACATGTGTGAAAACGTACATAAGCAAAAATGCACATAGAACATCAACAGAAACAGAACTTACCTAAGCAATGAGTTGTCACACCAGGGGACTAGGTCCCACTTTCTCTGAGGACAGACACAATACCTCTCTTGAGCATTCGTTTTCAAAGTTATCAACTTAGGAAGTATCTCTAAGTAGCTAACTTCTTAATATTGTAGTTTAAGCAAATTTCCTTTTAGACTTATTTTTCCTTAAAGAGGGAGATTTAATTCTTACATTTGAAAACCATTAAAGCAAGCCTTCTCATTCCCAGAATAATCCTACATCCTTTCACATTTTCCAGCTTCTTAATCAAGCCTCATCATTCACCCAAAACTTCACCTCCTCCACTTCCCCCATGATATGTGGATTACTGAAGTGGATATAATGATCTCCAAAGGACCTCCGCTAATGCACAGCATGATAAAGCTAATGAATTGTAAAATTTTGCTCTCCTCCTTCCTGGGTGGCCCTTTGCCACTGTCACTTCTGCTCTCACTCATCATGAAAACTTCCACCTGTGAAAAGAAAGTCACTTTGAGAAGCAGAAACTCACTGTATATTTCCAATTCTCTAAAACATTACAATAGCTACCCTCAGATGTTACATGTTCTTTCCTTCCTTCACCAAAAACAAACAAAAAGCTTCCAAAAAGAAAAAAAAACAAACACAGACATTGTAACCATCGAAACCATTGTAGACAGAACGTTTACACCTGTCTATTCCCAAGTGCACTTGCCAGAGAGCTTCCCGTGTGGCTATTCCAGATGTGGACACTGTGCCAGGATTTTGGTCCAGAATTCCCTCCACAGACTTAAGTCCCCCTGGCTCAAACAGCTGTAAACGAACTTGAGAAATCAGGTGGTTGCGTCCATAAAATCCAGGGTTGCCTAACCTTTTCAAAACCCTATTCAAACAAAAGCACGTGTTCTGCTACAAAGGAATTTATGGGACTTTTTACAAAGGTCTTTAATGTGTTAATATTATTTTTATGATAAACACAGGAGGTCTGGGCGACAGTGGCAGACAGGTGATCCCTCATTCTTTCTTTTCAGCCGTGTGTTGCAGTACCACCTTCACATGAGACATTCGGTCACGGAATAATAGAGCTAGAGTCTTAAAGGTCAGTTCCTCTTAGAATTGATAATTAGAGAAAAAGCCCTCTTCCACCCACTCACTTCAGAATAAGCTCTGTGCCCGCCTCCGCCGCAATGGAAAGGTTTAGAAACAGGTTCTCCGTGAGAGAGGGCTTGGGAGGCCTGCAGGGACCTGGCCTTCCAAGCTGCTGATGAAGAAACAAAAATAGTGCCTTTTAACACAGTTTTAAAACAACAGTATTGTAATGCAAAGCAAATTTGCTATATTAGAAAATGTTCCAAGGTCCTATCTGTTGAGATTATATTTTGACTAGTTTTTTTTCTTTTTTTTTTTCGTGTGTGGGTGCATGTGAAAAAGTATTTCAGTGTTAATCACCTAGAGTAGCTTTTAAACACAGAGGGTTTCCTTAACGTTGGAAAAGGATAAAGATTGGGCCATGCTGCATCCACTGGTGGCCGGGAGGCTGGAATGACCTCACAGATGAAGAGCTTAGAAGTCTTCTCTGAACTTCTCAGATGCTCGCTACTGGTCTGAAAAGACCATCGATTCCCACGAGCCAGTCTTTATGGCTGACAATAACATGGTTTCCTTCAGGAACTCCTAAAAGCAGACAGTAAACGGTACACTATTAGGCAGCCCTCGCTTGCTACCCTGACGGGCAGAATCTCAGTCCAGGGCAGCTTCCGGCTCTGCCCCACGCACACGCAGCTGCTGCCCTTTCAGCAGCGACTTCCAACACGCAAATGCGGTCACACCAGTGTCGCTCACCCTTCCCCCGGGTTCGGAGAACAGGACCCGTCCCTGTTTCGGCTCCTGTCTCACTTCGTTAGACGCCATGTAACTCTCGGAGACCGGGCTGGGATCACCTCCGAGAACAGAAACCAGCAAGCTCCTTCAATTAGATATTTTTAGCAACGGCCGCATGTCAATTGTATAAACTCAGATACAGACATGCAAATGAAATAGAGAACATAGGATAATTCCAGATACCTCAAGTTTAAGAGCTTTCCCCTCACAATTATGTAAACAATTTCCCCCAAAATATCAATATGATTTCAGAAAAGGGGGGATTTCATTTCCTTTTCAAAACATGGTCAAAGGGCAAAAAAAGGTCACCTGTAAAAACTCCTCTGAAAATTCTTCCTGCAGTTTATTTATAATACGTGAGATTACACAGCATTATGAGTTGGTTGATGCTCAGACTCTTAGAAAAGGTTTTGAAAATGGAAAAGGGTATGAAAGATGGCTGGTTAAAGGTTATAAACCTCCTTATACTCCGAGCAGAACATGATGTCATTATAAAATTACAGAACTGCAAAGAATTAATTTTTCCTTTAGACAATGGCTTCTCAATAAGGACATTTCCTCTGGGGTGTTTGGATGAACAACCTTGTTAAACAGCCTCCTCTACAAAATGATTTATGGACTGACTTTTACAGTGAATGTTTTACCAGGGCAGCGACTTATCTTTATTGTGCATTAAAAGAATTTATTGGAGGAACTTTGATTTGGCAAATGCAGACAACTGCCTTATGTAATAGGGTTAGCAGCAACAACAGCAAAAATGACCTGACAGGTCCCAGGCAATAAACTCTTTAGAATTCAAAGGAACTCTGTTAGATCACTAGAGGAACAGATTATAAAAATGACCATAAAAAGCCACCTTCCAGGTGACAGTCAGGCCCCCAGAGCCCTGACGTCATTCCTCCTTGCCACTCACTCACCTGCAGGTACGTGATCCCAGGCGGGAGCCCTGGCACCCTCAGGCCTTGCGGTGGCTCCATGACGTAAGAAATGTAAAGTGTTATTATGTAATCTCCATAATTAGTAATGCTCCAGAAGTATGGTACGTGCAAGGAGCACAATGTTAACCAAGCGAATTCCCTTTCTAGAGAAACACTTTTTTTCTGACTACTTCCTTGCACACTTACATCCAGAAGATTGTATTAAAAACGACTGAATGGTCTCTTACGTTTCTCTCTGCCACTGTGCTAGAGATAAATCCTTTTGCAAAGAGGTAATAAATAAATGTGCTCCAAATGTAAACTTTTGTAATATTTGAAGAAAAAGAAAAGTAATCCCAAACTGTCTGACACCATGAAACTTCTAAAAAGAAGAAAAAAATGTCAGAAAAGTACAGGAGAGTTATCTGCCCTCTGACAACTTTAACTGCAATGGGATTTGATCATCACTTCAAATCGACAGAAAAGGCCAAAATATCCAATGATACATTTGAAAAACATGCTTTTCTTTCCTAAATCAAGGAAACTGCAAAGGACTGTTCCAAATGTCACAAGAATTAACATTCCTTTTTTTATTAATTAAAAACTGTAATTTAAAAACATAGGTAACAGAACATCATGCCTCCTTTAGAAAGGCATGCTTACAAAAGCTACAGTACCAGGACAAATGTTTATAATAAACTAAAAAATATATTCATAAAGGGAAATTTATTTTATATGAAATATGAAATAAAACCAACTTATAATGTTGAGAAAGTACTTAAAGTGATTTTTCATATTATTTAAGTAAATTATTCTCTGGGTTCATTGGCCTTCAAAGTTTTAATAATTGTCAGAATTAATCAGAAAAAATTTATTCTTTGTTTTTTATTTTTATTTTAATTGTTGTTCAAGTACAGTTTTCAATCAGAAGAAATTTAAAAAAGAAAAAAACTCTCTACTCATTCTGAAGACAATATTCACCACTTTTTGATATTCCTTTTTATTTCTACACCTACCAAATGTGATTTATTAAAAAGCTAAATTTTTTTTTAAATGGAGACAGTGGGTTTTGAGCATGACAAGGCAGAATTCATCGATCAGCGTTTTCAGAGAGACCTGGAAAGCAATACCTAGAGACAGCGCTGAGTCATGAGTTATGGGAACCAGAGTATTTGCCGCCACCAGGCATTCAAGCATTCAACTTTAAATTTTATTAGAATGGCTTCATGGATGTTACAGCACATCAAAATGAATAAGGCCAAAAAGAGAACTGAGTTATCTACTGCCATTTAATCCTCCCCATCTGGCTGTGTCTTAGAGTGCCAGCATGCCCGACCTGGCTGCCTCATTCTGGGCAGGACAGCAGCTTCCTCTGAACTAGTTAAGATCCTTGCTTGATAAGACTGATGTGGCAGTCAAGGTGACTCTACTGTACCCAATGCTACAGGTGCCTAATGGACCCTTCAGAGCTGCTGCCCTAATTCAATCTAATTCAACAATTCAATAACCACCGACAGGAGTCGTGAACACAGTAGAGCCCACACCTAACCGTAAGGAGCTCACACAATTCATCAGGTGAGAGAGTTTGCGTCTGGTCTGGAGTCACGAGGGGGTCAGAGCAGTTGCCTTGGATAGTCCGGCCACAGAATGACTCCACAGAAGAAACATAGCAACACAAACTTGGCAGACTTATCAGCACACAGGTTCCTGCCTAGTGCAGCTGCCTTGCTCCCTCCCCAAGAAAATGGGGAGAAAATTTCACTGGGCAGGTGGAGAAGGGTTACTTCTTGGAGAGCTGTAGCCTTTCTCCAGACCCCCACCCATGGGTGTCCAGAAGGTGACTGCACAAGGCCGCATCGTAGAGCCGGAGTGGGCTCCGTTCTTGTAACACTGCCAGCAGTGACAACGCTAATAGAAAATGACAACAGAAAACCCTCCTTCCAACCTCCATTCAACTCTTTTTGCTGTTCCAAGGGTGACCTTAGGTCCACTTTTACTACTTATATTCCTGGTATCATATTGAGACAGAAGCTACACGAATTACTCTCAGTGCATCAGGCTTAACTGCTGGCCTGGGCAAAGCACCTCGAAAGTGCTGGGAGGTACACAGCCAACCCTCCCAGGAGACGCAGGAGAAAACTGGACAGAAGAGGTGCAATGAAGGTGGATCTAGAAAAACAAAGAGTGCTTCTCCTAGCAAGGATTTCAGTGTAGATAACAGGCAGAGATAACAGCTGTTTCACCCAGATCTGGCACAGGTGCAAAGGGCACCCTGGGGCGCTGAATGAGAGAAGGGAGCGGGAGAGAAGTGAACACACAGGGCAGTGTCCAGCTCGCGCCACACACACTGTGCGGATCCTTCACTGACATAACCTTTTGTAACCCTCAACAACCCTTCTAAGGTGGTCAGGTCGTCCCCGCTAAGGACGAGTGAGCCCAGCAGGGTTAAGTAATGTGACCAGGCTTGCATAGCTCTCAGGTGGTAAAGCTCAAATTCCCCAATGATTTTCAAACTACCCCCGGTAATGGGACTCTTTGTCAAACAAAATCTCACTTAAATCATAAATAGCCCAGGGAAGCAAAAGTTGCCTATATATGTTTTAAAATATCCTTGAAGAAGAGCCACTTCAGCTAGACGGCCAGACAGCAGTGGGTTCTGGTGAGCATGGTGCTAGCTCCCAAAGGGCTGAAAGTCCAGAGAGTTTTTACTTCGCACTTTTCGATCGTAACTTAAGAAGGTCCTATGGCCATAATAAGCACTATTAAGGACTCTGATAATTTCTCTTGATAAATAAAGTTACCTCTGAATCTTAATGATTAAATATAATAAAAAACTATAGAAAAGTAAAAGGCTAAACCAGAAGATTAGAGAAAATGTAAAGTGAATATAGTTAATTGCCTCTAATTTCACAATACTTCACATGAGAATGTCTATTTCTGCACATTAGTTCCATGTACTACTAGCAGCTCTCCAGTGTGTCTCTCTCTGCAGGAAAACGGAAACAAAGATGTGATTCTCCCCCCGGGGCTGCCATCACATACCACCCTCAGTAACAGGTGTTTTTCTCTGCGATTTTAATGAGCTAAAATGCATTTTGTGATCAGAGCCAGGGTAATCCTCTGAGTCTTCTGATAGCTGTTCAAGCACTCCCCTTTTAAATTACATACTTCTCTTGTAGTGTCCAGGAAAAGCAAACAGCCTAAAACTCTATTTGTGGTTTTTAAAAACATCTGTCACAAAGATGATATGTGGCCTAGTAATGCTCTAAAATAAATGTATAAGACAAGCCCTAGGGATGTTATGTAGAGCGCGGTGACATAGTGAACAATACTGTATTGTATAATTGAAAGTTGGTAAGACAGTAGATCTTAATAGTTCCCATTACAAAAAAATTAATTATTCTGGTGATGGATGTTAATTAGATTTATTGGGGTAATCATTTTGCAATATACACATAATATATCAAATCACCATGTTGTACACCTGAAACTAATATAATGTTATATATCAATTATGTCTCATTTTTAAAGTATATTCAAATGCTTTAAAATATATAAAGACCTACTAAATTGGAAGGCAGCAATAGAATTGATAGTAAAAATAGATTAGTAATCAGCATGATACAACTGACCTTCAGATGTGCTATTCTGTTATTTTTTTGTGAAGGTATGACTGGTGTATCCAGTCTGTCCTTATGCAGTATCAATAACTATGACATGAAATAAAAAATTTTTTTCAGCTAGTTTCTAACCTCATTGCATCCAAAAGTTGGAAGGCTACATACAACATCAGAGTTTCACTGGTGGGTGGAATTGGGGAAAGAAATGGAACCCAAATCTTCAGAAAGGGCTCACTGAGGAGCACGTGCCAAACTTCACTGCTAATGTCATGTACACCTTCCACAAAGGACACCCCACCCCTGGCTCCTCTACCATTTCCGGGGCTGCTATGTCTCCATATGCTTCTATAACCACCCATAAATGTGAAATCCCCAAGGTGTGTTCCTAAGTCACCTTCTCTGCTCAGTCTCTGTTCTCTCCCCAGCTTTACTACCAACTACATGCTAATGACTCTCTAATTTATGTCTCCATTCCAAATTTCTCATCTGAGCTCCAGACCCATCTGTCAAAATGTCTCCTTGCTCTTTCCCTTGGGATGTCTCACAGGCATCTCTGATGCAACATGTCCAAACCCGAACTCACGAATGGAACTTGAGTATAATCTTCCACCATACACGTACTTGCTCATGCCAAAATCCTGGCATGTCCCGGACCGCCATTTCCCACGTGCTATCAGTTACCAATGTCTGCTGATGCTGCTTTATAAACCTCTTCACTGTCTCTCCTCTCCATCTTCAGTGCCGCCACTCAAGCCAAAGCCCTGTTTTCTCTTCCCTCATGCATTCTTGCCTCCTCCAACTCCTTCACCACGAAACTGCTGGAGTTCTGTGTGAATGTAGGTCAGTGCATGGCCTTCCTGTTTTTTCCAAAGCCTGCACTTTGGATCAAGTATCAGACCCTCCCCATTTCACTCACAGCACTACATGGTGGACCGTTGCCCAGCTTACAGCCTGTCCTTCTACCCTCTCTCCCCTGCTCACTAGGATCCAATAACAGGGCTTTCTTTCTGCTCCCCACAAAAACCAAACTCTTCCCCTCCTCAACTGACCTGCACGGATTTTTCTCTCTGTCATGCATCTTCTCCAGACAAGCTCCTCTGGCTTCTGATCTCATCTTACATTTCCTGGGGAAGCATTCACTAACCCTATGACTCACAACCCTCTCTCTTAGCAACCTGCATGCCTTTGTGGCACTAATTACACCCATTACTCATGATGTAATTGTTTTTGCCCCTACTATTGGAGTATATGCTCCCCCTCCAACCCATTCACAGCATTTTCCCCAGCATCACGCACATCCAGTGCCTACATCATAGCAAGTGCTCCATGAGTATCTTCTGACCAAAAGAATGCTGATGTTTACGGAGGTTTTCTGGAAGTGCACCAAGTCTTTGACCCCAGCAGCCCTGGTTCTTATTAGTAGCTAATTTCAGCCCAAATTTCCCAAGTTTTCTTTTCCTTAACGGATGTGTGTCGCTGCCATTATTCAAGGGCCCAGATCAGGTGGTGAAAAGCCTGATTTTAATCCTGCACCTGCATTTAGTATTTGGTAAATGGGCTTTAGAAAAAGCAAACTACCTCTCGGGCCTCATATTTCTCACTGTTGGATGAAAAAGCCTCCTCTCAGCTCTCATGCTCTGAATCTGTTAATGCACACTGTTTCAAAATCACAACAAAATTTTGTTCACACCCAAAGTAAAACAACTCTCATTGGCTTTGGAATTCTCTGGGCTATGCTTGCTTCAAGGTCTATATCAATGTCACTTTTATTTGATTACACGGCTTCTGAGAACCCTGAATTAGAGTTCAGGCCCATCAAGCAGGTGATGAATGCAGACACACAGGCCTCCACTCACTGCCTGTTTCCTTCTGAGGCTAGTAATGACCTTGAGGGTGCAGCCCAGCAAAGCTCTCACTGTCGGTTAGGGTCCCAGCAGATGCTTCCCCTGTTCCTCAGAATAAAGCCCAAAGTTCTCTATGAGCCCCTGCTTTATTTGAATCACCTTGGCCCTTTGCTATTCAAACATTCCAAGCCAACTGCTACCTCACCTGCTGATTCCTCTAGGCCTTTGCACTTCTTATTCTCGCTGCCTGATACTCCCCAGGCATTCTAAGGATTCCTACCCTCCCTTTGTTCACCTCTCTGTTCAATGTCAAACCTTATCAGAGGGGCTTCTGCGACGATTCCCCACTAGTTCCCATCCCATTTGCTCTCTGTCCCTGAGCCCTGCTTCATTTTTCTTATATTGTTTGTCACAAAAAATTAATATGTGTATTGCCTGTCTCCTCCAACTGGAATGTAGAGAAACTTTGGGTAGAAACAAAGTTTATCATAAGGAGAGAAACTTTGTTTTGTTTCCTGTTATACATGTATATCCAGTGCCTAAAATACTACATAGAGGTACTCAGAAAATATTTGTTGAATGAATAAAGGAATGAATGAATGAGTGATGCTCTACAAGAAATGAAAAAGGAAGTAGGATTAAGAATCTTCCCATCTAATGCTGCAGGAGTAAATGAAAGCCAGGGAGAAGGCTGGGAAGAGGAGCTTCCTCTTTAGGTCCCTGGACCACAAAGCAGGAGAGCCACGAGATAGTCCTCCAACCCGCATTCCTTCCAGGAGGATGAAGAAGGGAGGGCTGGGCTTATGGCGTGGCAGGTGGGGTTGAGTCCCCCAAGACCTACCAAATGAACAATGAGCCTCTGGTAGTTGGGGCAGGAGAGCAGTGAATCCCCAGCAGAAATGAGAACGAGGACACAGGTGGCCTTATTACCTAGAGATGGATGGCGTGTGCTGTCTTTTTCATCTTGTCTTCCTTTTGTAATGTCTCTTAGAAGTCACTTAACCAAATTCTGAATATGAAGCTCTTGTGAATTAATCCACGATTTCACTCACTACCATCTCCTTTCCCGGAACTCGGAGTCAGGGAGGCTTATATAGTATCTTATTCCCAAACTCTCAGCCTTGCTCTAACCCTGCAGATGTTGGCAGAAGATTCCTGAACAGAGGTTAGTTCAAAGGTTGGGAGGCTCACAAAATATATAAGGAATTTCTACATATGCCAAGTAAAGTGTGATAAGACTAACTGATGATAATGAAAGCTTTATCTAACAGGTGGATTTTCCAGAGTGTTCTCCCTATGTTGAGGGAGTAGAGGGTAGGGAAAAACATAAAAATAATTATAGCTGTATATTTTAATTTTCAATATTTAAATTTTTAACACTTTGAATATAACCTTAAAATATTATTAATATCAGAACACAGTTAACATTTTATCGAAAATTTTTCAAAAAATTATTTGGTCTTTTCATAAAAATACTGTGTTTAAATGTGATTTTATATGTTACAATGATTTTTTCCCTGACATTATAGAAGATTCAATATAATTAATTCAACAAACATTTACTGAATGTATAGAATATACAATTCAAAAATATATGTTTCACCCTGGTTGGTGTGGCTCAGTGGATTGAGCACTGGCCTGCGAATCAAACGGTCACTGGATTGATCCCAAGTCTAGGACACATGCCTGGGTTGCGGGCCAGGTCCCCAGTGAGGGGCGTGCAAGAGGCAACCACACATTGATGTTTCTCTCCCTCACCTACTCCCTCCATTCTCCTCTCTAAAAATAAATAAATAAAATCTTTTTTAAAAAAAGTAAAAATATATGCTTCCCATAACAAAAATCTTTGCAGTGGACTAAGGTATTTACATTCTACCAAGAGGACAGTATTTATAATACTATTTCTTATTTTTACTTATATTAAAAAACCCTTTGAAGGTGGATACACTGTTTATGGAAGGACTCCGGTCACATATGACACACGGCACATTTTGAGCACAACTACACAGGGAGTGACGAATGCAAATATTGCTTTTGCCCCCACCCCCAGTACCATCATCACAGTGAAGAAGTCACCACTTTCCATCCCTGACCCCGACTCCTTTTCTAGTAAGTGACCCTGCCCATCACACTCTGAAAGGAAAGCCTGCTAACAGCTTCCCACTGCAACTGAGAATGAAGCCTACCCCCTTCCCACCCAAATAGGCAAGGCTGGCTCCTTATTATTTAGTTCAAGTGCCTCCAACACAGACAGCCCCTCCCCAACCACCTGACGGGAGGAGCCCAGGCATTCTGCCGCATCAGATTCTTCCACTCTCCTCGTAGCCTTTCCGACCGACCGACCGTGCTCCCCGACTAGAATGTACGCGCACCACCACCTTTTGTCTGGCTCCCCACCCTCCTTTGAGCTACAGGCTCCGAACATTTATTAAATCAATTATTAATTAGTGAACTTCCCACAGGGCTTGCGTTTTCTATTTCATGCATGTTATCAGAACTTTTACATGTCTTATTAGAAAGCAAATAATAGATGGATAGGTCATGCTTTTCTACCTAGTTTTCTATATTATCATTATATGAGATGTGCCTCACACTTTACAGTTAATTAGTGTCATTTAATAGCAACTATTGAGAGACTCTCACTAAATAATGATTTGGTGAACAAATGAATGAAAACCATGTTGTTCAGAATTACTGACTGAGGTCCATAAAAGAAAATGGAGTCATAATAGCATAATATTCTTCTTCAACTTTTCAAAGAAAACCAAAATTATTTCCATTTCAGTTGTGAATTACTTTTGTAGGAAAATAGCAGTTGTGGAAAAATTAAAACTGGCACTCAAAATCCACCTCACATTGACTGCTACAGTGCGTTTACTAGTTCCCTTGTAGTCTCGAGCAATATTTTTATACCACAACAAAACTTTTGCAGTTTAAATGACATTCAAGTTCCTCCAGCTTGTGG
This sequence comes from Trachops cirrhosus, assembly GCA_028533065.1. Lineage (NCBI taxonomy): Eukaryota > Metazoa > Chordata > Mammalia > Chiroptera > Phyllostomidae > Trachops > Trachops cirrhosus. The sequence continues at coordinate 166,721,399 of CM052541.1, read as the reverse complement.
AAGGAGTCAAAGTTCATCACTGTGAAAACTAGATGCTATGATATGGTGGCTCTTCTTTGGAAAAGGGAGGGCAATCAGCAGGTTCAAATTCAAGATCTTCAGTGTGCGGTGAGGGAATCAGTGACTGACGGAAGAGAGGTCCCCTAGTGGGGTCAGGGGAGGGGGGGCGGGAAATCCCAACTGTTTCCACATCGCACATCAGAGCACATCTCACCGCATGTGCTACCTACTGGCACAGCCTGGTTCTGGGCGACCCTCTGGGGACACACACAGGAATAAAACAGACACGGGTCTGCCCTACTTGGGTCACGGCCCGTCGGACAGCGTAGGGACCACGCGCACAGCAGTTACGGCTTTATGTGACTGCAAGGACCTGGCTGCCCAGCTGCAGACGTGGGGCCAGCAGAGGGCTGGCTCCGCAAAGCGGGGCTCCTGTCCTGCACCGTTTTTCTATATTTAACAATATTTCATTCAAACGTGAAAGTCCAGCACAAGTCCCTCTTACGTTCTTGGCACTATGGTCCGCGATTGCCTGCCCAGGATGTGCATATCATTGGCTCTAAGACTCACTGATCTTCCCTCTCTGTCTTGGGCCCCCATCTGCATAGTCAAGAACACTTGTAAATAAATTTTTTAATTGAGTGGTTCATCACAATCTTTTACCAGTATACATTCTAAAAGACAATTTTTGGTAACAAAGGAACAAAATCAGTTGAGAGCATAAACTGTTACTTGTTTTGAAGTGATAGATTTAAAAAAAATCCTCACCCTAGGATATGTATTGATTTTTTAAAGATTTATTTTATAGAGAGGGGGAGGGAGCAGAAAGAGATGAAGAGAACCATCAATGTGTGGTTGCCTCTCACACGACCCCCACCACGGACGTGGCCCACAACCCAGGCATGTGCCCTGACTGGGAACTGAACCCTTTGGTTCACAGGCCGGCACTCAATCCACTGAGCCACACCAGCCAGGGCATGTTCACTGGTTGTGAATCTAACTTGTAACCTTTTTGGTGTGTAGGACAACGCTCCAACCAACCGAGCTATTCAGCCACGGTGTGGTACTTTTTTTTTTTTTTTAAAAACAAATAAACCCCTAGTGCATAGTGAGGGGGTATTTCTGTGTACTGTTAATCACAAATTCCCCTATTCTACAAACCAGTTTTGCATTAAGCCATCAAGTATCTTAAGACATTCATTACCTTTGACCCAAGAATTTGACCTTTGACCCTTCCATGGATCTTGTTCATTACAGACGTAATCTGAAATCTGTAGCGAGTTCATCAAAGTGCCATTTATAATAACATATTTGGAAACAGCCTGAAGGTCCAATTTTAAAGGAATGACTAATAAATTATGGTGTATCCATGCAATCAAATATTATACAGACATTAATAAAGCTTGCCTGGAAGTTGGAAAATATTTAGGACATGAAGTTAAGCAAACAGAGTAGGTTTTAATATATTATTGACTATGGAAAAATTCATTAAAAATAAGAGGGAAGAAAAATGCCAAAATGCTATGGGTGCCTTTGGGTCATGGGATTATAGGCAAATATTCTCCTTGATTTTTTATACTTAATATATTTTCCAAAGTTTTTATTGGGAGCATGTATTGCTTTCATGACTAGAAATAATGCAATTACTTCAGAAATGCTAACTCTACAATATTACAAATACCTGCACATGTACATTCACTGAGTGAAAATTTGTGCCTCTCTTATGCCAAAATCAGTACTGAGATATTTTTTTGGATTCACCCTGGATTTCAGCCCAAAGATGCTGATTCTCAAAAAGGAACGGCAGCTGCCCACCTATCAGCACCTCCGTGATTAGTTCATTATCCGCAAAAGAGCCTGCTCCTGCTCAGCATTACTTTTATTCCGAGAGACCTCGCATTCTTTACCTGTTCTATTATCTCTGCCGGATTTATTTCAATGCATTGCGATCATTGGTTTATATCTGGCTCTTCCATTAGATTATGAGATTCCTGAGATCGCTGTCATCCTGACATCCCCAGAATCTAACACGGTACCAGGTGAACAGTGGCCATTTAATAAATGCTGCTAAATATGCTATTAGAGTAGAGGGGTAAACAACCATGCATGAGACTTTTAAAACAACACAATGGAATAATATGATTTTTAGAGTTGGGAGGATCTTTAGAGAGTAATCAAGATTATAGCTGGAATGGGAGTAAAGGATAGAAACTGTACTTGAATAATGATTTAAAAAATTATAGTACTCGCTAGCATCATCTAAAAAAATCACTTCAACAGAGTCCTATTGTAATGGAAATCTTCGTTGGTGCCTGGAATATGATATATTCTAGAGTATCATTTCCAGTTTATGAAAGAACAGGCTAGCTCCTGACACCTGGGAGCTGGCCTGGCACCCACAGCTACACCCTGATGTCCTCCTATTAGACAGAAATGGTACCAAAGAACAGCCACACCAGACAAGGACACTTCGTGATCATCATGGATCAGGACAGAAACAAGACCACCTATACTCATATCTGAATACAAACAAAAACACAAACATGTCCAACCCCAAAATGACCAATATCTCCCTAATCTGGCTACTGAGAACTTGATGCTTCTTTGCCGATTATAGTGTTAGCTTCTCTGGCCTTGCCTCCTTTTAGGTAAGATTTAGGAAGAAACAAAATCATAGGATTATCCCTGCTCCAATCCAGAGCAAAGCCCTGCTTCTTTAATCTCTCTCCCAAAACACTTAACACAGACCAAATCCCATAATAACTAATTTCTAACACCCTCTCACTGAGATGCCCCACTTTTCCCTATAGTGTATATTCTCACTCACCACAATGAGTAGCAAGCCCTGTTTTACTACATGTAATTTCCTGGTGGTATCTGGCTGGAGAGCACTGGTAAATTCTTTTTTTTATTGTTTTTTGTTTTCAATTTATTTTTATTGCATTTTTTCATTACCATTTATTTCCCTTAACCACCCCCATCCCGCCCCAATCAGCACACTGTCGCCAAGTTCTTAGTCCTACCTGGAATGCTCTCCTTTCATCTCTCTGCCCATGCGTATTCAACAGAACTCACCTCCTCCTCCTGGAAACCTTCCAGGTTTCAGATGGCTCCATTTCTTTTAGCCTCCATAACACTTATATTCAGCTGCTACTATTACGTTTGTATTTCATAATGCTAGCTAGTACTATAATCTTGATTACTCTCTAAAGGATCCTTCCAACTCTAAAAATCATATTATTCCATTGTGTTGTTCTAAAAGTCTCATGCATGGTTGCTTACCTCCCCAAATAGGCTATGAGTTCTCACAAATGTGTCAAATACAGTTTTTCACATATCTTCTCATTCCCCTTCCTCTTATCACACATAAACACAGTCCACTACACACAGTGAAGACCCACCTCCAGTCATACATCTAAGCAGATACAAATTTGACCTTGCATTTGTTGGGGAATGGTACAATGATGTTCCATTAGTAAATAGTTTCATTTAGACCTTTCTAACACATTCAGTGTGTGTTAGTGCTTCTCTTCTTCTCCCTCACTCTTTCTCTATCTTTCTCCCTCTTTATTTCTTATTTATCATGTGTACCTGTACATATAAAGGTAAATCCAGGCCAGGGCAGCTGGCAGAGGTCCCTGCTCTTCAACTGAAATCAGCAACTAAAATTAAGTCGTCCAAACATCTGACTTGCTGACGTATGGATCCTACATAATGACAGAGATCTTGTATTGAGGGGGAAAACAGTGTACCAGATTATTAGGTTTTCTGCCAATGCCGGATATAGCCCTGCCAGACCATTGTCTTCAGATGACCTACTCCCATCTCTTATCATATCCAGATGTCTGATAGTTAGCTCATGGTCTCCCTGTACAAGCATATGCCCCTGCAGCCTTCCCCACTTCTGTGGCCCAATTTGAAACTGACCTTGCCCTGCGAGGACCAGGATGACTCCCTGAAGACCCAGGAAGAAGTGTAGATTCAGATGGAGCTGAGTATCCATGACCGCTCAGTCATCTTCTGGTCTAGCTCCAGAAGCCTGAGCAAGTAACAACCACTCTAAGCCCCCACCATTTCCGGTTTTTTTTTTTTAAAAAAAAACAGCCCTAATACTTCCCCTCCCAGGACTCTCATGAAGATTTAGTGAGATTATGTATCTAAGGTGCATTGAAAATACTCTACAACTGCTAGCTATTTTTTCCTTAACAGTGACTGACTACTAATAGAACCCAGTCTCCCCAGGAGGATTCAGTCGCCCATTCCATATTCTTAGTGACTTACACTAGGATGAGTATTTGGCATCAGAGCAGATGGTAGAGTTCTTGTTCTCAGATCAACAATTAAGCCCTAGTTGTTCTACTGAACTGCCTACCTGTTCCTGAAACCACTCCCATCCACTTTCCTTGCTACATCCCAAACCCCACACCAAGAACCTATTTTTACCTGGCATTCCTGTCCGGTTTGTCTCTGAGCATGGCTGCTCTGCACCTTCACCCCGATAACCTCTATTCCGCCCTCTCTCTCTGAACTGAACTTCTGGCACTCTGGCTGCCTATTAGAAGGCCCAGCATTGCACCTGTCCCCCAATCTGGCCTGCTACCCTGTATTCTGACCTTTGGCATGAGAGGTAATGTTGCACGGGGTCTTAAAGCACAGCTTTTTGTTTCGGACCTCCAGGATTGAATCTCAGCTCCACCATTTAATGACCACATAACCTTGAGGAAGTTACTTACCTCCCTGACTCAGTTTTCTCCCCTTAGAGGACTATTATGAGGTTTAACATAATGAATGTAACATGGAATCTAGTCTATTAGGTAGGTCTTCAATAAAAGTCAGTGCTACACATATAAAGGTTTTGTCCCTAGGACTCCTGGTGACCACAGGCCTCCTTTCTACACAACCTGGTTGCCATGAACCTACCCACAATACACAGCCATTTCACCTACTGGTGCAGCCCATCTACTTGGTCTAGTCCCTCTTGATCCAGTTCATCACAAAAATGCTCCTGTTAATACAGATGTTCCTTCATCCTGACATACAACCTCACCAGACTTTCGTAATGTTGTCCACATATACCAGTGTTCTAATTTGGGACCTATTCCTTTATGCTCCTAAGTGATAACCCTAATCTGAGCCTGCTGCTTCTCCTCTGCCCATCTCCCACAAACCCAACAAATGTATATAAACAATAGTTCTGTGTTCATCACTTCACTTCCTTGCTCAAACTTTCACTGATCTATAATACTTAAAGTAGAAGTCTCCGATCTCATGATCTCTAGGTGACCAGAGCTTCGGGAAATGAAATTCCTAGGCTGGAAATAAGGCACAAAGTGTCTGCTAAAAGTACACAGATATAGATAAATGGTGGGTTCCTCATTCAATACTATTCTGTGAACTATAGTCCTTTTGGCAACATCAAGACATGAGGGGCATTATTTCATCAGCAGGCTTTGCTTTGGCTGAGAGGCGGGTCCCATTTCTGGAATTTGCATGGCATTTGAGTTGTCTCCCTGTGCAAACTTGATATCACAGTGCAGGTGACCATCCCAAATAAGGAGTGGGCAATTCTCTTTAACAGCCGCAGACCGTTGTTTTTGATTGACCACATCATTAGCTTGGGAGACCCACACCTCAATGTGGCTAGACAGAACTGTCTGTCATGGTGCCCCTAACAGCCTCCTTCACTCCACCCCACCACTAGCCTCACATACACAGTGTTGGGCACATAGCCCAGTCTAAGGCTACCATGGTACCCCTCTCTGATGGGCACAGAGACTCATTTGACTCATTTAATGACATCAAAGCAGAGCCAATCCAAGTCCTTCCAGGAGATTTCTATAAATGGGAACTAGAAGTAACAGGACCTCTTATTTCTTATGGATCTAACACCCAGAGACACAGGCCTGGAACCACTGACAATCATCTTTCTTGGCACATGGAAAAGGGCCTCAGAATGAAACTCACCCAGAAGAGGAGGTGAGAAGCAGGGAAAGAAAGAACACTGACGAAATTGTGTGTTTCTGGCATTCAGTTATGACTGAAGCAAAGTCCACCTTTGGACTTTCCAGTCATGTGAGCCAATAAATCTTCCTCTTTGCTTAACCTAATTAACCCTCGCATGTATAACCAGATGAATTCTGACCAACTCCCTTCCACAGGAACACAGAATGAGGTGGTGGGGGAGGGGCTTGTCCTCCCGATATACCTAATGCTTTGAGCAGATGAAGAGGACACTGCAGGAAGGAATGCACAGTTCCACATCTTTTGACCTTGGTGTGTAATTTCTGTGACTTCTGTGCAATTTCACCTTCAGCAACAAAGTTTTCTAAGCACAACCTGCTACTGGAACATATCCCATTAATGCACAACAGAATGGCCAAAAAACCCACACCTTTATATGAGTATTTCCTTTTACCAATTGCACTGAAAGCTCTTGGAAGAGTCTTATCAATGACTCTGTAATAATCAAATCCCCAGAATTCCTGCTGGGGAAGGAGAGGGAGGTGAGCTGAGAGGAAGCACAGACAGGAGTCATCAGACTAAACTTCAACAACGATCAGAACTCAAGACATTTCAGGTCTCTATTTTATAACTGGAGACCCTTCCTTTCCAGAATGTAACCTAAATTTGTACTCAGAAGTTTGAACCTCCACTAAAATCTGACACCAACCGTATCACTCCCTCCCATTTCCACAAGCTTTCCAAAGCATGTCCTATTTAGCTTCTCCTGTCTCTACAAATCCTGCAGAAAGGCAACGGATCTTGCTCCTCCAAGCTACTGTGCAGCATTAGTCCTGGTTTCATCACCTTTCTGCTCTAATTGCTTCTCGGGTTGTTGTGAAAATCACTTGCCATTACTTGTGAAAATTCACTGAAAACCATCAAGTACTAAGTGAAGGCTGGTATTTATATTTACTTGACGGTGTATTGTGAACACAGACGGGCCAGATGCCCCAGGTCAGATCTCCTTACCTCCTACTATCATCACAATACCCATTCCCTGTGTCGTCTCCCAACACCAACTCTACTAAGGGCACCAACTCCTCTCCACTACATTCAGATTTCTCCCTCTCTTTAATTCCTCTAGGATTGTCAAGCAGTATTTTAAAAAGAAGATGGAAAGATCACAGTCCAAAAGCTTTGATCTGTCAATGATGGCGAAGTCTCAGAAAGGCCGAGGAATGTATTCAAGGTCACCCAATCAGTGGCTTGGTCAGGATGACAACTTGGTTTTTCCAATTCCCCCTCCAATGCCTTTGGCAACCCCTAATGCTCAAGGACCAACCCAGGTCCTTAGTGACCCAGGGCACATTTTCCTGCCCGCCCTCCAGCAGCCTGTAAGCTCCCATAAGAGTAGCTACCTTGCCTTGCAGCAGGGAGTATGACTGTACAAGTGTTCATCTGTGTTTTCTCAGTGCTGGGTACATGTCACACCTTTGCAGACAAAACAGACCTTAAGTCCTGAAATGGACACACTTGATAAAACTGCAATTCATGCATTCTTCAATAAAATAAAACGGCCATCTCACTGCAGATCTGTTTCGTCTCTACACAAGTTCCTATTCCAATTGTGTTTCCCTTGACGAAGACTTCCCATGCTGTCTCCTATTTAAGGAGAGTAACACTAAATGAAATTTATTTTTAAACTACCTCCTCTTTTAAACTCTACATTCTATTAGAGAAGCAATATGCATTGCCATGAGGACATATTTTATCTTCTACTTATTTAGTTTAAGAAATACAAAAAGTGACATCTGCTTTTATCTTTCTTCTTTACTGTTTCCCTAAGTGAAAAATGAATTTCTTTTCCTTTAAGAGGAGAGTCACTGTAAGAATGAGAACATTTAAACAAACAATTTGGATTTACTCCCCCTATACATCAGTAGTTGCCTTTGTCTGCCCAACAAACTGTTGTCAAAATGTGGAAAGTACACTAGTCCAGCTACCATAATCTGACTCTTGGTGCATTCAAAATCTTCACTAAAAGTATCTCGGAATTAAAATAACAAATATAGCCACACTTCTTCACAATGATCTTTCCTTCAGAACTCATTCTGATTATGGGTGTCTTTGGGATACTATGTGCATTTACCTGGACCTGATGCAGAAGCAACAGGTAAAACCTTCCTGGAAAAAACTGCCTGGAAATTGCACACAGAGCCACCCCACGCGACAACTCTCTTTCACTGAGTTTCCCCAGCCTGGGATACAAAGCTATATATAACCAGGGTTACACATTACAGCTAAATCATCTCACAGTTGTGGGCTCTCTATTTAGGACTTCCTTAGAGAAAATCATTCCTAACACCTCAGAATATATTTTAAGAGTAAAAAAAAAAACCCATAACATTAAATTGCTATAGCATTTAACTATATTTCCACATAGTGGAAATATTTTGCTTAAAAGGACACTTTCTCTTCACGGAAGCTGTTTGAAAGGCATGAAAGTACGAGCCAGAGCTTCTGTATGGGTAAACAGCAGCCGAAAAATAAAGTAAGATTTAAGAAGTTTCAAAATTTAGCCTACTTTTCGCAAAGTGGTTCTATATTCTAGTATCAATAGCCAAATAATAAATTGAAGGTCATTTTATGTAATAAGTATTACCGCAATGCAAGGCATGACAAACCATCAAAGTCAACAGCTTTTACTGTACCTCAGACCTTGGTTTGACGGCAAAACCAGAAGAGTTTAATATTCTTACTGAAAAAGTAAGAACAGCTGTTGACTCTCGAAACCTTTTCAGTATATGCAATTGTCCACACTACTTCTGAAGGTCTTCGGAAACAAAAACTAGGTAGGTAAGAGACATTAGTTCAGGGTACTTATTTCTTACATACACCAGACTATGGTGTTCTGGGGTTGACTACAACCAGTAAATTACATAGATGTGAAGCATATGACTTTCTGACATTACCAACGCCTGGTACTGAACAGTGAATTTTTTTTTTGTTACAAACACACACACACAATTTTCAATGTAAACATAAGGGCAGAAAATACACAGTAGAGAGCTTACAACCACACAATATGAAATGCTGGCTTGGACACTTAATTATAACAAAAGAATGATTAATGAAGCAAATCTTGCAAACCCTCAGCCCTTTCTCTTAAGGACAGACTGCATAGGAAGTAGAGTAATGTTGAATTTGGCAAATAATTGCTTCGCCTCTCCATTTTGCCCATGTAGATACTACCACAGACAGATAATGCTTTAGGAGCCCCTGAACACACTTTGCTCCTGCCAAGGACTACTATAAATTAACGCTGTGAACATCTTTACAGAGAATGCTGACTCTGGAACAGAAACAAAGGAGGGTGTAGCTTGGAGAAACCCAGCCGGGCGCGCCAAGGCTCCGGGATCTCGGAGACTGCTCGGCACTGCTGGTCTTGCGCTCCAGGGACCGGAGAGTCCAGAACTGAGGATGGTGGACTTAGTTTATTTCCCAAACTTCAGGAGACAGTGTTTACCCTAACTCCGGAAGCTGAAGCAGGGGGAAGGCGGCGGTGAAGATCCGCCTTGTTTCGGCTGCAGTGGTTGCCCACCCATCTCCCCACCCCGACAGCACCCTTTCCTTCCCCCTCACCTGTCCTGAGCACGGGGACTTGGAGGTACAGTCGCTTCTCCGGGCTCTCACCCCAAGAGCTGTTGGAACGTCTGGCGCCTCCGGAGGCCAGCGAAGGAGGCGGCGTTGGGGTCGGGGGCGTCAGCAGAAATCTCGGCAGCCGCAAGCAGCCGCTGTCTTCCTCCCCATCCCAGCGGGGCTCGGGCAGCAGATGCCGCGCGGCCACCGGGGGCGGATGAGTCAGGCGAGGGGGCGGGTGGCGAGGGGTGCAGGACCGTGGAGGGGGGACGGGGACGTCCCTACTCCCGCACCCTCGGATCGGTGCCGGCCTCTGAGGGAAGGGTGCACAGCTGCCTGTGACCCCCACTAGTCGGGGGCCCACTGGCCGCCGCCATAGGGCGCAGGGAATCCCAGCGCTCCTGCCCTCGGTGGTCAGCAGGCGGGGCGCGCTGGGCCGGGATCAGGGACTCGCAGCTCTGGCGTCGCCGCCACCAGGAAAGACAAAAGAGAACGTGGGATTGGAAAGGGAAAAGTTTTCCGTTGGACTCCAGACGGATCCTAACGAAACCTCCCGCCCTAAGTACCTAAGAGGCGGGTGGGGGGCTGGGTATGGGTTTGAGGCTGGCTTCCAGGAGCATAGCAGCACCACAGCTGCCCAGAGCCAATCTCGCCACCGCCCACGACCCGTGGGAACTCCCGGCCCCACCGCCTCCACTCTTCGTGTCCGGCCTCCTAGTGATCGGTGCAGACAAGCTCTGTTCTTCCCCACTCCAGGACTCCCACCCCCAGACCCGCGCCCCAGCCGCAAAGTTGCACTTCTAGAGCCAGAATTACCCAGACCAGACCTATATTTGGAAATAAAATACTCGCTTGCAGGAGGTCTTCTCGGGGCTGGAAGGCCGGAGGATGGAAAGGGACACACCCACTGCAGGGCGCGCCCTTCCTGGGGAACCCCAGGTCTCGGAGTCGGAGATCCGGACCGCCAGTCCCCAGAGCAGTGGCAGAGTCCCGGCGGAATCCGGTTTTCCTGTAGCGGGCGCCTCGCCTCCACGCCCCTCGGAGTCTTTCTTATCAGACGCCGCTGGGCGGGCCGGGGTCCCCCTGGCGGGCTGCGCGGGCGCTGCGCAAACGGAGCCAAACCCGCTCCGAGTGACACCGCAAACGCCCGCACTGTCCACGCCGCTCTGGAGCGCCCGACAGATAAACTGCGAGTCTGGCCCGGAAAGGGGCTCTGGGAAAGCGGCAGGGACGAGGAGGATGAAGTGGATCGTTGAGAGTTACGAAGAACAGTGCTGAGGTTCAACTCCAAACATCAAAGCCAACGAGAAATACTATTCGTCCTTCCCCCCAAACATTCAGTGAGTGGAGGCTGTGCCTTATTCACAGGATAAACCAATATGACAGTTACCTCCAAGTGGGCAGAGGCAGAAGTGATGATTGCAAGTCAATTCGGCAAATAGTTTCATGTAAAACTGGAATACCGGCTATTCCAACTATAGCCCAGAGCACGTCAGAACACAGGGGCTCCCAGGTCCCAGCGCTTGGGAGTGGGGTGTGCCCGTGTGTTTCCTGAATGTGTTTTAGGTGATGGACTAGAACAGCGATTTGCAACTGATGTGCCATAAGAATTTTTTTAAATGTGCGATACCTGACTCTTCAGTCAGAGACGCTGACTGCTTTTCCCTTAGGTTGTCAAATAAAAAAAAAAATGACAACAGCCAACACGATAGCCGTCCAGTGTAAATGAATCAATTTTTTTTGTTGCAGAATTTTAGTAATTAGTTCATGTGTGTCACGAGGTGAAAAATGTTGACAATCGCTAGACTAGAAGGCAAGTATATCATTCTGGTGCAGTGCGTTCTGTATTTCTATGCGTGGTCTGCTGAACTCCTTTTCCAAGAAGAGTTTGTTTCTGGAGGTAGAAAATGTGTGAGGGGGAGGGACAGAGGGGGAAAGAGAGAATTCCATGCAAAACTTTCCACATTAAAAAAAATCTTGGAAATTAGGTAAGAGGCTGTAGAAATGGAATGCTTGTGGTACAGTCTTTCTATCTTGACTACCAATACTTGGAGATTTGGCACTTTTAGTAAAAACTTCACAATCAAAATGTTTTGTTTTGTTTTGTTTTGTTACTAACTAGAGGGGTTGGAAGGGATGTGGAGAATGAGTCATGGCTATAAAGCATCTGTAGTTTTATTTTTACCCCACCTGCATACAGTACATTTTAGCCCACAGCCACCTGCTCACTCTGTTAGGTTTTCTTACACATTTGTCCAGGCACCCCATCAAAGGTGTGTGATCCTACTGGGCCTTGCTTCTAGTTGCAACCTCTACATTGTATAAAGAAATACCTTGAAGCCACCTTCTCTACAAAGCTCCTGGCAGTGGATAGCTACAGGTTATGGTCACTAGCTTCCCAAGGAATAATGAGGAACAGGCTCAGAGTGTCCTTAGAAATCATTAAGCAAGACATCTTATCTAAGACAAGCAGTACAATTTTAAAATGGTCATCTAACCATCTTAGACATTGAATAACTGAGCCTTCCTCAATGAGAGACTGATGAAAGAGTTAGCACATGCTAGTGGCTACAGATATTGATGATTTCTCATTTCTGAACTTACTTAAATTTCAATGATTCAGCCCTAAAAGAAGTAGCAGAAAGATGAACTACATACATAAGACCACCAAATGGGAATTATTTACATTTATTTTCAAATTAATGACTATCAGTCTCAGAAAAGACTAGGGTAACATGTCTTCTATATAGAGGATTATCTACAGTTCAGTAAGAGTAGCAACTCCTGAGATATTAGTTATAATTTCTTCCCTGGCATTGAATGCTCAAGACAAACTCAGGGAAATTACTTAATCTCTGCTAATGGCTAGTATCTCTTCATCTGGGAAAATCCCAGTGAATATACCATGCCAGTAATAAATTTTGAATTTAGCTCCATGCCCACTTTTAAAGTAATGGATGGGACCTCTTACCATCAAGCTGCACTGTACTTCACACATAATACTTTGCGTATCCTTCTGAGATGTGTGAATTTCCATTAGAACAAGCCCATCTTATAAGAGTGCATAGTGGAAAGAGAGCACCCCTCCCTATGATTCAGGCTCAATTGCCTACTTACAGAGGGACTTCAGACCTTATTTCTTCCATCCCTTAAGTCAGAACTAGGTACCTATTGCAAGGTATTTTTGTGCAAATTGAATGAAATAATACATGTAAGACTCTTTACCAGTGACATAGCTCCTTAACATGTAGTTACACACACAGACACACACACACACAAACTGGTTTTAATTCTATTAACATAGTAAAAAAAAAAAACCAGAAGGTTCTTCCACTGGAATCAAGAATTAATTTGAGAAAAATGTTGAAATAGAGAGATCAACATTTTCACTCTTGGTACAATACAAATGTAAACCTAAAGGATGGCAACAAAATTTTAATGAATTAATTTTGAACCTACAGTGGAATGAAAAACAGTAAGTATTCTTAAGTAGATCATGTAACAAGGCTAAGGAAGGGCCTATTAGAAAATTTATGTGAAATTATACCCATTTTCTTTTGCCATAAGTGTAGCCCATTGCATGTCCAGGCTTGAGAAGGGGGTCCTCAACCAGAAAACAAAAATATCTTCAGAGGAAAAGAAGTTGAATTGTTTTCCAAACTGTTATCTGAATTATTTTGCTCCAGCTGTAAAATAGATTGATAGTCTTAAAGTCCCAGTGGTATTGCTGCTGGCAGCCATAGTTGCTGTTTCAAAGTAGGGTGTAAATGAAAACAATGTCCATCAAGGAAAATGACCGGTCTGATTCTATCCTTAAAATATAGAACTTGGTGGAACAAATACAGAGAAAGAAAAAGGGAGCAGAAACACATTTTAAAATATTAAAAACATTTTTTACTCTGATTTTGATTAGCACTTCGACATATTTTAAATTTTTCTCTGTTATTATGTACAATTGACTAATAGTTCAGTAGATTTAGCAGCAAAAAGATGTTGCTAATTTCTGTTCATCAAATGTGCAAGTTAGAGTGCTACCCCTCTCAAGTAAACATTTTATAATATTGAGGCTGGTAACATTACTTAACTATTTTATGAATTTTGTATTAACTTCCTTACTTGATAATAAACTTGATTAAATTCTTTTTACCCAAGGAGCACTGGCAACATACCTTTTAAAAATGCAAAAAGGGTACCCTCCACCCTCTCGGAAACCCCTTATTTCTTCTCCGGACAGATTTGTACCTATATGAAGGGGAGGATCACCAGAGAGCTGATAGAAATCCAAGAAGTAACTTTTAAAAAATGTTATCTATGTGTTTTGTTACCATAATCCAACCACAGAAGATATTAAGAAATTTGAAAGAAATGTCAGAGAAGGTGATGGTGGTAGCGCACCTGGTCCGCTGTCCGTGGTGCTGAATCGTTCATTGGGCCTTAGCTCTTGATTAGTAGAATCGTGGTCTCTGGATGGGCAACATTGCCATCACTGGGGAGTTGTTAGAATCGCAGGATCTCAGGCCTCGGCCCAGACCTGTACCACACTCTGCAATTAACAGCGTCCTCATATGACTCGTCTGCTTGTTAAAATTTGAGAAGTGCTGCACTAGGATGCAGTTCATGTTGCCTTGCAACTTTCCTGGTGCTCTGCTTATATCACCCCTCCTATTAGCTCCCTCTGGAGGCACAGGCCCAATGCTGCCTTACTAGCTACATTTAATTTGCTGATGGCAGTGTACTGTGAAGAGAGCCTAGCCTTTGAATCAAACAACTAGAGTAAAATCTCAACTTGTACTGACCACTCTGAGCTTCATTGTCTTCATCCATAAATGTCAATATATTATATATCTTTTTTGCAATGCTGTTTTACAGATTCAGTGATAATAAAACAGTATTTGTAAAGCACTTAACCTGACTCATAGTAGATGTTCAATACGTCTCTCAACCGTTGTGTGAGTGTTACATCCTCTACCAAGGAGAGGTGCCCTCTCAACCTAACACTTAAAAGAATTTAATCTCCAATTATATGTTCAATCTAGTTCACAGTACATTCACATTAAATTCATTAATGCAATAAAAACTTGAAATCCACCAAATCTTCTTTCAGTTTGGTGTTCTGAAGTAAAAAAACATAAGGTCTTTCTTTAAAATTATAGATCTTTTTCATTAAGTTAGAACTAGGTGACTCAGTATTTTGAACTGTAAAATGTTTATAAATATCTGGATGCATGCCTTAATTCTACTACCAAGAGAAATCTATACACATGTACAGCTGACTTTGTAAACAATATTATTTACACTTAGGTATAGACTCTAATTAAGCCACAATGTTGGTAAAATATAATACAGTATAAGTTGTGCTATTGAGGAGCCCTGCCAATACTATTACACATATTTATTTTAGAACATGATGAAATATTGATACCTTCATTTTTCAAAGGAAACATCAAATTTGATCATCTGTTCTATTACAATAGTCATTTAATGCATTTATTTAAAGCCATGGTGAAATTTATATTGATTTTAGAGAAAGAGCAGTAGGAAGAGAGAGACCGAAAGAGGAGGGAGAGAGAGAAACATCAATTTTTTTTGTTCCACTTATTTAGTCATTCATTGGCTGATTTTTATATGTGGTCTGACTGGGGATTGAACCTGCAACCTTGGCTTATCAGGTCGATGCTCCAACCAGCTGAGCTATCTGGCCAGAGTTGACACTAAAATCATTGCTCATTATACCACGGCTGATCTGGAAACACTTATTTCTTTGAGGGAATGAGTTGTAATGAACTTGAATAAGTCAAATTTTCTTTCAATCACTACATTCAGTTTTTAAAGTTCCTGGAAAATAATCTTAAAATATCATATATGTCATTTCTTTTAGCTCCCTCATTTTTTTATGAACATGAGTTAAGTGCTTGTCTCAGGATCATATAACTACAGAGTGCTAAGGCCATGAGTAGAATACAGATGTCCCTATTCCTAGTTCAGTATTCATTCAACACTCATAAAATATAACTCACAGTAGGCTGATTTAAAGCCCCTAGGTGATTGTTTGAGAGATTTTTGCATATCCCTGGAAGTATTTGCACTTCCCCAACCTTACCACATCTCCACACTTAGGGAAACATTCTTATGGTAAAAATAAGAGAAGAACTTCAATTTTAGAATGCTCATTCATTAATTCAGAAAGCATTTGCATAATATATTGGATTGTATTCACTTAGGGCTATATAAAAGTGAGGCAGTCAGAGCCCTTTTCGTCATATTTATTGTGGTCTGGAGTGTTTGGTACTTTTATAAGCATAAAACTAGAGTGTTAAAAGGGCCCTGATAGGAGAATAAAATGGTGATATTAAGTAGACATCATTAAAAGTCTTTGGGGATCTATAGTTCAAAGGGGATTTCAAAAACATGGAGATACAAGATCTTCCTTAAAAAACAAGGAAGCTTCAAAAAGGTGAGCAAATGGAATTCAAAGAGAGAGAGAAGTGTGTGTGTGTGTGTGTGTGTGTGTGTGTGTGTGTGTGTGTGTGATTTTCAGAGGAGAAAATATTGGCACATTCAGAGGAGTGTAAGTAAAGCTAGTACAGGGACAGTGTGGAATTAGGAGCTTTAAAAAGGAGATTGGAGAGAGAGGTGAGGACAAACTCATATAAGGCCTTGCATTCCAGGTTAAGAGTTTAGGTTTGCCCTGGCCATGTGGCTCAATTGGTTGGAGTATTGTCTAATGTACTGAAAGGTTGTGGGTTCAATTCCCAGTCAGGGAACATTCCTAGGTTGTAGGTTCAGTCGCCAGTTAGGCACATACAGGAGGCAAACAATCCAATCAATGTTTCTCTCTCACCTCTCTCTCTCCCCCCTCTTTCTTTCTCTCTCTCTAAAATCAATAATGATAGCCAAACAAATAGTAAAGTTAGTCAATTCAGTATTTTCAAATCAATTCCATACAGTCCTAATCATTTAACTTAGCTATTTTGTTTTACCTGGGGATGACCAAAAAAAAAAAAAATTGCAGATTTGCTATACTTCAGGTACAAAAAGAACCCTTACATACCATTTTTAATGTAATCTTAAAAATGAATCAAGTGGGAAAAATACCATAATTCATGTCAAAACAAAGAAACTCAGAAAATAAATATTTTATTTACAGTTTCTAGCACTGGTATTTGATAAGCAGAGCAATACACTGCCTTTTCCATTTGTTCTATCTCTGCTAAATGGGAAATGAAGTCTAAGAGTTCACTGGCTGTTTTCACCACAGCCTAATTCTGTGCCCTCAGAAACATCAGACTCATTCAAGAGTTAAAATTCAGGTATACATGAGAATAATGGGTTGCAGTATTGTTCATACTGCAACAAAAATATAGCAGAACTACATTTCAGTAACAAAAATATCATAGCAGAACTTCACATGATATTTCCTATGAAGTAGGCACTTTTCTAAGCATTTTTTATCTATTAATTCTTCACAATAATCTAAAGTACCAATTTCCACCCATTTTACAGTGGAAACAACTGGGAACTAGAGAGATTAAGTAATTTACATAAATTAGTAAGTGGAGGACCTGGGTTTATGAGCACACGAGGTCTGATGTCAAAGTGCAGTTCTCAAAATCTAAGTTAGCTGTCTTTCCAGTTAAGCTAGCTTAACTGGAAATCACCTCTGTGCTCATCAATAGGAGAATAACTAAATTATGTTGTGTTAATACAGTGGGACATCATGCTACATTAAACAGAAAAGATCTATGTCCAGTGATATGGGTAAATGTCAAAGAGACACTGTTAAGTGAGCAAAGAAGTTGTAGACTACCTTTTATAGTGTGAACCCATCTTTGTTAAAAAGTCCATCTGTGTGTGGGGGTCTAAGACACAGAAGTATACACTAAAATAGTAACAGAGGTTATTACCATTAGAGGATGCAATTAAAGGGTAAAGAAATTGTTTTAATTTTTGTTTTATACTATTTGTTCTTTTTAATGTTTTATAGTGACATCATATCACTTTTATAATGAACATTTTTAAAATAACAACAATTACAACCATTAACACCTTTCTCTCATCTATAACCATAGACCTAGCAACAGGACGTATCTTACTGATAAATGACAGACTTACAAAGTTCACCATATTTTTACAGCTTTTTTTCCCAAACTTGACATATACACACTACAACAAATATAAAAACTGTATTTCACTTTATAATTCATTAGTTGAAGTACAAAATTTCTGAAATCTTTACTGAGACCTGCGATCTGAATTGAAAGCTTCCTGAACTTTCATTGTATCTTAAAAAAAAGTTCTAAGACATCTTCTGGCAAATGCAATCAATTAGCATTTGTATTGTGTTTTCTTCTTTGAGCTATGTGAATGAATGACTGACTTCAAAATGTGGGAAACAGGAAGATAATGGCTGCTTGATGTTTTTCTTGATATCTCACTAGCAAAAGCATTGTCTACTTATACTCTTCTACCTCTATGGACGAACACAACTTTCGCCATATTATATTTCTTTAACTATGATAAAAAAGAAAGTGATACATTATTGCTATTGAGAAATTAAGCCTATTAATTAACCACATCACTAATTTAGCATTTCTTTTCCAACTAAGATAAAACCCTATTTCTCAAACTCATGTTAAAGCAGTTTCTTTCTTTCTGTCATCTTCTTCATTAATTACTTAAACAAAACTTTTGACATGCAAACAAAAAAATTGGGGAATGGTGCTTTCACAGCCAAGCATACTCATGAATTATGCCCTTTTACAGTGTTTTGTAAAAGTCTACAGTGTGAAAGCAGGTGTTCTGTCACAGAGTGATCAATTACCCTATCAAGAATCTGAAATTTCTTTTTGTAACTTTGAGAGGGAAGATACAAATTAGAATGTTAGAGTTCAGAGAGTTCAACTCGCCCAAAATCTAGCCCCTAATAAATGTCAGGGCTAAGGGAAGAACACAGACCTCTTGTTTTGCTGCCTAATACTTTCCTGTACAAAAATACTGTCTTCTGGAAAATGGTCACAGTAAGGATACAGGTCATTGGCCATGGGCAAATCAAGAGATTAGTGTGGGACATTATATTAATGTGGAATCAGCAATATTACTGGATGACTGAATGAGAATTTTTTGTATTAAAGTGAAAAGATGAACTATAAGAGAATTTTGAAAATCACATAGATTTTTAAAGACAAAACACAATATATCGAAGAAGCTCTTCATTCCCATCTAATGGTTTGACCTATGCTCCCAGATCATGGCATAGTAAATACAAAGGTTAAAGGCTGTTTTCCTCAGCAAAGGGAATATTTTGATGAAAGTATAAATCACTTAGAAAATGAGAAGCTCATCAACACTGAGATGAGTCAATCAGGTTAGAGAGTATATGAAATATGAGTAATTACTGCACACCAGTGGTATCTTGATTATCCTCTTATCTCTTCCCTATATTTTTGACAGGTGAGTAGTTCCCCCAGAGGAAAGTGAATCTACTAGATAGAGGAAAAGGCAAAGGATTCAGGGCCAAGCATATATGGATGAACTCCACCCTTGGGGAAAAAAAGAAAATGAGGAAGGCTGTTGTGGTCTCGGGTACCATCTTCTGGAAGGTCAGAAACTATAAACTTGTGATAACACTATTCATTCCTTTATCCAATGCATTTTTGTGAGTTCCTACTACTATTGCCAGGCCCTGTTCTCCATCTCCACCTTTAACAACTTGGATCCAAAAGGGGGAGGAAATCATTACATGCAAAATATCGTGTCAGAAAGTGGTGAGTGCTATGATGAAAACAAAGCAGGGGAAGGAGCTAGAGTGTGAATCTGGGGTTCCGTGTGGATCTACAGGGGTGCCAGGGTAGTCCTCTGTAGGAACTGATGTTTGAGCAGATAATTCAATGAGATAAGGCAGGGAGGGGACTTGGGAATATCTACAGTGGGGGCAGAGCAGGCTGAGGGAATAGCAAATGCAGAAAGACTGAGGTAGAACATTCTGGGCACGTTTTGGTACCAGCCTGAAGGCCAGTGTGGTAGGACAGATGAGAGAGGGTGGGTGGTAAATGATGAGTGAGGAGGAGGAGCCAGGGGCCTGGCCTTCCAGGGCCTGTAAGACTCAAATGTTCATTCTAGGTATGATGGGAAATCAGTGAAGAGTTTAAAACAGTGAAGCAATGTACATTTTACACAACCTGATTTTACATCACCAAGACTCTGATAATTTAGGAAGATTTTCAAACAATACTAGCAGCTTAACAACAACAAAGAACAGAAATAGACTGCTTCTCTGGAAGCCTGTGGTAAGAAAAATGGGATAGATGGGAGAAGTTTCAAATGAAGAAGACACAGCAGAAACTTAATGGGCATAAATCTTTTGTGGTTTCTTCAAATATTCAGCACCCCATGCTGCTCCATACCTTGTAGATGTTTTCTAAGGGCCACCAGGCTGATGTTGTCATGCTTCTCCTCATGGCCCTTCTGCTGTTGTCCACTTGCTTCTGACCCCTCTGGCTCATGCTACTCCTTTCTCCACATCTGTCATATCATCTGTCCTACTAGGGACAGGTGCTTGAGCTGTCCCACCGAAGGAGTCTCCTTTCATTGCCTGGTGAGCTCAGCATTCCTCTTTTCAAACATGGAATTCCTCATCATTAACAATATCAAGTGATGCCAAGCTTTCTCCACTAGAGAAGAGGTTATGTCTTTTCACAGTTTTTCAGTGTCTTTGAAACCACCTGGACAAACAAGGAAAACTTGGGCCAGAATCATGTGCACATCATCCAAGTTTAGAAACAGAGTGTACACCAATGTGGGCTGCATCCTCTGTGGAGACATGCCCATCTGCGGTGGATGGCATGTAGGGTGCAAAGCTCGGCAATGTAGCTTATCTGGGAAATCTACACCTGACTCACTGATGAGGAGGTCAGAGTCTTTAAAGGTAGGCTCCTGTGCTTTTCATAAGCAGTTTAATACCCTACTACCTAGGGAAGGGTGGCTCTGGAATACCATACTTTGGGGGGGGACTGATATCTGAGAGAGCGGACAGCCTGTGAGCACATTTGTATGAGTGGATCATATGTTCCTTTGTGTGTCTCAGGCTTGTAGGATGGCTATTCTGATCTCTTTTCTGGCCTCGTTTCCTTCTCTTTCTTTACCCCTTTGTTATATTTAAAATAACATGTGAGGTTACTGACGTAAGTAGTCAAGGGTCACTTTGGGTAATTGATTTCATTTTGTAATAGATTTCAGGGTTCTAAAATCTGGATGAAAGGAAGGACAGGGCATCACAGCTGACACCTTAATTTGTTGCTGAAAGATGATTGCAAATCACATCATTTTATGTTGTATCCTGCAAAGGTAGAAACTGGGGTTTGATTTCTGAAAGTCCATTTTAACCTATGGACTATAAAAGTGCCCCAAATGCTGCTGTCTTGAGGTCGGGGGGGTGTGTAGGAGGGACTTCTGGATCTTTTGGTGCTCTCCCTCCTCCTTATCCTCACCTGCCCCACACCAGTCTCGGTCATAATTTTGCCAAAGGCTTGTCTTAGCCTCGGGAATGCTCACCCACCAACACAG
The DNA here is from genome assembly GCA_028533065.1 of Trachops cirrhosus. Classification (NCBI taxonomy): domain Eukaryota; kingdom Metazoa; phylum Chordata; class Mammalia; order Chiroptera; family Phyllostomidae; genus Trachops; species Trachops cirrhosus. Next base: position 166,700,255 of record CM052541.1, on the reverse strand, counting down.
ACACAGCTCTGTCTGGACCGACACAGCGCCTCTCGTTTGGTCTGAAGCACTCCGGGGGGTGAGGAACACCCTCCCAGGCAGGAGAAGCCCAGGCGTTGTTTCTGCATCTGACGGGAAAGGCATCTGCTCATTTCTGTCGGACTGAAGAAAAGAAATGGTGAGATTTCGAAACTTGTCATTTTCATCCCTACACTCCTTTTTCAAATACCTCTCTCCCTCAGTGAGGCCCTGGGCCTCCTACCTGTGCCCCCACGCAGGCACCTGATTCCTTCCTGTTGTCTTCAGGCTTCTTCCTCCACCCCCGCCCACACCAACAAAAAAGAGAAAGAAAACACAAAATTCAACTCATTCCAGTGCTCATTATTAAGCGCTTATTAACTATTGGGCCACATGATCATTGCCCTACCTTAAGAGACTTAGAGCAAACTGACTTATCAATCTGACAGAAATTTATTTAGAGAGCAGTTTTAGGTCAATGAAGCACCCTTTCCCTTCTGTCTGTATATCATTCTGTTTTTCGGTTATAAACAAGTTGTACAGAAATTCTGAGAGAAGCGATGGAGGGGGTGAGCGGGCAATGTGGTGGCCAGTGTCCTCAAATGGCAGAAGGCAAATTTCCTAGGTCAAAAAAAATCAGTCTCTCTCCCTATCTCCCTCCCTCTCTCTCTCTTCCTTTCCTCCCTTCCTTCTCTCCCTCCTTCCATTAGAATGTGTACAGAGGGGGACATGGGGTCGGGGAAGGGTTGATGACAATAGGGAAGGATTGCCCATCAGGGTGAGGGTAAGTCAGAAGTAAGCATCACTGAAAAAATATGTAAGCACAATATGTAAAGAGAATAAAGTTGGATTCCCAGTTAGGTTCCAGGATTTTCTCAGAGGACAAATTTATAGAGATATACATGTAAGACAAACATTGGGAGGAAAAATAATAGAATCAATAATTGTTCTTATTAAGTTGATTAAGCATGAGTTTTGCCAATTTTCTACAATAAATACATATTACTCTATAATAAGAAAAATAAGTGGTTAATAAGACAAGAAAAATGAAAGCCAGAAATATGTTTCTTCCTGAGCATTGTTTGTTGCTTTAAGGCACGAGTGTCAAACTCATTTTCACTGGGGTTCACATCAGCCTCATGGTTGCCTTCAAAGGGCTGAATGTGATTTTAGGACTGTATAAATGTGACTACTCCTTAACTAGGGGCAAGGAGCTCAGTGTTGCTGCCAGGTAGACACAAGGTGCCAGGCCGGATAAAACAAGGTGGGGGGCCGGATTCAGCCCATGGGCCTTGTGTTTGCCCCCTGTGCTTTAGGGAGTCCAGCAGGACACGCTCTCAGCGGACCTAGGAGGGGAGAAGAAATGTGATATTTCTGCCAGTGAGTTCCTTTTGCACCTGCACTTGTTCTCCGGCCATTTCCCTCCGTACTGTCAGCCTCTGACCGGAAGAGCTCTTACACTGGGGACTGAGCGCTTCCCATAGTGAGTCAACCACTAACTCTGAGGAAAGGAAAATGTGGACAATGTCTAAATCAGAACAATACCGGAGAACTGGGGCTAGAGAATACATTTGGTTTTGGTAAATATTACAGAAATATGCCTCTTATTATGTTTTTTATTTATTTTAATTTTATTGAATGTATTGGGGTGACATTGTTAAATTAAATTATAGGGGTTTCAGGTGTACAGCTCTATAATACATCGTCTGTATAGTGCATTGTGTGCTCACCACCCCAAGCCAAGTCTCCTTCCATCACCATTTACCCGTCCCTTTACCCTCTTTTACCTCTCCCCATCCCCTGTTCCAATAGTGGTAATCACTGTTATGTTGTCTATGAGTTGTTTTTTTTGCTTAGTTCCTTCACCTTTTTCACCCAGTCCCGCAAGCTCCTCCCTTCTGACATACCTTTTATTATTTAGTCATTTCTTTGCCTGTACACAGAAGTTTCCAATGAAGTCCTGCGTGACTAGAAAACATTTTCATTCTCCTGGTTGTGACCTATGAAATGGGTCGTTCACTTAAGATTCCAAGGTGTGGAGATTTGGGGCTACCTGGAGGGATGGCAGGGAGAATGTCTGAGTTTTCAGTGAAATGAAGTCTTTTCTAAGTTAAAAGGTTATTTTTAAAAATTCTGAGAGCATTCCTGAAATTGCCTTTTATACCAGATTCAACAAAAGTAGATAAAATCAATATAAATTAATCCCAGAAGTAATTATATTTTATTGTCATTTCTAAAAAGTTGTCTTTTTTCAGAAGTTTTATAAAATTACTCACTTGTCTCCATTCTAAAAAAGTCAAGTTTTGTTTCTAGTAGTTTTGCATCAAGACCACCTCAATATGGTCTGAATTTTCTAGGTTCACCAGCTATGCTGCTTCTCAAAGCATGGAACATTTCCTTTATAGACAAAGCTTTTGATAATTTTATAAAAATTTTAATAATATTTGTTATTGCAATGTTTTAAGAAAGCTTCTTAATGTAGGTGAAGGACAGTTAAAATCAATTATAATATTGAGTTACATATAAAGCTTAATATATAATTAACTATTGGGTTAAATAGTTAATTGGGTTAACTCTTTTTTTAACATTAGACTTTCACATTTTTAAGCTATAATTAAAGAGAAAGATGTGTACATTTGCAATGTTGTGGGATTTTGTCAAAATGGGATGGTGTTTCTTATTTTTAAAAAGAATTCCTTGAAAAATACAAAAACACACTATGATTGCAGAGCCCCTAAAACAAGCAATAAACTTTAATTAATTCTAAATTTGATTGTAAGATATTAAAATTAATAACCCAATTCTTAGCTAAAATTAATTGAAAATGATGCCTAATGCACAGGTTGCTTAGCAATTACATTTTTATGCTTTCATATTAATTTTCCAAAGCTGCTTCTTAGTTTATGCATGATAGCCAAAATCAGCTCATTATGATTCCAAACAATTTTTTTCCTGAGGTTTATAAGCAGCATCTTGTTTTAAAAAATTTTAAATCTCTGGTCTCTAACCATTTTATTTTCTTTGTTATTCTTTATTAGATACAGTGTTGTTGGAGAATCTGGTGAAGGTTATGGCTCCTCATTTCAGAAACGGAAGTTGCAATCGCATCCACGATTTTTCCTGAGGTCACAGAGAAGTCCCCATCCACCTGATCTCCGTCTGGACCGCACAATTGTCTGTAATCCGAGGTTAAGAACCCCCATTGAAAGCCAAGTCAATGTTCTGTGTTCTGGCCAAGAGACAAGTCTCTGTTTTAGCTGTATAGTGAGTCTGTATTTCCCTTCCAAGTTTAGTTCACTGCTAGAGCAACAAGCATGAATAGTTTATGAATATTTGACATGTAATGAGCTAATTTACAAAGGTGTTTGGATGTGGAAAGCACATAATTGCACATTTTAATGTATTAGCCCATCAGCAGGGTTGCAGAAAGCGGAGAAGACATGGTGAATTGTCATCCTTTCACAAACCATTTTCTGAAAGTTTCCCAAAGTACATGTTTCAATGAGCTTAACAACTTGCTACAAGAGCAGCGAGTTGTCAAACACGGAAGGGCTGCCATCCACACCACTCCCAGGGCACCAGTTCCGAGATGCTGCCCAGATCTTCCCTCACTGGTAGATGCAAGTTACTCCTCGCCAGCACCGAGTTCTCACTGAAGATGCAACCCTATTGCATCGACCATGGAGCCTACTGTCCCAGAATGCCTTCGTTTACCTGTCTCTAATTTAAATGTTACTGGAATTTTTAAGCCAGAGTGTGCTCCAACTACTAGAGTGGGCCTTATTAATTTTGGAGCAAGTGATGCCTGATTTTATTTCATTTCTCAGACAACAAACCTTAGTAGGTTCTCAAGTGAGAGAAAACAACAAACAAAACTAAAACATGATTTAAAAACAAAAAGTAAGAACAAGCATTCCTGTTGCATCTTTATTCTAAGAGTCACTAATGTTTGACCATTTTGCATTGTTCGTAGAATAGTCTATGTTGTCAGTAAGCTGAAGAACTCTGATTCGTGTGTGGTGTTAAAGCTAGGTGGAGTGACAGACCATATCAGTTATTATCACTTAGCTCTCCTTTCTTTCCAGCAAACTGTCAACCAATACACAAATGTACATTAACACCGAGAGTCTGTGGAACTTAACGTCAGTAAGATGCAAGCATTACAGGCCCCTAAAACTTTGTGTGGCCCAAATGTATTAGAACTCCTTTAATGCCTCCAGCATTGTTCTTTGCTTCCAAACAGATTTCATTCAAGGATGACACATGTTTTCCAGAGGCCCAATTGCATCAGGGAAATTAAACATCATCAGAAAAAAAGTTACAGAAAGAGACTGAAACACAATTTGAAGCAGCATGACTTTGAACTTTGTCATAAAGGATTCCAGATTACTGGCTACAATGGAGGAAACCTTACACTAAAGTGTTTATGGAAAATGTCTCAAAATGATATAGTGTAAATATGATCAGAATATTGAATTAAATCAGATCTAGTGTTTTCTTCTTTTTAGAGTTTCCAAGGAATTTTTTGCAGAATTGAAAAGATGATTGTGTGAATCCACAATAACTTTACCTTAACTGTTTTTATTTTTACTTAATTAGTATTTGTGGTAGGCATAATAATGACTCCCCAAAGATGTTCATGCCCCACTCCCCAGAAATTGTGAATATATTACATTGCATGGCAATGGGGGATTAAGGTTGTGGATGCCATTAAGCTTGCTAAGGAGCTGGTCTTGAGATGGGGAGACTATTTCGGTGTGCCCGGTGTAATTGCCAGTATTCATATAAGTGAAGGAGGGAGGTCCGAGAGTCAGAGTCAGAGAAATTCGAAGCAGCCCACCTGCTGACTTTGAAGATGGAGGAAGGGACCACAAGCCAAAGAAGGCTGGAAAAGGCAAGAACACTCAGGGAACTAACCCTGTTGGCATCTTGATTTCAGCCCAGTGAGACTCATTTTGAACTCTACACTTCCCAAATTACAAGAGGATAAATTCATGCTGTTTAAACTAAGTGTTGGGCAATTTGTTTTAGCAGCAATAGAAAACTAGTGCGTATTATTGAACACATATCACGTTACCATCTGTACATTATAGATTGTGTATATATTGAGGTATAAGTCATGGTTCTTATCCTCAATAAGTTTAGTGAAAGATGAGATTATGTTTCCAAAACATCCCCTCTGCATATCGTGTAGTGAGTCCTACAGGGGAACTTTTATGACATTAAGAATCCCCTGACTTTTTAAAAATTTTTTCAATTGTAGCTTATATTCAATATTGTTTTGTATGAGTCCAATGGTTTTTGAGGGGCTACATTTGGAGGAAAAAGTTAACCATATTAACTGTGAGAAATAGACTTAGAAATTTATGTAGAATATTTGAGTTGGAAAGGCCAACATTTTACATTGCCTCAGGCCAGTAACCTGATATACAGACTACTGATGTTCTTCCTTCTACACCCAAGCACTAGCTGAAGAAGGTAACAGTGGGAATGAATTCTTAGCCGTCCTAGTTTTTGAAAGAAGGGTCTGTAAAGAAGGAAGTGTAATTGTCGATTTAGGTGCCCAACTGTGCTCCGTGCAGCGGCAGGTGGTGAATGTTTGAGGCACTGAGAGTCAACGTGCCCCAGTTTCAGGTTTGCTTCAGGGTTCTTACACTCTTTGCTGGCAGTGTTAAGCCTCTGATGGTCTAGTTTGATTATGACTTACATTCAGGACTTTACTGTGAGCTAGAACACTTTTTATAAGCCTTCCGTGAATATGAACATTCTCTCATGTGCAGGGTGGCTGGAAACCAGTCCTGTGCAAAGTGCATCAGAGGGTTGTCCAGCGAGGTGCAAATTCCACATCGTGCATGGAAAGGTTGAGATTTGAAGAAGAGTGCATTATACATCCAGATTCTGACATGAGTACAAGGAAGCACCACCTGCCCCTCAAAGGGTCACAATTTATAACAAGGATTGTGCCCTTCAGGCACAGAGATGCAAAGAATTATCAAAGAGCTTTCTATCAGGTATTTGGGCAAAATAAGTAGATGTGAGGAACAGTGGTGGTGAATGTGCCCCAATTATTAATGTGAACAGCTAAAATTTTAGGTGCTACTCTAACTTGACAATGATCAGCACTTTAGATAAGGAGTTTTTCAGTTTAGGAGGGAATACACTTGCATTTTGACCACTTATAGAACACTTTACCTACTACAGCAAGACTGATTACTCCAGCCGCAGGTAGAAAATTTCTATGTTATAATAGGTGTTCCCACAAGACTGCTACTTTGCAGCATGTAAGAAAATATGATGAATTTTTCCATCATTTCTGAATAGAAATCACCATGAGGTGCCCATTGTACTTATGGGAAATGCACAAACACAAAATCAGTTACCAAAAATATTACTTCCACTCACCCAGTATATCCTCTTTATGGTAATTAGTATTCCTCCTCCCTGTTTTAGGATGTAAATTTGCTATACATAATCCCATGCACTGGGTTAGAGCCCTTGAAGGCAGCATTATACAGTAATTAAACACAAAGAGATCAGCATTCAAATCCCAGCTCTAACATTGTGTGTGCCCCTAGCGATCTGAACCTCATTCCTCACCTATAAAGCAGAGGTACTAGAAAATACCTCATTGGTGTTTTTCAATCATTAAAGAGATAATTTACGTAAAGTCCTTAAAACATTGTATTAATATTAGCTTTCATTTTAATTGCTGAGGCCCAGGAATCTACTAACACAGGGTATGTGTTTAGCAATGTTGGTTTACCAAACCCCAGGTTTGATGATGTTGTGTGAGTGAATAAATGAATTAATGAATGTGTATCTGTTTTGCTTAAGTCTATAACATGTAATGAGAATGAGTGCACAGTTCTTCACTTACCAGGAAGATTCACTAATGGGATTGTCTCCTTGGTAGTAACTGTCTTGAGCTGAGCTGTGAAATTCTTTGACACATTTGTTCTGGTGACAGGCCACATGTCCAATGGATATGATCGGGGCCAGACTCATCGGCTTTGGCATGTTGTGCTCCCTTTAGGACATGCACCTACCATAGGGGGAGAGAACTCACAACATTGGCTTCATTTCTGTTCACCCTGGAGCCTGACAATCGCTGCTAATCAACTGCCTGCTGACCACTTGGCTTGTCTTTGGGACGAGGAAAGCCAACTTGAGAAAAACAGCAGCTGGGAGTATGTCTGGCCCCAGCCTGTCCCCTGCAGCTCAGAGACAAAGGTGATTGATGTTGTCAAGTGTTTATGCAAATACGATAAGCCTTTTAAAGGAAAAGCATTATTGATAAATCATATGTTGCCCTTTTCACACTGGGCATGCATACCACCTGTCTGCTGCTAACAGATCTGTGTACTGTTAATACGGCCTGGTTGTCCATTTTTCACTGCCTTCCTCAGACGACCACACTGATGGCACAGTATGCAAAGAACACCAATGGGAGTAGGGGCCCTGGGCGTTCACGCTGGATCTGCCACACATTGCATATGTGGCTTTGAGCAAGGGGGAAGAGACTAGCACGGCTGGATATCTTCTGTGTACTTGTCTCTGGGTAGGATGTCATGGATGCACGTAAGCTCTTTAAATCTTCCATCCACCCTGTAAGGTAAGTAGAACGATTCCCATTTCAGAGATGAAGTTGAATTTCAGAAAGACTGTATAACTTGCCCAAGCTCAATGAACTAAAAAGTAACAGAATTGGTAAGGTAACATAGTTCTTTTTTTAAATTGAAATATATTTAATGTATATAACATTGTATAAATTTAAGGTATACAACATGTTGATGTGATACATTTGTATATAGTAGTATGATTGCCATTGTAATGATAATTAGTACCTCTATCATGTCACATAATTATCACTTTTAAGTCTCTTAGCAAATTTGATCATTATAACACAATATTGTCTATATTCACTATACTGGGCATTTGTCTACTAGTTGCAACTTTATAATCTTAAACAACATCTCTCCTATTCCCACCCCCCAGCCCCTAGTAACCACCATTTTATTCTGTTTTTATGAGTTTGGCTTTTTTTAGATTCCACATATAACAGAGGTTAGACAGTATTTTGCTCTGTCTGGCTTATCTCGCTTAGCATAATATCCTCAAGTTTCATGCATGCTGTTGCAAACGACAGGAGTCCCTTCTTTTTCTTGTGGCTGAATAATATTCCATTTTGTGTGTATATATGTGTACAACACATCTTCTTTACCATTGACAGGTGTGCAGGTTGTTTCCTGTCTTGGCTGTTGTGAACAATGTTGCAATTGGATCTGCTCAGTGCAAAGCCTTTGTGGTTTGCTACACCATGTTGCCTCTGGAACTCAGTTGTTTCACACATAAAAGGAAAGGAGGTGAACTAGATGGGGCATTCACGTTTTCCCAGTAGAGAACCACACAAGATTAAAATCCAATGCCATGAAAGCCACAGTCTTTCTCTTTTTTCTATTTCTTTTCTTTCTAAAACATTCTTTAAATAACATGCCCATACCTTGTGCAGAAATGTCCTAGGATTATTCACTGACACAGTAATTCATTTAAATGTGTTTCCCTCCACCCCTCTCCTCCCACTGCCAATTTCCAGCAGTAGGCAGGGCTATGCTCTCTGACTCAAAGAATATTTGTGGCAGGAAGGACAACAGAAGCCATTTGAAATCAGACAATTTTCTTAGTTTTTGTAAAGGCCTGAACACCTCGACATCACTATGATAAGTGTTTCAGAAGAAGAGGAAAGAAAAAAAAAACAGTACCTTTGAAGTCAACAGAGGGACGTGGAAAGATTTCAACAGAGAAGGAAAAGAAAGGAGTTCTGTGTGCAGGAACCCAAGCAGAGCGTCAGGACAGAGCTCCAGAGAGGTGGCAGCTCCAAAGAGCGCTCTCGCTGTCCTCTGGTTGTATGGAGGCTGGTCTTAAGCAAAAGGTTTGCAGTGTCCTTGTGGTATGAAAGCAGAGAATGCATGGGCTGAAAAGCATGAGAACAGATGACTTCGATGAACTGGGGATGAAACAATCTTCCCTCAATTAGTGGGTCCCACATTTGATTCTCATGCACTCTTAATAACCAACACTGAACTTCTCACCTGCCTGATAAAGTGGGTGCTTAAGGCAGATCTTATGTGAATTTAAAATAATATATAAATATGATATTTTCTGCCACAAGAGTTTACAGCCTGAATCACACCTGCTCTATGATATCAAATGTGACTCAGACATGAGCTGAGTGCATGGGGAAGTTTTATTTAAATCTTTCTTCTTTTTCTCTTTTTAATAATGTCTCATAAGCCACCCTTTTCATGGTTTAATTTTAAAGGAATTAACTATGACTACTCAGCATTCTATATTCAATGCTACTCAGCTTGCATTAGAATTGCTAACTGACCCAAGTTCGTTTAACCATATGTTGCTAGTCGTCAGCCATGTAGCGATCATGTGATCATGTAGGAAAGAGTTAAGGTGCACTGCGCCCTAGTTCATACTTAGTTACAACAACCATTTCAGAATCTTGGTTACTTCTGGAAAGGAGGCGGAGCAATAGAATCAGAGAGGAGCACGCAGGATCAGGAGCTAATGTCGTCAAGTTCTAAAGTCTAGATCTTAAGCAAGTGGTAGGAGCATGAGGCTTTCCTTTATTATGTATACTTCGTAACTTACACATGCATAACACGTACTCTTTTGCATGTATCAAACACGCATGACAGGATTTTGAAAGCTGCAAACCTCTAGCGAGGCCCAGGTCGTAGTTCTAATACCAGTCTCCAGAGGTTTTGTTTTCCTACTCTACCAGGAGGCTGTTTCGCCCCTTCTCATCTCTCCTCAAACCTGCCACCTCCTTACAACACACACGCACGCACGCACGCGTGCCCGTGCACACACGCAAACTGTGGCTGCCTCGGACTTCATCGAGGAAGTCAGCACAACGGTCATGTTCCAATCACGAAATCTCCCAAACTGCTTGCATCTGACCTTTATTTCTCCCCCTCTCTTCCACTACAATGGGAAACCCGTAGCAGCGTCGGAATCCTGTCTCCCAATCACACCAACTGCTTCCCCCATTTCAGCCTCCAGGAACACTCTAGCATCTCAACCCCAATAAAACAACCTCAAACAGCCTCCCATGACCTCAGGTCCCCCTATGCTAATTTTTTTTTCTTCTCAGCCAAACTTCTTTCTAAAAGCCTGTCTATCCTCACAGCCTCCATTTCCTCATCTCCTAGTTTCTCCTTGGCCCACTCGCCTCCCTGTCTCCATGGAAACCACTCATGTCAATTTCGTTTCCAACCACCTCAGTGGGCACCTTCTTCAGTCCCCTCTCCTGACCATTTCTCTGGCTAATCCTACATGTTGGACTGCCCAGGGATCTTCCTAGGCCCCATTTTTCTCTGTAATCCTTCCCTAAACAATCATCTCCCATCTCAGATTTAATAGTATCTGTTTCTGATGACTACCAAATATGCAATTCTACATCTGATCTCTTCACTTTTGCTTCAGATTCATATATCTGTCAAACTTAACATGTCTAAAACATGAGTCCTGCTTCCCTTTGCCCCAGACAGTTCTCTATCTAGTTTTTTCCTTCTCAGCAAAGTAGCACCACCTTCTACAACCTCAGTCACTCAAAACAGAAGCTAAGGAACCATGCTTTACTCTTTTCTTCTTCCACCTTCATACCCAAATTCTCAGGTTCTGATGAATTCTGCCTCCTAAAAAAATACCCCAAGCCTATCAACTCTGCTCCATTTCTACCTCTCTCATCCTAAGCCAAACATCATCGTATTTTGCTTTAGCCCCTGCAGTAGCGGGAGTTAAACTGGCCTCTTGCTTTCATGTTACATCCTCATAAGCCGCCCTCCACATCACGGTCAGAGATCCTTTTCAGCACAGTTCACATCACGTCACTTCCATCACCAGCAAGGAAGGCCCTCTGAGCTGCTCCTGACCATCTCTGCTCCTCCATCCCCAACCACTCATCCCCGTTTGGTTGTGTTTTGCTTTCTGTTTTTTGATCACCCTAAGCTTTTCTTACCTGTAGGTGTTTGCTCTTACTAATTTGTCTACCTGGCATGATTGGCCCCTAATCATTGTAGGGCCACTTCACCTTCACGTCCAAGTCTGGTAACAAATATCTCCTAAAAGAGGACACACTCTGTCACATCATGTAAAGTGAGGGAAAAGAGAACTTGGGATTGAAGTAGAACACTGGCCAGTGCCTTCAACTAGGAGACAGAGTTAATCTCACCAGGAGGCAAGCACCAGCAGGGGCTGAGCTGGTATGTGGCTGCAGCCAGCAGTCAGAGCCCAGGACACGTTCTCCGGGCCCAGCAGGTCCTGTAACATTCATCAGAATTGGGGCACAATTCCCATTACATAATCAGGCCTAACATTAGCAAGTGAGGAAAGGGTAGCAGTCACTGGGCATGGGCGTTTACTTCCAGGGAGGCACACCACATCTTCAGTGTAGAGCAGCAGAGCTGTAGAGTTGAATCTTAGACCTCATTTTCTGCGGAAAACTCAGAGCATGTGGAAGACAGGCAGGGACAGACAGGAGTTGAAGGGACTCTGTTGGAGAGTGACAGCCTCCTGGGTGGGTCAACATTTAAACTCATTTCTAGGATTACACAGTGATGGTCTCATTAATGCTCCCTATTGATTTGAGAATATTTAACTTTTGATAATTTTTTCATTCACGTCTCCCTTATTTTCTTTCTTTATCTCTCCACATGTGTTTCATCAATCATAATATGGGCATTGTAATCATTTTTATCTTATAAATTCTTCTGAGAGTTAAAATGATAAAATGTTAAATGTACTTATGTATAGTACCTGACACATAACCCTCAATATGTGGTTATTATAAATATTAATATCACTATCCATTCCATTACAGATTATAAATACCAGCTGTCAATTTAATAAGTTTTCACTGGGCTTTTTGCCAACTTGACTACCCAGTTTTTATTTGATAACTTTTTGACACACAAATCAAATGGCTATTTTTACTAGCTTCATTTTTTTGAAAGAGTTGTCTGCTTTATTGTCCATTAATTTATAATTTCCTTTAGACATGTTAGACACATTTATAATTACAGGTAATATTAAATTCCTGTGTGTTCATTTCACAAAAAGAAAAATACAAGGATCCACATGTGAAATGAACAAATATTTATGAACTGCCTTTCTTGTATCATTATTACCATGCCTAAGAAAGACATTCTACACAAAGGGAGCGTAGAAGGAAGCCAGATGATGAACTGCAAAATAAAATATGATGTATGTATTCAGTGAGGATGCACAAGGCACAACGGGACAAAAGAAAAGAGGCGTTTAATACAACCTGGCACTGCAGAAAAGAATTACTGGGAAATGTGTCACATGGACTGAGTGCTGAGAACAAGCTAGAGTTTGCAATTAAAGACAAATAACCAGGTCTTTCCAGAGAGAGAGGCATCATGGGTAAGGTCACAGAGGCAAGAAATCAAATTATATACTCCAGGAGCTATAGCCAGATCACTACTATTTAAGCATAAAGTATAAGGTCTGAGGTTAAGAATAGTGAGGCCAGATTTGAAGGCAGGTGCAGTGAGAAATGAGAGAGTCAAGGGGTCCAAATTGAAATCTGTTACTATAGCCAGGTAAGACCATGGCAGGTGACGAAACTAGACTCAAAGGCAAAAGTGGAGAGGAGGATATAGATTAGATAATTATTATTTGTCATTCATTTATTCCTCAAATATGTATTGAGCACCAGGGACCGGGATACCCTAGAATTTATAGAGCAAGTCCTTGCCCCCATGGCAACTGCCGAAGTCCACAGTTAGGTGTCTGATAAATGGAAGTGAGCGAGAGAGAGCAGTGCAGCTGACTTCTGGTTTCCTGGATGGGCAGCGGGATAGACGTCCGATCCCTGAGATCAGCAATGCTGGGAAAGCAGAGGGACAGCAACGATTCGGTGATGAACACACTGCATCGGAGGCTCTTACATCAGGACATTTAAAAAATAATCTCAGCACTGAACTGTGCCAAAAGTACAAAGAAATATGTAAATCCTAAATGAAGAGCAATGAGGTTTCTGCTCAACTAAAAATCTGCTAGGTACAGCTCTTGTTTGTGAGTACGTACAACTTTCCCAGGGCCAAATTGCACGTGCAGTATCTCATGTCAGGTTGCACTGATAGTGATGGCAATAAAAAGATACTTTACTTAAAAAGGCCAGATTATGATTTAAAACATAAAAGCAAGCCCCCCCAACACCTTGGCAAGCCTGCGTGGCAGCAGCCCAGTGGGACATTAGAGCAGGCTGGGTCCCTGCGTGTGGGCCGCACTGAGCTCCAAGCCGGTGACCGCGCCTGGGCCACCTCCCGCATTCAGGAACATTTTTTCTGTTCCAAGAAATTTTCTCCGAAAAATGATTTCTGTTGTTTTAGTTCCAGCTATTTCCAGGGATGTTCAGAACTTTTGAGTTTAGGAATTTACTCAATATATATGAAAGATTGATTTGTCTCCCTCCAAGCCTAATTTTCCTGATAAATAGAGTATTTTTTTAAATTAATGATTATTGTATTTTTTTCCTTTACCATTTGGTCCCCTAATACCCCCACTGCCCAGCAATCACCACTCTGTTGTCCATGTCCATGAGTCCTTTCTCCTTTTTGCTCAATCTTTCCACCCCCTAACCTCCCCCACCCAGCTGTCATCCTGCTCTCAATCTGTGAGTCTGTCCCCATTTTCCTTGTTAGTTCAATTCGTTCACTAGATTCCACATATGAGTAAAATCATATGGTATTTGTCTTTCAAAACACTTTGAAAGAACATAAGCACCCCTATATTCAATGCAGCATTATTTGCAATTGCCAAGATGTGGAAGCAGCCCAAGTGTCCATCAGCAGATGAGTGGATAAAACAACTATGGGGCATTTACACAATGGTATACTACTTAGCCATAAAAAATAAGGAAACAAATTAAAAGATTTTATTTATTTATCTTTAGAGAGAGGGGAAGGGAAGGAGAGAGGGATCAGCTGCTGGTCCACAACCCAGCCATGTGCCCTGACTGAGAATCAAACTGGCAACTTTTTGGTTCTCAGGCCAGTGCTCAATCTACTGAACCACACCAGCCAGGGAAAAAGGCAGAAAATTTTACCCTTTGTGACAGACAGCATGGATTAACCTGGAGAACATTATGCTATGTGAAATAAGCAGATATTAGCCAAGTTTCTTCAAGGAAAGACAAACCATTTCAAAGGGGAAGAAAGTACACAGTAAATTGATACAGATCATTCAGAAAGTGCTTCATAAGGTAAAAAAGGCTAAATACAGCTCTAAAAATAAAATTTTATATTTTGATAGTAAAGAAGCCAGTTCCAAAACTAATTATGTAAGTTGATAAAACCATACAAAAATACAGAATGTCAAGATTATTCCTCACATACATTTTTAACAGCCAAATCAACCACACTTAACATACTTATCATACTAATGGCTTTTACCAAATTGTGGCAACAGTAAATTTAAAAAGAAAATAAATAACCCCTGAATTTAATGGCCTGACTTCTGGTCTGAAAGCAAGAGAGTTAATGATCTCAAAGGTAATTTCTAATTAAGAAGGTATACTATTCTAAATCAATATTTTGGGATTCAACACATCTTTCTTAACTATTACCTTAATGTTTAAGAATATCTGATCAATATAAAATTTAAAGAAATGTTTTAAAGATTTATTTATATAAAATATTCTATTTTACGGTACATTTGTTTAACTATATAACCATTAATGCAATAGTTGCCTCAATTTCATTCAGATAATAAAAAATGATGGTGTAAACCTGGTTCAATCACAATTTACAAGCTAATTTTTCAAGAGTGAAAACAGAAGACTATTAAAAATAGCTAAAAGGATAGCATGTGTTACAGCGCTCAGTGTTTCTATAATTATTGGTAAGGCTCACATCTAAATCTGATGCAGAATTCTTAATGACATTGAAATCGTTTATTTCTCAGCCACATGATATATATGGGTACTATGAGTCTGGAAGAGACTGGCTGTGGGTGTGACCTCTTGTCTTCATCTGTGACTGCACAATATCAGCAAGTATACTTTGTATGTTTTCCAGAAGCATGTCCCCTCGATGAACAACATCCTCCAGATGTGTCCAGCTTGGTGGGTTTCTTCTTCTAGCTCATACAAGCTAGCAGCCTGTAAAGCAGCTGAGGATTCTTCACTTGGCTAGGAATCTGTCTGAGCATCAGTGTCTTTTGCTGTTTTTGCAATCAGTGCTGCAAAAAGCTGGGCATATTCTGCTATAGGATTAGCTGGCTGATTTGTGAACCGCTGCCTGAATATTACTAAAAGAGGCAGGAGCACAACATTGCTGCAACAGTCCAGTGGAATTAATACAAAACAGATCACCATGTCCTGCCGCTGCATGGGCCGATCCGCCATGTTTCTCTCATCAAAACGTTCTGTTTATTAATCGTGCAAAATAATATGTTCATAAATGTTCCAAATGTTAAATGTCATATTGTATTTAAATCATCCTTCATGCATCTCATGTGCTCTGTCATATTTTAGCCATTCATGCATTCATTTGTTCATTTAAAAATGTATTGAGCATGTGCTCCATACCCAGCACTAACAAGGTGCTAATAAAAGTGAAGGAACCAGAATGCATAGCTTCTTACCTTTTCCCTTACACTCTGGTTGCTGAGCAAACTATTACGCGGTGTTTACCCTGTGCCCCACCAGTTGAAGCACTGGTCTTATGTTAACTCATGCAAGCCCTGCAATAACCCTAAGAAGTTAGTCCTATTGTCATCCCATTTTACAGATAAAGAAACTGAAGTACAGAGGGGCTAAGCAACTTATCTAAGATCACACAGCTAGTAAGTTGTGTTTTCAGAATAAGAAAGAACAGATAAATTTTATAGTGCAAAATATTAGGGTGTTTCTACACATAATTTCAAAGAAATGCAGATGAAGAGAGTGTGAAAGTTAGATGAGGTGACTTGTCAGGGATTTGTGTCCAAAACAAATCTCAAAAGGAAAAAGGGAACGTGGATTTGATGGCAAAAAGGAAGAGGGGCCTGGGAACAGAGAGAGCCTGCTAGGTACAACTAACGAGCCGGGTTTTGGAAGGGTCAGAAAAGAGGTAATTATTGTCCTATTCTCTCTCTTGTCTATATTTTGGATATGTCTTTCATCTATCAGAAAAATCATTGAGGAACATAGCAGACATTTTTGCTGTTTTGATTTTTATAAAATGATTATTAACTACTTACATGTAAAGCAGTTTTATATGTCAATGGTTTTTCACAGGATAGTAATTGTTTGGCTGGCCAGCTATTATTCCATGAATATGTTCTACTGTAAACTTCTAAGTGTCAGAGAAAAAAATATAAAAAAAAACCCCTGCTAATTTGAGATTCAACCCTCTTTTCTGCTTAGCAGGAAATCACGACCACACTGCCACCTAGTGGACCTTAGCAGCAGCCTCCATGAGTAACAGAAATTGTAATTCAAGCCTTTCTGACAGGCGTGAGATGGTATCTCAGTGTGGTTTTAATTTGCATTTCTCTGATGACTAGTGATGTTGAGCATCTTTTCATATGTCTGTTGGCCATCTGTATGTCCTATCATCAATAAATCAACAAACAACCAATGCTGGTGAGGCTATAGAGAAAGGGGAGGGAACCCTATTGCACTGTTGGTGGGAATGCAGACTGGTGCAGCCACTGTGCAAAGCAGTATGGCGATACCTAAAAAAAATTAAAAATGGATCTGCCTTTTGACCTAGTGATCCCACTTCTGGGAATATAGTCAAAGGAACCCAAAACACTAATTCAAAAGAACATAAGCACCACTATGTTCATTGCAGCATTATTTACAATCTCCAAGATATGGGAGTAGTCCAAATGTCCATCAATAGATGAATGGATAAAACAACTATGGGGCATTTATACAATAGAATTCTACTCAGCCATAAAAAGGAAGAAAATTTTACTCTTTGCAACAGTATGGATGGAACTGGAGAACATTATGGTAAGTGAAATAAGCCAGTCAGAGAAAGACAAATACCATATGATTTCACCCATATGTGGAATCTAATAAACAAACTGAACTAACAAGCGAAACAGAGACAGACTCATAGATGGAGAACAGGATGACAGCTAGTGGTGGGGGAGGTTAAGGAGTGGAAGGATGGAGCAAAAAGGAAAAAGGACCCAGGGACATGGACAACAGTGTGGTGATTGTTGGGGGGAGGGGGCATAAGGGGACTAAATGGTAATGGGAAAAAATACAAAACAGATTAAATCAAAAGAAAAAAAGAAATTGTAATTCAAATATCTTCAGCCCACTGTTTTGCAAAATTTCTGTTTTTAGGGATATCTGCTTTTACCTTGTTGCTTGGAATCCACAACTCATTTTAATACATAAATGATATTATGAGTGATAGTTAGGTCTCCAACTTGTTCCCAAAATCATTTATCCCATGGTGTGCTTTGAATGAATACTTTCCAGTTACGTTCACCCACTTGTAGTCACAGTTTCATGGAGTCTTCTTCCATTGTGCCCGTGTTCCTTCTGCTTTTCACAGCCGTGCTGTCTCAACCTGAACTCTGGCCTTGGGAAGAGAAGGAACATCACGGGAGTCAGCCTTTCTCTGAGCCTACTTCTGGTTCCTGATGCTGTGACTCAGACACCAGTCAGGCCCAGCCTTTGTGCCCTGCCCCCAGTTCAGCCGGGGCCAGCCTGCTGTGAATCCCCTCCCCTCGCCTAGCCCACTGGGACTTCCCTCTCCAGGCTTGCCTTGCTGAAAGCTCTGCTGAACCCTCCCTGATGACTTCCCATCAGTGATCCTCACTCTGCCCTGTGGCTCCTCTCAACAGGAGTGTTTTCTTCCCTATGTACTGCTTCTTTCCAAGTATTCTGAGTGCATGATGAATTAATGCCTTAGTTGCCTCATCATATAGAAAAAGGAACACAGTAGTGTAGGGAATTTCTCATTCTTCTGGTGTCCTGTGAAAGCCTTCTCCCCTTGAATTGATATCTATATATATCTAAGAGATTATTAGCTAAGGAGAATCTGCCTTGTAATCTGGACTTTTGTTCGACTTCTATGTAAAGGTGTCAAACATGTTGTTACAGTGTATTCTAATTGTTTGGTTACTTGTATTATTACTATGTGGTGAAGACTTTCATAAGCTATATTGCATTGCCAGTGCTTACAATAATACCTAATGCATAGTAGGTCTTCAAAATATACTTTAATGAATGTTTATGGAGCTGTTCCTGACTCATCTTGGAAAGATGCTCATGGACACGCTACCAATTTATCTAAATCCAGACAGTCAGTCTTCCCATCAACATTTCAAGATTCCGAGAAGGGGTTGGACTGTGCCACTGTCTTCCTTTTCCCACTCCCTTCTCATCTAGTAGCTAGGGAAAATGACAGCCCATAGAAACACTCAGAACAGTAAGGCAGATAGCTGGCGGTAGCTGTGAAGTAAAACCCAGCCATGTGTCTTAGAGTTTCCCATTAGTCCATCTGCATTGCATTCTTAAAATATCATAGGCCAGGGGTCGGAAGGCTTGGATGTGCGGTCTGTGCTGTTACCCGCTGGCTGTGCAAACCAGGGCAACGAACTAGCTTCCTGAAGCCATTTTCTCATTTATTAAATGGGGATAGTAATATTGCAAATTTACAATCTCTTACCTTCAATTCCAAACATCGTAAAAATCTGCCTATGTGGAACGAACTAATGGGAGGCTCTTTAAAACTTTTATTTATCCCATTAAGATTATGAGGTCTTCTCTCAGCACATTTTGGGTATTTTGTATAATGTGTGGTAAAGGCATAAGCTTATCTTTCTAAAAACTTAAAAATTCAGCCCTGGCTGGTGTAGCTTAGTGGATTAAGTGCGGGCCTGTGAACCAAGAGATCACGGTTCGATTCCCAGTCAGGGCACATGCCTGGGTTGCAGGCCAGTTCCCAGAAGGGAATGCACAGGAAGCAACCATACATGGATATTTCTCTCCCTCTCTCCTTCCCTTCCCCTCTGAAGATAAATAAATAAAATCTTTTAATAAAAAAAAAACTTAAAAATTCAGAATGCAAAAATCTGGCTTCAATATGCACACCTTAATAGAGGACACTTGGGACCAAACAATTCCTAAAAGGGACTTTGTGTCTTTTCACATCTGATGGGATGGTTGTGAGGTAGCATGAATGAAAGCTCACAGTGCCCGGATATAAGACCTCAGTGCATATATTATTATTTTAAAATGTTAGCTTCTTTTACCCCTAAACACAAGACATTTTCTCAGTCGCTCTGGAGGGGCATAAACAACCTATAGTCACTTGCTCTTCTTTTTACTGTGTTCTGACGTTTTCTTCTCCCCCTTTCCTCTTCTCTAATATCTCACTTTTCTCATCTCTGTGAATGTGATGAACCATGTGGATCTTCCCAGGAAGTCACTCCTCAGCACATATACACACGTTTGGGGGGGCCACAGTTCCCCCAGAGTCCCAGTCACGTGGTCAGTTGCTATTTTAAATAATCTGAACTTATTTTCAAAATGATTTCATACTAAAAATACTATTCCCAGTTTTAGTAAATACAACTTCAAAGTGGTTGGACAAATTTGAAATACAATCAAAATAAATAGAAGGAATAAAGAGAGAAGTTGCTTTTCTGAATGGCCACTCTTTATGAACATTATCAGTTCTATTTGTCTATGATTCTATTCTTGTCAAAAATTTACATGCATATAATGCATAGCTTATGAAGTGATTTCACATATATTATCTCAATAAATCCTCAGAGAGTTTGGACAGATATTATCTTCATTTAACAGCTGAAAAAAGTGTCATTTCAGAGAAGCCAGACGATTTATATCTGAGGTTACATAATTAAATCTCTAAAGGTGTAATCTAATGATTATAATACCATATTTTACTGGCCCTTATGATAATTAATCCTGTGTATACCTTCTCCATTCCAAGTTTTCATTGACACCCTAGACCATATCTGCATGGGGCTTCTTTTTCATAGACAAGGTTGAGCAAAAGTAGGTTTACAGTTGTTCATGTGGAAAAATAAATAATACAAGAGAAAATAGTAACATAAGAATAAACTCCATGTTTTAGGTACTCACAACTGTAAACTTACCCCTGCATATAATTACATTCATTTTACATATTATATTAAGTTAGAATTTGTAGAGAACATATATTCTACATATTCTTCTAATATATATTTATACATAAATGAACAAATGTATGTATGTTCTGACACACTATATAGGATGGCTATGACGACTTCTGTCACTTCCCACATTTCTGGTGACCTTCCACCTTAGCACACTCAGGTTACGTACCATGCCATTGTAAAAGTCAGCTGATGTGGGAAACAAGAACAAGAGCACCATACTTTTACTCCACACCAGTTAGCTTAAAAGCACAATATTCTACATGGTTTTAGTAGGGAACTTGTGGTCTGTCCAGATATTGGGATTCAAACAAATCATAATGCAATGGAAATATTAATTTATATTTAATAAATATGTGCTAACCAGACATTTTTAACATGCTAGTATTCAAAAAGCACTGACCTTTCCTAGAAGTTCCTGGAGGGTTGTGCCGCAGACAGCTAGCCACACCTGCAGAGTGCTCCGAAGGACTCAAACGCCAGGTCAAGGGGTTATTCACATGGCACATTTCAGCTGTGATGTTTTTACAATTTTCCTACTGAGAGAGATTTATTTCTGAGGGATCTCACAGTATTTCTACAGTAAGATGTTTACCTGTGAAATTTTTTCCACCTATCATTTTGTTAATGATTGAATTTACACTCAATATCCTCTTTGTTAACTTCTTTTGGCTAAATCCCACCTGATCCCCAAAAGCCACAAGAGGAGTTACGCATGAACAAATATGACTAATACTTATATAACACCATGAGATTGCTTTCAGATTTCAGATTATTAGTACTTGGGAGAAACAGCCAAGCGATTCCACTGACTGGCTGTTAATAATAATAAACAAACAAAAATCTCTAAATTCTTCAGGGGACTTTAAACTCACTTGAAAGCTGCTTGGATTAGAGCCAGAGTTTCAAAGTGGAGAGCAAGACCACTGTAAGAATGTAGAGCTTTGATTTTATGGATAAAATTAGGACTTATTTTCTTTATATTTTAGTGAGAAATCATAACCCAACATTCTATAAACATAAATTTGAGATTTATAGAAAGTTTTAATAAATATAATCTTTCTCAAAGACATCTGCTTTAGGGTTTCTTTATGTGAGTCTCTTAAAGGCTGTATTTTCCACTTCAAGTGTTGTTTTTATTGAACAGATGATAACAAAATACAGCAATCAGGGCTTTAGAAAAAACTTAAATATGAAAAGAATGTATCTTGGATCTTTAAAATTCTTTTCTTCGTCTTTAACCAAAAGTCATTAATAACACCTCCCCAATTCACATTGTTCATGCTGGTTCCACCCTCCCTCCTACCAACATCTCATAAAAAAACTGCTGGAAATTCTGGTTATACACAGCTAGATTAAATACACATATTTATGTCGCTCCTTTGCAATACTCCAAAATAAAAATAATTGCATAAAAGGGCATTAATCAACAAAAACAAAGAGACTGAGAGAACAGGTAAAAGCAGATGAAAGATGTCAACAAAACTTTGGACTCAGTAAAGCAGATGGGTGAATAGTAAATGATTTAGCAGGTCAGAGAAAATGGAACTTGCCAGACAGGAAACTGCGTAGCTCTGCTGAACCCCAGAGAGACTCCAGTCTGAGGGACAATAGATATTCTCAAAAGCCCAACTTCAGAGCAAAGCTCCAAACTGGAGGACCGGTGGCAAGTTTATGGGAGGGTCAGTTCAATCCCCAGATTCCCTCTAAGTCTATTGAAGAGATTTAACTTTCTGGAAATTTATAACTTGAAACAGAAAATGAGATAATATTGGAGAAAGGCAGTACTGCAAATAAGGAAATTGCATAGAATCTTTTAACTGAATGGCAAGACTCTCAAGGTCTTCATTGCCTCCTAATTACCTGCAGCTGGGTTCTTATTTTCTAGGCAGGAGATGGAAGAACACCTTAAGGTAGCCAGTGGTTCTCAGTCCAGTGATTTGGCCCCTGGTGGACCCTCAGCAATGTCTGGAGATGTGTTTGGTATTGGCATCTATTGGGTAGAGGCAATGCTGTTAAGCATCCTCCAGATGCACAGGCCAGCCCTGCACAACAAAGAATTATTTGGCACAGAATGTCACTAGTGCTGAGTTTGAGAAACTCTGCACTAAGGTAGTGATGTTCAAAGTGTTGTCCAAGCCCAACAGCCTCTGCATCACCTGGGAACTTGTCAGGAGAAAAATTCCTCATAGTCTATCTTGAGACCTACTGAATCACAAACTTTGGGGGAAGGGGAAGTAAGGCTCAGCCTTCTGTTTTAACAGATCTTCCAAGTGATTCTGATGCAGCTGTAATTTAAGAACCACCACCAAACCTGCTCTGAGGAAAGCGCAACCCAGGGGAGAAGTCAGGTGCTGAGAGCTGGTGATCCCTCAGGCAAAAGCCTGTTTGCCTCAGCATCCTCATCACAGGCTGAACCCCCCCTTTGAATTTCCTTGCACAAGTTCTATCAGATAATAGAATTGCACTTGGCCATCTCCTAGTTAAGCAAGGTGGGGTTGGCTCTGTTGTTAATACCTCTTACTGTTTTGGGGTAATACATCCCTGGTAATATATAGATCGAGATAAAATTTGGACACATGTCACATACTTAAATTTAAGTATTTGAACTGATAGTTCATAGGTCTTTAATATCTTTAGCTGACTGCCTTCAGGTATTGACTTCTAGTTCAGGTCTATTCTTCAAATTGGACTGAGTATTTGTTATTATAAAAATCTTAGCTGTTACAAATCTTTACCAGTTTTGCACAACTCCATGTTATAAGGGCATCACTCGGATCACAGTTATTCAATGTTTTGAGATGTTACCTAAGGCCTATGAGACCTCTTGTGAGAAATCTCAAGAGACTGAGGATGTTGAAGAAACATGTCAGTAAAGGTTTCTTCTGTTCTGGGGCTCTTGTTGCTCAACTGTGACCTAAGGTTTCTATGAAAAAAGCAAACCACTTTCCCTGCTACGTGAGACAGGACACGGCAGGACTGAGCCTTCCCTTGATGAGGAACCAACAATGCCACAACATACTACAAATGAGGCACCAGACAGCGTGTGGCCAACGATACTTTTAACAACGGATTGGTGCTGTTTTCTAATGATTTATTGGGGATGCTTTCAAGGAAAGGTCTTGATCAAAAGGGGGGAATTGTCAAATAATATAAGCAGAGCCACTTTAAAATGGAACCAGAGCTGACAGGCCAGAGGAAATGCCTTGTGCATCCTGTGCCTCAGACCTTCGGGATGTTAAAAAGGGCAAACTAACCTTTGGACAGGGCGGAGGGCACATTGTTTCCCAAACCATTCCCTGTCTCATGAACACCATCCCCTTTGTCTCTTAATCAGAACACTGCTCCGGCTTCTGTGTGCATCAGTGCGCCCTGAATGGCTGTTGCCATTGATTTCAGATAAATGCTTGTTGCTTCTCACTTTGAAAGACCTTTTATTTTTACGTGATCATATCTCAAAAAAAAATAAGGTGGGTTTCAAAAACCAAAGCACAAAATCAAAACAAAGGACTCGAAATGAAGGCCCAAATGACACTAGAAATAACTTGACACTTAGTCCCGGAGCGAGTGGAGTAGAGCTGCTTCCCCATCAGCCTAAGCACTGGGTTGATCCTGGACACAACTGTGGCTCAAACGACAGACCCCAACCCTGGGCAAGGGGGGCACCAAACTCAGAGACAGGAAGGTCTTCCCTGAGGAGGAAAGAGTACTTTGCAACGGTATCTTGAAAAGTATGACTCAGGAATCTATGCCCTACTTTCTTTTTTGTTTCCCACTATCACTTCACATTCATTCAATAAAAGTTGTCTCCCCCAGTGTTGGGATAAAACCTGTGGCCGTTTCATGATTTCTCAGTCTTAAAGTAGCAGAACAGTCCACCATCACTTAAAGTTACAAAACACAGTCTCAATTTAGACATTAAAAATGCCCAGCCCAATTTACCCATCAACACTTCCATATTTATTTGCAGTGAAGCTCACCTTCCCTCTCTTCCAGCTACAACATAAGAACCTGTTCGTTGGGCAGAGGTGTTTGTTAGCTGTGGCTTCTCTTTTTCTTACTCTGCTTCTGCCCTCGTTGCTAACTGTGTTTTAGCCCCACAGATCCGGGAGGCGGGAGGAAGGGCTTGACAGAGGTTCCAAGCAGGCTTCTTCCTCACTGGGCACTTCTTTGGGTTCATCAAAGGCCCTTCTCATGCTAGGGGACAGAATCTGTTCCTCTATTTACCACTCGACCCTTGATTCTTGGTTCTCTGTTTGTCCAAGTAAGATATGCTATCCTTCAGAAGCTCCTTTTTTATTTTTATTGTTGTTCAAGTACAGTTGTCTCCATTTTCCTGCCCCCACTTTCCCCACCCCCACCCCACCTCCCACCCTCAATCCTACCCCGTTTTGGCTATGTCCATGGGTCCTTTATACATGGTCCTTGATCATCCTTCCCCTTCTTCCCACAAGACAGGATTTTAAACTGCTCCAGACCAGCTGCTTTGGCTCTTCCTCCTCTCTCTCCAACATGGCTGTCATCTGGCCGCAGAAAAGCCTTCCATAGCATTTGTCCTGATAAACTCGGGTGTTCTAGATGACCACAAAGCAGCCAGCTCCATCCTGCTACACAGGCCTCTTAAACTTGCCCAGGTTGACTCTGGAACCAACCCAAGCACTCTGAGTGGTCTCCTCACTCACCAAGTGAGGGTTGGAGGTCAGCTCCCCCTCCTCCCTCTGTTTGGGTGGAAATGGGGCCACTCACTGTAGTATAACAGTTCTCTGAAAAATTTCTCAGCTTTTCTGCTCCCAACCCTTCCACAACTGAATTTGATAGAGAATTTAAAATAGTCCTCAAATATTTTTTTCAGCAAATTCTGCACATGAATATTTGCCTCAGTCATTTTGATATCTAACATCTATTTTGTTGATGCTTCAGTTGAAAATGAAGCAGGATAAATCTTATCCTAAATGCTTTATACAATCATACATACGGAAGGAACTGGTTAATGCAAACTGGGAAGTGTATGGCAAGTCAGCTCCCAAAAATAAGTAAAAACAAAATCCCTTCCTCCAACTCGGGGTGCAAACTGCCCACAGTTTCCTTGGCTGAAGGCCTCTTACAAAAACTCAGTCATGGTTAGAGGAGAAAAAGGACCTGGGGCTGGATGCCCCATAAACTGAGTTAGCCCAGCCAATCTGTGACTGAACACAGATCTTAGGATAAGAAATGTGTATTCATCAAAGCATTTCCTTTTAAGTATATTTGATCTCCCCTCAAAGGGATATTTCCAGAGCAGGACCTAAGAGATCCTGCTAAAAGAAAACAATCCCATAGATGTTGCCACAGATTTTATTTCAACACCTTAGATGTTCCTCTTGCTCCAAGTTGCCGCCAATTTAAAAGTGTAGAGTGGCCAGCTCCTGGAATAACGCCCCCTCACTCCTTTAGACAGCATCTGAATACTGCTCTGTGAGCACATAGTACCGTGAGAATGGCTATAGCCACGTCCCAGACAGGATGGCGGGCTGGATGACAAAGCCCTCGCCTCTAGCCTTGGCTGGGCACGTAGGTTCTCCAGGTCTCAATTCCTTCCTGCTCCGATATGTTGTGATTCTGGCCATATAAATAAACCACTGTTATGGTAGCTGGATGAATAACATTAATATTCACAGTAAAAAGGACTCAAGTATAATAAAAGATTAATTCAAATCATAAAATGAGGATTCAAATTCAATTAAATAGAATTAATTCTAACATCACTTTTGAAAGTAGAGAAAATTAAAAAATGGGGAGGTGGTTGATTTTGTTTGTATATTTTATTAGTTTTCTATTTAAATACAGCTTTTCCTCCCTGCAGCTACTGGATTTGGAGAGGAAGGTGAGCTGAGGCAAGAATGGGTGGTCCTTTGGAAGGGCTCCCTGGCTGAGCATCAGTCTCTACTCACCCCTCCCAGCGTCTCTAGGCCTGGGGTGTACACCCAGAGTACAACCCGCAAGTGCCTAGCATTGGGGTCTGCACTGACAGACTCTGCACTGACAGACTCTCCCTTCCCACCCCAGGGAAAGAATATTAGCTATGTTTTAGTTTATTTTTTTTAAGTATCTGAACCTGCTAAATACAACATATTGCTGTGGTAATTGAATGCCTTACACTAAGATGTATGTATACAATGCAGTAGAAAAATTAGTGAGTATGTTAATACATATACATTTGCAATCAGTCTTCAGCTCATTATTTTTGCAATGTAAATTAGATTTCTTAAGCCTCTGAGATATGCAATCTACAATTATAGAGCTTGGAAATTTACAGGTGTTAAATTATCTGCACAGGGCACATTTACCATAATTTTGAATTCAGTAAAAGTACATTATTTATTGCTAGTAAAAATTTTAGCACTAAAATGGAATAGAAAAACTATAATATTCAAGGAAACTGTGTTCCCTAGCTCATAACCAGAATTATATATATGCACAATGTATTAAAATTGTTATAATATGGTATGTCATGCCTTGCTTTTTAAACAAAAAGAATTTAAATATTTTTAATAGCAAGTATTTTTAGAAGACAGAGATAATTAACCTTGGAGAGCAAATGATTCCTCTAGTTGATGATAAAATAAAATATATAAAGTATTTCTATTAGTGCAAATTTTACCCATGGAATTTCCTCAAAAGACAATATAGGTTTTATTAAGCTTACATTCCCATTACAGATAATTGCAATATTTATCAAGTTATGGAGGCAATTGCGCTGATGACGTTTTACATTCTTTGAAACAACTGAAACTGATTCTGTGACTGAAATGGGTAGGTATGCCAAAACATTCGGGAAGAATATTATTGTCTAATATAAGAATAGAGAAACCGTGGGTACACTATTCATCTCTAATTTTGCTATGTGTCCACAGCCCACATAGGGTTTTAATTAAGACAGGAGGTTATGCTCAGAAAAAGGTATTACCTTAACTGAGTAACAGAATTACCTGCAATTTTGTAAATTGGAGAAAGGTTTTTGTCCTTCACTTGGTATTATTAGGTGATTGATTTCTGAGGTGGAAGGAGCAAACTGGGAAGGCTGAAGTATACAATTAAAAATTAAAAAGGAGGTAAGTAGGGAACTTTCACTTCCCGTGGCACAGGGCTTAGAGGAAGACCATCAACGACATCAGTTAACAAACGCATGGGCAGTGGGAGTGGTCTGGATTCTGACTCCTTCTTCGCACCATGCTCATGCCCCAAATCCCACAAGTCTCCCTCTTGGTGACTTTTAAGCCTCTTGCTGCTCTTGTTCAAGTCCACTGCTTGGTGGCCGCGTGAGTTATGGCTTAGCTACTTTAGAGAATGTCACTGTGCCTCTTGGTCTGATTGTTCAGCCTGTAGCTTCTGATGCAATCCAACAACCATAGTTGCCGTTTCTTGAGCATCCTTTTGTGCTCCATCACAGTGCCAACACCAGCACCTTCTTATCTGCTTACCACAACAGTTGTACACGCTGGAGAGTATTATGATGTCCATTTTACAGAGAAGGAAAGTAAAACTTTCTGAAAGTCGTACACAAGCCAGAACTGAGTTACATATGTTAAGTGCAGGACTTAATAACACCTAAGCTTTTACCCCTTACATTCTAGTTTCCCACACCATAAGAAACAACATTTTCTGACTGTTTACAACATGCTAGGCATGACATCAAGCACTCTATTACTCTGAACGCATCTTCCCATTTATGACCACAGTGCTTGAAGTCCTCTGACCTTACCTCACTGAACTTGGAAAAGGCCTTTTCCCATTAAGCTAAAAATTATGTGAAAATACTGTTGAAATAGTAACCAAGTCATAACACCAAGGATAAGAATGTCTTGATTTTGCAGGTCACTAACATTGTAAAGTTATTTAAACTCTCTAAACCTATGTTTTTTTATTGTTAAAATAAAGATAACATTTGTATCTGTTTCATTAGGTATTAAGAGAATAAGAATTATGTAAAGAATGGCATGTTCTCATATTATTCTCTCAATAAATGTTGGCTATTCTAATATTAATATTGTATCTTTTTCACCTAAAAGGTGGCTTTATAAATCTTTCTCCCAAGTGCATTGGGACATCGTTTCATGGAGCTAGGTCAAGTGCCCACTGTGAACCAGTATTTAGGCATTTTTAGCACCTTGATTTGCTTCTATGTCAGAGTAACTTCATTTCTCAGGAAAAGAATCTTTGCCTTGATCTGAGGCCATCTTTCTCATCCGTTTGTTCTGGAATCAATTTAGTTAGCTAGAACCTACCCACCAGCCCCCAAATGTTTCCATCTATATCTTTTATAAAGGTTCATGAGACACCATCAAAACTGGGGGCTTGGAATATTTCCAGGTTGTTTTATAGATGACGTTTCTCCCCAAGACCACCTTTCCTTCCAAAAAAAAAAAATGTAAAGTAACATGAAACTTTAAACTTGCCAAATCATAGAGGTAGAGATGGAATAAGGTTATCTTAATCTTCTGCAGGATTTAAAGACATCTAAAAATCTAAAATCTTCAAGAGTCTACCTTAACTTTCTGATAGAGACTCCCCCCAAAATCTGTGGTCATGTGCTCCTTCCTGTTCCTGGTCTGATCAAGACTAACATAGAGCTAAACCAAGCAAACCCAAGCAAACAAAGCGAAATATAAACCAAACCTTGTTTTTTCAGAGGGGCCAAATGTGGAACAGACTATGACAGAAAACTCCCAGGAATGTATCACATATAATCCCATTAGATCCTATGTTCTCTAAACATTTACATTTAAAACATTGGAGAGGACACCCTTGGGACACCTATGAAAAGGGACTATTCTGCCTCCTCATGGGCAGCCACTTAACGTCAATGTCAAAAGACACTATGAAAGCCCAGGCTTCCACTGGAAACGTGGAAACTGACTTTCTACAAATCTGTAGTTCTAAAACAACTCTCTGATATTTCACCAATGCTAAGCTCTTTTAGAGAAGTATCTATTTACTCACATAACAAATGATTAGAATGACCACATTAATTAAGTATTGGCTTACCACATTTTGTAACCAAAGCAATTTAAAACTCTTTCTAATTTGTGGACTTACTCATTGACACCCAGTTAACATCAATTATTTCTGTAGTAAAATCCTGTGAAAATATACTGAGGATTACAGTTACTCAATTTTCAAAAGTAAATTTTCTGTTTCTCCCTCAGTTTGTGGAACAATCTAGGTAAATATTAAGCTCATTTCTCCTTTATTAAATTTTAAACCTGTGTTTCCTAAATCAATAGTCTAATTCCTCTCTTACAGAATATTTGAATTATGTTTTTCATAATCCCTTAACATTTTTTCACAGTAAATGTTTTTCGCAATTACTTTTTTTTAAAAGTTTAATTCCAAACCTATCCTTTGATACAATAAGATCAGCTATATAATTTGCAGGGCCCAATGAAAAATAAAAATAGGAGCCCCTTTTTCAAAAATTATTAAGAATTTCAAAGCAGTGAAAGAAAAGCAACACACCACGAGTGGGTCCTTCCAAGCGGGGATTCCGCGCAACTGCACAGGTCTCGAGTGCGAAGCCAGCCCTGCCCGCGGCTGTATCCACCCAACACGTGGCTTCTCCCATCTAATAAGCGCCTCCTTTCCCACTGTACATGTAAGGTTAGATATCTGCTGAGCTTGGTGAATCCACAAATATTACAGAATATTTTAGACACATGAGAGGATAATCACAAGCACAAAAAATACAGGGGAGAATAGATTAAAATAATTTTTTTAAAAAGCCAGAAGGCAGAAAGAACGAGGTAGAAAATAAGTTAGAACAATAGCTACATCATCTACACCCTCTATAACACTGTAGAAATAGAACCACAGTAGTCAATCTATAGTAAAACTTTAATCAACAGTTTAAATTTTTTACAAATAGAAACACCAGGCCCAGATGGTTTGTCAGCTGGTCCTACCAAATTATTCAAGGAACACATCGTTCCACGTTCATAAACTCTCCCAGAAAATGGGAAAGAGAAGAACATTCCCTGGCTCATTTTCTGAGGTCAGCATAAATCTTCATACCTATGGTGGACAATGTTCTCTCTCTCCTCTGCACTTCACCTCTCTATTTTTTTCTATACCTTTGGGGCTGGAAGCCTGCAAACTATATTTCACAGTCTCCTTGTCCTCTGGCTTCCCGCTAGTTTCTGCTAATGTGAAACACTAACAGGAGATTGAAAAATGAAAAGAGTGGAACAGTGATTTGTTTCTCATTTCTGCCAGCTCGTCCAGCATCGTCTGCTTCAGGTGGGCAGTAGCCACCACCTGTAAAGGTAAGAGCGGGTTAACAGCTCAGTCACCGCCCTTCAGATTTCAGCAGCCTCAGAATCGCCGAGGGCTTAGGTGCTGGCTAACGCTCCTTTTACATTTGCTTCTTTAGCATTCTTTTATCTTCATCAGGTAACTAATTTTTCCTTCTAATAACTTTGTAGCAAATTTAAGTTCCTAAATTAAATTTCCTCTTCTAGCACAATCTTGAATAGTCCTATATGTTTGTACTCGGATAGTAACTTATTTGGTTCTTAAATCATACAAATACAGTCTGAGGAAGAATTAAGTATTTTTGCATAAGTGAAAAAGTCCCCAAAATATTAGCAAATCAACCTAACAAAGTATTAAAAAATATAATATTTGATTACCAAGTTTTGTTTATTCCAAGATTTCTAGGTTGATTGAATATTGGTAAATCAATCAACACATTATACACCAATAATATTTTTAAAAAGAAAAATTATATAATCTTTTTTTACAGATTCAGGGAAAACATTTAACAGAATTTACTATCCATTCATGATTAAATTTCTTATCTATCTAGGAATAGAAGGCAATATCCATAATCTGATAAAGGAACTCTACAAAAGCCTTATAGCTTTCATTTTTCTTAGTGCTAAAATGTTATAAATACTTTTTCTAAAATCAAGAAAAAAATAGTGATTCTCACTTTCATAATTTCTATTTGGCATTTTTCTGAAGATCATAGCCAGGAAAATAGGCAAGAACAAATAAAAGGTAAAAGGATAGAGTGCTGAAAATTAAGAGTGATTACAGTAATTATTTAGATGCCATAGATAATATAGTTGGTTATCTACACAGAAAACCCAAAAAATCTACAGAAAAATTATTAGAATTAATAAAATTTTAGCAGGCTTTCTCAGAAAAAAGTTGATGTAAATAAATCAGTTTTATTTCTTTACATCAGCAACAAACAGTAACACAACTTTACTTTTTATAATAGCAACCAAAAAAAAGAACTCATAAAGATGTGTAAGCACTTTGTAGAAAAATTATAAAATTTTATGGGAAGTTATTTTTAAATACCTAAATTAATAGAGCAATTTACCATATTCTTGGAAAGAAAGATTCAATATAATAAAATATATATATCAACTTTAATCTCATTAACTTAGAGTCGAATAGAATTGTAATTAAAACTTCAGCATGATTTTTTTGTGGGTGTGTAAAACTTGGCAAGGTGACTTTTTACACTGAAAATCATAGTCCTCAGAAGAGCCAAAATTATTCAAAAGTAAAAAAGAATACATCAGGGAGTTTTGCTTTAACTGCAGTAAAAAGTTATGAAGCTTACTAGTAATAATATAATTGTGATATTAACATAGAGATAAGGAATTTGGCCCACAAACTAATCCACACATTATGGAAACTTAATTTATGAACAAACTTGGCATTTCATATTACTGAAGAAATGAGGGAGTACTCAATAATATTGATAGAAAAATTGCTTGGCCAAATTGGAAAAAAAGAATATTAAAATGTACTTCACATGACACCTAAAAATCAATCCCAGGAGGTTTAAAAATTTAACTTTAAAATGGAGAACATTAAATAATTCAGGAGATATACATGTAGACACTAGAGTTCAAATTTATTAAAGAAAAACAGAGATGACAAACTAAAGAAAAAGACTGATATATTCAACTGCTTGAAAATTAAAGACTTTTGTTAATCAAACATTTCTAAAGGATGAAAAATCATAGAGAAACTTGAAGAATGCACTTGCAACACATATAAATAATAAGAATTAAAATCTAGAATATATGCAGGAGAGAAGTACATGATTGTATATATAGTTTTAAAGATGAGCAGGCCACTGTTTGCCCAGTAAGTTGAACAGGTCTAAGTGAAAACTGGAGAGGAGTGAAGAGGCAAGTTGGGTGAAAAGTGATGGAATTTTAGGCTGATGGAGTAGCAGTGGAGAAAAGAGAAGTAGACAAATTCAAGATTTATTTTTGCATGTGTGGCCAACAGAACTTGCTGACAGGTTGTATATGTGTTTTGAAGAAATAGAAAAAGTGTTTATTTGATTTCAAAGTGTATGGCTTGATCAACTGAATAAATGGAGTTTTACAAATAAATACATTGTTTCTATTTATGGAGAAGACTCGGGGGAGGAAAAATTTAGAGTTGAGGAGGAACCAAGAGATACCTTTTGGTCCTGTCAAAATGGCTATCATCCATAAATCAACAAACAAGTGCTGGTGAGGATGTGGAGGAAGGGGAACCCTATTGAACTGTTGGTGGGAATGCAGACTAGTGCAGCCACTGTGGAAAACAGTATGGAGATATCTCAAACAATTAAAAATGTATCTGCCTTTTGACCCAGCGATCCCACTTCTGGGACGATATATTGGGGAAGGGAAGTTAGAGGGTGGAGAGATCAAGCAAAAAGGAAAATGGACTCATGGACATGGACAACAGAGTGGTGACTGCAGCGGGGAGAAGGGTATAAGGGTAAAAATGGTAATGGAAAAAATACAATAAAAAATTAAAAAATAAATTTACATTTACCGGAAAAAAAAAGAGTTCCCTTTTGAGTTCTGTTAAGAGTTCTGTTAAGTTTGTCTATTAAATAACTAAATGGGGATTGGGGCTCCATTTGGATATACATTGGTTGCTTTAGCTCAGGACTCAACAGAGAGATCAAGCTAGGAATATTGATTTGGAGGTTATTTGCCACATACGGTGTGAAGGTACCTATTTTTCACCCTGATACAGGTTGTGACCTCTGACTCTGGGGAAGAAAGACAAAGTGAAGAGTCCCCATACTTGGAGGAGAGGTGCTGCCTTGGATGATGGAGGCAGGAAAAGTACGGAAGACAGCGTGACTAGTAGTTTCCCCCACGGAAGGCATTCAGGATCACCTCCAGGAACAGTGATATGTGATAGTTAGTATTAAATTGTATTGCCCAAGTTGTAGTCTCCTAACATCTTCATTGACTGTGTGGGGAATAATTAAGCTTGCTGTTATGTCTATGGCTAGAGCCAAGCAGGGAGAGAAGTAACTTAACCCTGAAGATATAGCTATAGTTCAGTAAGGGGTGACCAGTAGGAAAGCCCAGAGCATCACTCCACAGTAGCATGTTATGGAATGATTGGCTACCCAACATCCAGTTTCCACCCTATCTGAGGCAGGGACTGCGGGGAGGGGAGAGGAATTACTGATTAATATTGGTCAGTTACACTAATCCCTTCTCCCTTGCAGGAGGGTCTTGGTGGAAATGCCTAAGCCAGTTTGCACCAATGAGGACAGAGGGGAGTTTTTTGGAGTTTTCCAGGATAGAAGAGTCTTGAGTCTTAAGAGAAAGATATAAGAAGTTAATCTCCTTCTCCCTGGACTTGGAAATAGATCTGTTTTTCTGGCTGCCGTAGTCAACCATCCTATGAACACAGGAAATTCGGGATGAAATTAATCCAGTGGAAGTAGTGAGGAAAGACAGGAAGAACCCGGTCCTTCTCATCAAACAACTGACTCTGAAGCTTATCTTACCCCTGGAGCTCCTCTGATGTGAGTCAATACATTTCTTATCTTTTTTTTTCTGTAAGTCCATTTGATTCAGATTTCATGGTTTTTGAAGCTGAAAATATTTTAACTCATACAAACATGGTGCACAATAACCAGAAGGATTTATGGAAAAGTAAACATTCCTGGCATTGAAAACATTACAGGAAGAAAATCCAATAACAGGAAATGAACTACCTGTCGAAATTCTAGATGAATCATTGGACTGTGGTTGTTGGATGTTGAGGAAAAAATTGATCCTGAAAGTGTAGGGCTTGGGGACATTGGGGACAGTCCCAACAGTGTGTAAAATTCTTCAGAATCAAAAAATCAGTGAGTTATATAATTTTGAGATCATACTGGAAAACAAATTATTGGAAAAACAAAAATAAATCTTTGGAATTAGAAACATTAATAAATATGTAATCATGATGATTAATATAGTATTAAGTTGAATATAATGCAAGAATGAAATAGGATCACTATCCTTCTTTCTGAAGAGTTTAAAGAGCTTCATATTAATTAAGATAAACACTAATAACTGGATACTGAGTAGAATTCTTTCTAAAAACAGTCACTTTTTGGGTAAAGACTTTCTTAGATAAATTAGTCTGAAATACCCTGAAGAGAAGCTTATTTAAAACTCTGTGAGGTAATTTTCAGAGTTGTGTAGAATGCTTAAAGCCTATTGAAGTCTAATATATGTATTACATGACATCTTTAGGCTAATCTCAATTGAAATACAAAAAATTCTCTTGAGTAAGCAGTTTTCTTAAACAAATATGAAACTCTGATTTTAAAAATCAGTAGTAACTTGCTCACCAGATGTTCAAACCATGTCCCTCCATCTCTAGTGCTGCTCCAGAAGACATGTCTCGACAGTGAAATCTGTGTTCTTAACCGGATATGAGTGATCCCTCAGCGTAAGGTGACCCAGGAAGCTGCTGCCCCTCTCTGGTCACTCTTGAGGCCAAACCAGTCTCAGCTCCCACTGCTATAACCTTGTGCGCACAAAGCCTATGCTGTGGGGTTCTCTCCTTGCCCATTTAACATAAGAATTGTGGAGAACAAATCCAATCCTTATCTAGAAAAATCTAGAAACTTCAGAGTCAGACTCTGAGGTCTCGTGTAGTATGAAACACTAAAAAAAAGGGTTTTAGCGTAAAGTAAACTTGTAGTTACAGTCCAGTTATTTTCTGACAATAAAAACAGAGTCAGTTGTCATTAAATTAATAACATGTATCAATCATATATCTTTAGGGAACAGTTTTTTGAAGTGGTGTTTATGGAGAACATGGGAATACCATATCCTGGGTTATTCCTAGGACCGTAAGTAAAGAAAACTATATCCTACTTAAGGATAATGTTACCTGCCAGAAAACTGTGGCCCTGTGGTTATCTGTGAAAGAGTAATTAGTTGGATAATATTATTTTTCAATCTTGGTCTATAGGAAACGAGCAGTGTATCTGGAGACATCTGTGTTTTAATGACCAGGGCGAAGTGACTAGAGTGCAATACATTTGGGGCCAAGAATAATGTGAGGTGTTTTTTGTTTAATAACCTCGATCAAAGGTGGCAGATATGTGGCATGCCCGACTCATACCAGAAACTTGGACAGATGTCAGAATGCTGTTATTCAACCATAGCATTCTTTCTTTTACTGGCCTAAACTGTCATCTCAAAATACTTTTCAACCCGGCACCCCAATAAGTAGAGTTGGCCCATAACATAAAACCTAATTGCTCCTCCAGCATAGATTCAACTGTCCAGCTTCCTTTACCATAACTGGGGGCTCTCTAAGCATAATTTTAAATACTAATTAAGGTTTTTAGGGACTTCAGGGTAGGGCAGTATCTCAGATTAATCTTTAGATAGAAACAGCCTCCAGTATAAATGAACAAACCAACATTCTGAATTATACAACTACTGTTTATGAGTTTAATTCTTAAAAGTTGTTCCTGAGGACCAGGTCATTAAAGGACCTGATGAAATTAAGCTTCTAAATGTAAAATGCTAAGATCCCGGGCCCAGGGTCGGAGTGGCCCTGGCAACTCTCTGCCAACCTGTGAGAGCCTGCTGGGTAGCCAGCTCTTCACCCCATCTCTGAGTGCAATACAATTTACTTCTGACTCATGCACAACTTGATGAATCCATGTTAACATTTTGTCTCAAAAGCAGATTAAGTTTTAGATCTGCTCTAATAATAAAGATCACCTAGATGACTTTTTAAAATTTCAAATTCCTTTTTAATTTCTATTTTCTTTTTCTAGAATAAATTATTTTTTAGTTAAAAAGATATGATGTAGAGACATAGTAAGAACCCACAGATCTGCCCACATACAGTTACTCTGATGGAATGGGAACTTATTAAATATACACTTATGTGACTGAAGGAAAGCCCACAGTTAATTAAGTAACTCTGAAAAACCAATAAAAGTTGGAAATGGTAAAACACATGAGTATTAGCAATAAGATCAACAAATTGATTTAGATGATGTTGGTATGTTCAGATGCAGAAAAGTAAATAAACTACAACCCTTTGAGGTTATGGCCAAAAATAATGAATAACTCTACATGATATTAAGAAGCCATCACCAAGGTACTGCCTACAAAGCAGTAAGGGTTTTTAGCTGACAGATGGCTGACTTATATTTGCTGGTTTTGTATTAAACTACAGAATATACCTGAATAGTGAGGCTTTTAACTACCACCTTTAAAAGGTTAATCATCTTCCATATTTGTGCATGAATGTTCTGTGAACCAAACATCAGAATGAAAGGTCTGAAAAACAGAATGTATTAGCAGTGATATTGGGGCAGAATACTGAAAGTGTGGCATCCAGAGTAACCGGTTACTATATTTATCCCTAAAACCTGAGGGAAGGAGAAACAACAGAACTAAAAAATGAAAACTTTTTTCCATTAAAACATTGTATATTATATTTCCAGATTTTACAGCGATGATAATAATTATGTATATTTAATAATAATAACCATAATCTCTGCCTATTTACTGTGTTATCCTATTCTGAACATATTACATGTATCATATAATTTTGTAACAACTCTGTAAAATGCTTTAACAGATGAGAACACTGAATCACAGGAAGGGTGCAATATTTATTTGTTCAAGGGCACTCAGCTCCCAAAACGCAAAGTTAAAATTAAATCTAGGTAGCTTAACTCAAGAGCCAAGTATTCATCATGATGCTATAGTGTGATGGTTAATTTTATGTGTCAGCTGGCTAGGTTATGACATATACCCAGTTGTTTGGTCAAGCTTCAGTCTTCATGCTGCTGTGAAGGTATTTTTTACATGTAAATAACATTTGTATCAGTAGACTCTGAGCAAAGCAGATTACCTCCCATAATGTGGGTGGGCCTTAACATCAGAGACTGAGGTTTCCCCAAGAAAAACCAATTCTACTTCCAGACAGCAACACAGAAAGCCTGCCTGCAGGTATGGGACTTAAGGTCGCAGCACCAGCTCTTCCTTGAATTTCCAGGCTGCTGCCTGCCCTACAGATTTCAGAATTATGAGCCCTCATAACTGCATGAGCCAATTCCTTAAAAGAAATCTCTCTCATAGAATTGTATATAGGTAGGTATGTATCCTATTTGTTGTGTTTCTATGGAGAACCTTAATGGAGAACCTTCATGTATGTTGGTATGACCTGTTCTGTTATAGAACATTATTTAATTTAGTCCTCATCATAACCTTATGCTCCAAGTAACAGAAGCTTTATTAATATGTTACAGATAAAGAAAATGAAGCCACAAGAGGTTGGATTATTTATCTAAATCATAGCACTGGTAAGTAATGAAGCCTGAACTAAATGTAAGTCAAAGAATGTAAGATCTGCCAGCAGATGTTATGTTTGGCTACAGCGGATGTATTTTATTTTTGTAGAGATCTGAATTTGCCACCATCTACCTAGATTTTACCACTCCATGGTTTAAAAATATATCTTCTACCTTATACTAGCTCTCAAACAACAAGTACATTTATCAAATAATTCAAACAAACACAGCAAGAGAAGGACACTGAATTCAAAAGCTTTAGATAATTTCTGCCACCTAGCCATTTTCTGAGGCATGATATGCAAAGAGGCAAAGATGTGGAAATAGAATCAAGAAAACCAACCTCTTCATTTGTTTGCTCATATTTATATGAAGGGCCTATTGTACGATGTGCAAGTTTGTCCTTTGAAAGAAGGCAAAAAGAGTGGGTTAATATCGAGTCATAGAGTAGTGGGTCTGTGCTGGAAGCCTATAAAGTACTTCTAGTGTTTAAATTAGTCCTAACAGAGCTCAGATTTTTCTCCTTAACAGTCATATTTTTCTCCTTAAGCTGATACAGCATGTCACCTGTGTACCACTCTACATTTTAATATTTATTATATTTATTATATTTATGTTACGCAGGCAAACAATAATAATGTCTTCAAGCAAGCAGATAACCTTTGACATTACTTAGAGCTAAGAGCTGGAATAAGAGATTATATAGTAGGGCTCCTAGTGGTTAACTGAAGAGGGGTGTTTGCCAGCAGAAAGTGAAGATTATTACTGTGTAAACTCTTGTAAAGATATGAACTTAAGTGAAGTACCTGTGCAATGAGTATTTATTTATTAAGGAGATTGTAATGCTCATAAGAGTGTGATAACCAGCCCTTAGCTCTGTACATTATTTGGGCTCTGTTTCACTTGGCAACTCATTTTCCCTCTCAGTTCGGTGAATTTTACAAATATTATCTACAGTCTTCAAACCTTCAGTCTCTTCCCCCATCCTAGAAAATCTCATCTACTTCACAGAGAAATAAAAGCCATCTGATGGGAAGTCCCTATCCACTCCTGTCAGTACATCCCCTGCATTTCCCAATTATATTGGAGGGGCTGACTCTCTTATCTAACTTCACCTGGTTCTTTGGCTTCCATCCTGTGATGACGAATTTTATATGTCAATTTGGCTAATCTAAAGTATCCCGTTTTTGTCAAACACCAGTCTTCATGTTGCTCTGAAAGTATTGTAAAGAAGTAATTAGCATTTAAATCGGTAGACTTTGAGTAAAAATAGATTCCCTTCCATAGCACAGTGAGCCTTGTCTAATTGAAGTTGAAGGCCTTGAGAAAAGAGACTTAGGTCCCCAAATGAGGAAGTAATTCTGCCTTCTGACTCAACACTAGAACATCAAATCTTGTCAGAATTTCCAACCCAACACTTGCCCTGTGAGTTTCAGACTTGCCAGCCCCCACAACCCCAAACTGTGCAAGCCTACCCCTTAAAATCTCTATTTTGTACTTCTATAGTTATTTATTCTTTTGCTTCCATTTTTATGCCTGTCATTCATATGTTTGTATTATGAATGAAGAAATAAAAGAATGGAGAGTCTACTAGATGAAAGAATGTTGAGCACCATGGAGACTTGAAAAATATAAAAATTACTCCTTAAACAAGGCATGTGTTGACCAAATAAGTGCACACACAAAGCCACATGGTAGTTATAAGTAAAGAGGTATGTAGATGGGGGGTCAAAGGGGCTGGTTTGTTCAGAAGATTTCTAGGCCTAGACAAAATTTTGATGAAGATCATTGTAATAAAGGACATACCCCATGAGCTTGTTTAGAAGACAGAAGAAAAGAACTGGAGTCAAGTACAAAGAGAAATGAGACATCCACAAATAATTCTGGAGAAAGGTGGAGGGAGAGATTTTTAAAAGAGAGAATGAGTTTCTCCAGGGATAAATTCAGTTTGGAGTGGCTTATGAAGGAGAAATTTTAAAGAAAGGGAAAAAGGGTCAAGGAAAATAGAAAAAAAAGAAGAAATATATATGTATATATTTTTAATTAATAGGCCAAAGGTGAATACATAGAGAACAGTTTCAAAAAAAGCAGTCAGGGCAGAAGGTAGAGTAAGTGTTAAGGAAAAGGTAAAGGAAGGGAAGCAGTAAAGATTAAGTCTTCTTTCAAAACAAGGGAACCAGCCAAGATCTTTAATATTCCTGTGCTGCGTCACTAGCCTCCATCCAATGTCTGTCTCCCATGTCTGTCTATCACTAAGGCTCACTATTCCTCTTACAAATGCCTGTCATCTTGATCCTTTCCTTTTCCTTCCCACGCCTGCCTCTGTACTTTAATTTGTCTCCTCGACTCCCACTTTTCCTCCCTCCTGGCCATCCCCTGTAAATGATGAAATGAGGACAAAGGCAGCAGGTGGCACAGGAGGGACAGTGTGGCATGAAAATAGGTGGGTAAGAGCCTGGCCTGTGGAGGTGAACAAACCTGGCTTTAATCTTATTGCTGTCTGATCTTGAGCTCATGATTTAAATTCCATAGGCTGCAGTTTTCTCATCCATAAAACAGACACTGCCTTTCTTATTGGCTTGTTATAAGGTTTGAATGAAATAAAACCTATTCTACAGACAGCTATATGCACACAAGGTGTTCAATCATTTTTATTATGACCCCAGACTAATGTTCCTAAAACACTGCCCTTATTATTTTAGATCCGTGACTAAAAGCTTTCAAGGCCCAGCTTCTCACCACTTTAAATGTAAATCCCTCTCTCCTAGCCTGCAATCTCCTGGGCCAGGGACCTGTCTTAGTCATCTTTGCAACCCCAGTGAACAGTCTAATCCATTTCTTCAATACAACCTTCCTTTCCCCGGAAAAAAGATGGACTTGTTAAATTGCCACTAGGATAGAATAAGATGTGTTTGGCTTCTAACAGTGGAAACTGTAGTTAGTAGAGACTGTATAAAACAGATGCTTATCTCATATAACAACATTGGAGAAGCAGTGAGTTTCCACAGGAGTCGAGTGACTCCGTGATGTCAAGTTCTCCCCATCCTATTCCACCATCCTCAGCGTGCTGGCCTTTCATCCTCGAGCTTGCTCGCTCCCCCGTGGTTCCCAAATGGCTCCTGGAGCTTTGGGCATCGTCTCACCTCATATGATCACTTTCAAAGCAGGAAGCAGTCGGGACAAGCAACAAGAAAGCCTTCCCTCCTTGTCTTTCTGTTCACCTTATCCGTGAGGCTGATTTTCTGGGTTTTATTTGCTTGATTCTGTTCCCCTCAGTTGGCTCTGTAAATGCTGGAGAACCCCAGCTCGCTAAGGGCTTTCCTCCCGACTTCCTCTCCTTGATGACTTTAGGTGTTCTGCTTTACAAAGACAATGTGCAGACAACGGCCAGCTTCATAATTCTGCCCAAATCTCATTTCCAAGCTCCATGTTCATATATCCAATTCATATCTCTACTTGGCAGCATACTGTACATGAAGCTTGCAACTTTCTTTTATCATTCTGCATCATGTTTTTGAGAATGATCCATGTTATCCATGAGATCTAGTCCATTTTCAACTACTGAATCCTAATATCTAATGTAGAAATAAAACACAATTCAGCTATGTCCTCTACATTTTGCTATTACAAACAGAGCTGCAAATAAATAATTTTGTCATGTCTGCCTGATCTACTATTATTGAATAAGGAGCATTTACTTCCCAATTTAATTGTGGATTTGTCTATTTGTCCTCCTCATTGTGTAAAATGCTCTACATTGTTAGAGGCATATCAACTTGAAGTGTTATTATTTAGTTGTGAATTGAATCTTATATCAATGTGTAATAACTAACCATTTTATTCTTACGAATGCTTTTCCTCTCAAAGACTATTTTTTCATATTAATATAGCTATACTATCTATGCAGCTGAAAGAAAGAAGGAGCTCATACCCTTTGCAACAGCATGGATGGAGCTGGAAAGCATTATGCTAAGTGAAACAAGCCAGGCAGTGAAAGACAAATACCACATGATCTCGCCTTTAACAGGAACCTAAACAACAAAACAAAGAAACAAGTAAAATATAACAAAAGACACTGAAATAGAGGACAGGTTGTCAGTGCCCAGAAGGGAGAGGGGAGGGAATTTCAGGGGAATTTCAGGGGAGAAGGGAAGGGTTTACAGGAACAAATATAGGGGACACATGGACAAAACTAGGGGGGTTGGAAAGGGGAGGGAGGAGGGGAGGGATGGGTGGGCGGGCTGGAATGGGAATAAAGGATAGAAACTGTACTGAATAAACTAAAATAAAAAAATTAAAAAAAAATATATATAGCTATACTAGTTTATGATTATTTACCTGGTCTACTTTTTATCACTTCTTTACATAAAATTATTATGTTTATGTTCCATACAAAAGGAATTTTATTGGATATTTAAAACCCAATTTATAGCCTCTGTTCTTCAACTAGAGAGGATTGTCCCTTAACATTTCTTGTAATTGCTGAAATTTTTTGATTTATCTCTATCTTCTTTTTTGGCTTTGTTGTTAAAATGCTATTATGTTTCTCTGCCTTCTATAATATTGGCCAAGGTGTCTTTATTCCCATTTATCCTCTAATTAACTAGCTATTATATAATCAATTTATACTGTTTAAATGAGTGCTGAAATTGTTAACATATATACTTGATGAAATGGACTAAAATTAATCAATAATTCTTCTAGATAATAATTATCTACTTCTCTTATAAATGTGGCAGGTGTCTAGAGTATTGTTACATCTAGTTTTTATATTTTCCAAATTAATAACCATTGAAATGCAGCATGTTTTCGTTCTACATAAGAAATGCTTCTTTACATTTATGGAGCCACATGTTTAATAATTTCTTTATAAAAAGTATAAATTGCTACTTAATGTCTGTATTTCTTTCAGGCTATTTCCTTACTTACATCTTTTAAAAGACTCATATTCATCATGCATCTGCGAAGTGTGAATCCTCTGAATTTGGTCTAAAAATGTATTATTCAACCCTCCTCTGCAAATGACAGTTAGACTAATTTCTTCTAGATTAACAGTCACTTTCTCAAATAATTTTGAAGAATTACAGCAAAAGATAGCACTGCCTTTCAGCCTCCATTCTCACTCTTGAAAGTTTGTGCCAGCACCATTTTTGTTTTTTTTTAGGTAATCTACATTTTCTCTTGGATTGCTTTCAATTCTTCTCTTTGTCTTTGGTTCTCTACAGTTTAATAATAATGTTCTAGGTGTGACCGGTTTAATTTAGCTTACTCATGACTCGTAGTGTTTCTTTAAAGATTTGTATCTTTTACCAGTTCTGGAAAATGCTCCATCATTGCATCAACAAATACAGTTTCTTTCTTTTTCTCTCAATCACTTCCTTCTCCAGCTCCCACCAGACTGGTATTCTCCTTCTCACCTCCATATTTGTTAATTTCCCCTTTCTGTTTTCTAATTTTTTATCTCGTAGTGCTATATTCTGGTAACCTAACTTTCCAATCTAACTCTCTATTTGTTAATTTTTCATTTAGTTGTATCTTATTTTCTATTTAGCATACCCATTGACATTTTATTTCTAAAAATCTATTTAAAATGTATAATTTTTCATAGGGTCTGGTTATTTTTCTGTCATTTGAATTCCACATTGTATGCTTCATTCATTTTGAACAAACTTACAGTGTCACAGGAGGGCACAGGGAACCGGGTTCTTGCTGATCATGAACAATGAATGAACCGAACACACAGAGTTTAGAGCAGAAAGAGAGGGCAGATTTATTCAGCCAGAGTACACTCCACAGAACAGAGGAGCAGGCCAACTCTGAGCAGAGACTGACCCTCAGTGGTTGGAGGGATTCTATTTTTATAGGGTGGATATTTCCTGGCTAGTTTTGGTGCGGTTTTGTTGCACATGTAGACATAGTTATATTACTTTTAAGCTACTGCGCATGCAGTCTCCCATGATTTTCCTTGATTGCCCGCCAGGGTGAGCAGGGACTCACAATGCCAATTTATTATAATTATTATAATGCTATTACAATGAGGCAGGGGTCACGTAGCATCTTCTGCACGAGTGCATCCATGATTCACTATGATTCACCATGATTCAGCACTTTTCCGAAAAGCAAGGACAACCAGTCTTAGAACAGGGTCTCTGTTCTGTATCGATACCCTTTGTCCTAGTCCTGGGGCACCTCTCGAGTTTCCTCACTCCTGACTATCTCCTGCTTCAGTTGGTTCCATAGTGTTCCAGGAGCAGAAATTCTTGGAATTCCGATCTTCCTCATTGTGATATCTGCTGACTTTTGCTCATGATAAACTGTTTCTCTATAGCCTGGGTTGAGGTTTGCCTTTCTACAGCAGTTTGGCATTTATTTCTTACAAATGCCCAAAAGCTATTACCTTGCTGGGTCTAATTTTTATGCAAACTTCTTTCCTTCAAGATTTCCAGACTTTATAAGGAGTATTATGTTGAAGCTTAACCCTGCATGAAATACAAATTTGGGATTCGGATTCTCAAAAAATTCTCTTTTCATCCAGGTTTCTTGTCCTCTTGCTACACCAGTAGGTATAGTTCTTTCTCTCTCCCTTTTCTTTCTTTCTTTTTCTTTCTTTCTTTCTTTCTTTCTTTCTTTCTTTCTTTCTTTCTTTCTTTCTTTCTTTCTTTCTTTCTTTCTTTCTTTCTTTCTTTCTTTCTTTCTATCTCTCTCTCTCTCTCTCTCTCTCTCTCTCTCTCTCTCTCTCTCTCTCTCT
>CM052541.1:166410778-166655576 GCA_028533065.1 Trachops cirrhosus | reverse complement strand
CCAGGAAT
This sequence comes from Trachops cirrhosus, assembly GCA_028533065.1. NCBI lineage: Eukaryota > Metazoa > Chordata > Mammalia > Chiroptera > Phyllostomidae > Trachops > Trachops cirrhosus. The sequence goes on along the minus strand of CM052541.1, from coordinate 166,655,568 downwards.
ACATCAGGCAGTCACAGCAATGAATGGCATCACATACTCCACTCTGCCCCCAGGTAGTCTGTTCTTCCTTATATGCTCAATTATGCATTAAAAGAACTTTTATATAACATGATACAGCCTTTAACTGTGTTAGTACTAGGAGAATTTCTGCTTCTCTTTGTTCTCCATTTGTCACATCTCTTGAAAGCTGTTACAGTCTCTGTTATACTAGAAAACAAGTCCACTTCCCTACTAGAAGAAGCCGACTTTAGGGCTAAAAGCAAGGTCAAGCCTGTGTGTGTGTGTGTGCAGAAGTGTGGCAGGTGTGAATGCATTAAGTATGTATGTAAAAATAGGCCTCAGGAAAAAATAGGTCTCAGTCAGGAAGGATTTTCCTGAGGAGCTGTGTCTTGCAGGAAGAAGGAGAGTTTACTAAAGAGGCACAGGAAGATGGAGATCTGTGAGTAAATGCACTGAACAGAAGCATAAGCTAAAACGGGGAAAGAACAGGATGATGAAAATCCATTTTAATTCCATTCTAAAAAGCTTGGATTTTATCATAAAGACAAATGAGGATTCCAAGCAGAAGAGTGACATAATTAGATTTCTTCTGCAGAGTGCCAATATAAAGGACAGATGCAGGTGGAGCGACTATTGCACAAATCCATAGGCCTGATTCTTCACGCCGTACTGGATCACTGGGGGCAGATGGTGTTGGGAGATGGCAGAGGGATGCATATAAACAGTGCCAGGGGTGCACACCTGACACCAAGGACACAAAAAGAGTCAGGTAGGAAACTGGGCAGAGGGTCTGAAGTTCAAGAGTCATGAGGGTGGCCAAAACTGATCACAGGCTGGTATCCAAGTTTAAGGTTCCAGGAAATCTAGGCCGGAGACATTCAGACCAACCTAAAAAAGTGGGGAGAACAGGGGAGAAAGTGTGGTGCTATCAGTTATGGTATGGGGTAGTCAGCAATGGGAATAGTCTTAGATACTTCTATTTTCAGTTGTTCTCATAAAGGTGGACATGCCCTCCATTTATTCTTACTACCTTTCTGATGGGATCTACCTGGTCCACCAGCATCACTGAAAATTTGGTAAGTATAGTCAACAATAAAAGGGATGAACAAACATAATGATATGTAAATTAGCACACTGCCTTGAGCAGAAAGAAATAAGTCTTTAATGTAGCCATAGCTATATCTCTATGGGTACAGAAATAGAAATATCACATGGGGCAAGGTGACAGTGTTCCTGCCATAAGAAACAATCTGTGCTGTCTTGATTTCCCATTTTCTCTGTAAGAGGATCTGGCAAACCTCTAGATGCCTGGCAGGTGTTTATCACTCTATTCCTACTCCAATGGGAGAGACACAGCATGGAGATGTGATATTCCAAATTTAAAACAAAACCCACTTTATACCAGACAATGAGCTCTAACTGGTGATGCCCCAGGGAAGCGACTGCTGTTATCTAACTCTTGTGGTTTTTTGGGGGAGAAATGCAAGCTGTGTCTTCCCCATCTTAGCAACAGTGCATCTCCGACCCTAATTAAATATCCCAGTAGTGCATGCCTACTAGCTCCAAAATTTAAATAAAAGGGAAATAATAATTTTATACTATAAAATCAATAGACAGGAGACTTTCCCTTTTTTAATCAGTTTGAAATGTGGTGATTCCTACTGTGCTCAAATATATTACCCCACATTTTTAATGTGAATGGTGATATTCAATTATATTATTGAACATTATAATTATCAAATAAGTGCTTGATGTTGCAGAGATGAATGACCACATTATCTTTATACAAGATAACAGAGTAAAAGATGAGGCAAGAAAATACAGACTAGGACTTTGCAATCTGCAACACAGAGTTCCAAATAACTATGGTGTAAGGCATTCTGCATCTTGCCAAAACAGGAGCATAAACAAGTGCCAAGTGGGCACAGGATCCAATTTTGGACACACTACATTGGAGATGCACAGGAAAATTCATGTGAAAATTTGATTGTGCAATGGGTAAGTTGGAACAGAGCTTAGATAAGAGGCCGGTGTTGAAGGCTAGATTTGGAAGTTACCCATGTAGAAATTTTGAAAATAAATATAAGTGCCAAGCAGAAGCATGTGAGAGAGAAGAGCGCCAAGAAGGGAACCTTCTAAAAGTGAAACTGGAAAAGACACCGGTGTTCGGGCTGCCTGTCACTACCAAACCCAATAAGCAATGACAGTGATTGAATCTTTAGGGACACTTTATTCAGATGGCTGGCAATCTGAGAAGATGGCGGGTTCATACCCTAACAGACCATCTTTTCTTTTCTTTCCGGGCCAAGGTCTTTATAGCAGGAAATAAACAAAGTGTGGTGAGGGGTTTTGAAATTCAGGAAGGGTCAGGTAGAAGGAACTGCAACAGGCCTGTCCTGGGTGGTTAGCTGTTCCCAGGGGCAGGTGGTAGTTTGCCCCTTCCTGAAACACAAAGGCCTGGATGCTTCTTGTTGTCCCCAGGCGGTATCTTCAGCAGTGCCCTAGGAGGTCGGCTGTTTTCCCAGGAGCCAGGACAGGCCTTACCTGTAGTTTCTGAAACAAAAGCTTTAACATATGCATTACTTGCTAAGCTTATAACTATTTATATTAAACTAAAATTTTCCAACTCTTATGTCCCCTATCAAAAGTAGCTAATGAACAAAAAGAGGAACTAAGGACAGGCCATTTGGGAATGGCGAGAAGAGAAAGAGGTGTGAGATGATGTACCGTCATCAAAGGCAAAGAAAATGAGAATTTTGAGCCAGAGGAAGACCCAGTGCAAATGCTTATGAAATTTAATAACCTGGTCATGGTGAGGCTGGTTATAATCTGCTAGAGAATAGTGTCGGTAAATAGAAAAAGAAAGAAGACTCTGATGGCTGAGTAGTGAATAGAAACTTAGAAAGTAGAAGCAACTAGTGAAAAACAATACCCCACATAACAGACCATTTGAGGAGTTTGGTGATCAGAAAGTGGGAAATGCAAAAACAGTCTAAAGGGACAGTGAGTTTGAGGGCAAGGCTTTTTAGTTTCTTTTGGTTGGTTCAGTTTTATTTTTAACTTAGGAAGACAATTATGGTTGTAACTGAAGATAAGGGTCAAAAAGGGAGAGAGAAATTTAAATTTGAGAGGAAAAAGGAGAACATAAGCTGCTTGAAGGACAGAGCTTAAAGACTCCAGTAATAACACAGACTGCCTTTTATTTGGTGCTCACTGCATGGGACCCTCACATCCATTAGATAATGGAATCTTCACACCAACACTATTGTTACAGAACAGACCGGGGAGGGGCGAGTGAATGATATACTATTTCCGAAAGGACCCCCCGCTTTTTCTCTGGGGGTTCCTCCCCTGTACTAGGTGCCCACTGCCCACTGCCAGAGGAAAGACGTCTCTCAATGCTAGAGACTAGTGAAAAGGAAAGAAACTATTTTTTAAAAAGTTATACAGACTTAGGGTAATGACTTAATGTCTTCATTAAAATACTAAAGTTCTTTAGAATACCCACAAATGCACACAGTCCTTCCTTCTTCCTTTTGCCCAGTCCAGGGTGCTGTATCTCAGGAAAAGAAGTAGAAGTCCATGGTTCAGGCAGCCCCTCGGTTCCGGAGCCATCCGCTGTGTTGCTGCCGTGATCTCCAGTTAATTCAAAGCCATGTAGCACCTTCTCATGGCCCACCAGCAAGAGTTCTTTCACCCCTTTTCTTCCAGGCAAAGTCTCTCCTGCTGCCTAAGCCATGTGGCAAAAGGGAGCACCCCAAAGCTGTGTGGTCCTAACTCTCACCCAAGCCGCTTGGTCCCCACTCCTGGTATGGCTGCCGCACCTGGGTTTAATCCCTGAGCCAATCTTCCTCTGCAGCCCCATTTCCAACTCTTCCTACAATCAGTTACACCTGCCAGCATTCCTATATTCTTCCAGCTTTACCGGGCTGCCATAATAAGTCCAGGCAGGCATGGCCCCATAGCGTGGAACCAATCATTTCCAACCTCTTATGCAGGCACTGTAACCAGAGGGAGTTGCCTCTCAGTTACATCTTGGGTTGAAGTCACTCCCATCCCTTGGTTCAAAGCATGGCCACAGCTATTTAACATAGCTATGAAACCAGTTAAAGGTTATAGATATGTTAAATGATCATGCCAGAGGTTAGCTGCAAAGCTCTTGCTATACCGAACAGCTCTCAATGGCCCTGCTCCATGTGCCCCATCCCCCAGCTCAGACTTGTGGGGGTGAGGACATTATATATATATATTTTTTTCTAATATTTCCTGGACACCCTGAGTTCTGGACCCCATTACAAGTCCCTATTTGCCCCCCCTTGGCTGAACCCTGTTATGCTATCAGATAGGTATTGTTAAACTCATTTTATGATTTAGGAAACTGAAATTCAGAATGGTGAAGTGATTTGTCAAGGTCATAGGGTAAGTTCAATGGCAAAGGAAGAAATTAAATTCAGATCTAACTTGACACCCAGGCTCATTCTCCAAGTTCTGTACTCGGTTGATCCAAACAGGGGAGAATGTTCAGTGGAATTGCGAAGAGTAAGACCATATCCATGTTTTTCTACCTTCTTTCTAATCACTAAAGTCAAGGATATGCTCATGCACAGCTCACCATGTGTAGTAGGCATCACTGTGGTTCACCAGCGTCCAGTGTTCCAGCCTTTGCAGGCACGTGGAAGAGTGTTTACCCCTCAGCCCCTGGTTGCTGTGTAGGTTCTGCGAACTGTTTGAGCTGCAGCAGTCAATAACCTGCCCCTTGGGGTGGGGGCAATGAAAAGCACGATTCTTCTATTTTGCCCTCCTCATCCTGACAGCAGTGCACCTCTAACCCTGTTCTATTTTCATGGCTTCAAGACATGAATATTTTTGACCTTTCTGAAAGTCAGAAGTGTGAAATCAGTTTCACTGAGCTAAAGTCAAGGTATCAGCAGGCCTGAATTCCTTCTGGAAGCTCCCGGGAAGAATGTCTCCTCGCCTCTTCCAGTTTCTAGAGATTGCCTACATTCTTCGGCCCCTTTTCCTCCTCCAAGGGTTGCACTCCAACCTGTGTTCCTGTCCTCTCTCTGACTCTGGTCCTCCTGCTTCACCCTTTTGATTCTGTTGAGCCTATCTAGATCATTCAGGATAAGCTCTCCATCTTAAAATTCTTAACCTAATGCATCTTGCAAAGTCCCTTTTACCACATAAGGTAATAGTCACAGGTTCTGGGGATCAAGGCATACACATCTTTGGGGGCTGCTATGCAGCCTACCATGATACTTAAAGAAATTTTGAGCAAAGTCATAAACAGAGTATGGGGGGAAGCCCTAAGATAAGAACACAACTTATATTGGAGTGGAACGTAAGGAAAAAGAGTAAAAAATATATATATATTCTGGACAGAAAGAGGAGCAAGATTTGAAGACCAGTGGGGGGAAAAAATCCAAGTCAGGAACAAATAGAAAATTTCCATGTCAAAATATGCTAAGGATTTACTTATCATTATTTCTCCATATCACTAGTGAGGCAGGGGATTAGTAAATTAATAAATAAACTCAAGTTTATTACATAAATAAATTGCTGTATACAAGTATGCTTTCACTGTATACTCTAGTTAAATTATGTAATGTGTAATTGGTCATTATAAGACAAATATATGTTTTACTGTTGTTTTTCTAAAGTCCAGTGCAATATAACCCCACTAGGTATTGAAACGAATAGATTTCTTAACTGAGCATTATCTGAGTATTTTGGTCAATGTTTTAAAACTCAGAGTTGACAGGATAAGAAGGTAAAACACCTTTTGATGCTTTTTAAATATAGCTTATCATTATGTCAGTAAAATATAATGATAATAAGACCCAGGCCAATTCAAGAAGCAAGAGAAACCAGCAAGCAAGCCATTGCAGTCCAAGTTGAGAACTACTAGCATAGTCCAAGTTGAGAGCTACTGGCATAGTCCAAGTTGAAAACTGCTGGCATCAAGAACACTGCTGGTATTGAGCTATCTTTCATTTGTAGAAAATTGGAATAGAGAAACAGGTCAAAGACATCACACAGAAGGAAAAATACAAATATAGAATGAAAGGCATTCTTGAGCAGGGTTGCTTACATTTAATGGGTGTATAACTCACTTGGGGATCTTGTTTAAATGCAGCTTCTGATCCGGTAGGTCAGGGGTTGAGCCTGAAATTCTGCATTTCAGGTAAATCCAGGTGATGCCAATACTGCTAGTCAGCAGATTATATTCTGAGTTGCAAGGGTCCAAAAATTTACAGACTTGCTCTATCAAGCAAATTAATGGTATGACGGGGAGAGGCAGGGGGAAGCAGAGTGGGAGAAGTAAGGAACTGGACTTAGGAGTCTTAAGAGACACTGCAATCAAATATAATGATTAGTGCTTGTTTGAATCTGATGTAAATAAATGAACTGTAAAGGAAGCTTTTCTGAGACAGTTGGATACTTTGATTCTGGGTTTTAAATAATTCCAAGGAATTTTTGTTCATTTTGTTAAGTGAGTTAATGGCTTACTGGTTATGCAACATAATCATTTTATATTATATTTTAGAAATGCGTGTTCAAGTACATAGGAATGAAATGCTGTAAACTACTTTGATAAAAAGAAGAAATAAAATAAAGGAAAATATTGATAATTGTTAAATATGGGTGATGGGTGAATGGGAGTATATTCTCTTTTTCTTTCCATTTGTATAATGAAAGAATTGAAATAATTTTAAGTAGAAAAGTTCCAAGTATTTATAGTAACTGAGGATGAAGGTGCCAATATCTGTATTTATCAGCCAATTGATTTTTTTTACCATGAATTCTACTCATCCTGGCCTTCTAATCACATAAGTGAATGAAGCATATTAAAAGCTGAGACCCAGTGTGGATGTTAGCAAAAACAACAAAAGCTAATCCACCTTGGATGGAGTTAGTCCACATCTCCATGAAGCACGACAATATTCAATTATCAGCTGAAGACTGGTTTTCTCATCACTAGCCAACCAACTAATCATGGCAGTTTAAGGAAACACATTCCTGGACTTCTAATTATTGCTTACTGTTTATGAAAGTTAGACATATTGGGCTATTTCTGTTATTCCAGGACAGTTTAAAGCTCTGGCTGGTATGAAATCATTTAAAACAATAAGTAGGTAGGTAAATAAATCATTTTAGAAAGTGGCTCTCTCAATCTGACCCCTGGTTCTAAGTAATTGATTTTTGCCATTCCCAAATTCAATCCATTAAATAAAAGATTGATAAATATACATGGGTATAACTACATGATCAAGATGATATTTCAAAATAGAGAAAAGATAGATTATTTAATAAACAGAGATGGGATAATGGTCAGCCATTTGGAAAATACATATAACTAGATCTTCCCTTCACTTTTCACAAAAATAAATTACTGGGGATCAAAGTTTTAAATATAACAACATAAGAGATTTATAATCTTGGAGAGAATAAGATCTTTTAAGGCCAAATGCAGACCTCAATAAACCGCAAGGAATGAGATGGATATATCTGTCTGTGTAAAACTGGAAACTCCTGCTCCTTGCGGGGGGACTTTGCTACAGTGCACATTTGACTGAGAAACTAGGAGTACTTTCTATTATGCATCCTTTTTTGTTCTTGTTATTTTGAAAAGGAAAACCATTCCTGGAAGATTCCCAGCAAACTTATCCTCAGTCCCCTGGACTAGAGTTAGGCCACATTCACATGCCCTTCCCAAGAGGAAACTGGACAGAGGGAAGTTTCTGATGTCATCAGCCTTCCTAGTTGGAGGAAACTTTGTTATCAAGGGACTCAGTTGAGGAGGGAAGGTAGCTGTTGGGTATAGGACTGCTACACTCTCACTGTAAATTCTGAGGAGTGGCAGTGAGAGAATATAGTGAAATTAATTGGCATAGTTATGGTATCTAGAATTTGTTAGGATCCTGTCTTTGTACCATATGCTAGCTCTATAAGTTTAGGCTAGCCATTCTAGTCCTTAGTTTCCTCATAAATAAAAAGAATAAATAATGCATTAGTCTAAAAATCACTGTAAAAATTAGAGATAAAGGGTATGCAAGCCTTGTATTGTGCCTGACCCGCAGAACACAATAAACAATGCCCATTACTACGTTAGAGCACTTGACCATCATCCCCAGGATGGGGTTTCTGTCCACTTACACATTTCAATCTGTTCTTATTCTTTATAGATTTATCTTCACATTCTTTTATCTCCTCATTTGCAGGGCTAATGTTTTTACAGACTGATATACATCAAAAATTTTAATTGTTTAATGGCACAGAATAGCAATTTTTAATCTTTTCCAACTCATGGCACACATAAACTAATTAGTATTAGTTTATTCTAGAATTCTGCAGCATTCCAAAAATATATATTTTTTGCCAATCTGGCAATAAAATAGGTATAACCTTGATTCATTCACATCAGATGGCTATTGTTGTGTTGACTGTTGTCATATTTTTATTTGACAGTCTCAGGGAAAAGAGAGAATTGCCCCTGACTAAAATAGTCAGGTATTGCATGTTTTAAAAATTGTGCAGCACACTGTTGAAAATCATTGGTATAACATAATGTATATAAAGTAAGACCGGTTGAAGAGTATAAATATCAAAGAATGGCAAAATATCAGTGCTTGAAATTCAAAATCTCATTTTAGTAAGAGAGAACCTAATACACAGTAGGAGTTTAATAATCTCAAGTGAATGAATAAAGTCCAGTGAGGTAAAATGAGTTTCCTGTAGCTAGTAGCTGAATACTGCAGTTCAAGGAAAATAATGACTTTAGACAAAACACTGATTTAACATGGAAAATATTTAAATTTCCCAGTGCTCCAGGAATAAGAGCTCCAGGAATGAATCCAGGATTCATTCTTAAGATTTCTAGGAGGCATCTTAGCCAAGCAGTTTGTAAATAAGCATGGGTCCTTTCTCTAAAGGCTTCTCTCTCTCACCCCTCACCCCCAAGGAGAGGCTGGCTTACTACTGCAGAGTTCTGTGCATGGTTTGGGCCAATGTTAGTCTCTCAGTGCCAGATACACCCACGCTTGGAGCATCTGCCTTGCCTTTTTCTCATGCTGAGTCCCTACAAGGACCTAGTGACCAACAGCCTGACGGTGGTGCAGACAGTTGCAGTGAGTAGAGTGGCATCCCCTGGGTGGCCAGCAGTATACTTCCTGTTTGCTCCTCACACACCCAACACTTTTCTTCGTTAACCAGGTGGGCCCCGACCCCTCTATAGTCATTTTGTTTCTGCACATTCTGTAGCTATCAGGGGTGTTAGTGGGATAAGAAAAGAAGAGATTAAGGTGCTGAAGGGGACCAGCACCCTGAAGTATGGCTTTGAAACAGACATTAGGTGGTTGCTTGTTGAGACCACTAGCTATAGTTTGTGTATTTGAATAAATTTTGATAGGCTGTAAGTGACTTTTTGTTAATAAAGGCAAAGAAGAAAACAAATCAAATTTTTCAAATTAGAACAAAAAGATACTTAAAACAAAATGATTCATAGCAGTTCAAAATAAGTGATCAAAAGTACGTTAGTTATTAATTACATAGTAAACTTAAGAACGATGAAGTAAAATTAAACTACAGTAAAATTAAGAATACTGAAGATTTTATTGATATCAAATTTCAGTTTCTTTGGTTCCCCTTATTAACAGGGTTGAATAACACCTGGCAATATTTTACTGATTACAATGCAATACCAATTGTTGAAACTTCTGCTAGTCAATTTTTTGTTTGTGGCCCTATCAAAATGATAAAAAGAAAAAGTCCTCCACAATAATAAGTTTATATCAGAAAAATATCACAAACCTTAAAAATACATGAAAGGTAAAATTCTTGATTATGTAAATGACACTACACAAATATTTTCATCCAATAGACTAGACAAGGAATTAGAAGTACTGATTTTATAATGCAAACTGGTCATAACTTTGGATAAAGTTTTACATTTTTATTGTATTTTTCCCATCACCATTTAACCAACATACACTTCCTCTCTCTTGCAATCACCACACTGTTAATTTTTCAAGTCAATCATTTTCTTGCTGTCTTCTTAGCTGTCATTTGCTGGAAGCTAACTTCTACTTTGTGGCTTTCCAATAAGTGCCTCATTTTCAGCTCCACACCATCTTTCTGCTTTCCAAGAGAAACTCCAGTTCCAATCCTTCCTCTCTCCTGCAGGGTCCAGCAGCTGGCTTTTGCTATCCTTAACTTGCAAACACTATAAACATTCAATTCTGATCTCTCTCCTCCCCAAAGTCCAGTGCCACTCACCACCTGTTTCCATCTTTCAAAATTTGGGAACCTCATTTGTCCTCTGCCATTTATTTTTTTTGTTCTCCTTGACCTCCTCATTTAAACCACTTTCTTTCTTTATTATTATTTTCTGAGATTTCAAAAGGGAGCTTAGGTTAACACAGATGTATAATATACCATATTTAATTAAAAGTTCTGCAGTATTACTTTTAAAACTACATAGTTGAAGTGTTTTATTATTAAATAAAATTCATTAATAATTTATATACATAGATTTGGAGAAATGAAATCAATGCATTCATTTAAAAATCTGTAATAGATATAATTAGTTACTTATTTTGAATATTTTTAAAGTATAATTAAAATTCCATAATTTAATAATTGTTTAGGATATGGGTACTAGAGTTTGACCTCTGGGTTTGAAAGCCAGCAACCTTACTTTTTGGCTATGAAGCTAAGTTTGTTTACAGCTCTACATCTCAACTAAAAAATTAACATAATAGTCCTATTATCATGCCAATGATTATTTGAGATAATGCCTGTAAATCATTTTGCACAGTTTCTGAAACCTAGAAATTATTCAATAAATGCTTCTTGTTATTGTTATTATTATGCTGAAGTATAAACTTAAAAAGTTAGTCCCTATGATATAATTAGAACTTTAAATGTTACATTTACTTATGTTTCAAACTTTACCAAATACTGAGAAATAATTATTTTATCCTTTAACTTTTGAGGAAATAACTGACTTAGATTCATTTTGAATGCCTTCTTTCTGTTTGGGAGTCTAAAAAGCATATAGTTTTAGCTGTAGGTTTTGCAAGCCTCATGACACAGCCCAGGTGGAAAATATTCCTTTTAATTCTTCTGACTACTGGTATTTTGTATTCATTCTAACAGTGACCTTATAGTTTAAGATATAGATTTTAGGTCAACAAATGGAAATTTAAGAGAAAAATTGTATCATTAAAGAAACCACTATTACATTAAAAACTCACTACAGTGTTCAAGCTCGGAAGGAAATCAAATTATTGTTTTCAAATGCAGTATAAACACTTGGAATTGGTTTATAAAAAGCACTTGTTAAACAACAGCCCTATGTTAGAGCTGAATGGTGAGAATACTAGACACAATATGATTTAGCGCTGACAGAAAACAATATGATTACATGATTACATTTTAGGCAAATTATATAGCTTGCATAAAAATTGCATTTTATGGCAACATATGCATTGTTTATATATATATACATATATGTGTGTATATACACACACACACACACTTTTCCATTAGTACCTTACTTAACTCAGAGGAAAATATGTTTCCATATTTATTAAGATAAAGTCCATACAGAGATTCAGTTGGTCAAATATCTATAATTTCCCCATGTCTTTTAAAAACATTGAAATTTCAAACAGTTTAGAAAATATATAAAATTACAGAGAGACGAAAAATGAACTTCTAATCCCTGACATGGCCACGAGTGAATATGAGGCTCGGACCTTTCCTATGTGTAGGTTAGGAGAATCAGAGGCAGGGTGGACTCCCAGCAGTGCTCTGTGAGCTCAAGGACAACCATCTTAGGTCAAGTCTGTGATGCGGATTTGGTAGTAATCGGGGCATGAACTTCTGGGAGGTTATGGAAATGTTCAGTTCCTTGCTCATGATGATGGTCATATATATGTATATGTACGTATACACAGTGACATACATTCATGGATATATGTGTGTGTGAAAATTCATCAGATTGTGCCCTTTAAATATGAGCAGTTCATCAATTGAACTTTAATAAACATCAGCTAAACTTCAATAAAATTGCTTGAAAAAACCTCTTCAATATTGGGAGGAAACAGTCAACCTGACAGAGAAATATGAACATTACAATACAACAACTATAACTAGATCTTGAACATATGAAGATAATTAACTTCTCATATAAGGGAAATACAAATCAAACCTCAGCTAACTGCATAACAATGACAAAAATCCCATAGTTTGGCAACACACGATGGCAAGGAAGGGTGGGAGTGAGGAACCACTTTCTTACAGTGCCAGTAAGAATGGGAAGAAAATGATAAGACCCTAAGGAGGCCAGTTTGGCAATGTCTTCCCCAGTTTCTACCAAAATGACAAACGTATTTAATTTTGATTCCGCAGTCATTCTCTGGGGAATGCAGTCAACAGATCCCTTTACTCACAATGGATGGTCTCTGCCAATGTGCCGCACTGTTTTTATTAACAGGAGACTGGAGACCACTCGTGTGAGTCACGAAGACGCTGGCTAACGGAGCAGCGCTGCATCCACACAACGCTCTGCTGTGGGGAAGAGTAAGGACGCTGCGCTCTGAAGGGGAAATGTTTCCGAAACTTAATTTTAATAAAAAATAGCAATGTGTTTGGAGGACTGTTTTTAACAAAATGAGAAAACATAAGGACATATTTTTGCATTATCTTATATTTGTATACACAAATAATGAAAGAGTAGTAGAATAAAATAGTTACTTGCACAGAGGGGGAATTTGGTACATGGGGATTGGTATGGGAAGAAAAGATTTCTTTATATTTTTAAAAAATAATTTTGATTTTTTTAAATTAAGTGAATGTATTTCTAATTTTAAAATATTTAAATATATTTTGTATGTATTAAAAACTAAGTATCCCTTTTCTGTCAAGTATCTGATACGTTTGTAAGTAAGCAGGGAGCATCGCCTGATAAGCAGTGATTCAAAATTTATGTTCTTGCAATCCTTAATGAAAGGTTTCTTTCCCAAAGTTACTTTAAGAATTTTGTATTTTCAGAGACATAGCTGTATTTATATCTAAATACAGTTAAACAACAAAACTTAATTTCAAAGGACCTATAGAATTATCCTACAATGACCTTATGAACAATGAGGTTGTACTTACTCATGCTGTAGAACAATGATTTTCAACCAGTGTGCCGTGAGAATTTTTAAAACATGCAGTACCTGGTTGTCGTAGAAATATGAAAAGATGCCCACAACCCCCTTTTTAAAAGGAAGTAATTTGGTCTTAACTGCAGAAGCAATTAGCTTATATTAGGGAGTAATGTTCCATAAAATTAATTTTTAAAATAAATTTGATTTTTACCTCTCAAGTACCAGATTGATCTTATATTCAGCAAGTCAGCTTCTATGGTGATAGAAATCAAGTGATTCTACTTCAGGGTTTTCATTTAAATAGAAAACCAGCATAGCCCAAAGACCAAATGTCACCTTTCAGCTGATCTTGCTTTTTAAAGTGATTCCTTCCTACATAATCGCCGTTGAGTAGATACTTGACATTTATTCTTCCATTCAACTCAGAATCCTTGATGAGCTCATTTACTTTTCATCCACATGGCTGGATTGCTGGGAAGATGGTGTGAAGCTCTCCTTAATCTGAAAATTAAATCAAATCTTTTCCATTTTGAGCTTGAAATTCAAAGCATCAATGACCATTAACAATCAGTGAGTTAAATTTGTCTGATAATCAGTGATTTTATACAAGGTGACATATCCATTTTGGGAGTATTTCCCTTTCCTAGCAGCTTTCAGTGCAAATCAAAACTCCAATAATTTGTGTGCTAACATGCCTCCTAGCCCCAAGTGGGAAAGGTGAACCCTGGTTGACAAAGGGGGGCAAATTGCCCTATTAACTCAGCTAATGCCTCCATTTGATTTTATAAACGAATAGATAGCATTTGGTTGCAAGTATTTGTTTCTTCGAAAGAAGTCAGAGGAAAGGAAAGGTTGCTCTTTGCCCTCTGCCTCTTCTGTTCCTCACTTATCTGTTTTCTCCCTTGCAGGCAGAGAACTTCAGTTCAGTGAAAATTTTCAGTGAAAATTGGGTTGTGGAGTATAAAGATGGTTCTCACATCTCCCCTTTGCTGCATCAGCTCAGCAATGTCATGTGGCAAATTTAGATTATTTTCAGGAGTTTACGAAAAGTTCTATGGCTGTGGTCTACCATGGTCCCGGATAGAGTTCTCATGTTATTTCCTTTACAGGCTTTGATACCCAAAGCTCGCACAGTGATCAGGGAGAAGGAGGGCACTGGGTCCACACATTATGCTCTGTCTCCCCTGTGATGATGAATCTCATGGACTCACTGCATTTCAGTCCAATTACTGTCAGTATCATAAAGGATTTGGCTGGCCTTTGTCCCTGGGAGATAACTGCTAAACTCTTGGAATTTACCAAATTAGAGAAGTGACTCTGTTATGAGTCAATCAAGCATGTCAACACAATGAATCCTCGGTGAACCCTGGATACTGATACTGAGCGAACTTCCCAGTTGGCAGTACTCTGTATTGTCACACATCTGAACTGGGAGGCGACCACGTCCTGTGGATGATGAAAGCAGCTTTGCATCTGGAACCCTCTCAGGCTTCACCCTATATGTCTCTAAATTGGCTGGTTTGTGTCCCTGTACTATAGTAAAATTGTTCTGTGCGTCTTTTGAGTTAGTTATTGAGCCTAAAGTGGAGTGGGACCCTCCAAATGTGTAGCTAGATGGTCAGAGCGAGGGCGGCCCTGAGGACCGCTGAACTTGCAACTGGTGGTGAAGTGAGGTCAGCCTTACAGAGGCCTGCGCCGTCACAACGTGTGGTCTGACAAACTCGTCGTGCCGTTCTTCCCCAGCTTCCAGTCACGCTTGTCTTTGCTTATTGGAAACTAAGCACTGCAAGCGCAGCTCCTATCACAGTAAATGACCTAGGACTAGTATCACGCCTGTGAAATGCTCTTTATCTTCCCACTGGCCAGTTCTTCTGATAAGCACCTGGGAGGATATTCTAATTTTTCATAAACCAAGTTGGCTAACTTAGCAAATAACACTACACACCATTATTAAAAACGCAATCAATAACCATGAATGCTAAGTGCTAATATTTGCTAGTTGCTTCTCATGCACTACTACAGTCCTGTGAGCAGACACAGTTATTATCTTTCCTTTTACACTGAGGACACTGAGGATTAGGTTATGTAATTTGCCCAAGGTCACACATCCAGTAAAAGGAAAGGCCAAATTGGAGAGGCCGCAGTTGTACGACTGCATTACTTGAGCACTTAAACTGTATGCTCTCAGAAACTATTGTCTCCAATTATTCCAACTTGTAGGTGTATTTCTAGAACTAAGAGCACTCTTGGTTTTGGTTTTCCACAAAGTAGCTCTTGAGAGAACTAGGCTAGAAGAAAACATTAGGAGAGAAGTGGAGAAATGAAACAGGTAAGGTAAGAGAGAATCCATATAAGGTAAATTAATAAGCCTGTCACTATTATTGGTAACCGAACTCATCTTGCTTGGGAACTCTTAAGTCTGAGAAGAACTTGGGCCGCTGAGATATCTACAGAGGTTTCCCCCAATCCCACAGGTGTCCTTATACACCAAATCCTGTCAGTCCATTAAGACTGTTGTACTTCCAGCAAGCCCTGGGCGTCATGGGCGTTAGCTGCTCCTGGGCAGTGGGAAGTAGACCTTTCCCTCCCTGTAGTGGTGAGGCCTGAGAGGCTGTGGGCGAGCACTGACAAGTTCCTCATAGCCCAGTGTTTAGTGAACACATTTCAAATGCTTACTAACCACACGAGACTAAGGACGACTAAACTGAACCATGTGGATACAGAACGCCTCCATTAACGAAACAAGTTCTGTGGTTCAGTACTAGTCTATGCCCTTATATAGGAGTGTTTTGGGGATATCTCTTCTAGGAAACAATTGGGCACAAAAAATGAAAACCTTCATAATTGTTTATACCTTTGACTAAACAATCCCAATTGGTCAAAAAATAATTCTTTTTAAAATTTTATTTTTTATTGAATTTATTGGGATGACATTGGTTAATAAAATTATATAGGTACAATTCTACATCATCTGTATATTGTGTTGTGTGTTTAACATCCCAGGTCAAGTCTCCTTCCATCACCATTTATACCCCTTTTTATCTTCTTCCACCTTGAAGTATCATGAGCTATCTATGAACAAAGGTGTTCATTGTACCATTATTTTAAATAACCATACACACACACACAAAACACTAGACACAATTTAAACACTCAACATTTAGGCTGGGTTAATGAAATTATACTTCCACAAATTGAAATGCTGGCCATTAAAAAATTATACTTTAAAAAGTTGAATGACATGGGGAAATTCTTTTGACACCAGGAGAAATAGCAGAAGTAAAAAATAAAAATAAAAATTAGCACATATATATTATGGGATTTACAAATTTTTCTCTTTATTTTATATATTTTCCACATTTTCTATAAGGATAATATTATCCTTAAAGTCATTAATAAAATAAAAATGCCACACATATACACACAAATCTTAAGGTCTTTGAAATCTTTATTTTCTTATCTAAGTTACTGAGTTTGCTCTTGAGCAGAGCATGACTATAGGCTGAAATGAGGAGCAAGACGCTGAAGATCTTCCCCCCAGGTTCTATTTAGTCTTATTAGAAGCTTTTAGCTATGATTATTTGAGTAAGTTTAAATTTTTTTACTGTCTTAACATTTAACCTATATTTCTTTATCTTGATTACATGATGTTTAACCATGACTGGGTTTGTTTGTTTATTCCATTTATTCAATAAACATGTTGAAGAGCAATCAGCGTCCCAGGATGGTGTACACAAGAGGGGGGAGAGCTCACGCAACCCATGAGCACCGCAGATGCCTTGTCCTGGGCACCGCTTGAGCAGCACATCCGTGTCCCTGTGCCCCTGTCCCTACCTGCCCCCAGACTGCTGAACATTCCCACCAGAAAGTCCTTTGGATTGAGACACAAAGGCTCTAAGTGCAGCATTCCAATACAATACCTGCCTCTGATGGGCTCAAAGTAACAGCTTCTGCATTCAGGTTCTTGGGAAGTCTTCAGAGAACTTGGTAGAAATAAATCTGGTTTCTTCAGCAATTTCATCAACACTGATTTGCATCATGCTGCATGAGTAAGATATACTACCAGAGTCATTCTTTATTTTGAGCTTTAGTTCCTAAACATGTCACTACTTATTGTAAAACATATTTGTAGGAGCAGATACTTGTCATATGAATTATGACTGGAACAAAATCATTCCTCCAACTATGAAACTTGCCTACCTTTCAGAGTCTGCAGTTAAATTTGTTTCATAACCATTAAAACTATGACAGTGGTGAGGTTTGCCGACTCTTTTTTGCTTTGAGCTTCTTCTCCACCTACTAGTTATGCAATTCATAAAGAGCTATACAGTTTACTTGCAATATGTGGTTTTACTCGCCATTTGATAGTCACGAAGGTTACTAACTGTGCCATTTACTAGCTATGCATTTCTTACAGGAAACTCTAGTTCATTTATTTATAATTAGTTGATGGCTGGCTTTGTGCCAGGTGTAGTGCTAAGTGCTAGAACTACAAAGTTGGGTAAGAAACAGTCCTCATCCTCAAAGAACTTACACTGGGGAAAACACAGGTTTAGAATCAATTTTTTTATTTCTTTGTGATGAATACCAAAATGCAAGCATAACTAGTATAAGATGCTATTGATGAACCTACTTCATGTTTTGCTACTTCAAATTTCTCTTAATACCTATGATTTAACTTTTAAAGAAATGTCAGCACACAGGTATAAAACTCAGTCCCCATAGATCAAGAGTATAAAACATCAGTTTTTTATTATTCCATAGGGATTTAATATGAAGCCTTGAGTCCAGTTCCACCAGAGTTAAGAGACAGATACTCAAACTCAGTTCTTCCTGGAATTCCCCTACTCTTACTCCTTTCTTTCTCCTCCCTTATCTCTCTCTCTCTCTCTCTCACACACACACACACACACACACATACACATCCAAATATGCACACTCAAACTTAGCATTAGACTGTAGCCTATCAGGCAGAAACACTTTTGTGCTGATTTTTAAAAAAGAGTAGCTCTGTGCCAACAAAAAGCTTGACCATCCTGTCCTGTCTTCAGAAAAACCCAGGGCTGACAGAAGCATGAGGATTTGTCTCTCAGCCTATACCCGGCTTGCAGGGGAACCACGGGATCCTGTGCCTGTTTCAGCCCCACGCTTCCCATCTGCGGTCTGAGTCACACTGTGTTCGAAGTTCCATCCCCTTGTCTGCTATGTTTCCAGAACTGGCCTACAAAGGCAGACACTTGGTGTAAGAGATTAAGGGAGCCCAGCTTGACTCTACCAGCTAAGCCTCAGAGCAGGACGCAGAAATCAACTATCATATGTCTGACAGATAAGTGGCTCCGAAGAAACAACTTAATAACTGTAATATTTTAATAACATAAGTCCTTGCAATCATTCAGAGCTAAAAAGTAGCAGTTGCTACCCGCACTACCATACACTCATTGCTCTGTGCAACCAGAACCACGCTAAGCCAGTGTCTGTGCTCAGGAAACGTGGGCGCCATTTACTTCGAGGATGTAGTTGCCAGAAGACAAAAGCCCCTACACCCCAGGGCTCTCTGAGACACAAAGCCCTTTTGAATCCATGACTTTCGATTTAACCCTAATAAACTTCTAATACATGTATTATCATCATCTCTGTCTTAAGTTTGCTACGAGAAATGTTTTTTCTTTGTGATAGGTATTTCTTCCAGGAGTTAAAAACGTTAATAAATAATTAAGGTATTCAAAGGTACATTATTGTGCACATACACATACACATACACCTATGCACATGTGGGTATTTATCACTCTTCTTGAGACCCTTTTCCGCCATGAAGTGACGCACGTTAGCTGTCTGAGAGCCAGCCTATTTCAAGCTTCCTTAATGCTCCCCGTACCCTGAGGTACATCTCAGAGAGAACCTTCCGTTTCTTTCCAGGGGATGGCTGCTATTCAGCCTGTTGCTGTTTGACAATATGAACTCCATGTTGCTAGCATTTCTGATTTTCCAGGAGAAGTCATGATTCCAGATTTATAAGTGAAATCTTCCATTTTTGAAATGAAATAAAGTCACTAAAACCACTTCCCTGGGCTGGATCTGGTAGTGTTCTGTCTTGATTTTCTGGTGTGGAAATAATGGTCCAAGGCCTCTCTGCAAGGATCCTAAATATCACTTTTTAGTTTTCATCTTTAAAAATCCTGGCTTTTTTGAAAATAAAATTCTTTCATCAAGAAGATTTTGAGATTAGCAAATTAGAAAACAAAATGTTCTAATTCCACAGAAGGGCAAGAAGCTCTGTTACCTTTTGGTGCATGTTTTACCAGTCTTTATACTCTACTCATACATTTAGTTCTATTCCTATCTTATCATTTCTACAAAATTGAATCATATTGCTTTAAACTTATTTTCCTTTAATCATATTTCATGATTTTTTATATTGTTGTTTTTCTAAGACACAATTTGGAATCACTGAATAAGATTCCATTTTAAATAGAAATTACCGTAATTCAGTAGTCAGTTGCTATCACTGGAAACTTAATTTGTCCAATTTGTTTGCTATTCTTATTATTGCTATGCTGTATTACTGCTATTGCTATATTTGTGCTCATTTCTGTTATTGTCCTTAGAGTGAATTCTGAGAAATGTCATTGGAGAGTCAAAGTGTAGGAATAGTTTGATGATTTTTGGTTGATATTAGCATCTTTTAAAGTTAGACAGACTGGGGTCCAAACCTACTCTTTCCCTTATAAGCTATGAGACTGTAGGTGAATTGTTTCTGTAAACTTCAGTTTTGTATCTACAAAATGTAAATAATATAACAGAATAAGTTCTACCAGTTTATACTTCCATTAGCAATGTGGAAAGATGTACTTTTGCGATTGTTTTTCAATTTTTACTTTTTCCAATGGAACAAAGAAAAATTATATTTTATTATTTTATCACAAAGAATGTTATACATTTTTAGATATTTTGTTCATAAATTGACTCTTCTTATTTTTCTAATGGTGAATTTACCTTTCATTGGTTTTAAGGAATTATTATCAACAATGGTTTTAAGGAATTATTTTATTTCTTATAATTATATATTATATACAAACATTTTCACTTTTCTGTGGTTAAATTATTAATCTTTAATTTTTATTTTGAAATCTTATTTTAGATTAATACTTTTCAGTTTAATTTTATATTTAACTATTTAACTCATCTGAAGAATTTATTGTATAGGTGATATGAGGTACTGTGCTTGCCGAATAATCCCTTCCCTCACCATCAATTTGAACCAACATCTTTTCAATACTTCCTACTTATATGTTTCAGAATCCAGGTTTCTATTCTGTTTTCATGATCTGTCTTTTTTGCTTTTATATTTGTTATAATTTTAGAGTACTTTTGAACATCTGGAAGTGCAAGTGCTTCTATTTTTTTTGCCTATTTTGGCCTTCCAGATAAACACTAGTACCACAGTAAGCAAAACTTTAAAACCCCATTTGAACATTAACTGGAATTTATAAGTTAGCTCTGAAAGAATCGACATTTTCAGACTCAGGTCTTCCCAGTTACGCAGCACAGCTCACAGTTACCACCTCTGGCAGGAACCCACAGGGTTGTAGTCCATGCTGCTGCTCTTTAAGCTTTGACAGTCAAAGAGGCCGAAGCAGGGATGAATCGTAAGTTTGACCCCAAGGCCATAAGACCTGGATGTTTGTGGCTCCAAAGTCACAGAAGACCCTGGACTCTGGGTCATTGTTATTTTTTTGTTGCTATTAAACCTACCAGATAAAGTGCTGTTTAGTTTTTTTAATAAATAAAAATATAAAATTTTAGTTACTGTTATTGTGCCCCTCACTTTTCTTCTGCCTCAGATTTCTTTGGGGCTGTGTCAGTTACAAAGCTCCTGATAAGTTTTGCTGGACAAAAGGAACCAACAGCCTTGGCTGATGTGGCTCAGTGGATTGAGCACTGGCCTGTAAATGGGAGGGTCGCTGGTTCAATTCCCTGTCAGGGTACATGCCTGGGCTGCAGACAAGGTCCCCAGTTCGGGGCGTGCAAGAGGCTACTACTGATTGATGTTCCTCTAATAGGTTTCCCTCTCTTCCTATCTCTAAAATGAAATAAATAAAATCTTTAAAAAAAGAACCAGCAAAGACTTATTAGTAGTTTTCATAAAATGAGGCTTTTAATCAATTAGGTCAACCATAAGAAATTACTAATCTTACTATGTACAAAAAAGGCAATTTCATATTGTTCAGCTTAATGTATACTAACAATCCCTTTTGGTGTGTTTCCCTTGTGTGGTATTGTTGTTGGTGGAAATCAGACTCTTCCATGGGATTGCAAGGAAAGCATTCCATGATCGGGAGATTGTGATGTGGCAAGATAATTTATTCGGGTGGAAATCTGCTTCTGGGTTTCCAATTTCCCATCTCCTTTCATCCTGCAATGGATAAGTCCAGCCAAGAACTCAGCAAGGCTGAAATAAAAGCCAGTGTCCATAGTTTTTGCTTCATATTAAAGCTCAGTCTTTTGGAGCTCATACAGTCTGCGACAGGCCCTGGTAGCGGCTAGACCCACACGGTCGTGTGTTCTCAGGTGAGAGAGAATACATGAACACACAGGGTTAGTGCATCACCGAACAGAGAGAGAGAGGGGGGCGGATTCTTTGTTTCTCTGGGATTACATTAGCTTGCGTTTGGGACAGAGCAGGTGCTTTATCAAAAGAACCAATCAACTTCCCAAGCTTTTGTGGGCTTGGATGGGTCAACACCGTTTAGTTAGAGTGACAGACCTCTTTGGTCAAACACTTCCCCTGATGCCCCCCAACAATCCAGTATGAGAAGGAAGGGAGGAGTGTTAATTGACTTGGTGGGGAAATGCTGTAATTTCTTGGGGTGTGAAGATGTAGCTTCCTGGTAGAGCAATCAGGCTCATGCTCCCCAGTTTATTAACATCAATGTCTAATTCCCATTGCTCTTTTATTAATAATTAGCTAACTATCTATGGCAGGGGTGTCAAACTCATTTTCACCGGGGGCCATATCAGCCTTGTGGTTGCTTTCAAAGTGCCAGATGTAATTTTAGGACTGTATAAATGTAACTACTCCTTAACTACGGACAAGGAGCTCTACATTCAGCCATTGGAAGGCAACCGTGAGGCTGATGTGGCCCCCAGTGAAAATGAGTTTGACACCCCTGATCTATGTAAATGGTAGACCTTACTCCCTTTTTGCCTATGATGTATGAAAAAATGGAAAGTTTTATTTTCATAATTTTAGAGGTATTAATGCAAACATCTATCTTTCTAAAATGAAGGAAAATTGGTGCATATATGAATGTTTAGTAAAAGCTAAACTCTTCCTTCTCATACACAATTTATTCAAGAAAGAATATCCTTTCCTGTAATTTATCTGGCAGAGCTGCATAAGTAATGTTTCTACAGCATGGAACATACAATCAGTTCAGAGACTTTCTCAACTTAAGTACATCTATAAACTCTGAACTCAGCATTGCAAGTTGTCCACATCTTTCAGACCCAGCCAGCCCTTATTTCCTACCCTTTGTTCACCATTCTAGGCGCTGTGGTCCACTTTCAGGTCCCCAAACATGACAGATTTATGTGTTTATTTATTTATTTACTTACTTATTTATTTATTTATTATTTTTTACTTTTAGTTCATTGTATTGATCCCACTTCCTCTGGCTCCTTCACTATCTAAACCGAATCTTTCATCTTTCATTCAGATTCGAATCAAGATCGAGTCATTCGTAGGTGAGTGGTTATCTAACCCATAGTGCTCTTTATAGCACCCACCATAACTGACTTTTTTATGTGAAAAATTAACCAATTGTGCTGTTTGTTATTTCATTGACAAAGGCTTTACATGTGTTACATTTACCAGAGTCTTGCACAGGATGAGTTTACTAAACAAAGGCAGCGTGCCCCAAGGGACCCACGCTACAGTGAAGGAGAAACAATGTCCTGCAGGGGGCATGCTGAAGAGCGGGCAAGCTAGAGAAAGACCGCTGAAGCAGTTCATCTCCTTCGTAATTAACAAACACAGAAGGGAGAATAAAGGGAACATGTTGTTAGCTAATAAAGTTTACAATTTTATTTTCACATTTCACAATACAAATGAAAAAAAATTTTTGTCCCACTACTCCCCTCCAAAACTATTCTCTCTTTGATAGGAAGAGGGAATGTCTTATTGTCATGCTGTTAGAAAACACCCAGCGTCACAGCACCATGATCTCCTGGTGAAGTAGAACAAGTAATATAAAACTGACAGAAAGAGGCTCCCCTCCCTCCTTATCTGTCTGGTCGAGTCATTCCTGGCTGAGTGGGCACCATCTGGGACGGGCAGGAGGTCTCATCATTGGGGGCCCAGGCATCATTGGCATGTGCCCTCCCACAGGTGGCTTCATTCCAGCAGCAGGTCCCACTGGCATCATCCCAGGAGGAGGAGGACCCATCACTGGCATCATGGGAGGGCCCCCCTTATGGGGTGCTGGCATCATACTGGGGCGAGGAGGACCCCGAAGACTGAGGGAGGTGGGGGAGGTGGAATTGTTGCCCCTGCAGGGGGACCAGCAGAGAACGGAGTGGGAGGGGTCTCTCCTTGATGAAATGCTGCGGTTGTTTTGTCCGTCAGGCTCTGAGCCTGCTCTTCCATCCGTTTCTGACAGTAGCCTTTCACAATCTCTGTGTGTCTTCCTCACAGGCGGAGCGTTGTGGGTGAGGCGTGTGTCGCAGTAGTCACAATAAAACTTGAGCATGTTGTTCTGAAAGCTTCATAATTCACTCTAAATTGTATTCTGCTTATGTACTGTCTATGGTCTTGATAAAGCTTCTAACTTGAATGTATCTTCATTCACCTACCTCTGAGCTATGTAAGCAGAAATTACATTGATAAAGAAGATATGCAAGATATTCTAGGTGACTATTACAGTTTTCCTTCCTCTTGGTCTGCTGACAATTGGAATGAACAGTGGTTCAAAGTGGATGAGACGCTGGGCTCCACTGGCGAACAGGGAGTCATTGCTTCATGTTGTAGCAATGCTGCCCAATGGAACTGCCCGGACACTGCCTCATGTTACAGCCAGAACCCTACTTTTGTACCTCGATTTTCCATTTTTTCTCATCAGCAGGATCTGATTTTTGGTAAATGACTTGTTCCCTCAAGCACAGCCATGGTACGTGAAAGGGTCAGGCCCGTTTCCCAACCCGCTGGACTGCCCAGGACTCAGTTACCCCGACTGGCTTGGTAGCCCGAGGCTTTATCGAAACTCTCCCCCACCACGCACAGCAGTCATCTGGTGCCAGCCAGAATGGCCTGTGGCCAGACTGACCTTCCTGTACCCGGGAACATCCCAGCCTTTCACCTAACCCATAGTCCCGGCTCACATCCCGAAACCCTGAGGCACCCGCCCAAAAGAACAAGAGACTAACCGCTCCCCTATCCCCTCACAAACCCCTAGCTATTTCTTTTTAAAACCCCGTTCTTGCCTTTCCCGGGGCTTCAGTTGACCCGTGGGCGCAGCATCAAATACAGGCACTTGGATCAGGTCACGCGGCTCCTCCCGCGTCTTCCTCTCCTGCATTTCTAACTGTAGGAGATATCCTTTCTGAGGCAGAATGAGCCATTGATCCAGGAAAGGGCATGTTCCACCAGCGAAGCTTTTAGACATTTGGTTTTGTTGTTGTTGTCTCAGCCTTTTTGAACTCCAGGAAAATATAACCAAATATGCAAAACAGGAAAGTGACAAAGTATTTTCATATTTTCTTTAAAAAATGCTTTTTGTGATCAATGTTGCTGTAAGCTACACTGGTCTTGAAGACTATAAACCACACTTAGAGCTGTTTGCACTATTATCTGCTTTTTGAGTTTTAACAAATTTATTAAATAAAATTTGCCCACACTTAGGCTGCTTTAGCTTAAGTTTTAGGTCTTCCTGGCTTTAATTAAAGGAGAATCATTAATATTCTCTACAAGGTTTTTAACTGAAGTACAAATTAATCAAATGATGAGAATGGTTTGGCTGGAGCAGTCACATAATGTTATCATTAATTATTTGCATCTTTTTTATTATTGTGTATTAAAATAGTGATTATACTTGTCCTCACATTTCAAAATATTTTCAGACGTTTCTGAAACTGCTGGACGTGAAGTAGAGCTGCTGGGTGTGTCATTTCATTTGACATCCTTCATTCCTGTCTCATAGATGAGATCACAGATAACATGCCCATTATTCCAGTGAGAGGAAGACTGTAAGGTTGCTACTTAAAGATGTAACGTGATCTAGGCAACGCTACCATTTTCTTAAATATTTAGAAAAATGGGCAAAACCTGCAGGACTTTAAAAAATCTTACTGTGTTTGTATGATGTCATAATTTGATAACTGATCTGTTTTACCCTGTAGTAGAATTAAGCAAAAATAATCTGGGAAATAATATGTATGAGAGGGTTTCCAAGCACTCGTTTTATTTTCAGATTTCCTTTTATCCTTTGATGGCTGCAGGGAAGTCTCTTCTGCTATGCATACCTTTTAATCTTGGAGTTTAGAGAATTGTTTTCTTCTCTCTCTCTCTCTCTTTTTTCCCCCTAAGCCCCACTCTTCACAACGAAGCCAGAAGTGTGGCGGGAAGGTGTGATTTTTAATTTACACCAGAGCCTCGCAAATAATGACTTTTCACACCCTCCTCTTGCTGTTTAGCCGAGAGGAGAGAGGAGAGGTTCTGTGGCTACTGCTGCAGTAGCAGATTACATCCAGTGCTGTGATTCTGATAGGCGCTCTTCTGTATTTAACCCTCATTTTCAGTTTTGCAACTTGGCGTTTGTGAATACTTATGAGTATGTGCCTTATTTATACTCGTTGTCTAGGAAGTGATTTTTAAAGGCTGTTATTCTTTCAGATTGTCAAGTATGAAAGATAAATGTTTTTCCCTTTCACCACCAGTCTGTGATGTGGAAATTCAAATACATAAAAGTGAAAAAATACAATATTAACTTTGAGAACTTCTAGCAACAAAAGTTAAACACAGGATCTAATAAACACTTTAATCTTTCCTTATGATTTGATTTCTCTATGAATAGATTTTCCTGTCTTTATAGAAGAATCACTGTTACAAGAAAATCTATATCATTTGGACTGAAAGATGAAATTGAAAGGAATATTAAA
This sequence comes from Trachops cirrhosus, assembly GCA_028533065.1. Lineage (NCBI taxonomy): Eukaryota > Metazoa > Chordata > Mammalia > Chiroptera > Phyllostomidae > Trachops > Trachops cirrhosus. The sequence continues at coordinate 166,629,259 of CM052541.1, read as the reverse complement.
ATGCTTTAAGTTTTTTCAGTTTCTCCCTAGTGCATTAAAAGTAATTTGGATTGAATTATAAAAAATAAAGGGAATGAGCTGCCTAAGTAAAAAAGGAAAAATTCTAGAAATTGGTGTACTTGTTTTAAATTTTCTTAGTGGTTAGAGAATAATAGTGACATGCAAACATAACTGAATAGTTGAAGATTACTTTAAACAATGTATGTGTTTCTTTCTCTTACAATTATTGATACATTTATTTTCCCATTTTGAGTCTGCCCAACTAAATTTTTAAAAGTATTTTCTCAATCAATGCATTAGTTTTCCCTAGTTATTTTAACAATCATAATGGTGTTTAATAAAGTTCTAGAACTGAATGGAATATACTCTTATTGGAAGAAAGGAAGGACGGAGAAATCTGGCCCTACTTCCCCGCCTTCCTAACCCAGAGCAATCAGAAGCAGCTACAAGTTCTTTTCCAGCTGGGGAGCAGCAAGGGGTTAACCAGTCTTGGTTTACTAAGTATCTTTGTCAGGCTTTTATCTGATTCTTCCCCCCTTCCTCCCCCTGCCTGCCCCTTTTGTAAATGTCAACCACTTCCTGATGAGCCTAGTAGTGGTGAATTTCACACCTTTCTTTTCTTTGTGAAAAACCCTGGGTGTTAATGGTACAGGATTGGGTACCATTGTAGTCTCTGGCTGTCTGTTAGTAAAGCTGAGGGTTGCCTGTGGAAAAAAGTAGGAGAAGGTGAAGAAATTTGAGCAATGAGACTAGGAAATAGGTTCAAATTGGTCTCCTTTTTCAAATGAGTTTTTGTTTTATTGGCAACTTTTAGACATGTATTCGGAAAACAGTAATTTGAAAGAAGTTTAGGATTGAGAAGTCAAAAAAGAGTCTGCCAAAGGAGGGAGCTGAGATTAAAGAGCCGATTGGTAAAAAAAATAAAATAAAATAGAACAACTATCAGAAAGAAAAATTAAAGAATCCTTCTCTGACTTTTACTCTGCAGGTGCGTTTATTTCCAGGACACAGCAATGGAAGCTTGGTCAGTTAACCAGGTCTGCAGGTGGTTGGTGGAGGAAAATTTAGGAGAACTAGTTCATAGGTTTCAAGGTGAGTTGTTTACACTTTTTAAAAAATGGTCCTTGAGCAGCATAGCTATTGAGTGTCCTTTGTTATTGATAATTGCTTTTTGTTGCCTTTTGCATGCGAGTGTGGGTGCGGAGTTGCTGCTGTGAGGAGCCTGCATTTCTTGACTGACTGTGGCTGTGTGCATTGATGTAGCATTCACAGAATATAATACTTCAAAAAGAACTCAGATAAAATGAAGCCTTAAGAGTTACTTAAAATACATAGTTGATATTATTTGATACTACTTTTGTCCTTAAATAATGCAGCTTTTTTTTGTGCAGAGCTGGACTTACAAGGTTGGAATATTGCCTGGCAGGTGCTATTGGAAATAATTTCCTGAGATTTGTTTTCCTTACAAAAAACAATGCCTGTTAGGGAGAATCAGAAAGGAAGAAGCAATAATGTGAAAGGAATGAGATTTTATTGTGACTTTAAACTTTCTTAGCAGCAGATATCCATTTGGAACTGTGCACCATCAGTGTTCTCTCTTTGTTAAAAATACATAACATTTTATAACCTCAGAGGACAAATTTAGAGGATACTTTTAACACCAGAAATAGTTTTTTTTCTTGGCATGTTGTGTTTTGCAGAGTTTTCCTAGGCAGGCATATAGAAACTTTTTCTTTTTCCCAGAGGAAGAAGTCAGTGGGGCTGCTCTCCTAGCACTTAATGATCGGATGGTTCAGCAACTGGTAAAGAAAATTGGGCACCAGGCTGTTCTGATGGATTTAATTAAAAAATATAAGCAGAAGAGCCAAGGACTGAAGTCCCTTGGAAGTTCTGGAGAAACAGCCCTGGTCACGCAAGCAGCAGCAGCCCCGGAGTTCACGTAAGTGCTTTCGTGCATTCCTTATCTTCCATGCCCGCCATTTGCAGTTCAAACCTCTTGGAAGATTGTGTCCATTTTCAGCTAGCTTGCATGTACAGTATTTCTAACAGCTGCATAAAGAACACTTTTTGTAAACTCTTATGAATCAGGATACATTTTTTTAATGCACCACTTTTTAAACACTAAGTCCCAGTTGTTAGCGCAGTCCTGTAAGCCCGGAGTTCCTCTATAGGAAGCTCTGTAACGAGCAGTTGAAATGCTCATACAACATGAGTGGAAATGGACCTTTGCCCCTTAGATCTTAAAATCAGGGGTTGGGAAAGGCGTTTTTGCTGCTTCTTTGCTTTTCCCTAAATGATTTATTTATGTATGTGTATGTTTATTTGCCAAGGATTCCTAATAGTAGCTTGTGTATATTCCCTAGAGGCCTATACAATACAATTTACTAGAGGCCTTCACAATATAATTTGCTAAAGACTTTTGCTGAAAGGACTTTCAGTTTCTCAAGAGTCTTGTTGGAATGCTGAGTGCTATGATAGCATCCCACAAAAATCATGTAGAAAAATGTGTGGTGGCTTTGAGGTTTAGAGATGTTTTCATTAGTTTGTTTTTTTACCACTGACTTTTATAATGAAAAGGAATGATAACAGGAATTTTAAAATTAAAATATTCATTCTACAGATCTGTGCCCCAGGATCATTCCAGACATTCTGATTTGGTTTTTCCCTATTCTGAGACTTTTTGCAAGGTTTCTAATGTTAAATAATTGCTGCACACCAATTATTCATTGATTTTAAAAATAAGATTGTGATGTTCGTTGAAATCAATTCTGTTTGTTTAGTTTTTTTCAGATGATATCTGTACTAATACATATTTCTGCCTTGTTGTCTCATAAGCAATATAAGGTTAGAGAGACCTGGATTAAATAATTTGATTTCTAGAATAGTTGGGTATTTGGGTCATGGAGTGGATGGGTGGGCATGAAGGGATGGCCCACAGTTGGTCTGGAGATTCTACCATCTGGTTTGTTTGAAGGATGTCTCCTAAACACTGTTTTGACAAGTCTGTGTAAAAGTCCACTCTTTGTAAGGGAGTTTTGATGTCGCTCCAATTGCGTGTTTCCACTCCTTTCCAGCAATGGGAAGGTGAGAAACTATTTCAAACAGAGCTCAAAGTAGTTTCCTGGCATTCTCGGATGGCTTGGACTTTGAGCTGAAAGTTCTCTTCGGTGGACTGGAATCTTGATACGGCCTTAAGCACAACTTGAAAGAAAACAGACAGCCTTGTTTCCACTGCAAGACCGTTTGTAACGTTCTCTAGTAAATGAGAACCAACTGGACTGAGGGGAAATCTGGGCTTCATTCTTGGTTCTTCCGCTGCCTTGGATTGATTACGTTAAATACTGACATTCCTGCTGCTTCATCTGTAGGCTGTGGAAAGTAATACAGTACCTAATTCCATGTCAATTCACACTGATGTGAGGAGTATCAAAATCTTAGAGAAAAATCTCTCCCCCCATTCCAAACTAGCATAGTCTTGTGTTAAATATTACACATTGCTGACCTGGTTTAGAAAGCCATTTTCAAAGGTAGCCAAAACTTGAAACAGGGTTGTCCAGAGATGAATGAGTGAGGGCTTTTAACTCTACCCAGTAAGTAAGCGATTCATTTTAAGGATTGTGTTGTCTTGTATTCAGGTTAAATTATTCTGGTGCAAAGCCACAGTTGCAGAATGGCTTATTAGTTATATTTGGTTAAAGTGCTTATTGGCTTATTTGCTTATTGTCAAATATGTTGTCACTTGACAAATATATTGTCACGTGGGAATCATAATAGAAGGATGAGAATATGCAGTTTACTTAAATTCTTCCAGGAAGTGCTTAGTAAAGGTAGAAAACCTGGTGTAGTAAAAAGAACCCTGAAGCTAGATATCAAAATAATGGACTTCAACTCCCTGTTCTGGTATTTGCTACCCATCTAACCTCGGAGAATCGCCTGACTTTTCTTAGTTTCGACTGTAAAATCAAGCAAATAGAATAAATGATGCTTAAGACTCCTTCTAAAGAGTCTATAATGACATTCTAGATTGGAGAGTGCAGATAGGTTTCAACTTGAGTGCATATTTCATTTAATGGCTAATGGTTGACCTGTACCCTCTTTTGAAAAGGATTTGTAAGCCGCGTCTGGACTTTAGCATCCTGTTCAGACTTAGGCAAATGCTAGGAATCTACAATAGGTAGGAGTATTTGCACTTGCTTTTGGTTCTTGTTCTTGTTGAAGCTGGTAGAAAAATCAGTGAGCAAGAAGTTGAAAAACAGGTCAAGCTATTGAGTAGCTCGTGGTGGTGAGCGAGTTGCTTTTCCTTCTGGGCTTCAGGTGCATCTCTCAGAAAACGGGGGAATTAGTGGGTGTGGTTCTGACATCCTGAGATCTCACAGATGACAAAAGGTCCCCCAGAATGACAGCGAGTGGAGAAGGGATTTGACATAGTTTCTTTCTCTCTCTCTCTGGTGTTTTTTTTTTTCCCAAATGAGAACATTAACCAATAAAAGTAACATTCTATTATCACCATCATTTCATAAAGGAAAGGATTATCTTACTGCCACTTGTAAGTATGACTGATTGGTGAAAATAGCCTGGTGAACTGGCATCAGTCTACCTCCTGGTACGTGTGAACTGCTGAGGGAGATGACCCCAGAGCATCTTCCTTTCCGTCCTTAGTCATGACTCTGAAGTGGATCTTGGAAGTTGACATTGATCATATGTTAACTGTGGGCTGACCCCGCCCGACCCTGAGAGCCACCGTGACATCAGCGTTTGGAGCTCCTGTTGACTAGTCCCTGACCCACCTTGTCTTTCTTGGTGACAGGGATGAGCAGTCCTCCAGTCCAGCCAACCATGGGGAGCAGACTCGAACTTTCCATCCCGACGAAAACCTTGATAACGGACTAATTGACCCCAGAGTGCTGAAACAGAGGTGGGGCTGCCAGCTTCTCAACATTTAAAGCCGAATGATAATATTTGCCTTTTTTTAAAGGAGATTTCATGCATTTAAATGTATTTCTAAGTGAAGACTTTTTATTTTCCTAGAAGATAATTTTTTATTCAAGTGACAAAGATATTTGGTAAAAGGTGAAAGTTAAATTTTCTGATCTTTGTGTTGGAAAAGTGAAGTTTCAAAATTATATTATGCATCTTTCAAGTACACATTAGTGAGGAAAAAGAATGCTTTCGCTGTTGTGAACTGCCCAGGGTGATTGGCAGTGGGAACCAAGATAGAATTTATTCAGTGAATTATGTCCTATAGCATACGCCTCTGGAGGAGTCTTTGTTTTTGTTTTGAATTTTGTATTGTTGTTTGGGCCTGACTGGCCCTGATGGAGGCACTGCTTCAGTAAACATTTCCTTGTACTGTACTGCTCCCTTACCCACAGTGTTGCTTCCCATGGCTTCCGTTACCCATGAAACATAGCAAAAGAAACATTCCAGAAAGAAACAATTCATAAGTTTTCAATTGCGCACTGTTCTAAGTAGTGTGATAAATCCTTGCGTTATCCTGCTCCATCCTGCCTCGGATGTAAGTCATCCTTTTGTCCAGTGTCCCACTGTCTACCTGTCTCTTAGTTACTTAGTGGTCCTCTCAGTTTTTAGATGGACTGTCACAGTATTGTAGTGCTTGTGTTCAAGTAACTTGTATTACACTGTAGGAATTGTTCTACCTTATTATTAGTTGGTGTTGTTGATCTGTTACTGTGCCTAATTTATAAATTTAGCTTTAACCTAGATACGTATGTGTAAGAAAAAAATAAAGTCTATACATGGCCTTCTTTGGTACTGCCCACGGTTTCAGACATCCACTGGGAGTCTTGGAATGGATCCTCGGAAGATAGGCAGGACTACTGTATTCTTACCCTGGATTTAAGTGATGTAATATTTCCATAAATGGACTACATTGAAACCAAGGAAAACCACAGACCTGGAGAACCAGACCCCAGAATGTGTGTTCAGACAGTCCTGAGAGTGATTATAGGTAACGTGGTAGGCAGCCTGCGTGGCATTTCCCAGCCACTGGGCCTGTGTGGTTCATGCATCACTCATAATAATGTTTTCAGCCACTGACGAGGACATGCTTTTCCATAAAAGTTCTACCATTGAAAGGAGAAGTGCTAGCTCGAGTAGGAGAATAATTGGGTACTAGACAAGCCAGGGTGTGGTATTTGGTAGTTTTCATGAATCCTTGGCATTATCATCTCATTTAGTACACACAGCAGTCCAGCAAGGGGGACATTATTTTGTCTTTTTCGTAAATGAGTAAAATTGAGACTTAGGGAGGTCAAGGGGCTTCTCTCTATTTTTCCTAAATGGGCCATTCTCACCTCCATGTGGTTAACCACCCTCAGGTGAAGGGGGGTGGGGAGGTGAGGGGTGGTGTTAGCTCAGGGAACCAAAGGCATCAGCCTCAGGCCCCAGCACCGCACGGGTGCAGGGAAGAGCTATTCCTTTGATCAGAAGTGTTGCAAAACGGGCATCTGGGCTTTGGTCTGCGCTGTTCTCTTTCTTCTCCATCACCTTCAACCTTGCACTCTCACCCCGGGCACCAAGGCCCGAGCTCCTCAGGATCTCCCAATGTTAGGGCTCATCTTCCTCCACGCCAGTGGCTCCTGTTTGGGGTGGGGAACAAGAAGGTGAAAAGTGATGGCCTACGTGAGAATCACTTCCATTGTCTTTATGGTCTGAACATGTATTTTTTGGTGGCTTCATCCACCTCCTTTCTGCTCGTGGGTGCTTGTAGATTCTGAGTGTTTTCCTTTAGTGTGGCTCCAGGTGTGCAAGGTAAACCATGAGTTCTCAACTACCCCTTCCACCATAAAGCTTCCAAAGGGAACCAGTCCCTTCTCCAGGTGTTCTTGTGTGAACGGAGATGGGAAAAACAAAAACATCCTAGTGATGTGGCCCTAGAACCACTGTGAGTAATAATGATACTGTCCCCATGGTTCTCTTGCAAGCATTAAAAATAGATAATGCCTTCCTTGGCTGGGTAGCTCAGTTGGTTAGAGCATGATTCCAGTATGCTAAAGTTGCAGGTTTAATCCCCAGTCAAGGCACATATGAGAGTCAACCAAAGAATGAGTAAATAAAGCAATAAAACAATGTTTCTCTCTCTCTCCCCCTCTCACTCTCAAATCAATGAATAAAAAAATGGATAATGCCTGCGTAGCACGAGCTCAGTGGAAGCACGTGGAAGGCACTCGGAGTGCCACCGTGTGCATAGCACTGCTCCCCGTGGGATTTCCTCTTTCCTTAGGACTTCTTTCTTCTCTCTCCTGCAGCCAGTGAGAGATGCCGGTGGCCCCTTATATTCACGTAGGTCTCTTTTCTAAGCCCTCTGACGGGGTTCCATCCTCAGCATGGTCCTGAGATACTGGCAGGGCAGGGTTATTATTCCTGTGCTTTTACACAGTCAAAGGAACAGCCTTGCATTCCATGGTACTTCTCCTTGTTCACAGTACGTAGTGAGAGGGAGAAGAAAGTAGGACTGTCTCAGAAGTGAAGAGATCGTGTGGAACCCGGCCCGTGGGGTCTGTGTGTTGTGGCTGCGACGAACAAATTCACGTGGACTGCAGAAGTCCTGTGCAGAAAAAGGGATGGCATGGCCACTCTTTGAGTGAGAGAGGGCCCTGACCTGTGCCTGGACAGGCTTTTATTGCTTTTCTGGGCACATTACATCCAGGATGGTCCTCATTTACTATGCACAGATTCACTTTAGGTGATTACCTTTTATAGATAACAAAGGAAGGGATGTTGCTAATGCAAGGGGGAAAGTGGTTGATCTGGTTGATTCCATCCCTGGGAGGTTTATCGCAGACTTTAGGAAGTTGCTTTAAAGATATGCAGTAAACATTTGCTGCTTCAATTCAGGGTCAGGGAGTTTTAGCAAAAAGCAAGCGTCAAAGCAGCCTAGGTACAATGCAGGCCTGATTCCCCATAGGAAAGCTAATCCGTGGGTTTGGCTTCCTGTATGCTGACTTGTGCCTGTCGGTTTTCCAGTAGGGTTGGGCTACATTCACCATGCCACTCGAAACGGTTCCCTATAAAGAGAAATTGGAGGGTTTGGAACCCAGAGTCGGTACTGCCACGTCTTTCTAATTGTAAAGTCTCCCCTAACCCATTTGACCACCTGTGGCCCATCTCTATCCACAAGCACTTCAGAGTTAAACATGTCTAAAAATGAACTCATGTGCCCTGACTTCTTATATTTGGGTGCAAGAGCCACAAATCCACTCTAACTTAACACAGGGGAGTTTATTGTAAGAAAGGGATTTCATAGCACCAGGATGTGGTGCTGGGAGGCCAGGGTGGAGCCGCCGCTCCTCGGGTGGAGCCAGACGATAGCCATCTCTGTCTCTGTCTCCGTCCTGCTTCCCTCCTCTGCCCCATTCCCCTGCTTCTCTCTGGAGGATGGATTTACTCTCGTCCTCAGGACTGCTCTGGCTTCCTCAGACTGGCTGGCAGGTTGTTGTTGCCTTTCTTTTACCCACTTGCTTGTCCTTGAAGGTTCTGCTCAAAGACCCTCTTTCCGAAGTGCTTCTGTTGACATTTCAGGCCAGGCAAGGACCCTGGTCTTCTACATGTGGTGTCTCTGCTTCACTTGTAAAACTAGATAAGGAAAATGGGGACTGTAAAGCCTGCTGTCCCTCATTAGACCCAAAGCACCTCAAAGACGAAGACCATGCCTTTTTGTCATTGTAAGCACAGACCTGCACAGTCCCTGGCACAGAGAGGCTGAACAGGAGTTTTTATATTGAGCTGAGAATATGTTAGCCAGTGAAAAACAATATATCTTCTTGGGGCAGGATAAATATTTGAATAGCATCAATTTCTTTTTGGACATCTTGATGTAATTCATATTAAATATACTTTTTTAACAGAGTTAAATTCTAGAGTTTATAAGCCACTCACACATAACAGGCTATAGAGCTGATGGTGTTTGGCTACACGGTTTTTATGAAGCCAAATGTTCTCCAGGGGCAGGAAGGGATGGATGGTGGATCGAGAACTGGTATTGGGGTCCCACACACCTGGGTTGGAATTCTGATTCCTCCAAATGCCTACCAGGCGGCCTCTGCACAACTTGGATGGTAACACCCACTAGCATATGTAGTCCTTAAGTCCAAATGATGTAACAAAAAGGCAGTCATTATTCTTGTGATATTATAACAGAACCACTGGGTTCTGTTGTGCTGGGTTCTATTGCCTGCTGCCGATAAGATTTGTGATTCCCAGTGCCAGAGCCTTTTGAAAAAGAAAGAAACTAATTGTTCAAAAGTAATATAGGTTTAGAATAATGGCAGAATTCTGCCATTAAATCTTACTCCTTTAAAAACAAAAGAAACACCCACAAATGCACAGTCCTGACCAGCCTTGCCAAACCAGGCCAGGAAGAGGTACTGTCTCTCAGGGAAAGAAATAGAAGTCTGTAGCTTAGCTGGACAGATTTCCATCTGTATTCTTGCTTTTTCTAGTTGTCCATGCTTGGCTAAGCAGGCTCTTTCACTTAATCCAAAAACATTCTCACTGTAGGTTGGTGGAGGTCCTTCGGCACCTACATGGTCTCCTTCCCAGGCCTCATGGTCTAGAGAGAGCCTCACATAGATGCTACATCCTGCTCCTTTCTAATCTGTGGTTAACAGCCCGTATGGCTCAGAAAGAGAAGGCACCACTCAGGTCTCTGTTCCTCTTCTTTCAAGCCACATGGTCCAGTGCTCCAGCATGGCTAAGAGAGGGAGGGACCAGTTGTCCCAGCGTCTGTGTTTAAATCCTGGCACGGATCTTCCTCCATAACTCCATTTCCAACTCCTCCTACATTGGGTTACGTCCGTCGGCACTCTAGTCTCTTCTGCCTTTCTCAGCCGCCATTATTAGTTGGGTGAGCTTTGTTCCGAGAAGCAGAGCTAACCACCCTCCTGCTCTCCTTCAGGAGCAACAAGCCCCTCCAGCTACATCGCAGCATGGGTTAGAGTCACACCCATCTCCCTGGCTCTGAGCAGGAACAGCTATATATAACATCACTAAAACACTGGCCAAGCTGTTTAGATACACAAGGTAACTCTCAATGGCCCTGCTCTGCTCCCCTCATCCCCCAGCGATAGCTGTGGGTTTTTTTTTCCCATTTTGGGAGACCTCTAGCTCAGCGTCTTGTTACAATATCTTTTCCTATGTTCCCTAAAGTGAATATGTGCCGTCCATCCAGATTATTTGTAGACAAGCAGAAACAGAGGTTCTAGAGGCAAAATGTTCCTCTGACTTTGGCTTTTGAAAAGTCTCTGGTAAAGGTGTGTGTGTCCCGATGGGTGAGTTTCGTATCCCAAGGAAACCCCGGGGTGCTGACACAATGCTGTCTACTGAATTGCTTCCATGCCCTTTCTGGATGGAAGAATTATAATGTCTCATACGAAACATGTATTGGTGATCCATTGAGAAGAGATTTTTTTTGCAATGCTAGTCTTTATTTTTCATCCACATTATTTAAAACTTTTCCTTTCTCTTTTAGTACAAATAAAGCATGAAATCAAATAAGCAGGTAGAGATTTCCTAAATGTCACTTTTAAAACACTTCACTTGAACTTTTAGTAGATGTGTGCAGATGTTTTGCTTCTGCCTTTGGGCATAATTATAAATTAGTCACGGTTTCACGCATATTTAAAAATTATTTTAATGACATTTTTAGCGTCTGGCTACTGCTACAAAATGCTAGAGAATGGTCTTATCCATCTGTCCACGCTCGCTCAGTGAGGCCGATGTCAGTGGGTCAACGTGAGATATCTTGTTTGCAGGTGTGATCCTACACGCCGCTCAGTTGCCTGTGCATCTTACCCAGCACGGAAGATTCAGCACAGAAGATGACATGCGCAAGCCTAGTTACGTTTCCATTAGTGCACATTCCAGTTAGTTGTGTGGTTACTCCTCTCACTTCCTGCACGTGTGTGTCCTCCAGAGATCCAGAGCTCTGGGGGTGGGGGGCTGTGAGGAACCAGTCTGATTCACCTTTGCAGCGCATGGCAAAGAGGAGGTGATCAACAGGTTTTCATTACACGGAGGAAGAGAAGCATGACGTATTGTCTGTGGTCTCATGTAAATGGAATTAAATGTACTCCTTCCGACTTTGACTAGACCCAAATGAAATGAGGAATATTGGCTAAGATAGAATTAATAGTTCGTTCAGTGGAGGATATCTTTGGACCCAGCCAAGGAAGAGTTGCAGAATTAGGGAAATTTGGTTGGCATTAATGATAAATAATTCTCTGCCTCCTGCCCATTTCCATTATATGCAATATGAAGTCCTTAAAGAGCTCCAAAGTGAGCTTGATTTCTAATCTACTTTTCCTGTTTTGTTCAGTCTAAGAGTTACTGAATATACACCATGAGCTAGGTATTATTTAGACAGCGGTGGGCAGGTGATGCAAGTCTGTCCTTGCCTAGGGACACACAAAATTGAGTAGACAAGACAGATATGTAAGCTAATAATGGCAATATTAAGAAAGCATACAGAAATGGAAATGCACAAGTTACAAAAATAGCATAGAGGAGGGAGAAATAAGGCATTTGAAAAAGTGAGTACAGAGAAGGCCTTTGGGGAAAGCTACACAGAAACTGAGGATTTTGGAAGGTGATGAGAAATTCATTGAAAGAAATAGGGCAGGAGAGAATAAGGACATTCACAGCAAAGCAAACAGCAAGCGCAGATACCAAACACCTGAAATAGCACAGGAGATTCTGTTCGGAGTATGTATTTTTGGAAGGTGAGAGATAGAGGCAGAGGAAATGGAGTTGCTGGAAAGGGTGGGAGGTGCTGTTAGGGAGGTAGGGAGGCTCTGTGCTGGGCCAGTGAGCAGGGCAGCCCTGACTGTACGTGAGATTCACCTGGGGACTCCAGCAAAAGGTATCAGGGCCTAGGCCCGTGCCTCTCAAACCCTAATGTACTTGAAAGGCACTAGGAATTTTGTGAAAGTATCTACTAGGTCAGGGCTGATGCCTGAGGATCAGCATTTCTAACAAGTCCTGACAGTGCTGTTCAAGGACTACTTTTTGAGTGGCAAGACTTGAGACCACAAAGAATTTCTGGGAGTGTACAATAGACTGAATCATTCATGCCATTCAATGGTTACATTTTTAGAAAACTGGAAGATTATTATGCCTATAACGATTGGAAAAAGGTGAGTTTTGCATACTGAATTACAAAAGGCAAAACATCCAGTATGGTCAGGTATTGAATATGAAGTTTCAGCTCTCCCATATAGATCTTTAAACTTGAGACTTTCAGATTTAAGTTAAATTTCCACATTCTCCCTAATCCCAGGAATCATTCAGTGCCTGGAAAAGTATTTAATTCACCACCGATATAGTGACTGCCAAAGAGGGAAAAAAAGGAGAGAGCTTATCATAAAAAGAGAGGAGAGTGTTTTCTCCTCTTTTCTTAGTTCACTGTGTTCATTATATCTCATGCATTCTTACAAAATATGAGCTAAACCTGGTTTTTCAGGTTCCTTTACCTGAATTTGGTTAGGACTACTAAGGATTCCATGGTTGAGCCAGGTAATTAGTCTACTTAGTCTAATTTAGAAAATCTTTCTGTTTTTTGTCTTCTGCTTTGCCTTTATTCCCTCACTTTCATTCTAATCCATCTTATTAGTGAAGTGGATCAAAAGCTGCTTAGTGCCTCTGGGTAGCTGTGACTTGGAAATTTTACTATAGATTCTTCTTTTTACATGCTTAATGATCAGTCACTAACTTTAAAGTTTTAAAGTGGTTCTTACACTTAATTTTATAAACAGCCTTATTGAGGTATAATTTACATAATGTAAAGTTTACCCGTTGGAAGGGCACAGCTCAGTGAATTTTAGAAAATCTGTATGGCTGTGCACGCATGGTCACAATCCATTTTGGAACCTTCTCATCTCCCCCAAATTTCCCTCATGCCCTTTTGCAATCCATCTTCCCTCCCACCCCCAGCCCCAGGCAACCACCCATCTGCCTTCTGTAGTTACAGTTTTCTGTAGTGTTTGGTAGAAACTTCATCTGAATAAAATCAGAGTATCTGGTACTTACTTATAATTTAGAAACCAAATTTACCTTTAAAATAGCCATGACCAACTAAGTTAAGTGGATCTTGTATTTCATTGTAACCAGCGGCAGAATACATTAGTAAGACAATTTCCTTCATCAGGTGCTAAGGTTTACTACTGTATGCCTCGCTTACTTTGCTGAATTCAACTTACTCTCCCATTGTTTGATAACCTTGTTCAGTTTTGAACTACGGATTGCATATAATTTCTTCACCATATGTAGATTCCTCCCAACTTCAGGCTTTATTCTAAAGTCTATATTATTATGACATAGTTTTCCGAGAACTACAAGTATTTATGTGTCCAAAGGCAAAGAAAACAGCTACCTAATGAGCCTTCAAACGTTTGCAGATAGATAAATGGACTGATGACGTCCGTATATTTAGGTCTCAGAAAGTGCTTCCTATCAGAAGCTCCCAGGATGTAGAAAGTGAATAATTTGCATATACTTGAAAGAGAATTTCACTCTGTGTTTTTGTTTAACAGAAGGAATGTGAAACATGTTCTAGCAGGGAATAAAGCATTACATTGGACTAAGTCCTATGTTTTACCAGAGCTCCCCTATGATGTCAGATGCATGTTAGCAGAGCGGAAATGTCCCGATCACAGCGTGAGGATAAGGATCATCGAGTTTCTCCAGGCAGACATGACTAAGTACCTGCAAGGCTCACTGTGAGTAATGACAGGGCAGGCTGTGGCTACGGGAGAGGGTCTCTTTTCAGGGTAAAATAGAATGCATTGGGAACCAACCCTTCCCAGATTTTAGATGACATATTGGTAGTAAGTCCAATGTTGCCCAGCATTTGAGTGTCTGCCTTGTTACGTGGAAAGGTTTGGAGAAGGGGAGCGTAATTTAGACTCACTGTGAAAGAAGGGATTACGCTGCTGGAATGAAAACGTCTTCCTGTTGCACCAAGCAGGTACCCCACCGCCCAGCAGTACAACGATGTGGTCAGCGCCCTGCTGCAGGCCCACCCGTTCCTGGACGCAGATGGCTGTGGCTTTGTAAGTGACCGTTTTGTTCATCTCAGTCCATTTAAAAATAACAGCCTTGCATTGTCCAGTAATGTTATGTCTCACCCACTTTACTCAGTCTCTCTCTCTCGCTCGAGCTCTCTCCTTATTTTGATACTTCCTCTGTCTTTGTGTTCTTTTATCTTTTTTTTAAATAGACATTATTTTTGAGGGATGGTACAAACGATTCTCCCAGGTACCCCCTTACTCAACACAGGCCTAGCTGCACCCATTATCAGCACCCCCATCGGAGGTGCATTTGTTACAGTTGATGTATCTACAACATTATCACCCAAAGGCCACACCACCTTAGGGTTCACTCTTGGTGATGTACATTCTATGGGTTTGGACAAATGTATGATGACACATATCTATTATTAATTGCACTATTATACAGAATATTTCCACTTCCCTAGAAAGACTCTGTGCCCCACCTATTTGTCCCTCCCTGCCGTCTTCCTTCGGTTTCTTTGTGTCCCTTTGTCATCATCTTTCTTTTCTGTGTTCAAGCTGTTCAGAAGCTCATGGGTAACAATGAGTCTCAAGGCAGGATCTTTAAGAGATGTGACACATCGAAAGAGAAGGATGTGACTGCACCTGTGTCCGTGACGATCACTGAAGTGCTCTTGCCTTCTGATCAGACCCAGCAGAGAAGCTGTCTGGCCGTGAGGCCTGGCCCTGCAGCCTCACCTGCCCCTCTCACGTGTCTGCCATCCTCAGAAACAGGCCCTGGACATGTTCCAGGGCAACAGTTTCCGACAGTTCCGGCTGCACATTAGGATCCCCAGAAATTCTGATTGAGCTGATCGGCAGAGGGGACCCTGGCATTTTTAAAACTTCTTCACATGTTTCTCATGTGTAGCCAGGGCTGATAACTGCTCGCTGCTCTAGAGTTTCAGTACAAACTTGGCTGCTGGGACCTGCCTGTCTTTTGGCGTAAAAGCCTGGCATCTTCAATGTGAATATACTTAACACCACTGAGTTGTAGTCTTCAAAACTCAGTATTTAATGACAGTGGAACTATATAGTCTGCCCTCCTTGTCTGTGAGTTTCACATCTCTGGATTTAACTAACTGTGGATTAAAAATATTGGTCAAAAGAGAAAAAATCCCACAAATTTCCAAAAGGCAAAACTTGAATTAGCTAACCACTGAGCACTATGCTGAATCCACACAGTGAAGTGATGTGGAGGCATACCCCTGTGGTAGCCTATGTGCAAATATAGGTTACATGCAAATACTGTGCCATTTTATATAAGGGCGTTGAGCATGCATGGATGGATTTTAATGAGGTGGTGGTCCTAGAACCAGTCCCTACAGATAATGAGGGATGGCTGAATATGACATAAGGAACAATAATAGGGAACTAACTATAACCATGTGTGCATAAAAAATATACTATCATTCCTTATATCTCTACATGCTGTGCATATATACATTGGTAGTTATATACAAATAAGATAGATTATCTTCTTGTACTTTATCATTGCAGATGTCTGAGAAAAATCTTTTGTGCTCGGCTTTCTTGAAGACATAGAGTAGTTCTTTGTGGTGGGGCTGTCCTAAGCATTGTAGGATATTTAGCAGCATCCCTGACACTCACTAGGAATGAGTAGTGCCCCAAACCACATGTGGTAACAACCAGCCGTGTCTCTGAACATGGCCAAGTGCATCCTGGGAGAGAACAAAATCGCTGATGATTGGGAATCACTGATCTAGATTCACTAGGTATTGACGTTGTGTCACATTTATTTTCCCTCTCTCGTATTTATTTGTTCATTTGTTTTGGCTGAGCATTTGAAAAAAAGTTGCACAGATCATTCCTAAACACTTTAACACATATCTTGCTATAAAATCTAATCAAGGTTCATGCACTGCATGTGGTTACAATGTTTGTTCAACTTTTTGTGGTCTAGGACAGCCTGGTGTTTTCTGCCGAGGTACCTGAGTAGAGAACTCACAGTGCCAGGCATATAGCAACTGGCTGAGTCATCATGTGGACAATTGCATTTGATTTGTCTTTTTCTGTTCCTATCAGACAGTTAGTGAGGAGAGTAGGAAGAGGCTGGGAAGAAGAGATTGACAATTTTAAAATGTTCCAGTGTTGATTGCTCCGATACATCCCACCAGCTCAACAGGTTTAGAAGATGCTCACAGCTACAGGAAACGAGCAAAAAAATGTATTTGCACTAGTTCATATTTCGGGGCTAAGAAAAATATAAGCCATTTGTTACTTCCGTGCTGTTGTACAACAATGATGGTGGGGTCCATACCCACAGCCTGTGGGAGGTGACGAAGCATCTCTGACTCACTCATCCCTGGGCACTTAGTCAGGGCTAAAGCTGTCCCCCAGCCTCAGCCCACAGCACACCTCAGTGGAGCTGCGGATGCTTTTATGGACCGCACTGTAGTTAAAAATACCTTCCACAAGGAGCTGCTTATTTGAGTCTTCCAAAACCTGTGCATGTGATGGGACTGATCTTTTTACTCCAATTTATAGTTGAAGAAACTAAGGCTGACAGTTCACTTGGCTACCGTGTATTAGAGCTAGACCTTGGGTCTTTCCAAAGTCTTTCCTATGTCCCGGTGCTTTCTGAAGAGCAGAAAACTCCTATTGGGACTTAAACCAGGGAACCTGGTGAGACAAAACTCATGTGCCCGATAATGGACGAATATGGTCTCAGGAACATTGAGGTTTTCCTGTGAGTAAATAGCACTCAGAAAACATGGCCAAGGTCATTTGGTGACTTACCTCCCTCTCTAGTGGACAAGACTAGGAGGCAAAACATGGGCTTGCCTGTCTGCAAAGGCTCCTTTCCTTTCCCGCACCCACTCTTGTGCCTATTCAAGCACAGTGGGGAAGAGGAGGGGCTGAGAAACAGCTTTGAGGCCTGGGCTTTAAGAAGTGTCAGGCCACTCCTCACATAATGTTACTTACCAGCCAAGGTCAGGACCCACAGTCTTGTTTCTAGTGTGTTGCTTCAACACCTCGGTCCTTCTACTTCACAGAAGACTGACACAAGGCATCCAATATTTAAAGTTTTTAAGATGCATCGAGCATTGTGCTGGATGTAGTGAGCAAAGAGGACAGGAGCCTGTCTTCCCATGCTTATAGCCTAGTGGAAGAAAGGAAGGGAGGAAAGGTAAAAAGGAGGGAAGGAAGGAGAAAGGGAGGGTGAAAAGAACCAGAAGAAAAGGAACAGAAATAGAAAAGCATCACATAAATGAGGGTAAATTACCAGTGGGCTAAGTGTTGACAAGGAAAGATGAGGGCTGATAACCAAGGGAAATGAGCAGTTAGGGAGGCTGGAAGGCAGTGGTGGCTGAGCTCAGATCTGCAGGCAGAGCAAGAGTTAACTAGATATCAGTGTTGGTGGGCAGGTGGGGAAGGGGGAGAAATATCGTTGTGTTTGAAGAAGTAGATGCTCCACAAACATTTGGGGAGGGAATGGCAATAGTGTTCACCAAAGTGACTTTCAGGGGATGACAGAAAAATCATATATGGATTGATGTATCTAATACATTCTCTGTAAATGCATCAATCCATATATGCATACACCATTATCATTTGTTTTCCAGAAATGTGAAGTACAGGGATCCTAAGGCCTGGGTAAATCTCCAAAGGCACCCAACACAGTAATTTGAAAGAGTATATGCACCCCTATGTTCACTGCAATGTTATTTACAATAGCCAGGCTATGGAAGCAACCGAGTGCCCTTCAACAAATGAGTGGATAAAAAAAGCTGTGGTGCATATATACAATGGAATATTACTTGGCCATAATAAAGAATGAAATCTTGCCATGGATGGACCTAGAGGTTTTATGCTGAGTGAAATAAGTCAATCAGAGAAAGACAAACACCACATGACTTCACTTGAATGTGGAATCTAAAGAACAATATAAATGAATGAACAAAACAGAAACAGATTCATAGATACAGAGAACAGACTGCTAGTTGCCAGAGGGGAGGGTGGTTGGGGGACTGGGTGAAAAAGTGAAGGGATTGAGAAGTGCATATTGGTAGTTAGAAAATAGTTATGGGGATGTAAAGTATAGCACGGTGAATATAGTCACCGAGATTGTAATAACTGTGTATGGTACCGGATGACTACCATCTGGGTATCCGGGGAGCACTTTGGAGAGTATGTGGTCTAACCACTGTGCTGTACAACTGAAACTAATACAGAATAATGGTGAGTGTAAACTGTAACTGAAAAAAAGAAGTTTAAAAAAAAGTGGAGCATGTTGTGAAGACAGCAGAGTAAGGTGAAAACTATCCAATTTTAGGAATTAGAGAATATAAAACCAATAGCCAGTCTAGTTACTCAACAGCTATATGGCATTGGAAAAATATTTTTATTTCTCTGACTGTTTTCTTATTAGTGATTTAGGGATTGCACTTTCTGTAGCAGTATCACAAGATTGTTGTGAGGGTAGATGCAAGGAGAGAGTTATTGTTTTTATTACTATGATTGGAAAAATTTGCAGCTCAATGGTGATAAATAAAACCTTTATTGTTTATATACCATTATTTCAATCTCCTTGAAGATTAACTGCCCTGTTTTGTTATTTTACACAGTTTCTATGGAAACGAGCCCTCAAAGATCGCTTTAAATATGTTCGAAGACCCATAGAAGATGATGAACAAGTGATGAGAAATAAGTGTAAATTTGGACACCGGAGAGGCCAGAAAAAGAAATCTCTTGCTGATACAAGATTTGATGAAATTAAAATTGTCCAGATAAAAGTAAGATTGGATCTGTAATGGTTCTGACAACTTATTGATTTGGTTCATTTGTTAAGGGATAATAAGTAAAAACATTTAAAATAATTTAAATAAAATAAGATATTCTTTTGGTGTGGTCAGAAAGCAAGAAAATCAATGGTTTTGTATAGTAAATAATGCAAATGCCAATATTTCCAAAAAAGGGCTTCCAAAACCAGTTCTGAATAGAGTTTGTTACTGAACATCTCATGCTTATTCTTTTACAACTTTCAAAAAACCTAGAGAAACCCTTGTGTTCAGGGTTCTTGAATATCTACCTGTCACCTTAAAATTTACCTTGTGCACTCACTGTTCTTACTGTTCAGAAAGTTTTTAGTAGTCATAATTAGGGTTAGGTAGCCTGCAGTTTCAAGGTGTCGGGGGGAAGGTAAGCCACATGCACGGATACAAAACTCCACAATTCCCTTTCTTTGCCCAGAAGGGGTCCCACACCAGCCAAGGTGACTGTGAGGAATGTCAGGCGGAGGACCCAGCCAGGGCCTGGAGTTTGCTCCTTCAGCAGCAGGCTTGCTGTGTATAATGTCCATGTGGGTCCCAGTATCGGAGATCCTATCAATATTCTTTACCTACCTCACAGCACCCAAATACCCTCAGAAACAAAAATGTCCTTTGCTAATAAAGCAGATTGAACTCATTAGGGAGGGTGTCCAAACTACCAAGTGTGGAGCTAAATCTCACGCTCCCCCAAATCTATCTCCAACCCAGTCCAACCTGAATATGTAAATCCTAACTCTTCACCACAAACACGTTTATGTTAGTAAATGTACTTGGTATAAGTATTCTATTTGTTTCTTCAGCTGATATATTTGCTATTAATAAGCAACATACTGGGTTATCTCAATTTTAGTAACACTATTTATAAGCTCTGGGGATAGTAACATTTTAAAGCAATATTTTGTAAATCATTCATCCAGTATCTACATAAAGAACAATTCTGCCCTGACCGGCATGGCTCCATTGGTTGAGCACCGTCCCACGGAGCAAAAGGTCAACGGTTGGGTTGCCGTTCAGGGCACATGCCTGGGTTGTGGATTTCTCCCTGTCCCTTCCCATCTCTAAAAGCAATGAAAAACATGTCCTCAGGTGAGGAGGATAAAACAAAAATAATAATAAAAATATACTACTTTGTAACTTTCACATCTTTGTAAGGGCTGGCTCCAGTGGCAGGAACAGTGCAGGCAGGCGGTCCAGTGCGGAGGCTTATCTGTGAAGTGTGGTTTGTGTGCAAGGACCCTGTACAGAAATGGTTGCTAGGTTCTGTCTTTCCATTTGGGCCCAGTTAGCCACCAGGAGCTCTTCTTCCTAGGTGCCTTCCCCCCGGCCTTCTCGGGGTTCACAAAATTAAAGAACATGACATGAAGTTGGGAGAAAGCAAGGTGGGAAATGGATTACAAAATAGTTAAGATTATGTGCTCTCTGGAGGGTGGTCCAATTTAGAAGGAGGGGTCTGGAAAGGGAGCATTTCAAGGTGTGATAACCTGAATGCACAGAAAGACTGGGCAGGGCTTGCTTAAGGCAAAGATAAGCCTTTAACTAATGAAGTTGTAGGTCTGGGACAGGACTACCTGCCGTGGCCTGCCCAGTTAGGAATTTGTGATCAGATTGCCCTGTGAAGTTACTTTCCATAAACCCCCCTTTTTATTCACAAGACAGATATAATTAGATTCTTGAAACAGTAGACTTAACTGAGTAATTTTCTAAGTCACTGACCACATTATTCAGCTTAAATGATGAAGACACTGTTTTTAAATGTTTGTAGGAATTAAATGGAACTTCCTGGCATGTAGTGAAATCTGGCATGTAGTGAAATTACACTTTATACTGTAGGGTTGTTTTGGTTTTTTTTTGTAAAAAACCTCAGGTGTTAATTAAACTTGAGTGAATCACTCTTCGCCTGGTACATTACAGTCATCACTCTGTGGCCTTTCTCTGGTTCTTTTCATTCCTTTTTGTCCCCATTCCAATCTGCCTTCTTTCCCACCTCTGTCTTTGGCAACCATTTTAATGTCTTTCATATATATCTTTTTGTTTGTGCTTCAAACAAACAAAAGTGTTTCAAAATGTGTATTGTCACTTTGGGTTTGCCTATGTTTGACTTAATGTAAATGGTTTTCTCTACCTCATTCCTGTTTCACTTTTCGCTTAAGCTCTTTAAGACTCACTCGTGGTCCTACGTGTATTCCTTGTCCACGATTGTACAGGTTATTAAGTACGCCTGGTCTCAAGCCTTGGCTGTCCCCACCAGGAACTGCAGTGCTGAGAATCCCATCACGCCTGTCTGGTTATGGATCCATCCGTGTGTTATCTCTTTGGGTTGTACCCTACAAGTGCAACGGATGGGGCGGAGGGTGTGCATGTGCTTAGTTTGACCAATTACTCTCCAAACGACTTTGTTAGGCTCACTCCCACGGTAGTGCATATCCCTGTGCTTTCTTTTCTTAGCCTACATGTTATCTAGGACAGTGATGGTAGGATTTAATAAATGCTTATAAGGTATCTCAAAGTCCTTCAAATGTTTGCTAAATAAGTCAACAAATAAATCAACTAACTTCCAGGTGTTCAATTACTAACACTGTACTTACAATGCATTTCTCTCTTAAAAACATTTTCTTTTCCTACTTACTGGGTATAGGACCTTTACATAATATCTTTAAAGTAGACTTTTAATAATGTAAGAATTACTAAATTCTCATGAAGCAGTTGTTGTGCGCTAGCTTTCTTTGGATTAGAAATAAAATGCAATCAAAAGTTATGCAAACAACTGCTCACATAATCAAATGATAATATCCACGGAGCTCCTTTGATTTCTTCCATGGCAGTTACTCTTTGTTTCTTACCTCACCTGACACATAGTGATTTACTGTCCACATACTCATTTTTATAGCCTTTTCCACAGGTGTTGTTCTCATGGTGAAAAACTGAACAAGGCAACAAAAGGTGAAGAAAAATGTTGACAGCGAAGTGCTTTTTGAATGTGGTCCGATTATTGCCGTCGGCAGATGGCAGATTTACTAATACTATGAAGTTGTATGAGTCAGCTGTGCACTTGGGAACACGGGGCAGAGTGGCAGCAGTTTCTCTGCCGACTGACAGAGACACGTGACTAAAAGCTAAGCAGAGAAACGTTTCCGGTGCCAAAGTCAATATGATGACAATGGCATTGAAAATGAGATCATTGGAATTTGGTGTGGGGAAAACCACAGCATCTAATGGAGCACTGTGCCACGGAATATAACACAAACCACATGTGTAATTTAAAAATTTCTAGTAGCTATATTTCATTTTTTAAAGTATATTTTATTGATTATGCTATTACAGTTGTTCCAGTTTTTCCCCCGTGTCCCCCTCCACCTGGTACTCCCATTCCCTCCAACAATCCCCACCCCCCACTTAGTTCATGTCCATGGGTCCTTCATATAAGTTCTTTTGCTACTCCATTACCTATACTGTCCTTAACAAACACCCGTTTATTTTGTACCTATCAATTTGTGCTTCTTAATTCCTGCAGCTTTCTCCCCATTGCTCCCTTGCCCCTCCCATCTGATAACCTTCCAGATGATCCCATATCTATATATGATCCTGTTCCTGTTTTTTGTGTTTGCTTAGTTTGTTATTTGGATTCAATTATTTATAGTTGTGTATTTATTCCCATTTTAATATTCATCATTTTGATCTCCTTTTTCTTATATAATTCCCCTTAGCATTTCATATAGTAATGGCATGGTGATGATGAACTCCTTTAGTTTTAGCTTGTCTGGGAAGCACTTTATCTGCCCCTCAATTCTAAATGATAGCTTTGTTGGATAGAGTAACCTAGGTTAGATCCTTGCTTTTCATCACTTTGAATACTTCTTGCCAGTCCCTTCTTGCCTGCAAAGTTTCTTTCGAGAAATCAGTTGACAGTCTTATGGGAACTCCTTTCTAGGTAACTGTGTTTTTCTCATGTTGCTTTTAAGATTCTCTTTAACTTTAACCTTTGGCATTTTAATTATGATGTGTCTTGTGATCCTCTTTGCTTGTCTTGTTTGGGACTTTCTGTGCTTCCTGGACTTACATGTCGATTTCCTTTACCAAATTAGGGAAGATTTCTTTCATTATTTCTTCAAATAAATTTTTAATTTCTTCCTCTTCCTTTTCTCCTCCTGGTATCCCTATGATTCAGATGTTGGCACGTTTGGAGATGTCCCAGAGTTTTCTTACACTGTCTTCATTTTTTTTGAATTCTTGTTTCATCTTGCTGTTCTGATTGAATGCTTTTTTTCTTCCTTGTGTTCTCAATCATTGATTTGATTCTCAGCTTCATCCTCTCCACTGTTGGTTCCATATAGATTTTGCTTATTTCACTTAATGCAACCTTCATTTCTGCCTGGGTCTTTTTTATGGCATTGAAGGAAATTATGGCAATGAGTTCCTGGAGCATCCTGATAACCAGTGTTTTGAATGGTGCATCTGATAGGTTGCTTATCTCCATTTCATTTAGTTCTTTTTCTAGAGTTTTACTTTGTTCTTTCATTTGGGCCCCATTTCTTTGTCTTCTCATTCTGGCAGCCTCCTTTTGTTTGTTTCTGTGTATTAGGTAGAGCTGCTTTGACTCCTTGTCTTAGTGCACCTGTTAGGTTGTATGGGGCAGAGCCTTGGGTTATTGCCAGGGTGGGGCAACTTGTATCACCGTTCTGTTGCTCTGTGTTGGGGAGGGCTCACAGAGGGGACTGTGCCACTGCCTGGCTTCTGGAGTTTTGCTGGAGAGGAAGCTGTCTTCCCACAAGCACTTTACTTTCTCCGCATATGCTGCTAGTGTCCTTCCAGCTGTTGCCCTGTGCTGAATCTTAGAGGGGGTGGGTCTGCTTGAGTCTTAAGTCAGTTGTAGGCCCTTTAATAGGACACAGTTTCTTCCACTACCCCAATCCCCACTGGTTTTTACAGCCAGAAGTTGTGGGGACTTATCTTCCTGGCGCTGGGACCCTGGGCTGGGTGGTCTGGACTAGACCTGGGGTCCCTCACTCTTGAGGTATTCCTCCTGTTGTTTATCCACCACACACAGATGTGGGATGGCCAGTTCCCAGCTCCACGCGTCTCTGTGCCACTCGTGCCTCCACTCCTCTCCACACCTCTCTGCGTCTCCACCCCTCCTACCCGTATGGATGAATGAATGTGGCTTCTTAAAATCCTTGGTTGTTGGACTTCCACACAGCTAAATTTTCTGACAATTCTGGGTGAAATTTTTTTTGGTAGCATAGCTGTATTTTTTGCTATAGTTGTGCGGGGAGGTGAGGTGTGTTTCCCTATGCCTCCATCTTGACCAGAAGTCCTTCAATAGCTATATTTTAAAAAGTAAAAAGAATCTTAGCTATAGGACCATTACATAGTGTCTTTAAAGTAGATTTTTAATACTGTACTTATAAGAATCATTAAAATTTCATAACAAGACACTTTTCAAACTTACTCAGATTGCAGGATGTACAGCAAATTATGTTTAATAAAAGTCAAGGTGAGGTATTATTTATTTATGGAGGGCATATTATAACTGTACATTTTAAACCATGCTGTGTCCTACTACTTCAAAAGCAGTCTCAATTTTCTGTTAAAAGCCAAATAAGAAATACTCTCCTTATTTCTGTTCCAGTTGTTAGCTTAGAAGTTGATGAGAGCTGAGCTTTCTGCTATTCCACCCAGCACTCTAGTAGCTGTAAGTCACTGTGGTGCTGGAGTAGAGATCACATTCAATGTTGCTCCCCAGCACTGGTATGATAAAAAAGCATGGCAAATGCTCCTTTTCCTGTTTGTTTAAATCTAATTCAAGTTAATGTTCTGGATAACGTATGCTGATTCCTTGTAAGTTATGAAGCCTGCCAATGACTCCTGCACTTCCCATCAATGTATTCATTCACTGCCATTCTTGGCTGGAAGTGATCTGTTTGTTTCATGCTTCTTTTCCTTGATGACTTCTTCAGCATGTTCCCTGTCCCTGCCTAGAGAGACAGACACCCAGCAGTCGCCTCTGCTGCAGCTGCTGTTGTGTAAGATTTAGAGATTGCTCATTCACTAGTTTTCTCATTAGAACATGGCCATTCATCTCCTCAGAGAAGTGGGGAGGGGCTACACCAAGACAGGAACCCCACCCCTGATTGTCTCAGTGCTTGGGAAAGTCACTTCCTCTTTGCGAGTCTCAGTTTGCTCTTCCGTAAAGTAAGAGATATCGACCAGATGATTTCTAAATTTTCTAAATTCCTTCCAGCTCTCATGATCCATAAATTAATCTAAAAGGTAAGAATTTTAAAGTCTGATATAGCCAGTGATTCCTTTTAATAAGGAAGGTCACTTTAATCTAGTATACAACCCACTGGCATTATGTGAATCTGACCAGCTAGAAGCTTCCTAGGAAATCCACTTTCCGTGATATTTCATGACTTGGGTGAGGATTTAGGGAAAGAAATGTATCACGTATCTAGCAGTCCATAAATGTCAATATCAGCAATTATACAACCTCTGCTGTACTGTAGTAAAAGGAAAGTTGTTTATATATTCAATAGTTATGTGGAATCTAATGAACAAACCGAACTAACCAGGAAAATGGGGACCTAATAGATGGAGAGCAGGATGACAGCTAGAAGAGGGGAGGCGAGGGGGTGAAGGGATTGAAAAAAAAGGGTTAGGGATTGAGAACATCTTTTTGGCCTTGTTAAGTTACATTCTTCTAGGACTTTGTTCACTTGGTCTAAGTCTTGTTAGTCATCCTGTGTTCACAGATAGTGGGTTTACCTGAAGCTCTCCTAACGTGCTTGTGAAGTTCTTGATGAAGGAGCACTGTAGGCTCCTTATCAACATTTTCATCCTTTACAGGTAACATCTGTTCCCACTCCGGTCAGGTGGACAGTTTGCCAAGATGCCAATGAAAGTGCAGTTTCAGCTGAGTATCCTCTCAACTAATTTTTCTAGATTTTTTTCCCTGAAAGCTTAGCTTTTTTAATGAACTATGTTGGGGCTTTCTTAGTCACTCCCACTGTCCCCAAATGTATAGTGAATATAACTGACAGTTTGATGATTTGGGAACACAAAATATACACTATAATTATTTTGAATTTGGATTATACAATGTGGTACTACTGCTGTAAAAAGGCATTGAAAAAGACAAATTGCCTCTCAAACCTTTTGAATAATTTCAAACCTTTTTATCTCTTCTTAATGTTTCATCTTCTAAAATTTGAACAAGTAGAAATAAGCATTCCTGTTAAGCGTGAACCTTCTAGATAATCTAGATTTCCTTGTAAAAGTGTATGTAGGAAATGAAGGTACTCAGATCTGTCGAGAGAACAGATAATTCCACAGTAAGTAATTAACTATCTTGATTGTTCACAAAGTTAAAGAATGTCCATTTGTTAATCACGTTCAACACTAAGTGTAATTACACATGATGCTGCTCATCTTATCAGTGCATTGTTATAATTTTATATATATACATATACATGTATAAAATGAGTGCAATACAACCTATAATTCAAGTTTTCATGAAGTGTTAAGCTGAAACTTGAAATATGGAACACTGATAATTTGACATTATTTTTCAGGAAGAAGGTATTTGTTTAGATTCTGAGATAGATGAACATATTAGCTGGTTTCAGCAAGAATATGTGAAAACAGAAAGAGACTGGGGAGAAATTGATAAGAGGATGAGCCAGACTTTGCCAATAAGAAGGAAGCTGATTGGCAGCAGAACGCCTGTGAAGGACATTCTTAAAATGTTTCCTTTCTTGAAGTGCCCTTATCAGGTATCTTTACTCGCTTATAATACTCTCTGATTATACTGTCCAAATTGATTTGTCTCTTTCCTCTTCAAGTGGTAACAGCACTACATAACAAGTGTGAATCTCAATAGGCTACAACTAGGACCATTTGCTGAGAATTTCTGGAACCTATTTCTAGTAACATGCACGGGCCGCCTCAGATTTAGAGAGTTCCCTGACGTTGGACATGTTGTTGGAGGCTGGGGACAACCACTTCGGATTATTTTGGAAGTGTGAAACATTTTCCTTTTGCATCCACTTAGAAAATCAAAATAGTTTATTAAGGAGCTGTCAGTATGCAATATTAGTCAAAATCTATTTCCTTATGATCCCAAATGACTTCATAAAGTGACCCTACAATATATGAAGTCTACGGGGCAATTCAAATACTCTGCCTTCTAGGTGGCCATTGGAGGCTCCTATCACAATTGCAGTGGAATTTTAGCTGTAGTAGTATATAATGAAAGATTCATCAGAGTTTTTACCTGAGTGCACATTTCATAGAAGAATTCTTTGGGTGCAATCAAAATGAAGTTTTGCATATTTTTCTTTTTCCAAAAAAATCCCCACAAAAATAAGGACTTTTCTGCAGTTTTATTTTATTTTTATAATAATGCCAATAGCAGACATCTGAACTTACTATGTAGCAAGGATGTTCTTATCACTGTACAGCAACCCTACCTATCTAATCCTCAGCAACCCCACCTTGATTATTGCTTGCTTTCTCTTAACATGGTTTCGTAATGGTAATGACTGTACTGAATAAAGTTGTCGACTTCTTGTTTTAAATAAAGAGCTACACATTTCAGGTTTCTTCAGGAAGTACCTCCCTAACTCGGTGATTTGCAACTATCTGGGATTTTCAATTGATAAAAACCTCGTTGTACTTCCTAAAATAAAAGCAAACTTGACCTTACTTACAAATAGCCAGTTAACAAACAATTCCTATAGTTCCTAGAGCTGCCCCTGCTACAAATCACCGCCCACCACTTGTGGCTACCACCACTGTGAACACACTCAGAGCTTAGGTAGCTGTGGACACAGGTGTGTCGAGAAAAGCAGCTGGTGTGGGAAGCGGGTCCTAGGAGTTTACACGGACTCTCTCTCACCACCTGTAAGCATCAACCTCCTACCCTCAAAATTTTCTCTCGACATAAAATTAAAAAACAGATACTTTATTAGACTACCTAAAATATTATCAGCTAGGAATGTTACTGAGACCTATTGGATGTGGCACAAGTAGGAGGAAGTTGAGGAAGGCAAAATACCAGACACAAATTTAAACAATTCTCCAAATTTTCCAATAGATCCTTTGAGATGCTAGTTTTCACCTTACTGAGAAACAGTTTGAACAGTTTGATCACAATTTAGAACTTAAGTACATAAAAATCCCTGGCTAATATGATATGTACAACTGTATGTTAATAAGTAGAACATATATTGATTAAATTTATAGTAGAGAAACCTGGCAGATTTTATTTTAAATAAGTGATAGAAGTGAAAATTTCCAATAATGGGAGTAATTTCCAGTTACCATCTTGTGCTTCCTGATGCAATGAGAAGTGTCAGTATTCTTGCCAAAAATGCATAAATCAAGAAGAGACATCATACAAACCTAGACTAAGTAATTGGCTTCTGCCAATTATGACATTATGTCAAGGAATATGAGGAAAAACCAAGAAGCTCATTCGGACTGAAGGAGACTAAGGAGACATGATCTCTGAATCGCACAGCGTTCTGGCTCAGATCCTGAATTTATGAAGAGCGTGACCGGAACAACTGGCAAGCTTGAATGGGGTCTGTGGTTTAGATTTTCCTGATTTTGACAGTTATGCTTTGGGTGTATAGGGAGAGTGTCCTTGTATTAGGAAATACACAATGAAGAATTAAGGGGTAAGAGACCATGTTTACAGCTCACTTTCAAATGGCTCAAACATTAGCATTGGGAGAAGATGCATGAAGGGCATCTGTCGGCTCTGCTATCTCGGTAATACAAGTAATTTCAAGTTTACTTTAATGTAAACTTGAAAATAAAAGGTAATAAGATTCCTAGCCTGTCTGTGTCCAGGAAAGTGCAGGAAGATTCACTGCCTTCACGCTCCACTTCCCAACTCCCTGCTGAGAATCCCTGTGTAGGGCATTAATCTAGATCAACGGTCCCGCAAGGGCTGCCTGGTAACAGAACTGCTATGCGTTTATGAGACTGTGCATTCTGGTTTCTGGGTAACCTTTGGACCTTATCTTTGGGCCATGGGTGACCTACCAAAATAGGAAAGAAATGATGAGAACTGGTGGGCAGTATGTGACTGCTTTTTATAAAGTTTTAGGGAATGTGACTATTACATTCATTCTGACTAGTGTGGATGATGAATGGTCTTATAATGCCACTTTGTCAAAAAAAAGATGAGGACGGGACAGTGCTGATAGAATTCCCGGGGTGGTGGAGGGCAGGGAAGAACTTAGCCAGTGGTGAGAAAAAGTGGTTCTGAGTAAAGGGGATGCTGTAAAGGTAAGCTGGTTCTGCTTCCACCCTGTAGTCAAGTATCCTGTGTGTACTTTGTCTTTCACGGTTTATTTCTATCTGATCTTTCAGAGTCTCTAAAGCTCTCCTTTTTCCTTATTATCCCCATGGGCACTAAGTGTCGGTATTTTTCAAGGTTTGTCTCCCAGAATGTAAGGTTTCTTCTTTTGCCTCTTGTTGGACCCTGCCAAAACATACAGTGTAGTTTACCTAAAGAACCGTAAGATCCTAGAATTTTAGTTAGGTAACCCAAATGGCTAAAATACGCACATATTCTTTGGTGTTGCAAACCACCCGCCTGTGGTGACCGCAAATGTTGTAAATGCTCACAAGTCACGAGAAAAACATACACACGGACTACCGAGTCCTGTGGAGGAATAGGGACGGCAGCTACCCTCTCAAGAGGAGGGTGCCTCCGAGTGGCCTGGCCACTCTCTCAAAGGACAGTGCCTCGAGCCGCCACCTCCATAGGCTTTTATTAGGTAGTATTGGGTAGGTGAACGGATATAGAATGTGGATTCATCGTCTAGTAGAGAAGATCAAAACAGGTAGGTAATTTACATAGGATTCAAAAATCTCATGCTGGGTTTTGGGGCTGGTCTCACCTAACAGGTACATGATTAGTCTCATTTCCTGCCAGAGCCTACACATCCAAGAGCATCTAGCAAGCAGGTCTCACAGGATTTTACATATCTTATGCCCCAAGTCTAATTTACCCCAGGTGTCCACTGATTCTGGTCTGAGCCTCACCGTCCCTGCTATTTTCGCAGGCCCCAAGTCCCGTGAAGGAGATAAAGGCAGCCAGGAGACTTGGATTTCTCACGTCCAGAACAAGGACTCAGGCTATTGTCAAAACCAAGGGGGCAGGGGTGATATCAATCACTCCCTCACTTCCACAGCCCCCTGAGTCTCTTCCCTGATGGCTTATTCCCACGTGATCGTGTCTGTCTTAGGTCCATTCTTTCCAGAGAATGGTTGCCCGTCATTGACTATCCGACCAAGCTGAAGGGAATAGCAGAGCAGGCAGTGCCCATGTTCAGGGAAATAAGTTTTGTCTCCTTAGGCCTCCCAGTTCTCGGAGGTTTCTCACTCAGCCTTAGCCACAGGGGGTTACAGCTCTTGAAACCAGGCAGGGTGGACACCACACTTTGGAACCCTCATCCAGTTGAGTCTGCATCCATGGTTTCCTTTTATGGGCTCCGAAGTTTGCCATGCCTGTTACCTATCTCTTCCTATCCACTCCAGGCTTTCATTCTTTTCTCCTCCTCTGTCTTAAGTCTTCTCCACTGAAGCTACTCAGATGCCTCATATGTATTTTAAACTCCATTCAAAGTGTAAAATAATCCTAAAGGGTTATTTACTTCCCTTCCATTAGTTTTTTAGTGATCTGGTATCTTTCTCTTCTTTCAGATGTTCAGAGAATTTCAAGTTCTTACAAGAACAGATATTTATAAGAAAACAAGACACATTTTGGAATCCTATTCAGAAAATATACTGACTTCTTTTCCAGTGGTGGACAACCCAATCAATGTCACCTTGCAAGAAAAAATGAAACAGCACACAGATGAGGACACGTTAAAACGTTGGTAAACCTGAGAGCGGAGTGATCTGGTCTCGGTTATCTGTGTAATTCAGGGTGATTGGAAAAGTTCTGCTTCGATAATACGTAAAATTTAGTGAAACATGTAGAAAAGAAGAAAGCTTCTCCAACAGGAGGTTTTGGGTATAAATATAAAAAGTCCATTTGGTACTATAAAACTATATTTAGGGAACCAATAATCTGTTAATTTCATAATCTAAATCACAAGGAAAAGCTTGATAAAAATTATCCTGGCTGAGGGACAGATGATAGAATTCTTATCTTCTCCTGGCTGAGAGCTAGGGGGGAGAACAGGGATCTTGAAAGTTCATCAGGTGGGGATGTTGGTTAAACATGGTTGTGAAACACTGAGCCAAGAAGGCTAGTTTGTTCTTTGTAGAAGGTAGTGATTTAAAAAATCTAGATGCTTTATGCTGGCTTTGCTCACAACAGTTAATACAAGCTTATTTTTACTTACCGGAGCATGTTTGCTTTGACAGATATGAAGATGACGGCCTCGTGTTTAATCCTACCAGACATTTTTGGGGATGATCCCACCCTTTTTGTCATTGTGAATGAGAAGGTACGCAGTATATCAACGATTACTGGTTTGACATTTCACATCTTCACATGTGAAGGCAGGATGGCGCTCTATTTGGAAGCATGTTCTGTCATTTTTACAAATATATGCTAAATTGCAACAAGCTCATTCATTATAATAAAATGGTTAAGTCCAGGCACCTTGCATTATTTCATTACTTTACACATCATATCCTCTTTTCTCTTCAGGTGCAAGTGTCTACACCCGTGTTAGAAGTTAAGAACCCTTTCGACACTGATGTCTGTGAATTTTCCTTGTATGTAGAGAAAGAGAGACTCTCAAAAGTGGATGACTGTGTCACGGCCTTGGCTGCTCTCGTCGCGGCCTTTCATGTATTTGGGATCCAGTGTCCAAGACGACTGTCCCAAACCCTCAACTTCCTGGAAACCCTGATTTTTGATATGCACAGTCCCTATTTCCCTTCTATGAAAGAAAAGGAGAAGGAAGTAGGATTTCAACGTTCAGTCACTTAACAGCATGCCTAGAATTTTATTAGAATTGATCTCTGGGACAGCTGAAACTTTATAAAAAATTCTTTGAATTAGGGTTGTGGTAGATATTAGAAAATCATCATGTCTCAAAGATGTGAATAAATTTAATGCCTTCTGTCTTGAACCTTAGATACTTTGTGAAAAGCTGTAATAAAATACTACTTAATTGAAGAGCTGTTTATTTTGAGTTTTAAGGAATTCTATGGTCCAAGTTGCACTTTTATGGATGCATTAGTTTTTAAAGGATACTACACTTCATATTTGCTCAGGACCTTTGGTTTAGGCTATGACCTTGCACTTAACTCAATATGCCCACCTTTGAAAGATTTAATGCCCAGGAACCGCACATTTGGGGGCTGCGGGCTGTCTCTTTGGTCTGAACGTTGCTTGGAAACATTTTGAACTTGGCGTTTTTAGAAGATGCACATACTCCCCAGTTCCTCTTTCCCCCAGCTGACCTGTGTGGCCTTGGTGTTTCCTTCAGTCACATTTGTTGAGACAAGGGCTGCTTCATTCCTGCAGGGCCCTCACTGCTGGCCAAACTCACTGGCACTGGTTCTGATCTTCTCCCACCTGTGTCTGTCTGCCAGGTCCCCTCCTGAAAGCTGCCTTTGTCTTCTGCTTCCTCCTTCCCTTGAGGTGCAGAACTGTACACCTTACTTTCCCACGTGGTTTCTGGTCTTCCCTGGCCTTGACCTCCAGCATTTGTGTTTCCCCTGGTTGCCCCTGAGGCTTGTTTGCAACTTCAAGGCAGACCTAGCTTTTCTCTGCCCAGGACCACTTGGGCACCAGCTGCTAGCTTTCAGGTGAGGGCCCTTCTTAGGTCCGCTCTCCAGCCTCTCTCAGGAGTTCTAGTCCTGGTTCCTCATCCAGCCCAGAGTCCCATGTCCTCATTCATCCAAAACCGTGGTTTTAAGATGCCCCTTGATGTCACCATCATGGTATCAATGTTACTTGCCAGTTGTGACAGATCAGATTGGCTTAGTAAAGATGCTTAAGTGTGCTAATACTTGCCACCCAATGTGATGAGCATTTTTTGGATTACTTCATAAATCAACTTTTTTAAAAGGATAAAAGGGATTCATGTAACTTACCGAAAAAATATTTTGATAACATACATCTTTAGAAATACTGCAAAACACTAATACCTTTCTCTCTGACCATTAAAATGCTTAAGTCAGTGAGATAAAAGAAAATGCTAGACAAGCTGCCCACCTCTATCTACTATGACTGTGTACTAACTACTTACTCACATGGGAATGGACAGGCAGAGTAAATAACAACTTATCATTTTCCGATAAACTAGTTCCTATTCCAGTTTCCATCTCTTCCCTTTCACTAGAATATGCCGCCTTTGGTTCTTCACCAACTTTCCTTCATTTATCCCAATTACCCCCAACACTTTTTATGTTTCACAATGTCCTATTTCTCCTCTTGCAAATGAATTTACCAAGTCCTTAAAGAGTCCTTTCCTTAAAAGTTTCACTATCTCCATGGCTTAAGTTGAATGAAAGCCTCTCTTTGTTCCTTAGGCTGCCACAAAGGGATGGGGGCGGGTCTATGGGACCTGCAGTGAAGTCTGGCTCCAAACAAAGACACAAGCTGACCACCAGGGCAGGTTCACATACGCACTATTATCTCCTTTGGTGGTGCATCTATCTCCAGTGCCTGGCTTCGCCCGGCCACTTGGTACATACGGCTGGCCTAACCTAACCTGATTTTGTCTGGGGCTGACTCCCCTGAATCTAAAAGCCGCATCACGGCAGCCTGGGCGTTTCAGCCTGCAGGCAGGTCTCATTTGTCTTGCCCAGTGTTCTCTGAAAAAAAAAAAATGCCCTTAGTTGGAAAGGTCCTACTAGCATATACCAACATGCTGTTTAGAACTGGATGTTTCCAGGAAGATTTACGTCTCCTTTGTTATACATGCTTTAAATCAGAAAGGAGAAATCCCCAATGAGTGTAAACTCTACCTGACATAAGAATATAATTTTTGAATTTTTTTGTCACTCTTCACATCCTCTGGAACAAAGTGTGACAAACAACCCGAACCCTGCAGTCATCCCACAGTGAGGTAACGCCCACGTACACGGTTGCTGTTTGATGTCGTTTCTGTTCTCCTTTGCCCCGCCTAGTTGACAAGCCTTTTGAAAAACCATACATACATAAAGAAGTATCTGCAATTAAGACTTTATTTCATTCATGTCAGATATAACAAGTGCAATTTGAATGTACAAATTCTTAGCAAAACTTAAAAAAAGGAAATGAAAACTAACAACAAAAAATTTGTTTAAGCAGACTCATGCAAAGAAATGAACAGAACACTGCAGATGTCGCTGACCCTGTATTTACCTGTAATGATGACATACGCAAAAGGCTGCTAATAGACTTCCGAAAGGGGACATCAAAGGAAATTCTACATCAGGAGAAACGAGAGCAACTAAAGACACGCAGAACCTCCCCCAGAATTCAGACAGCATGCTGCAAACTTACTTTCTACTTTTAAAAAAGACCATCAATAAGTGTTCTATCCTGAAATTAGAAATTACATCCAAAAGCCAATAAAATAATTTACCTTTTTGCCAGAAATGCACACTTGCAAAAGAAACACTACCAGCTATCATTTTATGGGTAATCAAGGGCTTTCATTTAAAGTGCATTTGTATGCTTACATATTGAGGAGAACCCAGAGAGAAAGGAATCTCTCCAAAATGCAGGTTCTTGAATAACTGTTTTGGGAAGTCACCTCCCTGATCTGTGAGCATTTAGAATCTCTGTGTCTGCTAGTGGCGCTCCCTCACACCTTGCCTTCTCTGTAAAATTGATACACTCTCTCTTCAGCCAACCCTGAAGAACCTTTGGGTTTGGAGAACACGGCAAGATCTGGGATAGAGCTCTTGACGGATTAGTGTTTCTATGAACAGAACAAGCCCTTC
This sequence comes from Trachops cirrhosus, assembly GCA_028533065.1. NCBI lineage: Eukaryota > Metazoa > Chordata > Mammalia > Chiroptera > Phyllostomidae > Trachops > Trachops cirrhosus. The sequence goes on along the minus strand of CM052541.1, from coordinate 166,594,491 downwards.
ATCGATCTCTGAAAATCACTAATTACCTCAAACAATCAGAGAAAAGCTCAAGATAATCTCATAAATAGTTTAAGATGCTTACAAACACCTCCCCCACTCACGTAACTGCATATTCCATGATATCACTGGACTCTACAAGAGTCCAGCACACCGGGCATCACGGCGTTTGAGACTGATGCCACTCAAACACATCACCTAATTTACTTCTGTTTATATATTTTTTTCAGTTCCATTATTTATATACACATTTTTGGTAATTATAATAAAGATGCTGGTGAAAGTAATTTGTTTAACATTTCATAATACGTGCAAAAGCAAAAACACAGATTTAAAGAAAAGTAATTTTTACAACTATTCGGCCTCAACAAACGATGACAAGCAGTTAGGCAATATCATGATTTGCAAAGTTATACTTGGCATAATGTTGCAATTCAAAATATGGCACGGAATTAACAGATAACCATCCCACTGGCTAAACTTAGCCAGGTTTTGACTATTTTGGTTTAGGTTGAAATTTGATTATATAAAAAGATTCCTGAAAGTATTGAAAAAGAAACAGTGTACATGAAAGAGAATTCATCAATGTTTACAAAATGCCAAAAGTTCATACTTTGCCCCATTAACCATAAATAATTAATGAAGTTCCCCTTCACCTCCCACCCCCTAGCCTCAAAAAGATTTACAAAGATAAATTTAGCTCAGTGAACAGAACCGAAAGATGACTGTTGTTAGACAGTACCTGGTTAAAAGCTCAAGCACTTTCATAAGAATTCATATATTGTCTCTGGAGGAATATAAATAATCTGATCGCATTGCTCTGTTGAGTTTTGGAGACTTCTCACTTAGGAGTTATAATTGTCCTTGTGCTTTGAATAAAACATGAGCTTTAAAGCAGAAAGCTGATGGTATTCAAAATTCACCATTTTCAAAGTTCATTGTGAGAGTTCTTCTCTGCAGCCTTGAACATCAGGATAGAATTGAAAATTTTGAGAGCAGGGCCCAGCTTAATGCTCATAATTTTAACAATGTCTGTCTGCGTCATAAGCAGAAATGCTTCTCCATCAATTTGCTGAAATGGGAGAAAAAGACAAAAGATTGTGAATTAACCGGATGTAGTGCTGTGGGAAATATTCGAAATTAGGTTATCAGCTGTCTTACACATAGCAACACTAAAACAGCACAGACAGGAGTTCATGTGTGCAAACATTTCCTGATAAATGGATCTTATCTACAACAACACCCCAGATGTGGACTGGGAGCAAAGTAAAAACTCATTCATTCATCTGAAAAATCAACTCGCAGGAAAAGGGGAGGCACCTACACCTTCCAGTGATTCCACTGACTTAGGTGCTGACTCAAGAAGAATTTAGAAAAATGCGGGGTACCTCAAATTCAGTTCCCCTCATGACAGGTTTTAATCTAAAATTAGAGATGAAAATAGGTACATAAATATTTGTGGCTGTAAACAAAGAAATTTTAGGCAAACATATCAGCTACCTACATATATATATATATATATATATATATTTATATTTACTTATAAATGCATAAATTTATATATAAATATATACATGCATAAATTAGCCTTCTATTGAATATCATGAAGAAAAAAATTGTGATGACATTTCTAGAGTGGCTACAATTACTCTTCATATGCGAAGGCAAGCAGTTACTAATAAGGGCAATCAACAGTGTAGCTGGAAGAACACGAGACTGGTGTTAAGAGCTGTGTACTCCAAGTTGGTCCTTCCTCTACTTGGGTAACTGTGAGAAATAACACCCTTTCCCTCTGCGTCTCTTCTGAGACTGAAAGTCTACGCTCCTGCATAACGGCATGCTTTGAGGTTCAACGACACACCTGTGTAAAGTCAATGTCTAGTTTAGTGGGCAGAGCAAAGGAGCAGAGTCTTTTTAAATGACTTTCAGCTCTTGGGGAATTCCACCATCTTAAAATAATCAATGCACTTCTCTTTCAGTTTCTCATTTTTGTATAAAAAGTAAATCAAGTGTTTGTTTTTGACTCAGAGTATGCTGGCAACATGGACAGCAATGTACTGTTATGGGTTCAACTGCGTCCCTCCCAAATTCCTACGTTGAAGTCCTAACCCCCCAATAAGCTCAATATGTGGTCTCATTAGGAAACAGGGTCACTGCACACTGAATTAGTTAAGAGGAGGTCACACCAGATTAGACTGCGCCCGGAATCCAGCATGACTGCTGTCCTTATAAAAATGGGAAATTCGGTCACAGAGACAGACACCTACAGAGGGAAGACGGTGTGAAGACCACAAACACCATCTGTGATCCAAGGGCAGAAGCCTGTCGCAGGTCCTTTTCCACGGCCCTTGGAATAAGAACCTCCCTTGTCAAACACTTAGCCTCCAGACTCGGGCAACCTTACATGTCTGCTGTTGAAGCTACAGGTTTATGGTGTTTGTTACAGCAGCCCCAGCAAAGAAATACTGCTCTAAATTCTGTAAGCAGTTCACTAGTAGATAAAGGCAGATATAATGAAGTAGCTATTTCTTAAAGTTTTCCTTTATCCTCAAAAAACCTCCCACAAAAACCTGTGAATCTAAACTGCCTGTATACTTAATCAGCAAGAACTACAGTCGTTTTATACCACTTCAATAACAGTTACACAGGAAGTTACTACTTCTCAACAATGAAACACACTGCTGTCTTTGAAGAGGAGGAAAGACATTCCGATGTTAATTTGAGTGTAAGACGTGTTAAGTGGCAGGTATGAGAAATGTTCCACTGTGTTTTGGAATCATTTGCTCTGGTCTCATTTGCTTGTGCTAAGACAGCCTTCTGATAAAGCAAGGCCAAGCAGAGGGGCAGATCTAATAACAATTCACTCAACCAAGACAGACCTTAGCAAAATGAATGACCTGAGAGAAACCTTCTAAATCATGAATGAAAATGTCAGCTACCAGCCCAGTTCCCAAGGAGCTCACTACAAAGACTGAATCGTTTTATTAGTAACCTTGGGCACTGTGGAATGTCCTTCTGAGACTATGTCAGAGTTTAACATGACAGATGACTGATGAAAAGGACCATTCAGAGCACAGTAAGGCTGGGATCTGAAAGCTAGGTGTGGAATAAAGTTTTGGTAGATTATTATATTTGCGGTCACACTGGAAAGGAAAAAAATCATCTGAGGCGAATGCCAGTCTATCACATATAGGCTGCTCTGATGCATGGCCGTAAGGACAGACCTCAACTGGCAGGAAGCAAACTTAATTGAGAGAAGTACTTTCTAAGAACAGTGATCACTGCAATGTATTACTGAGTTTATTTTTTGTGTGCTGCTTTTGTAATATGTATTATAAAAAAAAACAAGAAGGAGGACTTGGAGGCTGGGGGGCTCCCCCCTTCCACGTCATCACTCTTCCCACTACGCACACAGGTTCTTTTCCCATGCTTTAACTCTGCAAACCACTGCAGTATGCCAGATCACAAAAACAAGTGAATAAGCAAATAAAAACGCCTCATGGAGGTCACATTCTAGTAGTGGGGGACAGACTGTAAGCAAAAAACATAATAAGCAAATTAATTAATAAGTAGTTGATAGTAATTAATTCTAAAAGGTGGTTAGTACTGTGGGGAAAAAGAAAAAAACAGCTGGTTGAGGGGTGAGCAGTTGGGATGGAAATTAACCGAGAGTGGTCCACAAAGACACTTAGGAGGAAGAAAAGAAAACTCAAAATATGAATACTTTCCAATTAAAGATAGATAAGAAGAAAAAACATTTATAAGAACAGAAATCAGAGAAACGATGTTGAAAATCAGATCCCTGTGCATTCTAACAGGCATCCATCTAAAGCATACAGGAGATCTGAGCGTGTAATGACACTGGAGACCAGGGGCTGCACTCTCAGCTCTCCTGACACGCCTGCAATGCTCCTCACTGAGGTGTGTGATTCTTTTTTTTAAAGATTTTATTTATTTATTTTTTTAGAGAGGGGAAGGGAGGGAGAAACAGAGAGAAACCTCAATGTGTGGTTGCCTCTCGCATGGCCCCCATCTGCCTAGCCCGCAACCCAGGTATGTGCTCTGACTGGGAATCGAACTTGCGACCCTTTGGTTCGCAACCTGTGCTCAATCCACTGAGCTAGGCCAGCCAGGGCTGAGGTGTGTGATTCTTCATAGTTGAGGGTAAACACAGGAGCAAACAAGTTGTGCACACTTATAAACTGCAGATGGCAGACGATGGAGGAAAGCCTTCTCAGATTAAGATCTCAGTGCTAACTGACTGTTCTGCTGGGAGGAGCCGACAGGAAAGACAGCGTTACTTCTAGTGTAGCAGAGCCCCAGATCCTTTTTGTTTTAATGCTGCATATAGGTGATATCATCATTAATCATCCTTCACGCTGAAATTCTGGACAGGCAGATGAAAACAACTAAAAAACAAATTTCCAACAGCTGACTGTAATGAGTATCAGTTATTAAAAACATTACTGATAAATATATAAGATCTGAAGGATCATTTTAATAAGGATGATAACAGGACATACAAGCATCAAATGGACTACTTAATCTTGGTGCCATTAAAATCATGTTTGAAAAGAAGATAATGGGAATCAATTTCCTTGTATTAGAAATAAACTGTTATTTCCTTTTTTGGTTCCTTTCTCTGCTATAACTATACAAATGCATGTTACTAAGTTTTATATTCACTTTTATTTAGTTTTTTAAAAATAATGAGTCTAGTGCTATTGCTTTGGGGCATCATAAAGTGGTACAAACATTTCCTTTGCATCTACTCTCACACAGACATTTTTATCCAACTTATTAACGCTGCTTGTTAGACAACTCTCCATCGATCTGTCAGTTAAAACACAACCCCTCTCTTCCCTCCTCTGCCAAGGCAGGAATTTTACCCTTCACTGCACGTCGGTGCTCTGATCCCATTAAATTACATACTGCAATTCAGTGGAACACTTACTTCATCCTTAAATACCTTTCCGTGTTCTTCACACCCAGGTAAGCTCTGGATGAATTCTGATACCTGTCAAAAATAAAATCAAAATTCCAGTTTAAAAATAAGTCAGAATCTCAATGCTCAAACAGGTTCAAACTGTTTAACCTATATGTTTTAGTTGTTTCTCTCAGAATAACTTCTTATCTTTCAGAAGAAAAGACTATCCCACCCCCCACCCCCATTAATGTGTTCACTCCTCCGGCCAATAGCACTCCTACATCTGGCCCTTGGCAGACAAAGACAATAAAATATACCTCATCCGTGCTCCATTTGGAAACTTTACTGGCAGGGATTCCAGCTACAGTTGGCAGAAGTTTGCTTTGCTGCTCCCAGCGCAAGGGCAGACATGGGATTGGGGACTTAAAGGACAGAAAGACAGCTGACCGACGCTGTGCCTGCTGGACGCTGGGCTCTTCCCGGGTACCTGGTTGATTGAACACAAATGGGAAATTACTCTCTGAAAAGCAGCAGAAAAGCCCCCAAAGCCATGCATCTCCCCCAAATAATGGGCATCGGTTCATTTCGACATTATGGTCCTTGAATAATTAAACTCTCCTGTGTCTTCACTGAAGGTCCCCTGAAGGTGACCAGAGGACATAATCTGTAAATGTGACTTACGTGTTTGCTACATCACCCACTGAAGACATTTGTCATTCTGTCATTCAGTGTTTCAGGTAAGAAATTTCCCTTACAGCTTAATGGCAAGGAAAATAACTTTCAGCTTTGGAAACTGTATTTGTTTCCCTTGTTTGCCTTTCAGCTTTGGATGCTCAAGTTTGGCCACTGCGTGTGCCCTGTTCTCTTCTTTTATCTCAGCCCTGTTCTGGTCTTTCCATTTTAATCACCTTGACTTCTGAAACAGCCAACTCAACTTTTTTGAAATGGGACATTATTGCAATGAAAACAACAGGAAGGCAAATGCTTTTGTCATTTTTCATTTGTGCAGATCAAAATTAAACTACAGAATATTCTATTTATCTCCTAGATCTTCTGAATCCAAGCCTAGTTTACCACTGCTCTCCTGAAAGACTCATTTTTTAGCAAATGATTTTATGTCCTTGGGACTCTTAAGAGTTTGTCAGTAATGATCTCCTTAAGATCCTTTCGAACAAAAGTCTTTTGTGGAAACTTACTTAAAGCCCATGAGAAGAAAGGCACCTTCCCCACATATATTCTCCCCCTCACACCAGCTCAGCTACAATGCTAATTCAGCAAAAAGGAAAAAGGACTCATGGACATGAACATCAGTGTGGGGACTGCTGGGGGAAGAGGGTACACGGGGACTAAATGGTAATGAAAAAAAGGTTAAATTAATAAAAAGAAACTATAATACAATGAGAAACAGTATAGTGCACAGTTGTAATATTCATTATATTTATAAACACATCAATCTACTCAGACTAATGTTCAATCAAATAATCACTATTTTCCTTAAAAAAAGTTTTTACTGAAACATATACATACATAAGACAGAGACAGACAGACACAGAACCTTCAGGTTCTACAGAGGAGGCATAAGGATCAGGATGTTTTATTAGAAAAGAAGTCTGAAAGAAAACCTTTGTATGCCAAATTAGGAGATCAAAACCTATGCAGAAATCAGACCAGGTCAGCTAAAACATAGTTCAGCCTTAGAATACACCACCACTAAGACCCCTGGCCCTACAAGCCATGAGATACTGCAGGGTATGGGGACTGTACTGCTAGGATCTTGTTTGACATTGAAATCGCAAACATTCACTCCTGGTACAGGATCTGCACTTGCATGCCACCCGAATATCAGCAGAATGGTCTGGACTGATCAGACTGCACCTTCTGGTGTGATAAAAAAATGTCTCCTACCCTGGCTGGTGTGACTCCGTGGACTGAGTGCTGGCCTGAGACCAAAGGGTTGCCAGTTCGATTCCCAGCCAATACATATGCCTGGCTTGTGGTCCAGGTCCTCAGTTAGGGGTGCCTGAGAGGCAACCACACATTGATGTTTTTCCCCCTTTCTTTCTCCCCTTCCCTTTCTCTAAAAGTAAATCAAATTTTTTTTTAAAAAATGTCTCCCACTCTTATCATCATCAAGTGAAAGAAACTAGAAAACACTTAATGTCTGAGAAAGCTTTGGGCAAAGTGTGTGCTCTCACCTGAAACAGGTTCTCCTGAGTTATTATCCTTTAATTCAGCAATTCCCAATCTAAAAGATCATTTTAAGGAACTACTTAAGCATGAATGCTAGCAATCATCTATAAGAAAGTCACAGTTCTTTGCTAGGTACATAATTGTATCAAAAATGAAGACTATATGTTCCAGCTTCTCTTGCAGGTAGATGTGGCCTTATGACTAATGGGATAGAAACAGAAGTGGTATCTGCAACATCTTGGAAGCACGTTCAAGGGCGAGGGTACTTCAGGTGCCCACCACCACTCCCTCATCCTGCCCTCCCCTCCTTACTGGGTGGAATATTAACTGAATGGCTAGTCTACCAGAACCACTGTTGAGCAAGATATAGCCTTGGGAACAGACACTGCAAAAGAGAGCAGCGCGGTAGATGGAACCTGATTTCCAGATGCTGTTGAGTACCATTAAATCCTGGAGCACCTACTTTTGAACTTCCTCTATGTGACAGAAAAATAAACTCTGCTACGCCACTTACATGTATTTTATGTCACACACACACAAATCTAATTCTAATCACTACTAAGGTTTAAGGCAATAGTGCTTGTAATAGTGAGAGATAGAAAACAACTAGTTTTGATAATCAATAGACTGGTTCATTAAATGATACTATACCCATCCATAGAGCAAAGTTTATATTATTTTATAATTAGTATGAATGTTTATGCAAAAATGCATACAATATTATCTAGTTAAAAAACTGCAGGTCAGAGTAGTTTATATAATATTTCATATATAAACTGTCCAAAAATTAGATACTAAAATTCAGATAATTTATTATCTGAGAAAATAAATTACAGGTAATTTTTTATTTTCTTTTCACTTTTCCATATTTGTAAATTATTCTAAAATAAATATGTATTTTGAATAAAATTTATTAATGTATAAAACCAGGAGCTGATATTAAATAAACTCCTGATTGCTACTCAAAAATAACAAAAAAACAGAAGCCTCACTTTAATGACTTGGAAAGCAATGAATGCATTTTTGGAATTAAAACATCATGAATTTCTGGGCTTCTTTAATATCAGAAGCAAGAAAATATTAAGTGAAAGTAGTGTTGAGAGAGAACTTTGTGGATCTTTGTATGGCTTTACTGCTATTTCATCTCTCTGGACAACTATCAGATGCGAATGCTTTCCTATGCTGACACTTGCAGGATGGACAGTGCAGGTCTGCCTCTAATGTTTGTATTACTATTTACTACCTGGAAATTGTTCATTTGCGATCATTTATTCAGCACTCACAGTGCATCAGAAACCATGGAAGACTGCTGATACAGCACACCTTTACAGACTTTCTTGATATAAAGTACATAATAATGTAGTTCTTCCGAAGCAGAAATTTGCAAATACAGACTTGCCCACCATGCTGTCTCTCAATTCTGGTTGAGAGAACAGGTATTAAAATTCTTGTTTAGCTTAGGGTTAGGAAAAAGACAAGTGGAAGAGTAACTCTTACAATTAAACATTTCTGATACAGGTGATCCTGAAAGCAAAAGCCGCCAATGTTTCACGTAGAATCAAGACAGTAAGTCTTCAGTGTGAGGAACACCATGTAAAGCGGGCGTGAAGTGTCTCAGTAGGAAGATGTCCTCACCACCACGGAGGAAGAGGACCTGCCTCCCACAGGACAGCTCCCCACGGGGGCAGCCCGGCAGAAGCACTGCATGGTGGGCTGCCGGCGCAGCACAAGTGCCGGAGGAAAGGAGAAGTACCCATCGTGCTCCCTGCTCCGTTCAGACTCAGATCTCACTCTGCTTCCCATTTCCAAGTCGGAACAACACTAAGTTGACAAGCCACAGCACGAGTAACTGCTGACCGCTTCTCATGACTCGTGACCATCCCTTTAAGCCAGTGTCAGAAATGAAACCAGAACGTCTAACTGCCTTGTTTCATTTTAGTTTCAAAACAACGCTCAGAGGCAGCTTTCCCCTGAGGTGAGGAAACCGAGGCCACACAGGCACAAAGCCACACTGCGAGGGAGGCAGCAGAAAATGACTCTGGATCTTCTGCCTCCTAATACAAAATAATGGGGTCATGGTCAAGAGGGTGAGTTCAGGAGTCCGGCGGATTCAAATCTCTGCTCTGTCACTGACCAGCTCTATAATCTTGGCTAAGTCAATGTAACAAGACTGTTGCAAAAATTACGTAATTTTTAAAAGTGCTTATCCCAAAGCCTGACATACGGTGAAGACTCAGCAAATGGGAGAAATTACTCCTATCTTGAAAGGAAGGCCCATCACTGAAAGCGTATTGCGTGTTACAAAGGTGAAAAGGAAAAGGAGTCAATCAATAACCCTTTAAGGTTAATATTCTGAGAACCTATAAAACATGCTCTCATTGTAGGGGAAAAAAGCCAGAAGAAATGGGATACATCTGTCGACGAAAAAAAAAATTAATAGGAGTTACTAACTGGTGACTAAATATAAAAGAATGAACAGTAACAGTGATTGGGTAAAGTAAATGGATCGTAGCATGAAAAAATGTAGATAAAATTAGCTCCAAGATACTTAAACTCAGGCATGAAAGATATTTGAAGACCACTTCAAGGGTAACAACCCAAATAACAAATTCCTATGGAGATAAAAAGAAAACCTGATGTTTCAAGTGAGAATCTAGTACATTACAAAATGGAATTCAACTCTTTCTGTGTATCAGCCGCCCATGGCAGAGAATGCATTCATGAGAGAAAACAAAACTATACTTTTCCCAGGACTATGAGTTTAAATTCGAAGAACATGTCAATTAGGAACTTAAAGGAAGGTATAAACAACTACTGTAAAAATTCATCTTAAAGTTAGTGAACAGTAGATTTGACAGAGCAAGAGGCTGAGGAAGATATTTCAACTTGAGAAACATATCTAGAACATCACAGAATATACAGTTGTTAAAATATCACCCTTGTAGTACTTCCCTAAGATCTAGCAACTAAGGGTGACTCATGGTACAGCTGGCAGCTTCCAAAACCTGCTCCAGAGCTAAGAGCAGTGTTTGTTTTAACTTTTCCATGTAGTGTTGGCTGCCAAACCAATTGTTACATATTTTGAATGTCATCCCTTGGCTCTAACCCAAGAATAATAGGTATTACCAGTCAGAAAAAGAGAACAAATGGAGCAGAAGCAATAATCAAAATTTTAACTGAAGGGAAGTTTTCTGGATTTAAAAAAGACCTGGGTCTAAAAAAAAATACTAGAGCTCATGACATCTCAGACAAAATTATGAAAAAAGACTGAATTTGGGAACCAGGTTCATTGTTTGCAATTGAAAAGATGAGATTGAATTAGGTTACCTGGTTTTCCAGTTTAGTTTTATTTTTTTTAAAGGAAAACCAGACACCAAACAACGAGGCGGGGGCATGGGGGGCGTGGAGCAGTGGATACTGTGAGTGCCACTCAAACTGCCCTTCTGAACTGAAACATTCATTCTCAAAGTACAGGCTGAAAGGCCTGGTTCTCTTTCTCTAATTCAGGGTATCACCCGAGCTCCTCATAGGACTGACTGAGGCCTCTGTTGTAACTAGATCACAGGTCCCCTTCTCATTCTGCTCAGTCCTGCCTCTCCCTCCCTCATAGGCCTTGTTCCCGGGGTGGCAGATGGGGGGGTGGGGAACCTGCACACAACACTCTCAGGGTGTGTTTCCCGAGAGCCCAATCTAAGACAGCAGGTCATGGCTCTGCTGAGAGATCGGGGACAGGAAGAACTGACACCTCCACCTATGAACTTGGATCCAAGCTATCCCCAAAGTCACCAAGACACCGTGGAAGAGTCCTCAGACTCTGTAAGAGCTTGTTTGGAACTGAAGGTCCATGGGTTCCAGGGACAAACATGTAATAAACTATGGTAATGTCAGAAAGTAAAATCCAAATCTTTTCTATACAAAATAAAACTGGAAGAATTTAAAAAAAAATAAAGGTCATTTAAAACTAAGAAAGAACTTAAATGAAAGCTAACAAGGGTAACACAATTCCACTACAGATAAAATTAATTTATAAAAGTTTTATACAAAATATTTCAAAAGCTGAAAAAGAAAAGTTATCAAACTCATTTTAGGAGGCTAACACTGGATGAGATAGTAACAGCTAAATCTCATTTAGAAAATTCTTAAAGCAACTTATTTTATGCAGTTCCCTTTCACTAGCAGAAAAATAAGGCAGTAAGGAAAGTATGCAAATTGACCTTTGTATGTGAGATAAATAATTAAAAATTATATATAAATCCTAGCAATGTTTCCAGAATAAAAAAGGATATAAGTAACAATAAAACAAACAAAAATAATAATAAAACAAAAACTCAGGCTATTTGAATCAAGAAAAATAGAATAAAAATATAGAAAGTTTGAAAAGCCAAAACTACTATGAAAAAAGAACACCTTTCAAATCACGTTAATAAACCTGAAATTCTCCATTAAATAGATTGTTTTCAGGGAAAAAATTATCAAAATCAGCTCAGCAAAGAAAAGTTGAATAGATCACCAAGTCAGAACGAGAAGCTGAAAGGGTTATCGAATTAATAGTTCCTCAAAAAGTTCAGAGTCTACATGAGTACAGAGAGCAAGCTGATGGTTTCCAGAAGGAAGCATGGAAGGGCAAAGGGCAAAAAGGAGATTGAAAGGTACACATTTGCAGTTATAAAATAATAAATCACGGGGCTACAATGTACAGCATAAGGAATAGAGTCAATAAGATCATAACAGACTCATTATGTAATGTATATACAAGTATTAAGTTACTGTGATGTAGACCTGAAACTAGTACGTTGCATGTCAAGAATAGTTTAATAAAATAAAAAAGGTTATTCAACCATAACGAAGCCAATGAAAAACAACAGAGAATTTCAGAGTCTAGAAGATTTTGCTATGAATCTATCTGAAGTTTCCATAATCAGCAATTCCATTCAATAGACACTTACTCCACACTACTACTACTACTACTACTACTACTACTACTACTACTACAACACGCAGCTTCAGCCACTGGTGCATCTAATCCTCAGGATAATCCAGTGGTTGTCATGACAATCCAGGTACTATTACTACATCAACTGTACAAAACAGAGGAGGAAACTTTGCCCAAAGCCAGCCGCACACTCAATTGGTAGAGCTGAGATGAGAATGAAGGCTGTGGTCCAAACCACCACTCACAAAGACAGGACGCAGCTTTTATTCAAGAACACAATGTACCTTGATGATAAAAACCTTCATAAATTAAGTGTTTTTCTTCCTTTCTAAATACCAGAAACATTTAAATAATCAAATACTTGCATAGCACTGCCTATGTGCAAGGCATTGTTCTAAGCAAGTTACAAATGTTGTTGCACTTAATCCCCATAAGAACCCTCTGAGGAGCTACCATCACCGCCCCTCTGGACAGACCAGGAAGCAGAAGCACTGAGAGGTGCTCAGTGAGACGCCCAAGATCACAGCCAGCAGGCGGCAGAGCAGGAACGCGAACCCTGGCCACCTGGCGGGTGTGTATACAGTGCTACATTAAATACCGTGAAACGTGCTGAAGACAGCAGTGGCTAGAACTTTTAAATTAATCTTAAATTACGGCTTTATGAAAATCAAAGTGTCCCTTATGGTATAGTTTATTACAGGCAGACAGTCATCAGGTGCCGTTCACAAATCTTATGTGATAATCTGAACCAAAAAATGCACACGAAGAGCAAAGGCCTAGGGACAATCATTAAATCATAATCAGGCCAACAGTTTCCTATAAAAAATAAGTAATAATTATAGAGCTGTGGATAAATCACAAATACAATCTATACTATGATTAACAGTAATTATGACTTCACTGCTTAGCTAAGCCACTGTAGTACCTTGTTAGCAAAGATGTTAAGAGCCATTACTTTCTCCAATACAACTAAAAACATTCAGGTGATTTTCTGTTCATCTGTGGTATTAAATTGAAACCATATTAATTCTATTTGGATCTCAATACACATCCTTAGATGAGTCTAAAAAATGTAAAGCGAGTGGCATCAATAATACCAAAGAAAATGTATGACAAAGAACAAACAGAGTATCTTACCCAAACTTTACATACGACATGGGACACATATGTGAAAAAGACTGTAAGTGCAGGTAAATCTGTATCATGATGAAATACATACTAAATTTATCCTTATTAAACTTTACTGTCTGTGATAATGGAACAGACAACCAAATGAAGTTTATGTTTAATGTAAAGGTGACGGCCAGATCCAGGTAATTTTTGATTGCTGGGTAGGACTAGTAATATCCACCAATCATATGAGACTATGCCCACCTCTGGCTTCATGCGGTGTCTTCACTTCACTTTCTGTTCTCTCTTCACGGTCTTCTTTGACATCATCAGCTTGCTGGTCTCTGAAAAATAACAGCCATTTCAATATTTTGTAATACAAACATCTTAAAAAACTGGTTTAACACTGCATCTCATCAACTGTTTTTTTTAATTTAAGAACAAAAATAGTACCCCTAAAATGTTAGAATTTTTAGTTCTACTAAGAAGCAATGAATGCTAATAACATCTAAATGTCCATTTCCTCCTTATCAATTTTCATTCACTGTTCAGAAAAGATATTTTAAAGCTAAGAATGGTGTTAAGATTATTCTGAAAAATGTAGCTATTGAATAATTCAACTTCAAATTGAAACATGTATTCATGAGGAATTTTACTTGCACTGTTTGATAAGATGATTTGAAGAAAGAAAATGCTTTGAAAGTCCACACCATTTAATCGATTCACTGTACAACTCAGTTCCCGGACCTGGGGTTGAGGCTGAGACTGGCTCGGGAGAATCAAACTCAATTCCAGGAAGCTTTGCCTGGCTTAATCAGGTCAAATTCACAGGTTGAACTGATTCCACCTCTTTGTGACCAAGAATGATTTAATGCTAATTTAAACATGACAAGGATGCTCTAAAATGGAATGGACTTATTACAATCTTACTGCATAGTTTTACCCTTACTTAAGTCAGGGACAAAACTGGCTTTAAAGAGAACCAGACAAGCTACTTATATTTTCTTTAACATTTAAAGAAATGTTATTTTCAGTAACACTTAAAATTAAATTTATTGGGGTGACAGTGGTTGATAGGGTCATATAGGTTTCGAGCATACATTTCTATGATATATGATCTGGACATTCACTGTGTGCCCAACACTGAAGTCAAGTCAGATGATTTGACTTAGGGTGGTTGGTACCTGTATTTTCTTTAAAGGTAAATTTCAGGGATTTAACATTTTCAACCTCATCTATTCCATTTTCAGAGTTCAAAATAAATTTCACTTAGTAATTCCCTGGGGCTGTCTAGGTTATGATGCTGGCCTACACACCTCAGTGCTTTATAATACACTGTATTCATGTTCTGTTGTTTTATAGGTGTTGATACCTTTACAAATATACCCTGAGCTTCTCAAAGACCCAGACACACTTCTGGTAATTTTTTTTAAAAAGGGCAAATACATTTGAAACCAACTATCCCACAAAATATAAAGGAATTTTACAGTCTTAAACATAAAGGCACTGGTTTATTCTCCATTTGGAATAATAATGTAACACAATGATGCTAACAGAGTAAGCAATAAATGTTCACTTCTTAGCAAGATCATTTCTGGGGACACATGAAATTTCACTGGAATCTCAGCTCGCTGGCTTAGTCAAACTGAAAACAACTTATAACAACTGCAGAAGAATACTTGCTTACTTAATAATGGGGAAGAATCACTGTTTTATGCAATAAAAATATTTTTCCCAAGAGAAACCAATTAAATGACTATGAAGGCTCTCATCCCATAGTAAAAATGGAGGTATAGTGAAAACAAATATAAGAAAATCACTGGTAACTGGAGACAGAACATCAATTGAGATGATAATAGAAAACTATGTCTTCTTTGTAAAACCAGTGCTGAAATAGACTTGGTAATTTCATGATAAAATCAGCTTACTATGCCAAAATTAGCTTATGTGATTTTTCTGAACTTGTTTTATATTAAATTGGAAATAATATTCTTTGAATCCAAATGATATTCTTTAGACAAAAGGCTAAAATAGTCTTAGAATTTTTTGTATATTTCAGTTTTATGATCAGAATTGTCCACGGATAACTAAGTTACATTTTTGCAGTTTTATTAAAGCATATAATTTCATTATAGTAACACTTATTACAAGAAAGGCATGAGACTTAAGTAGGAGGAAAGCTCTTTTGTATTCCTATGCCCAAATACAATGCCACTGACTTATTTTATAAAATATAAGAGAAGGACTATTTGCTGGGAGGGAAGACACAGAAAAGGAAAATAAGATCTTTGCTCCAAAACATTTCTTCATGCCTGTGTCTGCCATAATCCATCCCAGAAGAAAAGCAAAACGAAAGCTACCTGCTCCTACATTTATATTGCTGCATTACTGAAGCATGCTCCGTTTTTACTTTCCCCATTTTAACTCAGCATATCACTAAATTGAGCCCATATAAACTCAGAAATATATAAACATGCATATTTATTTTTACCAAACACAATTCAAATAAAGGACTCAGTAAGAAATGCGTGCCAAATGTTTTATTTCCAATGAATATATGGATTCTGCTAATTCCTTAAAATTAAAAGTGACTAAGCCCCTTGGAGTTCTGCACGATGTTTGCTTAGCTGGAGAGTGGGAGGGGTGGGGCGCATCTGAGCAGTCTGTTACAACAGGCATCTCGAAATGGACAGATGAACACAACCACTCAAGTGAACAGCATCCTAATCGGCACATCCAGAGATGTGGAAGCAGTTACCAATAAGAAAAGTTAACATTTTTAACACGCACTGCATCCCAAACTTACTGAGCTCTTCACATGTACAATATTTAATGACAATTTACAGGGTAAGTATAGTACCAGGTCTTATTAATGCCAAAATCCACAATTAGATTCAGTGACTATTTGTTTTATACCCTTGTGTTTTTCCAGAATACAGTACATATCCTTGTTACATGAAGTTAAAGGGAATGTGCCTTTTGTGCTATAATCTTATTTTCAAATTGTCTTTTGATTAAGGTCAGGAATGACAAATCTGACTTATTAATCTTATTTGTTTTATATTTTATTTAAAGTAAAAAAATTCCTCAATTGGACAACCAATATTTCTTTCTCCTGTAAGTTAGGAATTTCATTGACAGTTCTATTTGAATTGGTACTGTGATGGATTTCTTTTTCTATACAGAAATGAAATCCTTGATCTAGCATTCCAACTTCCTCAGCAAAAGTTATACTAGCAGCATAATCTTCCAAACACAGACAAAATATGTTTATATTGGAATGTCAAAACTCCAGGATAATATTATAATACATTCTGGAACACAGTACAAGGTAGGTTTCTCAACAGACTTTTTTTCCTCCAAAAATGGCAACCAAAAATATTTTAAGTTGTGTTTTAATATTATAATTTTGCTCTACATAAAAACTTCATCTTTTCTTGATCAACATTTTTCATTACCAACAATTTCACTTGGGAAGGGAATACAATCTGATGAGACACAGGGATAGTGAATTATAATATGGAAAAAGTAGCCCAGCAGTGGTTATACATATGGGCTTTTTTAAAAAAGATTGTATTTATTTTCTAGAGAGAAGGGAAGGGAGGAAGAAGGACAGGGAGAGAAACATCAATGTGTGGTTTACCTCTCACGCATCCCTCACTGGGGGGAACCTGGTCTGCAACCTAGGTTATGTGTCCTGACTGGGAATTGAACCAGCGACTCTTTGGTTGGCAGGCCAGCACTCAATCCACTGAGCTACACCAGCCAGGGATATACACATGGGCTTTAAAAGTGAACAGACCTGGTTCAAATTTCAGCTCTGCTACTTAATATTCTGGTGTGACCTTCAGCAAGTTCCTTAACTTTCCTAATTTACAACTGCGTCTTCTATAAGACAAGGATAATAAATCCTTCACCTCACAGGCATTTTGAGGACTCAATAAAATAATGTATAAAGTGCTTAGCGCACAGCCAAACACATAAACAGGAACATGATAAATGGCAGATACTACTATTCTAAAATTATTTATATTTTAGGATAAAATTATCTACTCATAACTGTTTTTTTTAGGAGCCAGACTGCAGTCAGACTATGTGGGTTACAGTCCAGGTCTGTGAAAAAGAGAGGTTCTGCGTTTAGGATGGGATGTAATAATAACACCTACTTTACCATGAGGCGTTATGGGGATTAAATGAGCTAACACAGCTAAAAGCACCTTGAAAAAGTGCCTGGAATACAGCAATTTCTCTTGGGATTTTAGAATTTCCAAGAACCAACTTATTTCAACATTCCTTTTGCTTGAACTGCAATGTAATCATACCTAAAATCTTACTTAAGAATATTCTTGAAGCTTTTAATTAAGACAGTGGAATCCACTCAAATGGAAAAATCTAGTCTTTATGAGTCAGCATTCTCTTTTTCTCTGTAATTATGTCAGGCTTTAGATGTCTGACTATCTTACTCTAATTATGCTATGTGGTAAACATTAGCCAAACAAACATAAGAAGAGTAAACACCATAGTAGCAGGATGGCATCTGAATGCAAACAACTGTATTTCTTCAGGTTTCTTTATTTTTCATTGAAAAGCAATCCCTAGCCAATTATATCTCAATCAAATTCAATTTGTTTTAAAAAAACACTGAAACAATATGAAACAATCAATGATTTTGCTTCATTGTATAGATTTACACCACCATCTCTAAATTCAACACGAGTTTGGCCTGTCTCATAATGGCTTAAAATAACCCCACCTCTTTGTAGAATAGCTTATTCTACTCTATTCTCATCGGGCTTTGTCAGAACTGAAAAGTACCTGTGCTCTCCAGTAACACGTGGAGACACAGAGAATGTAGTGGGAGCTATAAAACACACAGCGTTTTCTGTTCAGAACATTAAAAGGATGCCTCTTTGCATGTCCTCAGCATTTCTTCCCCTTAATTCTGGGCTGAGGTCACACTCAGGTAAAAGCTCAGAGAATGAGAATCTCAGGGTTGTATGTTAGAGGAATTATAAAAAAAGTATTTGAACTGTCCCTTAAATTACTCATACAAATGGAGAAGGGACTGTGCTTAACAGCTTCAAGACGAAGAGGGTCACCATCTTTGGAAGGATTCAGAAAAAATGGCAAAACAGGTCAGATTAAAACTTTTAGGTCTATGGTTAACAGTCAAATAAAGACTTTAAAATTAAATTCCTTTTGAGATGACACATTAGCAATAGTTTTAACAGTGTTTTCATAAAACATGGCCCAGGAGAGGTAAACATGGTTTACTATTTACTTGTTGACTAAAAAGAAGACATTTTGATTAATAAGCTCATCAAATTATGATTTAGCATAAGGAACATATGTTAGCGGGGGGGAAAAAAGGGAGTGTGAGAAAATACGGTGGATTATCAAGATGCCAAGGAAAAACACTCCAGGAAACCTAGTCCAGCAATTAATTTAATCAATTCCCATAAAATGAAAATCCCTAACCAATAAAGTGAGATTTGGGACATACAGACCATATCTGACTCTCCATCTGATAAGTCACCGTAGGGTAAGGGATCCAAATACCCAGCATATTTACAAAAGGACTCGAGAAGGGGCATCTGAAGTGGGGCCGAGCTTCCCACCAGGATGCCCTGACTCCTCGGATTCACTGACCCC
Source organism: Trachops cirrhosus (assembly GCA_028533065.1). Lineage (NCBI taxonomy): Eukaryota > Metazoa > Chordata > Mammalia > Chiroptera > Phyllostomidae > Trachops > Trachops cirrhosus. Next base: position 166,575,682 of record CM052541.1, on the reverse strand, counting down.
GGCAGTCCTCCCAGGAGGCAGCCCCGTCCCTGTCCTCGGTGCGCCACGTGACTGCTGTCATTTCTCTGGTGCCATTCTCTACGTGGGCCAGGAGTTAACACAGCAACAGTTTGGGAAGCACTGGTCTAACTGATGGAAGGGTGGGGGTTTGTATTTGGGGGAATTATTACATCATTTAATAATTACCCCTCAGATGCCTAGTCTGGAGATCTTACAAAGTTGAGAAAGCTTTGAAAGGCAGTTTTACTGGAACAAAAAAGTGATAGAGCAGTTGCCTCTTAGGTTACATAACTAATGTGTCTTCTTTCAAGGACGGTGGGTGACTCAAGGTTGCCTAGCATCTGTACTACACCAGGTAGTGCGCTCAGTGCTGGGAGGGTCTCAGGGAAGACCCTGAGAAGACGTGGCCTCTGCTGCTATGGAGATTGTCACCAACAGAGCACACAGGTTTTGAAGAAATAGTTACACGAAACTGTGCACAGCATCAGGTGAGGGACACGAAAGTATGGCATGAGGTACCTGAGCCACCGTCTGGAGGACCAGATGAAGCTCCCCTGAGGGAATGAGTCTCTCACCTGCAAGGTGAGAGACGAGCTAGGAGATGGTTCTAGGCAGAGAAAAAAGGGTGTCTGAGGGCCAGCGTGGCCGCAGCATTAAGTTTAAAGCTGAGCCTGGCAGAGATGAAGGTGGAGAGTGAGGCAAGGGCCAGAGAACCCAGAATGTTGTAGGCCATGTTCAGGTTGGGGTCTAAATTCCAGGAATCACTGAATGCAAAGTCACTGAAAGTTTTAAGCAGGGAGATACACTCCCAAACAAATTTTTAAAATGCAGACTCATAGGCTCCAGCCTGGAAGATTCTGGTGGGCTAGGCTTCCAAATCTGAATCTTTGAGATACCAAGGAATCTGACTCGAAGCCAAGTTTGGCAACTGCTGCTGTGGAACATCAGCTGTCCTTCAGTTTGTCCTGAGCAGGTGGCCTGGGAACTGGTCTTTAAAGTAATGGTTACAGTATGAAAGGATAAGCATCTTCCCTGCACTGTTAATTTATTTATTATGTCAGCTCCCAGATCAAAAGCAACACTAGCACATTTCTCGTGCTGGAGGCTCTCGGGCACTTGAGATCGGTGAACGGGACGGCATGGCCAGTGCTGTCAGCATCCGGTCCATGTGCCCTGGCCACTCACTCCCACTTCAGCACTCCGCTGCCAACTCCTCCCTGTCTCACCGGTTCTGCTTTTCTGCAGGATGAAACCTGAGTTCTGGCTGCTCTGGCTGCTCTGCCCGCTGTGCAGCAGGGCAGGTGTGCTGGGTATTAATGTGGCCTTCCTCCCTTAGCAGCCTCGCTCTGTGACTGAAGGGAACTGGTATTTAAATAGATCAGCTCCCTCACGGCTGCGTGGGAAAACCGAAATGTGTCTTGTACACAGACACCCAGAGTTTTCCCAGCAGGACTGTGCTGCTGTCCACAGTGGTGACCAGTGTGACCATGGAGCTTTTACTGCTGTTATCCCTTCTTCCCTGTCTCTTCCTCACTCCACCGCTATGGGTGCATTCCTCACCTCCCACGGAAACCACCTGCAATCAAGTCTTTGCTTCAGGGTTGGCTTCTGGTGGTGCAAGTTGTCTCTCGCTGTGGCAAAGTGCATTAAAAAAACCCCACAAGGTCTGACAACCAAATTTTAGTAAATGACTTAGAATGATGCAAAGAAAATGTATTACATCCTGAGTGGGAAATTACAACCATGTGGGCACTGCTTATGGGAAGAGGAGACAGAAGGTCATCTGATATGACGAGAATCATCTTGTTTGAGTGCTCAATTCAAAGTTTAACCTAGGGACAGCAAAGAAACGGGCCAGCCTTTCTTTTGTTACTCAGGGACAAAAGAAATACTGTGAAACAATGTAACCACAGTAATAAAAATTAACCTTTATTGAGGGCTTATTACTCATTAGTCACTGTTCTCAGAGCTCTGCACAACTCACTAGTTCATTCTTAAGTCCAGGTGAAAGGGATCACTAACCAACAAATGTCTTTATTTTGAAAATGAAAAAAGGAAAATAATTATGGCAAAGAAGTTTAAAATAAAAAAGAGTAAGCAAAATCTGAGTTATTTTGAAAAATGTTTTTTATGTATCATAATGAAGTATTTATATTGGAATATGATGATGCCTGTAATAATTTCTTTAAAATACTTCAGTGTAAAAAAATACAGAAAATCTCTTTCTACTAGAATACTTCTAAACAACATTAATGTTATCACATAAATTACCTGATTTCAGGAGATGAAGAGATTTCATTTGTTTCTGTTCTTTTACTTCTTGGAAATGAGGGACTCGCTGGAGCCATCTCCCCACTTAGGCGGTCGGGGAAAATGCGGTCTTTATTTAAATTGACTTCTGAATAGGGACAGTTGGCCGCACTAAGTATAAAAAGAAAAAGAAAAGAACATTCCCATTAGAAAACACTTCTTCCAATTAAAATGACAGGCTACAGAACATAAAATCCCAAGATTTAACTTAGTACGTTAAATGTATTTATATATGTATACCCATATGATTAAATAATATAAAATATTGTCTTTAAAACGTAATTCATTCTGTTTGTTCATCTGGGGGGATGGGGGAGGATGAAGAAGGTGAAGGTGGTCGAACAAACAGTGATGGAGGGAGACTGGACTGTGGGTGATGCACGCACAATGTGATGTACAAATGTGTTGGAAAGTTACACACACGGAACACACATGTTGTCAATGTCACCCCACTACAGTTAATTAAAAAACACAATTTAAGTATATTTTGATAGAAAACATGTCTTTGTACTAGATTTTTTAAAGTAATCTGATGCAATCCTCGGAACTAAGTAATGGTCACCACAGGACTCCTCCGTGTCCGTATTTCTGTGGACAATCAGCCCAAAGACAGAAATACTTAAGACATCACAGGAGGACTGGTGACCGAGGTGGGACAAGGAAGATTCACGCACAGACAGGTGGACAGGATCTGCTCTCTACAGGATCCTCCAGGCCCAGAGCCATCGCATGCAGCTTAATTTCCTTTATAACGCCGCTGCCCTCAAAAGGAAGGCATTTCCCCAGCTTTGCTGTGTCCAGGTCTGAAGCACACCTGATACCCTAGAAAATAATACCCTTCTCTAGCTGGCCCTGCCCCTACTATGAAAAAGGAATAGAGGTCAATGTGGATAATGTTCCATCTACTCACTTCCATCAGTGACCACTGGTTGGTCTCTCAGGTCCCATTTGGGGATCATTGCCATCATCCAGCAAAGAATATCCAGGTGGCTTATTGTTAATTAAACATTAAGTCAATACACCTCTATGCCTGGGTCTCAGCTTTCCAGGCTCCAGAACAACTGGAAACATCTGTATACCAAAAACGATCAACCCCTCCGATCAACTGCCTATATTGTCCCTCTGTTTTTAGGAAGCCTCCTTAAATCTGGAAGTGGTTTGTACCTTAGGTAAATTATATTAGAGTTTTACATATTCTTTTCCTCACTTTAGGTGATAGTGGGAATGTTGATAATCACCCAGGAAGAATTTTTAAACAGTGCATTTGATATATTCTCCTGAGAGAAGAAGAGTCTGAAAATGCTCCCAAGTGATTCTGATAATAGCCTACAGAATTTATCACATATATCCTGTAAGCAAAAATGCAATCTGTATTTTCTTTAACTACATGCTCCTCTACACTGATATCTATGCAAAAGTGGTAAATAACATGTGATTAAGTGTTGATATAAATGTATACAATGTTAACCCAATAATAACAAAACATTAACTGGTAGTATTTATGAAGCACTTACTATGTATCAAGCACAGTGCTAAGTGCTTTCACGAAGTGTTGTACTTAATCTGTACAACAGCCTACAAAAGGCTTTTCCTGTGACAGACTAAGGCTTAAAATGGTTAGGTAATTTCAATGTTTAATTATTTCATTCATTTGTTCAACAAGTATTTGAACAGTATCTATTATGTGCTAACTGCCTTTTTAGGCACCGGAAACAGAGTGGAAAATAAGAAGAGAAGACCTCTGCTCTCACAGAGCCAGTCTTCTAGGGTGACACAGGTAATACACAATTACACACATAAGTTAGATGACTTCAGAAAGTGACAAATGCCACAAGAGAGAATCGGGGTTGTGATGGGGTGGTGAGGAAGGGCCTGCCTCAAGAGGCAGCTTTTGATTCTGCTCCCTCCTCCTCCCCCCAAAGCAGCAGCATTTGAGCAGGACCTTCGGGGCCAGGAAGAAGGCCCCTGTCAGCCCAGGGAAGAGCATTCCAGGAAATGGGGAGGGCAGGGAAAGCAACACCTGGGCCAGAGGGAAGTGAGCAGGGGGAGGGGGCTGCCCTGGGCGGGGGCACAGGCAGCAAAGGTATTTGCAGGGCCCGATGTGCCGAAGTCATGAGTTCATTACGTTTGGCTTACAGTTGATTTGAAGTCCCTGGAGGGCCTTCAAATAAGGGATTAATACGGTTTGAGTTACAATGTAAAACAATCACCTAGGATGCTTTTGGAGAGATTTCAAGGGGACAGAACTGAAGCAAGAAACACTACTTAATAATAAAGACAGGACGATGACAGTGACTTCAATTTGGGTGGCTTAAATGGAGTGAAGAGGACCATCAAGGTACCTTTTCGCATCCCTCCCTGGGGACCTGGAGAGAAACAGGCTCTGGGGAATGATATAAAGGAAGGATTTAAGAACGGCCTTTAGGGTTTGGCTTGAAGAACTCAGAGGTAATAAGAATACCTTTTTTTCCCCCTGAGATGAAAATGAATAGAGAGATGGAAACCTGGGGATATTGGGAATTGTGGAATGCTCATCACATATCTAAGCAGAGATGGTGCTTGCCCAGAGTAACACAATGATGAAGTAGCTCAGCTAAATGAGCATACTCTTATTCATCTTATTCAGGCTTCTTTTTTGTTTGTTATTTTTTACTGTTTATTCTATTACAGGTGTCCCTGCTTTTTCTCCTTCTGCCCACCCGGCCCCACCAGCTCCCCTCCCTCAGTAAATCCCCGTATCGTTGTCTGTGTTGATGGGTTAGCACAAACGTTCTTTGGCTAATTCCTCCGCCATCTTTCATCCCGTCCTCCCCCCACCCCCAATGGATGCATAGCTGCAGGAAAACAGACTGACACACTCTTATTTCATTCAGTAGTGACGTGGAGGAAAATATTTCATGATGACTCCTCTGAACAGTAACGCTTCCAAAGCTTCATGAGATCTTTCATGGGATATTTGTACTGATCAGTATTTGCAGATATCAGTGACACAAACCAATTCTGACCAAGCCGAGCAGGAATGAACTTGCTGCAAGAGCATCAGACAGCTCCAGAGGCAGGCTAGACAATCAGGCTCCGGCAGGCAGCAGGGCTCAACCCACACCCTCCCCTGCAAACGGCCCACACCGGGGCTGCTGCTGGGGGCACGGCACTGGGCCCGACGCTCAGACTCTCAGCCACTTGCATGCCCCACCCCCTCAACTCCAAAGGGGCTGCCAACACGTCTGAACTGTCCTTCACATCACTCCTCAGGACAGAGCCCAGATGGCAGCAAGTGCTTGGCTGCGCCTGGGTCCTCGGTCCCCACTATAACTGCCACAGGCCCGAGGAAGGGCACAGGCCCACCTGCAGTGGCTCCCCTGGGGGAGATGAAGCCCCACCTTACTGGTCTGGATTTCAGGCGAAGTACAAACGTCCTAGGGTTGCCTCCTAATAAACTGTTTGAAACCAAATTCATCATCGGCAACAAACTTCCCTCCCACCCCCCCACAAAAAGGGTAAAAATACCATTAGTTCCCCCATCCTACTGTTCTTGATTCTGTTTCTGACAAAGAATATGTATTAAAACCAAGCCTCAGATCATGTCATCTTAGACTCTATTTGATTCTTTTCTTCTCATACTGTGCACTTCTATTGCACATTTGTCTGGTTACATTTTTTTTGATGGCAGGGAAAATATTCAAGTAAGTTTGTTTTGGTTTCATTTGACAGGATGCTGCTATCTCTAGAATATTGCAACCATTATATGTTTTTCTCACCATTAAACACCTGGCTTTACAATGACTAACTGTAATTGACTTTGGAATCTTATTGAATATGAAGAAATGAGAGTTCTGTTCCTAACCCCACCCGCCACTCTCCCTCTGGGACACTCACAGAATTCTGAGGAGGGCTAGGTCCCGAGCTGCACGCTAGGACAGCCCCCTCTCCTATTTGTTCAGGAAGTTACGGAAGACTATGCCTCTTTGGATCGCTACCTGTAAATGTGGACAGCTTAGAGGGAGGCAAGACTGAGACTTGCTGCCTCAATATCCTCCTTAGAAGCATTTCAAACTCTCAACCTGAAGTAGGGGAAACAGTCACAGCCCTGCAAGCTGGGATTTACTGAGGGGCCAGGATGACCTACCAAGGAAGCCACTCTCTGTCCTGCTGAACCCTCAAGCGGGTTTTCATCACACCTCCCATTCTTACAACTGCAATGGGTGGAGAGGGGAGGCGGTGAAAAAAGGGATGCCACAAGGGCAAACGAAGGGTACTCGAGGGATGAACGTGTACACAGAGGGGTGGGCAACGCCCTGGGCGGAACTCAGGAACCTGCTGCTTTATCCACTTCTTAGTAATGAGCAAGCACAAGTTCTGAGACTGTTCTCTCATCTGTAAAATGAGAATGGTAATAATTACCATGGATTGAATGCATGACCCAGGCTAAATACTCCTCTTACGCTGCCTCATTTAATTCTCACAGCCATGGGAGGTTGTTCCTATTCAAATGCTCATTCCATAGATGCAGAAACAGGGGTTCTAACAAGGGAACTTCGTCAGTATCACTCAGTTCTTGGCAGAGCTGGACTGTGACCTCTGGATGTCGCCTAGCCATTATACTCTATCAGTTAATAGTACCTGGCAATATAGAAGAATTTTCTTGTCCTTAGTCCATGACAATGAAATCCATCTTGGCGCTGTCTCCTAGCAGGATGCTGCTGTCCTAGAGCTAATGCTTTCCCTCTCTGGGTCAATTTCCTCATTTCTAAGTTTTTAATGCTCCCATGGTTTTAAAAGTTAGTAACTATAAACTCGTCAGTGCTGATCAAACTTCTGTGGAGAGAGTGGGTTCCCATTAGGCTTCCGTCATTTCTAGTTTCTCATGTACTAAGCTTCTAGTGACAAAATATAAGTCATGCATGTCTCATCACACATGTACACATGTATTCGGTCACAGATATCCACATGTGTACAGATACACACTACTGTTACACAGTTCCTCAGACTGCATATATTCACAAATGATTTCCAAGCTCTCTACTGTAAGTGCTTTATTAGTGTGCACCCTGTTCTATGAGCTAATGATTCCCTATCAGCTGTATGTACAAATACCTGCCCCTCTGGGCTGACTGGAGGCTGTTTTTCCTAGGAAAGACTGGTCCAGCTTATTAGGACAGGCGAAAGGACTGACCTATTCACTGCTCCCCGAAGCCACCTTTAAAATCTTTTAAATTGTAAAATCATTTATTTAAACCATTAGGCAACACTTCGGTTTCCTAAGTGCTCACTTAATCCTTCTCACACTCTGTCCTGACAAAAACCTGTGAGACACAGGAGGAGACTCCATCCATCAGGCCCCTGAGCTGTGCCTGAGAGCCACGCAGTTAGGAGCAGAGACTTGAGGGCCACGCGAGCCGGGGCTGAGACCTGGTTCTGCCACTGTCCGATCTGGGCACGTTCCCAGCCAGGCTGAGCCTGTGTCCTCACCTGTGAAACAGGGATTAGAACAGTGCCCACTTCCCAGTGTGGTGTGGATTAAATGAGGTAACACGTGTAAATTCTAAAATAGTGCCTGGAACATTGGAAGTCATCAATAAATCTTACCTATCATTGTTATTTAAAAAAGGGAAGGAGATTAACAACCCCTTTGTGTAAAAGAGCATCAGCAAATACAAACAGCAGCGTTAAAAACTCCATGATACACTGCATTTAGGAAGGCTCCCCACTCTCCTCAGAAGAAGCTGATGCTTTTCTCAGAGTGCTACTCCCCTCACAGCTTTAGAAACAGGGGTCCTGTCCTCTGCGCTATCGCCTCCTTCAGAACAAGGTAGGTGCTCAGTGCTTGACGAATGGATACTGAACTAATACAATGTTTATAATTTGCAGGTGTGTGTCCAGAGCTACTAATTCTAAAACTTCATGGACTGTATGGATATTTTTCAGAGACTGTAGTAAATGCTATTTTTTTCCTTTTCTAATTTAATTTCCCCAAGATCAAATCCTATGTGGGAAACATTTACTTCTGAAGGCATGGATGTGTAGAATATGTACTTTTAGGTAACTTTAGTACTTCTTTGAACTCCTCCAATTCTTTGACCTCTCAGGAGACCCAATGAATGAATTAGCAACGAAAAACACCATGACACAACCAACACTAATGCTCCCTTCCTGGAGCGAGAGAATTAGGCGATCGGCCACTGAATGTGCCTAGAGATGAGAATACCATATCCATATCCAACTGACTTGTTCATCATTCAGATTTCAACATTTAATAACACTGCATTCTCAAATTCAATTGAGATACACGTTCTATTTCTTTTCTTTTTTTTTTTTTAACATTTTATTTATTTATCTTCAGAGGGGAAGGGAAGGAGAGAGGGAGAGAAATATCAATGTATGGTTGCTTCCTGTGCATTCCCTACTGGGAACTGGCCTGCAACCCAGGCATGTGCCCTGACTGGGAATTGAACCGTGATCTCTTGGTTCACAGGCCCGCGCTTAATCCACTAAGCTATACCAGCCAGGGCTACACGTTCTATTTCTTACACTTCTTGGATCAAATGCAACTATTATAATTTTCAGAGAAGTTAACAAGAAATGCTAGTCAAAACATAGGCCTTTACTTACATGTTCATAAAACTGATTATTCTTGCTAAAAGAGAAGCTTTTCTTGTTATCTAAGCAAAGAACGCATGTTTGATTTATGCAGTTTCTCAGTAAATTAATCCAAAGAGAATTTTCTCATTACATTTTCTTAAACACAGCACTCTCAGCAAGGACAAAAATAAGTGCCCGTGAAATGAACCTTTCAAAGAATATCCATGATGCAGCAGCTACTCCACAAGTCTACTAATGAAATGGAAAAGAGTCTGTGCCTGTTCAGGATTAATACCTTGCCAGATAAAGAGATCTTGGTTTTGTAAATAGGAGAGCGGGGTCGGGGAGACCAAGAAAAGCTGGTTGAGGGGGCTGAGAACAGGGAAGATAAGGGCAGGAGCTGACGCTGCCCCCTGGTTCTCTGAACCGCATGCTCCTCCCTGAGGCCCCAGTCAGACTTCCGCACAGAGCTACTAGTTGTGCCCTGAACGCAGCTTCTTTATCAATGCCTGTCTTTCAAGCTGTAAGGTCCACTTCTTCCTCTCTCGTTCCAAAAAAATGATTCGTTCTCTACTATGGTTCCAATTACACTGAGAGACTGCCTTATCACATTTGTCCGTAAAATCTTCCATGACCATTCCCTTCACCATTCTCTGATTTTAGCAAATACAAACAACACTGCATCTCTGAAGAAATACTCCACAGAAAATCTCTGAAACTTTGTGAAGGGGGTGTGGCCCAACTGAGGGACCCTCAGAGGTCTATGATGCACTGGGGATAGGCCAGGGGTAGATGGGGGGCGGGGGCAGGCGGAGGGGTGGAGTGGGACAGCCAGCACAGACCTTGTTGTGACAGGCAAAACTCTTGGCTCAGACCAAAAGCACTCCTAAAGAGATTATGGACATTGCCTTAAGGTGGGTTTTCTTACCAGAAGACAAAAAAAATTAAACTTTCAACAGCAGTCCAACAACATGATGTCTGCATTCACCCATTTGTTAAATTGCTTTTCATTCACAGGTACGTCTATCAAAGTTGCGATATTTGTTTACCATTTTGTGTCTATATTTTAATTAAATTACGTGCAGCTTACATAAAGCTCCATCAGTCCATGAGATATCTGAAGGCTGGATCTGGGACTATTTCACGGAGCAGTGCCTTGACAGGCAGGGAGAAGGACGCAGCCAAGAGCACAGACCCTTGGGTTAGACTGGCTGCTATTCCCAGGTCCCTCCTTGACCAGCTGTCAATTAGGCAACTCAGTACACCACCAAGGTGACAGTGGCCTCTTCAAAAATTCGGAGTAAATAACAGCTCTATCTTACAGGGTCATTTGAAGTTTAAGTAGTGCATGCAAAACAATTAGTGAAATACCTCACAGAGTAAATTAATGCTCAGTGTGTGTTAGTTACCAGGGGGGGAAGAACTGCTGCTCAAAAATATTTACTGAACAAAAGAATTTATAAATATCTAATGGAAATTCAGCATGCTAATGAGTTATTTCTGGCATTTAGACTTACATAATATCTGAAAATAATCCAGTTGCCTTTACTCAGCAATACTAAATAACTTCCAAAATGCAGTATTTTTAACTCAGTTTAAATTAATCGTATAACTTTTGGATTGCAATCATGCAAACAAAAATGATTTTTAAAAGGATATTTGCAAATGGAATCATCATCCTTTCTATGCTCAGACTTTTTAGACTAGAACACGCTGAACCTCATAAAAAATAACTTGGGAGGAATGTTGCAAAAGGAAGACACGCAGCACTGGGGAGAGGTGGAAGGGATGAGAGAAAGAGGAAACTAAATGAAGATGACAAGAGTCACACCAATTTAACAATTCCTGTCAAGTCTCAGAGGGCCAGGGTGTGCAACCGTTGGATATTTTAAAGACGCAGACTCTCACCCTGCACAATCCAGATGAACAAGGTATCATTTTTCTTACTGGGCAATCCCATTAACATGCAGTTAGAACACTTAGACCGACAGGTTATTCAAATATATACCTGAACAGATAATGTGATTCTTCTTTAAAAAACCCTCTTAAAATTACAGTAATTTCTCAGTATTTCAGTAAAAATTTAAAACAATCTAAAAAGACCTCCAAATCGCCTAAATAATACATCAAATTTCAAAGGTATAAATTTAGATTTTTTTAAGTTACTTAGAGGTAAGAGACAAATACCGAAAAATACGTTTTTGATCAACAAATTCTTATATTTGACTATATTTGTGCTTCATGTGATCTATGCTAATCTACAAAAATATCACCTCTCTGTATTCAAATTGTTCAGTCACTCAATCATGTAATATTCCACCAAACAAATATTTCCAGCAGAACTGCCCTCTTTTCATTATCAATGGTCAACTCAAAATAACTTTCAGAAGCTGTCTACACTAGTCACACTGCCAAGAAAAGCAAAACAGCTAGAGTAAATCTCTTTGAAACCATGAGTGTTTTCTCCTATGAAGATTTAACTACAGATACCCTCGTTTTTTTCAGGATCACCATGGTAACTACATTTCCTATGAATCTGAATTAACATCATTAAAATGTTCATACTACCCAAAGCAATCTATAGATGTGACACAATTCCTATTTAGATTCCAAGGATTTAATTCACAGAACTAGAACAAATATTTCAAAAATTTATATGCAACCACAAAAGGCCCCAAATAGCAACAGAGATCCTGAGAGAGAAGAAGAAAGCTGCGGGAATCACACTGCCTACTATCAAACTACACTATAAGGCCATAGGAATCGAAACAGCCTGGTACTGGCATAAAACAGACACATAGATCAATGGAACAGAACAGAGAGACCAGAAATAAACCCACACCTTTATAGTCAATTAATATTTGACAGAGGAAGCAAGCACATACAATGAGGCTAAAGATAGTCTACTCAATAAATGGTGCTGGGGAAATTGGGCAGATACATGCAAAAAATGAAACTAGACCACCTTCTTACACCACGTACAAGAATAAATTCAAAATGGACCAAAGACTTAAATGTTAGACCCCAAACCATAAAAACTGAAGAAGAAAACACAGGGAGCAAAATCTCGGACATTGCTCACAGCAGTATTTTAATGGATATATTTCCCCAGGCAAGGGAAACAAAAGGAAAAAGATAAACAAATGGGACTATATCAAACTAAAAATTTTTGCACAGCAAAGGAAATCATCAACTAAATAAAAAGGGAATCTACAGAATGGGAGAACATATTCGCTGATACAACTGATAAAGGGTTAACATCCAAAATTTGTGAAGAACTTACAAAACTTAATACCAAAAAAACAAACAGTGCAATTAAAAAAATGGGCAATAGTCCTAAATAGACATTTTTCCAAAGAGGACATACAGACAGAAAATAGACTTATGAAAGATGCTCAATGTCACTAATCATCAGAGAAAATAAAATGCAAATAAAAATCACAATTAAATACCATCTCACACCAGTCAGAATGGCTATCATCAATAAATCAACAAATAAGTGCTGGCGAGCATGTGGAGGAAGGGGAACCCTATTGCTCTGTTGGCGGGAATGCAGACTAGTGCACTCACTGTGGAAAGCAGTATGGAGATACCTCAAAAAACTAAAAATGGATCTGCCTTTTGATCCCGCGATCCTACTTCTGGGAATATATCCGAAGGAACCCAAAACACTAATTCAAAAGAACATAAGCACCCTTATATTCATTGCAGTATTATTTACAGTTGCCAAGATATGGAAGCAGCCCAAGCGTCCATCAGCAGATGAGTGGATAAAAACAACCATGGGACATTTACACAGTGCAGTAGTGCTCAGCCGTGAAAACGAAGACAGTTCTACCCTTAGTGAAGGTATGGATGGACCTGAAGAACATTATGTTAAGTGAAAAGAGCCAATCAGAGAAAGACAAATTCCGTATGATTTCCCGCATATATGGAATCTAAGGAACAAACTGAAGTAACAAGGAACATGGGGACAGACTCATAGATGGAAAGCAGGATGACAGCTGGTTGAAGGGGAGGGGAGCAGGAGGACAGATTGAGCAAAATGGAAAAAGGACAAATGGACATGACAACAGTGTGGTGATTGCTGGGGGAAGTGGGGTATAAGGGGACTCAATGGTGATGGAAAAAATACAACATTCTAAACAAAGATTAAATAAAAAAATAAATTAGTTCACACTTCCTCAGTATACATAAAAACTATTATCTTGTATATATGAGACATCCTCAATCTGACCCTGTAAGGAATCGCCATGTGAGCAGCAGTACCACGTACCTTTGAGGGCCCACGTTCCTTGCTCTCTTAAAATGACCAATCCCTTTACATCCGGGGGTCGAGCATCCACCATGTTCTGACGCTTCCATTAATTCTAAGGGACCTATGAAAAAGGAAAAAAGGAGAAAGATGAGGCATAAAGTTAACCAGAAAGTTTTAAGAGTCAAATGTCTGAGATTAGAATGGGGGGGGGGGGAATGCCTAAAAATACAATTTTGAATCAATACACATCAATAACAAAAAAAAGTGGATCCTTAAAAACATTTTAGAAGTCTCTACTAAAGATGCTCTGAAGATGCTCCCCTACAACTTTATGTTATTTATCTTGCTTTAACAGGGAAATAATAAACTTTGATCTAACCCTTTCAAAATGTCACAAACTCCAGAATCCAGAGGACCTAATCTGAATTAATGAGAAGATTCTAAACAAATGTTTTCAAGTACATAACAATTAATATATAGAGTTGCCCAAAAAGTCCGTTTGTTTTTTCCCCTATGATGGCTCTGCTTAGCTGTCTTTAACTTCATTTGAAGCAATTTTGTTAGATTGTATTGTGACAGTAGTCATACAGTGTGCATTAAAAAAAGTCAAAAGTGGTGAATTTTTGTGTAGCCATTTCAATATTGAAGATGGAAAAAAATAAACATTTCCAGCATATTATACTTTATTTCAAGAAAGATAAAAATGCAACTGAAATTTAAAAAAAAGATTTGTGCAGTGTATAGAGAAGGTGTTGTGACTGATCAAATGTGTCAAAAGTGGTTTGTGAAGTTTCACGCCAGAGATTTCTCACTGGACGATGCTCCATGGTCAGGTAGACCAGTTGAAGTTGATAGCGATCAAATCGAGACCTTAACTGAGAACTATCAACATAATACCACTTGCGAGAGAGCAGACATACTCAAAATATCCAAAAAATAAAGTTACTGGTGAAACATTTTTTTTAACTGTCTTTTATTTTACAGAAAAAACTAAACAGACTTTTTGGTCATACCAAGTTTTACACTGCGAAAACTTCAAATGCCAAACTGGACACAAAAGAATCGTTACAGATCCCATTCAAGCTATCCCCTCTCCACATTTCATGCCTTCCCTTGCCCTGACACTTAGTTAACGTGTAGCTTCCTAGATGTTGTTCTTACATCCAATACAACTGATACATGTATCAAGATTTTTATTTTACTTTGTCACATAAAAGGAACAACAGAGATGTGTACTATTCTGAAACATTCTTCTTTGGTCTTTATGTTAAAGACCATGTCCTATAAATCTTTCCATCTTAATAGTAATAATCTTTATGAGTGTTACATAGTATCTGTAATTGAATGCACCACAATTGTTTAACCAATTTTTGTTTGTAAGTTTTGTTACATTATACCTACTGTAACCAATACCATGTCTGTTCAATTTTATATAAGCCCTTATAGTGGATATCATACATGATATCCAGAAATGAAGCTACTAGGTGAGGAAGGAACACTAAATACTTTTAAAATGCGACAACAATTCATTGTATTTCCTACATATTTTTTCTATAATGTGTATGTTTTCTTCCCAAATTGAGATCCTGGTATGTCAAGTTCTTGGTGTACATCTTTTTTTCTAAACAAAAACCAACTGAATTTAATTGAATGTTTATTGAGGTAATTGTAGTTTCTCATACAGTCATAAGTAATAATATAGAGGGAGACTCCTTACATATTTTGACCAGTTTCTCCCAATGGCAACATTTTACAAAACTATATATCAACAATGATAGATTAAATTTTGATAGTGTGATAAACTGTCTTCCAAAAATTCAGTACTAATTTTAAAAGGTGATTACTACTTCTAAATAAAAGTAAAAGAATGTCTATACACACTTTATTTTTTCAGACATTAATTTTTTCTTTTATATACTTTTTGCTACCAGGTAATTAAAAATATAGTAAGAGGGAAAAGGAATACATAGAGAAGAAATGAATAGTAGAAAGACAAGGGTAAGGGAAAATAAATTATTAAGCATTACACAAGAAAATGGAATTTTTTTTTAAGCCTTGTGTTCTTACTCAGAGGGGGCTGAAGAGGATGCCCAGTTTTTGAGCACCAGCCCACGGGGTGGATGTCAGGGGAGTCGGCCTCCATCCAGTAATCATACCAGTTGTTCCAGCCATCAAAGTGAACCTGCACAACCGCAACCACAAAGATTAAACAGTTCAGCTCTGAAAATTCCTACAGCAAAAGTTCTGCTCGCCATAACCATTTCCATGCTCTTCTAACTTATACAGTGGGTTTAATACCAAATAAAGTTTCAATTATTTAAATTACTTGGTTCACACTATGAGAAAATATGCCCTTTTGACCCATCTTCAAATTTCCTAACCATCAATATTGTCTTGCCAAAGGCAGTTTTTTGCCAGTACTTCTACAGATATGTTACATGTATCTCCTCGTAAGCAACTTGAGTACTTAACATCTTACTAGGAGCCACACCAAACACCCAGTAAATGTCACTGAAGTGATGCATAAATCAGCAAAGTGGGGGAGGTGGCAGGGGAGAGCAGCGAGGCAGGAGGACCTTTTGTATAAATGTCAAGTCTCCTAGAATTATGTTAAAAAGGACTTCTTAAAAACACTTAATGCCCTATTAAATATACCAGTTTACAAAATATCCTTCCATCAAATGCATTTTTGATATTTTTTCCTTATAGATAATTACAGTATCTTGTGAAGAGGTTTTACAGAGTGGTCAATGCTACCATCTCTATTGGTCACCAGGTAAAAGGGCAGGTGGTCTTTCAGGCATGGTCACTAAGAATCAGCCACCTATTTTCTAAATATTACATTTTTTTAATCTTTTAGTGTGAAAGGCTATATTGACAGGCTATATACAGGGTAGGGCAAAATAGCTTTAAAGTTGTAAAAAGGAGGTTTAAGTGTTTGTATTTTCCATACAAACACATGTACACCTACTTTGCCTCTGACCCTACATATTTTACTTTTAAATCAAGGTTGCCATCTAGGTGTCCTTTTAAAGTCTATGAACTCTTACGAATCCTCATAAAACTGCAGATGCCAGATGGATAAAAAATTCAAATAGTGAAAACTGACAATAAATGTTCTAGAAGATTGAATGAGTAAATGTATTTCTAATTTTAAGAGTGGAATAGCCTTTATAAGATACCAAACTCAAAGCTATAAAAGACTGATCAATTTGCACCAAAATGTAAAATATTGCAAGTAAGATGGCAGACCCACTAGAAACCCGAAAACACATTTATTACAAATATTGACGATGCACTGCTCCGTAACTTATAAAAAAAATCACATACCAATATAAAAAGATAAAAACCAATACAAGGATGCAAAATACATACAAATGGTACATAAACAGGAAAATAAATATAAATAGTAAACATATAAAAAGATAATCAATTTCACTTGTAACTAAAAAAAAAAAACAATGAAACTACAAAATGCAATTCTTCTCTTTTGAACCTGCCAGCAATGTTCCATTTTGGTGATTCCTGGAGCTGATGAGTATGAGAATAAATGGGCATTCTGACAGAAGGACTGATAAGAGTATTAACTGATGAGATATTTCTGGAGAGTTATTTGGCAACCACAATCAGTTTACAAAAGGCATCATTTTTGATGTGATAATCTCAATGACTTAACTCATTGTTTATGGAGAAAAACATTCAAAGTGCACACCATTGAGGACTGGATAAATAAATTATGGTACATTTATTGATGAAATAGTACATGGTTGAATTGTTAAAGTACATATATATGGGCTCAAAATAACCTCTATTGGAAAGAATCTACTTTCTCAAGCTTAGAAATAAGTTAATCCTAGGATCAAAACCCACAGAATAGAAATGCTTTTTTTAAACTAAAAAAGTAACATGTATTCCGAAAACCAAATAATTAAAAAGAAAAACCTAATAATTTATAACCCTCCCACCCTGAGAAGCACTGCCATTATTTTGATGTTTATTTCTATAACTGCTTACATATACATTCTTTTAAAAAAAATTCTAGACATAAAACAGAAAAACATGAATTTTTCACTTACCAATATCATTCTTCCAAAATATTTAACACCTCAGAGATAAACAGTAATTTATTTTACCGATATCTACTGCTATAAAAAGTACTGCTATATTCTCCTTGCAGCTTTATCTTTGCATATTTTCTTTGGTTGTTCCCTTACTTAACATAAATTCCTAGGACTGAAATTCTCACATTAAAAGGTAAACAACATTCTAAGATTTTTGATGCTTATCACCAAACTGCTCTTCAGCACGGCTGAAACACTTCCCATTCCAGTCAACTGTATGTGAGAATATACTTTCATGCTCCCTGAGTAAAACACATACTTTCTCCAATTCTGACTAATCTGATTCATAAAAATAAAGATTTTTCTTAATTCTACATTTCTTTGGTAACTGGTCTACATTTAAAAAACAAATACTTCTAGTCCTAAAATACTCTGATTACTTTATGACTTAACAGGAAAATATACTTGAAAAGGATAACAGAGACCCTCCATTATTTACAAAATGTTCAATTAATATAAGTAATTATATAATGTTAAAAATAGTGAACTGAATGTTAAAATTTCCAGTTTATAGAAATACAGTTACACAGGTTATGCTATTTTGTAACTTACTTTCTTATATATTACCTCACTAAAGACAGTTAAAATGTGGTTTTTGAAAAAGAATGCATAAATTTCTACAGTTTAGGACTGTGACCTGGTTCTGCCACTGCCCCTAATTAATAAGGAATTCATTTATGGTGTTTCTGAGCCTCAGCCTCATCAACGGAATAATAACAACAACATAAATCTCCCACACGGTTATCACCATGAGTGTTATCCTGGAAAACACCATGTAAATCTAACAGCTGGCTGTGATTATAACTATTGTTACCCCTAATAGAAATTCTAACCGATCCTATGAAGCAAGCTGAATGCACACTGTTCTGGTTTGCAAGTGAATTTCGTCTGAAACCAGAAACAGAGATGGGAGGCTCCGACTGCCCCCCTGGAACTGCCGCCGCACCTCACCTCACATCAGACAGGACATGCCACATCCATCTTCCCGGAGAGCCACCTGACTTTTGCGAATCCGACTCTTTTAACTAAAAACTGATGCTATTCATGAAATTATTTCTGTTTACCTGTCCTCTGTTAAAAGGCAGGATATTCTTCTGAAAAGTCTATGTCTAACATACCCCATAAAATAACACTGACCTTCAATTTCTGGAACCAAAAAACAGCATACTACTGGAGAGTGAGTTATTCTATTCAAAGGAATGTCTCTATAATCTACGTAAGAAGTTTTCTCTTACTTATGACTGACTTTTATTATTTTGAATGTGTGCTTGGAGAAAGTAGACATGACCTATTAAAAGTCAGTTATAATTAAAGAGAAAACTTTCACAGATTAAAGAAAAAAATGGACAAATGCTGACGAAGATGCACAGCCACTTAATTTGCATATTCCTGTGGTTTTACTGATTTAATTATAGGACTTCACAAATTAAAAATCTGCTAAAGTTTCCATCCAAGATACCTTGTAACAAAAGACAGAGCAAAACCACAGCAGAGAGTACTTACTTTTATTCGGTGATCGTCTGTGTCTGCAACTGTTGCCACTCTAATAAACATGGGGTTTCTTTTGTCTACAGCCTCCAGCTTCATCTTTTTCTGGAATCCATGTGGAGGTTTCTGACGTAACAGAGAATTTTAGACAGTGAGATCAGAAGAAGAGAAGGCGGGCTCTATGCCACAAAAATAGAGCTATAGACAAAGTTAAAAAAGAGGAGCCACTTAGGAACCCAGACTTTCCAACTCTCAAGTTCCAAGAGTGGCTTTGGAATTCAGGCTCGTGATAAAGAACACAATCCCACATCATGTGGCCCATGCCTTAGGCAATACAAACAGCCTGGCCACCTAGCCTACAGAAGCAAACAGAAAGCAAAAGATCTTGAGATGAAATTCCAAACATTGTGGTTATTTGATTAGCCATAGGGAAGACAAAATTTTTTTCCTCATTAGTTGGAGGTACCTTGGCAAAAATCAACAAGCATGAAAACTATTTTTCAAAAAAAGAGAGCATGAAAATGGCATAAATAAGACATGAAGATTAAAAGTAGGAATTAAAGCAAAAAGCAGAAATCTTTTAAAGAAGAAAATTAGCGATCAAAACATGCAAGACAATCGCTCTAGTGAAAACAGGAATGAGAGTAAGGACCTACACCTCAATGCTCAGCAAAAGCCATAAATCTCTGAAAAAAACTACAGGTGGTGGAAGACAAGGTAATTACTATGTATGTTAGGTAAATATATTAAATTTTCTGAACTTCACATCTCTCTTCTGTAAAATGGGTGTAATAAAAGAGTTGCTCTGAAAATTAAACATAAAACTTAAAATCAAACTAGAGAAATCTTTGTTTTCTCTCTGATAGCAAGGTGAACTACACATGTAGACTGATCCTGATGTGTTTCTGTCCAGTTCAAAGCAAAGTGCAATGGAGCTCTTCTTTGTCCTGGCCAAAGTGAGAGAGTTAGACAGAAATTCATAAACATGGGATGACTCTAAACATAACTCATTTTTAAATTCTGAGTTTACTATCAGATGGAATCATACACATTCTTTGATGTGGCTTTTTCATGTAATGTAAGTTTTTCTCAAAAATTTCTGATGTTCTTTTTTCTATATTCAGGCTCATACCTACTAATTAATCCTATCATTAGAAATTCTAACAATTTATACACAAAAGGATCATGTAAAGAAAAATGTTCTTTATAACAGACTATGCCACAGTAAAAAAAATTTTAATAGTTAACATCTTTCTTTTCTTTAAATTTATGTTAAATATAAATTATAAAGCAATTGTTTGAAATGAAAAAAATTTTAATTACATTTCATTTCTTATTCTTTCCTTACACAGAAATGAGGTTTACTTTCAATCTTAACATGCAAGAAACAATGACCTAGGTTTAGAAATGTACTATTATAAAAGCAGGTGCCCTTGTATTTTGGTAATTAAACATGCTAATAGCAATAAAATAAAAATCTCGGTCTGCCAAAAACAAATTCAAAGGAGTTACTGAATATAATTTTCATCAGAAAACAATGCCCTGACCTGACAGGTCTTTCAGAATCTTCTGTACAAACAACTCACTCCACACGAACTCAAACAGAATTATTTTACAAAAAGATATAAAGTCCAAAATGAAAGTGCTTTTTAAATGCCAACAACAAAAACCCCACTAACAATGTGACTTTCAAAATTATAAAAATTCAGAAATATCATTTTGGTGGTCTTCTGTTTCCTCCCCATTTCTATTCCAGTTCGCCAGTAGTATCTCCTTCTGTTCTTAAATTTCAGTGAATGGACATTATCACCAACACAAAGTAATGAAATATTGTAAAATAAATATGTTCTCTCACCACTTTGAAAGCTCTTGCAGGAGCAGGTAAAGAATTGGTTTCTTCTAAGTATTTATCCCAAGAAAAATGTTTCACATTCGGATAACCTAACAAAAAAAAAGTAAGTCCTATCAGGTTTAACCAAAATGATTGTGAGAACCATAAACGACCTGTAATATTACAAAGTGCTATCAGTAAAATGTAGGAAGTTATGTTATTATTACACACAGTAACTTTAAACTAGTCACACATTCAGAACTGTTTGTAATAATGAACTTGCTTTCACCTCAACCATGATTTATCTCCCTATTCACTTTTAAATGAAACTTTTAAAAAACATGTATATACAATTTCTCAGGTAAGCACGGAATTACATCACAAGACACACGCAAACATAAATACCCTTTAATCTAGTAATTTTACTTCTAATAATCTATGAAATTCTCATATACATATACAAAGGCAATGAGCCACTGTTTATACATGTGAAAATATAAAAGTCATTTAAATGACCATCAATATAGAAATGTACAAAAAGTATATTGTACATGTAAAACAGAAAGTATTTATTAAAAAGAATGAGATGGATTTACATATACAAACATGTGAAATATTCCACCTATTCACACTGCTAGAGCCAACAAGCAAGAAAAAATATAATGCAAAGTCTCAGAGCAACTATCCTCCTTCCCTCCTGCCCCTTTTTCCTTCCTCCGAAGTCCAATGAGCAGGAATTAATGGCAGCCCAGCAACATGGGAAACTGACTACATAAAGGGACTGAAAAAGCAGTAAATATATTAGAAATAACAGAAGCCAGATTTCTCACTGACTAAAAAGAGGTATAATTATGAACAGTGGAAAACTCAAACTCAAAAGTGATGAATATGAATTGAGCTAATGATATAAGTTCATGGTTTTTAATATGTATAAATGACATAGAAATAAATATAATTTTAATATATTTACATATTTCCTACATCCACTGAAAAGCTGGAAGTAGCAACATCCAAGTAGCAGTGAGCACACACAGGGTCCAGATCTCACTTTCTAAATACCATCCTCTAGTAAAAAGAACCATGCAGAACGGGAGAGATGGCTGACTTCAGGGTTGGGCCAGAGAAAGTGCAAGATGAGCCTGTGCCAGAGAGTGGAAAGTTCTCAAAAAATTATAAAAACCACCTATAGCCAAGTGACGTGTCATTAGCTGACGACCCGGTCTGTTCATATCAGCCGTAGTCATGGCACCTTAAATAGTGATGCTCAGAAACTCAATGTCATAATTATGATGAAGCCACAGAATCTGTTCTTTAGCACAAGAAAATAACCTCGAATTGATATAAAACAAGACTATCTATCAGCAGGTGTACTGCTGCCTGTGAAAGAGAGAACAAACAAGCTGAGCAGGTACTAGGCTGGGGGCAGACAGCTGAAGTATCTGAAGACTTCAGGTAACAGAGTCAGACAACTATCACCTGCGGGTCACCTGCCTCTTCTCGGAAATCCAGTTTGAGTGTAACACAACCATGCTTATGCGTTTACATATTTGTCTATGGCTGCTCTCCTGTTTCATCTGAATTGAATAGTTGTGAGAGAGGCTGTATGGACTACAAGTCCAAAACATTTACGAGCTGGCCCTTCGCAGAACAGCTGACCTCTGATATGCATGAAGAATGTTAGGCAGATGGTATACACAAACCTGGAGGAGTAATGAGTGTTCTTCTATGTTCTTTGCACCAGCCGACTGGATGAATGTGTGGACTAGATGCTTCACACCTGTAAATTACACAAATTCAAAATTATAATCATCAAGATAAACTGCCAAATACTAGTAAAAGTAAAAGAAAAAACACCTTAATTAGAGACTGTGAGCACCTTACTACAATTTTCCTTATTTGAAAAAAAAACTGCAAAGGATCTTTTACTCATCCAATATATTAATACCAAGAACTGATCACGGCCTTTATCAATGTCAAGGTCATTAGCATTATCCTTGATAAGAGCGGTTTAGGTGGCATTGGGGATCGGGCAAAAGCCTGCTCAGAGTGAGTTCTAGAGAAAAAGGAAGAAGATGGAGACAGCCAGCATGGAAAACATGTTTAAGGAGTTCTGTTTTAAAAGGAAGTGGATATATAAGACATTAGATAGCAAAAGGAAAGTTTTTTTTTAATTTATTAGGTTGGGAGAGAAACGCCGATTTGTTGTCCCACTTACTTACGCATTCACTGGTTGCTTCCTGTCTGTGCCCTGACTGGAGAGTGAACCCCCAGCGCTGGTGTGTCAGGATGGTGACTCTAACCAACTGAGCTACCAGGCCAGGGTCTGTTTTTTTGCGGGGGGAGGGAGGGAAATATTTAGGGGAAGCTGGGTAAGGTACATATGGAAATTGCCTGTACTGTATTATAAACTTCAAGTTTAGAATTATTTCAAAGAAAGATTTTTTAGAGGATAGGAAATATTACTTCATTTATTCAAGAAATATATGCTGAGCAACCACCTAGACCAGGGCACCATTGTAGGTGGTAGAACTATAACAGTGATAACACAAACAAAATCCCTGCTCCACTAGGGTCCTGGTAAGAATAACTCAACAGACGGGAGTGACCTACTGATGCAGAAGAAAGAACTGACTCCGAGAGAGGGAATGGAATCCTGTGCGTGAGAGCAGGGCCGAGTGGCCCACAGTGACAGAAAAGGGCCGTCTATGGGCAGAGATTAGGAAGGTACTCAGCAGATGAGATGTTGGAAGCATGTGGACATCTCTTCTGTTTTTATTTTCTCAATGAAATAGGAAGCAAGGTTATCAGCTGAGAGGGAAAATAGAAAAGGGGGTGTGAAAACTCTGAGGGGAAAACCAGTGAAAATTTAGTGGTCTGGAGGACTAGACAAGGATCCGGAGCAGGATTCTGGGGCAGCACTGAGGGCCCACTTGAGGTCAGCAGTCACGAAGGGGGAGCCAGCCCAGTCCGCGTGTTGTGTCTTTCTCCAGCTACATGTGACTGTGCAGGCACAGGCCCCCAGCGGGCAGAAGGCTGGATGCCACCCGAGCTGGGATTTTGCCAGGCAAACACAACATTCAAGGGAGTAGTATATAATAGTATAATAGTATCACAAAATATAGGCACTATAGGCATGTCACAATTAATAATTTTTTTAAAAAGTTGGTATATTTTCAACTTTTGTACTAAAAAATAATAGGCATAATGAAGCAAAAAAAATCAGAGGCAGAATATTTCAGGAAAATACTGCATCTCCCTCTTAGAGATTTACAGAGCACATCATTAGCATATTAGACTGTGAAGTTATAATGTGGACAGGCCAGTTTCAAATGGTTTAACCTAGCATTTCCTAAAGATATTTCCCTATGAAATGCTACTTTGGTAGGCAACCCATTAACATCATGTGGAGCACTAATGCTCTGCAGAAACAACTCAGGAAATGTTGGTCTAAGGGATGCCAAGGACTCCAGTCTTGCCTATAATCCAGATCTGTTGAGTCCATCCTGAAGAAAGATCAGGGAATTTCAACATAGCCCTCTAGACGGGAAACCAGAAGACAGAAAGCCAGGAAGGTAACAGTGGAGTTCCTGGTGAATAAAAGTCTTACAAGTAGTAAAAATAAAGACCTTTCTAAGAAAAGTTTTAAGTGAATGACATTAACATATAGTCATCACTTTCTAAATCAACCTTTCTAAGTGAACAACCCTGAAGAGTAACAGAAGGTGAGTTTATGTAACTCTGACTTAATGCTGATTATTCTCAAAATTATTTTAGTAGAAAATGCCTTTAAATTTATAATTAAAGATTTCATCCTTTCTTCCTTTATTCACTTATCTCCTGCCCACCTTACCCCACAATATTATTTTTCTTAATCTATATATTAGGCTTACATGTATATGTGTATGTCATTTTAGAAATTTGAAAGGAAATAAGAGGGTTAGGTTAACATCAAGTTCATACAGCAATTGGTACATTTCTGAAAATATATATAAAATATATATTTTCATAAAAGATATTTTCATACACAATTCCTTAAGATGTACTGTTACAAATTATATAAACAAAGCTATGGAACTCTATTTCCAGCTACATTATTCTTTTCCTAGACAACCATTTAGTTATAAATTATTAGTAATGATGTATTGCCTTTATTTTAGGGACATTTTTATTTTAGGAACAGCTGGTAATTCATATAGTGCTCATTTAAAATGAAAAAAAAAAGGTAACATTTGCTTAATTTTTTTTCTTTCCTAGCTAATACAATTATCAAGTACTTTTTATAATCATCTGCCAAGTTCATGGTGATTAAAGCAAGAGCATTAGACATTACTAGTTCTTTTGATTTTTATTGGATTTCTTTATAAATTGCAATTAAGGAAAATACTGTGGCATATCTGTGGCATATTTTGACCACACATTTCCGCACTACCTGAATCTTATAGCATAAGGTTTTAATATTATCTAAATATTGATCAAAGTCACTGTTTAAAATAAACAAGGCAGCCAAATCAACAGAAAAGATAAAAACAACCTTATTTTTAACAGGTTTACTTATGCTCTCTCAGCAAGCAGTCAAGACCGCATGCAGAAGGTGGAATGCTGTGAAATCATTTCTGCTACTGTTGTAACACAAGTCATCTCTTAGTCCCCTCTAGTGTCCAAAAGCAGAAATGTAACCACGAAGAAACATAATGAAGAACAGCTAATGGTAAAAGTTAGACAAATCTTCGATTGCTGTACCTCTCATTTCTTTCTTTGGGTTTTTAAGTGTGTCATCAAACAAGTCCAGTTCAATAAAGTTTTTTTTTTAAGTCTATTTCACAAGTAAGTACAAATTAATCATGATGAAGTCTAAGATCCAATCAGACCCAGATTGGTAGATAATAATAGAAATAATAATTCTTAAATAATCCATGTTTATAAATATAAGCATAAAGTGAAGAGACATTAAGATTCTCATTTTATGGAAACAGAAAGTGGCTAAGTGATTTCACCAAGCCCTTGGGTTGAAACAAAAAAGATCCTGATTTTACTGGGCACAGACAAGCGCTAAATAAAATTAATGCACACAAGCACTGGGCCCCACGGATCCAGGCAGAGATAAAAAACCTTTTTGAGATGCTTACATATGGAAAATATCAGTCTTCATCTCAAGCAGTAATGGTGCAGCTTCTTGAAGAAATACAGGACACCTGGCCTCTCCGACTCCCTAAATCCAGAGCATGACGACTCTGTCAGTTTACTTTCCCGGCCTCCACTATTGCTAACTCTTCAAGGCCTCCATCACTGTTTTACTGCTAAGCCCTGAACCTCATCAGGCTGGGTTATCCAGTTCTCCTTTTATCGACAGTTCATTTCCAATCCCAATCCCCACAGTAGCTGTTTTCAAAATTATGCATTTCCTGCAAGTGTAACACCCGATTCTCACAGACACAGTGACTACCAGGAACAGATAAAGGAGATGCCATCTCATTCCTCTACTGTCAGTTTTCCTCTCAGTTCTTCATTTTCTCCAGGCTGAGAGGGAAGAGAGTGTCTTCCTTTCTAGCCTCTCCGAAGGGACTGTTGTCCCCAATTATTCACAGTCCTGGATATCTCCACTCTTTCTCTCCACAGTGTGGCCTGTCACCGGGCTCAGACGCCACCTGGGCAGAAAACTGTCTCAGAGGTTGCCTCCCTCTCAAGCAATAATCCATTTTCACATTCAGTGCTACACTTCACCTGCTGGATGTCCTTAAAGTCAGTCATCTCTTTAACCTTTTGCAAATTGGTTTCTAGTTCTAAACCTCTTATTTTAATCCTCACATCACCCTACGAGAAAGGTACTGAATATTATTATTAATCCTTCTTGTAATGGGGGCAACTGAAGCTCAGAAGAGTTCAGTCACTTAACTGAATAGATTGGCTGCCATCCCCCAAACACACCCTTGCTTGCTTCCCCCACCCCCATGCTGGGCTTAAACGCAGGCTTTCCCTAGACCAGGAAAATTCTATCTCAAGATCTAAGTAGATTCCTATCATCCTTCTAGGTCTAGCACAATCCCATGTCCTCCAAGAAGCCTTCCTGAAGAACTCCAGTGTGAGTCTGTCAGTCCTTCTGTCCCTGGGCCAGTACAGACAGCAAGCAGTTGGTTCTAATAGTTAAGCACTAACTACCATCTATCTACTCTTCAGAGGAGCTGGTGGGGTTGTGTTCCCCTTTCTCCCCAGACGGTGAGCCCGTCAGGACTGAAGTGCACAGCCGCAGGGTTTTTCACCTCTGTAACTCATCACTGTCACCAAGGGGTGCTTCCCAAGTTTCACAAGTAACAAACCTGTTACCTGTGACATTGCTCTACAATACTGACAACGCACTGCAAACTTTGCAACATCACTTTGAGGACACAGATAAAGTTACTATTACTCTCAATTTATAAATGTAAAAGAGCTCCATCTCTTAAAAAAAACAAAACCTAAACATTCACAATACATTTAAATACACCCAGTAAAAGGCCCCAGCCCCATGTTTGCTCTAATTCATTAACTCTGCTTCTTTTTTTCATAAATCTGGTGGCTGATTTTTCGCCTTAGTGGGGACACCAGGTTGAAATTCAAAGAGGCTAAAGCTGCAACCTCACGTGTCTAGGTCTTTCCACTAAATACTCAGCGAGGTTCTGTCTTCATGACCTCCTGGTTCCAGAAACACAAGGTCACAAGAAAACAACATTTCCTTAAGTTACATTCCTTCCCAGTGCCTGGGGGAGAGAAGGAGGTAACTCCTTCTCACTGTGTGCTTTGTGAGGGGCCCAACCCTTAGGCAGCTGGAAGATGACAAGGGAAAGAGGCTGCCCACTGCCCCTGACGACCCCGGCACCCTCTCTCTGATGCTTTTCCTTCCCGACTCAATCATCTGTGATAGTGAGGACTGTTCCTAAATCCAGCGATGTCCAGGGGAGAGAATTAAATAGCTACCAACTACCAGTAACAAAAGTACAGAGGAATCCAGAGGTAAACCGGTATATATTTACTCTAATATATACTATATTCTTTTTATAAAAAAACTATTCCAATTTTATATAAATTTAAATCCTACAAAGAGCTCCTCTTTGGAAGAAAGAAATGTTTTATTGCAACAAAACATGTAGTAACACAAATATGTGTGTGTGTGTGTGTGTGTGTGTGTGTTTAAGTTCCCACTAAGGTAAAGAAATAAAAATCACTGTTTAATTCAAAGGGGGAAAAAATCTCATTTCCAAACTGTTATAAATTGGGAAAGGCAATCTAATTTGTAATCTCAATTACATACCTAAGTAAGTAATTTATGCAGGAAAGAAAAACCATTCCAAAATTCAAGGATCAAAGAACACAGTATTTAATAAGGCTGGAGAAATTCCAGTGCACTTAAGCAATTTTCAATGCGCCTAAACTACACAATGATGAAGAGAACATACTGTATTCTTTTTCTGATAATTAACAAAATATAATTTCCTGTCAATAGTTAGAAGTATAAATAAATCCTCAAAGTATACTCTACCCTAAAAATGATTATTTTGTGCTCATAAATGTACAAAATCAGAGCTAAAAAAATCACTTTTTTTTTGCCTGCTCTTTCTAAAAAAGAACTCAGGATCCTTCCTATTCTCTAGGCAGTTGGCATCAAAGAGAAGTGACTGTGACAAATTCTTCTTGTGACAAACTCGCCTACACTTTCTCATCACTATTTTCCAGAAGTATATTTTTAAAGAAAATAGATCTTATGTCAAATAAGCAACTTATCTTTTAAAACCCTGTAATACTTATAAGACCACAAAAATAACTAAACATTCACTGACTGTTCAGTGAAAAATAACTGAACATTCACCTACTTTGTTTAAATCAGGCAAAAGCTAAAAACAAAACCATTCTCCCTAAATGAATGAGAACTTTAAAAACAAAAAGCTCTCATTTCAACAAATTCTAGTAACTGCTGCAAAGTACCATTTACTAACCAAAGGCCTGAACCCCAGTCTTCACGTTGGTACCGCCATCACAGAGCATCAATCGTGGGTGGGGTGGCAATTTGCCCCACAAGAGGCAGACAACAGTATTTCTAAATGCAGTTTCTTCATCCACCCATACGCTCATGATAGGTTCGAATAATTTTAAATGAAACAAAACCACCAATTTGTAGGGCGTGTTCGAAGAACAGAAGAACACGGTAAGTATTAGGACAAGGATTCAGTCAGCACAGCCAGACTGTGGAAGACCCAACAGGATAAACAACCTGGTTTCTTCAGTAACAGTTCAAGGAGAAGAAAAAGATAAAGGACAGGACTATAATTAAAAGAGATCAAGAGGCACATCAACGCAATCACTAAGTGTGTACCTCATTTGCTCCCAAAGCCATCAAACTAAAACAAACACAACCGAAGTCAACTGGGGAAACCGTTCAAGTACATTAGTAACATTTTAGCATTTATAACGTTACGTATTTAGGAAAAATAAATCCCTATCTTTAGAAGACACACACTGAAATATTCACTGATGAAATGCTGTAATATCTGGAATTTGCTTCAAACACTCCTGGGGTTCGGGGTTTAGGATGAGAATACAGACAAGCCAAGAGTGAACACAAACTGGTAAGTGCTGGTGCTGGCCAAGGCTGCAGGAGGGCCACTCCGTTACTCTGCTTCGGTGTGTACTTGAAGCGGTCTCTGCTTCCACAAATCTGTTACTGCAAACTGAGTAAGAAGATATCCTACCAGGTAAAATTATGCTTTGCAGAAAAAAGCCGGGGCAAAACACACCAAAATATGAGTCTGTGATGTAATCATAGAATTACTTATCTACATGAAAAACATTCTGTAAAAAGGGTATGTAACATATAACAAAAGAGATTTGAAAAATCAAATAGCAAATGACTTTCAGTGTCCTTTATAAAATAATACAAGTAAACCTGATGAGTGTCTAAGACTCCAATTTGAAGAGTAAAGCAAATTATTTATGATTCTACTGAATATTTAAATATATGTACACTAAAAAGTAAGGTCAGGAAAGCTTCCCTGAACTTTAGTAACATTTATACAAGTTAATATTCATTTGGTACTGTAATATTAGTTTTATTTCATAAATATATCTGTCACTTCTCTAAAGTGTTCTCATTGTAAGTTTTCTCTGGAAGGGCTATGTATAAAGTGCACCCACCTTTTTGTGTGCATTATACATGAGATTATTATGCCCCTTATTACACCCATGGTATGTAATCATTATACCCATGTATAAGGCACACCCTTATTTTTCCCTCAAAAATTTGGGCAAAAAAGTGCACATTATACACAGCAAAATACGGTAAATACCTTAGAAATGCCTTTCATCAAGAAATGAATTGTAGTGATCAATGAACATGAATTAGATATGGAAAATCATTAATTCAATTACTTAATCAAAATAGAATGGCTGTATTATAATTATTTTATAATACATCATTCCTACTATTTTATGTAGTATATCTAAACACAATAAGGATTAAAAAACAATATTCCTTAATATAGTTGTATTCAGTTATTATGAATTGTTAAATTAGCTACCAGCCATAAAATATGAGAGGCAAATAAAAATTATTTTTCTAAAAAATAAGGGATGACGCCCAAGATGCAGGGGAAGCTGTGAGTCTGTGTGTGCCTCCCAGGGTGAGCATGTGCCGGGATGGGGGTGTGTACGCTGCTTCCACAGGAGGAAGTCAACTAAAAGAACTAAAGGGTCTTATTTAGAAATACATGCCATATGGGACAGGTAAAAAGTTATAAATCTGAAATGGAAAAGAGTGGGGCAGCAGTATTGTTTTCTGTTCTAAGCTTCACACTATAATTGCTTTTAAACTATGGTTTACATGGATAAACACTAAATTAGGGAAAGCACACAGAGCAATGGAAAATGCCTCACCAATAGTCATAGCTCTCATCCCAGTTGTCAAAATGTACCAGGAAACGATTGTCCACCATATCTGTTACCGTAGCAACACAGATAAATGCAGGGTTCTTTTTGTCTACAGCTTCAAGCTTCATTCCAACTCGAAAGCCTGATGGGATCACTGTCTATGAAACATACAGATTTAATTAGAGATAAGCACACACTCAACAGCAAGCCCTGCACCCTCTCTGCACCTCTGCTTGAAGGCCTGGCATCCATCAGCTGTATTCACATAATTTAAAAATCATGTACCAATTTTATAGCAGGGTCGATTTCCAACAAGCAGCAATAAGAAAAATGTCCTGTTGCTACACCCAATTAACTGTCCCATTTAACTATGTGGAACTCAAAACTAAAACACCCACGACCTCACAAAGTTTAATTAATATTAATATGTGTTTTGGTACCTTAGACAAGTGTACTAGTTAGGTAAGTTTTATTCACCAGGTAAGTTCACTTCCTGTTTTTCTCCTCCTTGATTATAGAGTTAACAATGAGAATTACTTCACATAAAATATGCATATTATCAAGTTAAAAATGTGTATGAGTCAGTACAAATTCACTCCTACTTCTAAAAAGATCTCTCAAAAGAGTACTCTACTGAAAGTAGGTCATCTTCGTAAATCAAATGCTGCAAATTTTTACAACTTTTATTTCATATTACCGATATTATCCACAACAGCACCCCAAGAACTGGCTATTAATATATACGGCCATTCAAAGACAGTTTGTAATATAAGGACAGTAACAGATTATCAGCCATCTGGAACATGGAACTAAGATAATAAAAATTCAATAAAATTGCTCTGGCTGGTATAGCTCAGTGGATTGAGCTCAGGCTGTGAACCATAGGGTCGTCAGTTCGATTCCCAGTCAGGGCACATGCCTGGGTTGTGGACCAGGCCCCCAGTGACCATGTGAGAGGCAACCATACATTGATGTTGCTCTCCTCCTCTTTCTCCCTCCCTTCCCTTCTCTTTAAAAATAAATAAATAAAACCTTTAAAAAATAAAAATTCAATAAACTTTAGTGCTGAGGTGCAGTAAAATATAAACATTCCTTAAAATCTTCTGTGAGGAAAAATATCCTAATCTTAGAAAAGTATACTTGGATATTAGTTATACCAATCACAATACTGCTGTACTTCTAAAAAAAAATCCTTCTGTCCATACTGAAGTATCATGATACAATTCTAATTACTCTAAGCAAAATAGAGACTGTCTCTCTTTTTACTGTAATTGTACTGCTATCGTTAGAAAAATGCAGACAGCCACGTACCTGAAAATTAAGAACTAAGTCCTGTCTGAATTGAAGAAGCAGTCACTAATGCTACAGAGACACCTTTACTGAAACTTTTAAGTCCTGCAATTATTTATCAGAGTTCTGACCATAAATATTTGACTATTCTAAGGTAGAGGAATCTAGAAATACAAAAATCAATTGCTTCTTAGATACCAGTCACACAGCCAACACATTAAGCTGTGTACTAGCAAAGCATGAAATTTAAGAAGATGGTTTAAAGCAGTCACTCAAATCCCCAACTGAAGTCTTCATCAGGGAACCAGACAGGGATTAGGAAACTCCGAGTGGGGAGAGCCGGCCACTGAGTTTTCCACCTGACTGGCCTTGTCTTGACAGAGAATACCCACCAAAAATGCAGTATTTACATTTCAGCGATGAATCTATCCTTTCAATTAACATACTTTAACATATGAACCTGGTTCATTGTCTCGCTATTAGCTACCTACCTACACACACACACACACACACACACACACACACGCACACCTCTGTTCAGTTCTCTAATTCGACCAGGCTTATGTTCAATTAGATCAGAGAATCTTGTAGGCATTACACTGATGCTCAAAACAACTGGGTAAAATCATTTCCCAAATGGAGGTTATCTGGACTGGGGGAGAGTGTTTTTCCCTAATCCTCATATTTATTTTCATTTGGAGGGAACGTTAATTGAAATGTTGCTGCCTCTTTCCACATTTTCACTCACTGTTGCCTGGTAGATCTGGAAGGTGGAGCTGGACATATTCTGCAATGTAAGCCGTACTACAGGGTGCATGGTTTCCACTTATGCTCCTCTGGGGGCGGCTCTGTTCTTATGGGAGGGTATGTGTGCTTTGCTCCAGTGCTCCTGGGTTTCAGTGGGGGATGGGAGGGGCCCGTAAATCTCTTTAATTCTAGGTGTCAGCTCATTTCACAGCAAATATAGGCCATGTAACTGAGCTCTTATCAGTTGTAAAGATAATATTTTGTTTTTCTACCTGCTTACTCTCCATTCTTTCCAATTTGATCAGAGCTTGGGCCAGGAAGAATATATGTACAGTATCAGGCCTTCTCAGAGATGCCAAAGGTAAAGGAAAATAGTAATACAGGTCAAGGAGAACACACACACATCCAGATTGTGCTTCTGTTACAATAAAGCTAGACGCTGCAGTGAAGGTAAATAATAGTCTCTGGCATGCAAATCCAACCAGGGCTACATTTATTATACTATGGAATCCCATCTGAACAGCATTCCTAAACAAGTAACAATAACAATAAAGCATCCCATCAATTGAACTTTTAATGCACCTTAATTGTAAATTACATCTAAATTTTGTACTATGTTGCCTTCTCCCATTCAACAACAAAAAAAGGCAATGATGATATGGCTATGAAATAGATATTTATGAAGATTTTAAGCTAATTTTAAAGTTTAACTAAGGTAAGAGCACTCTATTTACCAATGCAATGAAATCTGTTATAGTTTCTTGTTATCACCTATAATTTATCCTATCCAACAGCTACTTTTTTTTTTCAAAGAAAAGGTATTTTGGATGTACTTACTATATTCTGATTCTCAAATAATGATTTGGGAGCAGCTTGAGCTTTGCATGTCTTCAAGTAAGTCTGCCAATTAAATTCTTCTTCTTTATAACCTAGGGTAAGAACACATAAACAGACTTAGTAACATATCAAAATATCTCACACTTAGTTTTCTATTCCCACTTTTGCCTGTAACTCAAACATGCCAAAATCAGGAGATCAAGTAATTTTTTAAAAAATAAAATGTAAAATATAATTCATGACTATGAATTTTTATACACAGGTCGTGTTTATTTACAATAAATTATATATATATTCTTCAATTCTGAATGATGGTAATAGGTCTTTAAAAAAAGTGTAAGGAAGCAAATATACATTATACTTAGGTGCTCTTCCTTTTATTGCCTGGTCACTTCTATCAGTATTTAGGTAGAACTCCTTAGCAGTACACTAGTGATCTAGAGTAGTCAAATTCTTTATTTTTCCCTCACTATTCTATTTTGGGAAACTAATTTGTGCAAATGGGAAGCTGGAAAAACAGTAATAGAACAGGTAAGATCTTTTTAGCCTATCACCGGAGGATTGATAATTCAAGATTTATGAAGTAAGCACACTGGTAAATTATAATAATGGAAATGTCCTTGCCTTAATTTTCACAATTTCATGTTTAATGTTGGTAAAACCAATATTTCCTTAAAAAAGGGAAATCTAGCATTTTATTTCATCTGTTCATTTGCTCTCTCTTTTCTTTAAAGTCCAGAAGACAGCAAGAAAAGAACACACGTAAGAGGTCAATTTACACAAAGGTTTACAGATTTTACTTTTTGCCCTCATTTTTTCTGTTTTGTTTAATCCTTCAGCCACTTGGAAATACCATTTTGTCATTAATTTTTCACTTAAAACCAAAGGATAGCTAGTCCATCAAAACCAGTAACACTGAGACAGGCCAAAAATATCAAACTAGTAACCTAAATCTTTGATATCATGTAAACAATAGTGTATGTAGCAGCTCAAAAAGAAGAAAATAAGGTATTATTAAATGAAGATGGACTGAAAAGATGGTATCTGTTATTTTTGGATTTTTATATAAATATGAGACAGACAAAATCATGGGCAGACTGTAATATAAAGCACTCAATAATTAAAAAGTAATTGTTATTAGTTCAACCACAGCCTAAACCAATTTTAGTGTTATATTGTGCTTTACAATCCCCTAAATATTAACATCCGTAAATTTAATGCATAATTTTTGAGATCTTCTATATATGGAACTATCAGTAAATAAACTTAGTTTTGTAAACAGGTTAGAAGTAATTTTTTAAATCAGTTTTTTAAATATATATATATGTAGCTAAAATTTATTTGTAGTCAAAATTAAGTATCATGCAAATGTTATTTTATATGCAAATAAGTACATGGACATATGGTAGTTTATTCTCTTCAATAGGATTCTACTTTTTTCTTTCACTTTAATGAATGTACTTTTAATTGTGGACAATAAGCTTAAATTTGGGCTTACCTGAATTATAAAGCTTGATTCTTAAAAATTCCAAATTAACATGTAAAAAAGTAACTTTTTATAGATTTAAAGTATAAAAGAAAAAAGCGCAATACCTTTGGGAGGATGGAGCTTATGGCCCGTTTTCTCACACCACCCGACTGGGTGAATGTCCAGAGCATCTGCATTTACCCAGAAGTCATAGCAATCCGAATATCCATCAAAGTGCAACTTTACCCGGTAGCCACAAACCTGAAACGGACGATAGTCGATTGATTAAAAAACAAACAAACAAAACACTCAGAATACTTGGGTACGTGGACATCTATTATGATACAGTTTATGTTCATCAAAATACCCTCATCAAGAGCAGCAAAAACAAGCAAACAAATGACAAAATGTAAAGGCCAAGGCTATTGTGTACACAAGAAATGCTGAGCCTCTGTGTTCTGGCCTTATCTCGAGTTCCATCCGGAGCAGGTGGACATGGGATGAAGATACTTTCCTGACATATACACATCCTCTTTCATCTGCCATGTTGTGCCAGCATGTGTCGCCGTGGAGAGTGGCAGGGAAGCAGCCAGCCCAGCACAGGGGGCACACCACCCCTGCAGCGTGCCAGGGTGGAGGCGTCACTGCACACTGTCTGCATGCAGGCTCCTTGTCCTTTACACAGTTCCACACATGGTGACATCCAGCCAGACCAAGACTGGTGCACACACAGGAGCCCAACAGACCCTCCTCTCGACCAGCTCTTGGGTTGGCAGAAAGAAAGGAAAGCCTACCCGATGCATACTTAGGTGAGAGTATGCATTGGGAATAATCTCCCTGGAATGCCAGTAAGAAATCACTTTCTGTGACCCATGGTGAAAGCTGAGGAAGTACATATGTTAAAGGGTGGCAGTTGGGGAAATTCCAAGTTAAAAAGGTCACATGGGTCTATGGAGTCTCAGCTGGGACATGCTCTGCTTTGGGCTCTTAGAAAGAAGTGCAGCCTCTCAATCTTCCTTCCCCCAGCACAACAGATGTGTTCCAGTGGAACCACACACCAGACCTCTAAGCACTGTAGGAGCACCCACCCTGCAGAAGCCTGAACAAGAAGCCTGAGACGGGAGCCCAGAGCCAGGGCAATGAACAATCCCAAAAAAGAAAAGAAGCTGTACTGTTACTGGCAAGTCCTCTAAAGCAAACTGCAGAGGGTGAGTCAGGTAATGAGAAAATTGTGTGTGTTGAGTCCACATGTGTACTTATGGGTACATGTTTATATGTGTATGTCATGATGCATGTACACATGAACATGTAACTATGCATATCATACATGCATACATTTACCTACATACTTACATGTCCATATACACATGGGAAAAATGTCTACAAGAATATATGCCAAATATTAACAATAATTTCTTCTGAGAAATGGGAAGTGAAAAGGAAGAGGCAAAAGGGAGTGATGAACTTTTTATATTTTATCTTATATATTAGTATTTTTTTCAATGAGAATGCATTGCTATATTACATAAAATTTACAACCGAGCTGACCTCCCAAGGAAGAGACTAGTGTCCCTCTGCAGAGGGGGGACTGGGATCCCTGAAAATACAATCTCCCAAGAAGGGTAGGTGGCTGTCCCACAGCCCACATCCACCCCATGCCAACAAGGAGCTCAGGGGCTGCTTCTCTTATGGGCCTGAGGCAAACCTTCTCCACTTTACACTCAGTTGTCTCTGCTCAGTGCCTAAGAAATAAGCTCCTTTATTAATCTATTCTTCTAGTCCCTCAAGGTCACCTCTGAGCTTCTGTCCCTGACTTGACCTCCCTCTGTTCCCCCCATGCCTTATGGACTACTATGCCTTATGGACTCTGGAACCCCATGCTTTGGTAAACTGTCTCCTACAAGCTCAACCTCCTTGCTCGAAGGCTGTTCCCTCTCAAGCCATCCCTCAAGTGGAGGCTGCTCCTTCCCCTGCCCTCCATCCCTCCAAGGCCCATGCCACGTGGCTGCACCACACTGCCCTTATCATCCTATGTGCTCCTCTCCCAGCCATCCCCTCCCACTCACCAGACATGACCCCTGGCTTACTCTTTTCTTCTCCACTCTGCATAGTTCCATCGTACACATGGGTGCCTCGCCCGATACCCTGGACCCTGGCTCCCTGCATTTCCTCTCTACTTCAGACACTGTCCCCCATGGACACTGTCTCATTTAGAAACTGTGCTGCCGCTCAACTATTAAGCGTCCACCCTACGAAGACCTCCTCTATTCAGTTCGCTAACCCAGTTGCTCCCAGGACACCTCCTCCTCAATCTCAATGAAAACTACATTGATCCTTCCACTTTTTCCCCAGCAAGCCCCCTCACTCTGAGTCTTCCTACCTTGGCAATTACTTAACACATTTTCTGGCCAACACTTTAAAACTGTTGCCCCGGAGTCCTTCCCAAAACATTTGCCTGACAAAATCCCAATCTCCCAGATAGGCACTGATTATGCACCTACATCTGGTCTAGGGACTGGTGCTGAGGGAAAACAAACACACAGTCTATCCTCATTATTCACAGGTTTCATATCTGTGAATTCGCCTAATTTGATAAAATTTATTTGTAACCCACAAAGAATACATGTGGTGTCTGGATACAGGTGCACTGCATGGCATGGCAGAAATTTGAGTGAGCCTTCGGGCCAGGTCCCAGGTAAGGTCAGGTAAGGCCATGCTCTGCCCTTGTTTCGGGTCTCACACTGTTAGTAGCAGGTGCCTCTGCACAGTCTACTTAGTGCTGTGTTCTTCAAGTTTGTGCTTTTCGTGGGTCAGTTTGTTGTTTAAAACGACCCCCATGCATAGTGCTGAAGTGCTGGCTAGTGTTCCTAAGTGTGAGAGGGCTGTGAGGTGCCTCACAGAGAAGACAGGTACACTAGATAAGATTTACCAGGTATAAGTTATAAAGTGCCACTGGCTGTGAGTTTAATGTTAATGAATCAATAGTAGATATTAAATGATAAGCTGTCTAAACAGAAATAGACAAGGCTACATATTAATCAACTGACAAAAAAGTTGTGACCAGAGGCTCACAGGAACCTAACCTTTTAATTCTCTTAGGAGCAATATTCAATATTTGCTATTTATGAAATATATCTAACTCAATGAGAACTGACTATCCCTGTATCCTGGACTCTCCCTACTGAAGAGCAATCCTTCCAGAAGGGCCTGTCTAGTTCCTACTCCCATTCTTCACATCTTTTAAAAATCCTTTCAAATCCTCCTCCCTCTCCTTCACTTACAAACTCCATCCTCACTCTAGGCTGACGATTTGCCTTCCATGGAAAGGGCATTCCCTCAAATGTCTGCCTCCAAACTGGCAAGCCTCCTGGTGCACACACCCCCATCCCTCTGGGTGGAACCCAAGGAGAGACTCCTCCCCCTGGCTAAAGTTGGATCTCCTCCAACACTCTAGATCCCCCTTCTCCGGTCCTCGTCTTAACAGTTACCTGCTCCCTAGTGGCTTCTTCTACACTCTTGGTGAGAATGTAACAACTGAGAAAACTTTTTTGGAGCACAAATAGCAACATGCACGAAAAACTTTAATGTCTGTAACTGTATTCACACAGGCACTGCTTGTAGTGATGAGAAAGTGAAGACCCCTCAGATTTTCATCCACATGAGAGCAGTTAAAAGAATCGTGACAAAAATCAGTGAAATGGAGTACTACCAAATGGTTAAAAAATATTATGTATATATACTACAGAAGACACACTGTCACAAAAGCAAGCACAAACTATTATGTATGATACCATTAATATGTAAAAGAGAAAAACATACATGTACATATTTTTACACGACGAGAAGAACATCTGGAGGAAACACAGTAAACTACTAAGAGCTGTTATCTCTGGGATACTAAATCAGGGAAGAGGGTGGGAGAGGACTTAGTTTTGGTAATATATACTCTCATACTAGTTGAGGTTTTCACGATGAGCAAACATTACCGCTATAATAAAAAACTAGGCAAGCTAAAATAAATATTCTTCAAAACCAAGAGTTGAAATACACTACACATACACACGGGCCTTAAAAAGATCCCATTCCCTTTTACAGCTCAACGTCTCCAAAGCGGTCTGTGCTTACTGAATCTGCTTTCTCACCAGGCTTTCATAAAACGCAGCTTTTCTGAGAACTAGAAAGCGCTCATTAGTATTTGGAAAGCACTGCCCTGTGGTACTCTCTCTGCCACTATGCACTGTTATTCACTGTGACCGTCAGCATCCAGCCGTCAGGTGTGACCATATTCTAGAGAAGCCAAGGCTCTCAACAGATTCACTAAGGGAAAGGTTGCTCTGAAAAGTCAAACTAATGCACAAGATCATCTCACTCTTTTGGGGACATTTTTAAAAAGATGCACACCCCTGGTTCAAGGAAGGGAGCAATTCTAAGAACTGTTCTCAGTCATACAGGGTGTGGCAAAAGTAGCTTACAGTTTTTCATATGGAAAACAATACAATAATTAAAAAATAATAAATCAAAAATAAGATCTGTATTTCAAATACTCAATATTGTAAACCTACTTTTGCCTCACTTTGTATATTAGACTAAGATATATATAATTGACTTGGACAATTTTTCCTGAAAAATTTCACAGGGATACCTCAAAATAGTGAAAAGATGTATCTGTTGATCTGTTCCTTATGCTAAAAAACACAGTAGGGCACCCTGATTCATGGTGTGGCTCACTCGGTTGAGCATTGTCCTATAAACTGAAAGGTCACTAGTTCGATTCCTGGTTGGGGCACATGCCTGCATTGCAAGTTTGGTCCCCAGTCAGGGTGTGAACCAGACGCAACTGACTGATGTTTCTCTCCCTCTCTTCCCCTCTCTCTAAAAATAAATAAATACAATCTTAGAAAAAAGTTTAAAAGAACATAGCATGGGAAAAACTACCTCTTAGAAGGTGTGTGGCCTTGTATACATCACTTACCCTCTCTGAGCTTAAGTTGTTTCATCTAGAGAATAGGGGTGAAAAAGCATGTCCTGCAGAGGAGTTTTGTAAAGATTAAATGAAGTAATGCACACAAAACACTAAGCGCCATGCCTGGCATAAAGGAAGCACTCAACAAGCGGCATCTTTTCCCATTATTAAAATTCCATAATTACCATTTTACTTTAGAAATAAAGATGAAGGAAAGCTTACCTCAGCCACAGTGAGGACACAGTACACAGACTGATGCTCAGGGTCCACGCCTTCTAATTTCATGCCGACTTTAAACCCATTTTTGTTATATGGAAAGGATTGATACTATAATAAAAAAATGACAGCATTCTTAGTTAATTTTTATCCTGAAGATCTAATTAAAAATATGAATAATAACCATTCCTGAATAGACTATTTAACCAAATACATACTTTTTTTTAAATCCACACCTGAGGATATGTTTATTGATTTGAGAGAGAGAAGGAAGGAGGGAAAAATATCAGTTGCTTCCTGTACCTGCCAGGACTGGAGGTCAAACCTGCAACTTTTTGGTGGACAGGATGACGTTCCAGCCAACTGAGCCACCCGGCCAGGGCCACAACTGGTATTTTCACCTTGTGGAAAAATGCCCAACCAACTGAGCCACAGGGTTGAACACATTTTTTAAAATTAAAAAAAAAAAAGGATCACCTAATGATCCAATAGAAAATGGACAAAGACCATAAACGGGTCATAGAAAAGGAAATTTAAATGTCTTATATATTTGAAAAGGTGCTCAACCTCACCCATAGGAGTCACACAAAGTGAAATTACACAAAAATGTATTTCACTTATCAGGTTGGTCAAGACAAAAAAGTCTGATAATGCTGTTGGCAGGACTCGAGGGAAACAGGCACATACGCACATCACTAGCAGGGATACGAACTGGTATGACCTCATGGTATCTATTAAAAAAATTCTCTTTGACTCAGCAATTCTAATTCTAGGAAATTACATAACAGAGTTACCCACACATGTGCAAAATGACAGGTGTACAAGGTTATTCACTAAAACACGGTCAAAGATTTGTGTATCTGTACTTCATATGTATATACAGTATTCCATCTTATGTCTGATCTATAATTTGAATTGCTCCCTACTGGTTGACATGTATGTCATGTGTGTGTGTGTGTCATATATTTGTCAACATGTCACATGTCAATCAATACGGAGCAGCTTAAATTATTATGGAATAGCCATAAAATGAAATTTTATGGATTAATATAAAAGAATAATAAAGGAACTAATGAACTGAGATGAAGTAATTTCTGAACTAAGTTAACAAAAAACCAAAGTTCACAATATTTTGAATAACATATGCTATCATTTGGTTTATCAGAGGGGGAGGATTTGGGTGTGTGTGTGTGTGTGTGTAGCATATCTGTACATATAATTTTTTTAGGGCATTGTTTTTCCTGTCCACGTTACTCTTTTTAAACTTTTTTTTATTGTTCAAGTACAGTTGTCTCCATTTTCCACATGTAATTTCTTCTTAAAAATATAAAAAGGCTATTCTTCAGAGGACCGAAGTTACAGAATGTAATTATATATAACAAGTTCACATGTAATAACTATTATGTTTAAATTAAATATGCTTAGTGTAGATGTACTCATCCTAACATTTACTAGTCATCACTTTTTTAAAAGTCCCTATGTTCCTACACATATAACAAGGTATTGACGACAGACTTATTACATACCATGATTAAATATAATTAAGTAATTTAAAACCAGGAGCCAGCAAACTATAGTCTATGGGTCAAATCCAGCCCACCACGTGCTTCTGTAATTAAAGCTTCACTGGAGTACAGCCACATTCATTCATTTATATACTGTTTGTGCTGTTTTCATTAAAGCACCAGAGCGGAGCTGCTGCACTGAGACCAGATGCACCACAAAGCCTAAATGTTCCCTCTCTGGTCCTTCATTAGAAACGTTTACTGACCCCTGTTTTGGCCCCCGGGCAGCAGCTCCTAGCTGGAACTACACTTGGTATCTATACCTTTAACTGACTTTAAATCACTTATGATCAAATACTTTTATTATGTTTACTATAGTAACTCATTTTCAGACTTCTGTTGGGGTATCATATAAGCCTCAGTAACTCGTTTTTATTCTGCCAAAGTCACGATGTCGACATGAAATTTCATGCCAGCTTTTCTTTATCTACTAGTTTTTTAGAAATAGCAGAAGCATCTTTTAAAATTAAGTGAAAGCTGGTCAATGCTGAGAGAAAAGGGCACGTGCACAGGTCTGTGCCCTTGCACACGCATGGGTGGAAGGTGTGCGTGTACTAAGAGAGGTACCCCTCCACATAAGTGCACACATGAAAAACAGTATACATGAGAAATTATCCCAAACCACATGTCCTAAATGGACAGTGGCAAGGACAACTGTGACTGCAG
Source organism: Trachops cirrhosus (assembly GCA_028533065.1). Taxonomy (NCBI): domain Eukaryota; kingdom Metazoa; phylum Chordata; class Mammalia; order Chiroptera; family Phyllostomidae; genus Trachops; species Trachops cirrhosus. The sequence goes on along the minus strand of CM052541.1, from coordinate 166,533,449 downwards.
CTCAGCAGTGCAGCTCCTCTGCCCTTAGCGACAGAGCTCTCCAGGGAGCCAGACCTCTTTGAACAGCTTTGCTGGCACTGCCACCGCTTTCTCCTCTTCCAGGTAGGATGCCCAGCACCAGGCTTTCTTTCCTTTAGGAGGCAAACCTGAAAGGCAAGTGAACCACAGATGCACATGTGAATTCTACTTTCTTAAATACCACTAGGCCTGGCTCTTCTCTCATAACCACGGCTGGTAATTCTGTCTCTTCTCTTCCCTCCTCTGCCAAAGAAATGAAAGCTAAGCAGTGAACTGTAGTGTACATCCACAGTTAGGAGGGCAGAAGAAAGACAGAAGAATGCAGAGTAAATTATGAAGTCAGAGCAGGGCAGAACAGTACCATGGAAGCTACAGGAAGTGAGCACTTCCAGAGGCAGGATGCTCAAAAAACTGCCTAAGAGATCAAGCAGTTGAAGACTAAAAGTGGCCAGTGCACTGAGTGGTCAGGTAATGGCTACCAATTTGAAATAGAAGGAAGAAAATCGACTCAGTGAGGGTCAGATTTTGAGCAGCAAAAGAGTATGTAAGTGATGATATGGTATCAACTAAATTCAGTTTTATTTTGGATTAATCTGACAAGCAATGGAAATAAAAGAAAGGATGCAACAGTTTGATAGGTAACAAAATTAAAGAGAAAGGTATTTTGGCAGTGAGACTGAACCAGCTAAGGTGGAGCTCATGATGAGAAAAAAGTCTGAAAACCTAAGGGTTAAAAATAAAGGACTAAAGGAACAAGGTCCCAGAGGAGACAGGGCCCTGAGAACAGAAATGAAGTGGAAGGAGAAAGATAAATGACACTTTATGATGCAAAGCAATAAGTAACTGAGAACTGATTCCCTTAATCTCAGTAATGTGAAATACAAGTCATCTCCCCCACATGTAAAAGGTAGGCTGTACACTTGAGGCAGGTAGAAATATTTCAATCTCTTTTTGAAGGCTTAACAGATGAACAACCAAGGAACGCATCCAATCACAGAAGAGGAGCACTGGGCTCCTGACCCTGATTTGGTGGGAGTGGAGCTGTACAAAGCAGGCTGACCTAACAGGAGGAACTGATCAGGCAGACGTGGCAGGGGATAAAACCCAGTGGAAGTCACTGAGACCTCTATGAAAATGACGTAAGGTCCATGCCAAAGAAGGTGGTGATTCACCCACTCAAGTATTAAAGGAAAGGGCCTGAGGGCTGGAGGCCTCATGAGAATCAAGCGCTGCCAGGGGAACAACCAAAAAGACAATGGTCAGGAGGCTATGGTTTGGGAGGAACTAAAAGAAACTTACAATATTAGGAAATGAACAAAAACACAGGTTAGTAAAGGTGCAGAAGTAAATGAAGCCTATTTGATGAGAAAATAAAGGAAGATGTTCTCATGTTTGCCCGACAGTAATTGGAAGACCATACTAACTTCCACTCTTTCCCTTATCTTACTTCCTCAAAACCATAATCTTTTTTTAATCTTTATTGTATTTTTTCCTTTACCATTTAGTCCCCTTATACCCCTCTCCCCCAGTAATCACCAACACCATAATCTTTACTCACAGAATTTAATTTAGAAAAACAAAACAAAACGAAGTATACCTTAACTGCCCTAGCATGTGTTACAACTAAGACTAAAATGTCTACCTGCATGAATTTTTTTAAATTTCATAAAGTTGCAAGTGAAACCTTTTTTTTTTTTTAATCAACTCACTCTGTTTTAATACAGCTGAATCACCTCGTCTTTTCCTTCGGGCTCTCTGTGAACCCCTCAGGATTCTTCCATCTTGTTTGTTCTCCTACAATAAGAATGAAAAATTGCGGTTTTTAGAAGCTCATGAAATTGACCTACAAAAGTAGAAAGCTGTCAAAAAGCATTAATTTTTTGTACTTTTCTGCAATTTAGTGTCCTAAGTTTTAAGGAAAGTAAGAATATGCCATTGGAGAACTGTGGTGCTTTTAGCCTAAGGTCCTTACGAAAGGAGCATTTCCAACAATTACACAGGAGAATAGCAGAGATCCTGCTCCTGCCTCCGAGGAACACTTTCTCCTCTTAGCTCCCTGACCCCTGTCTTCTGATTTTCCCCACACCTCAACGGGCCTCTCTTCTCAGTCCCTTTGCTAGTGTCTCCTCCAAGTCCCCTAGGTTTTAAAGATCACCTGTCTGCCAAAATCCCCAGTCCATCCTCCAGCCCTGACCTCTTCCTTGATGCCACACTCACGCATCCACCTGCCTACTTGGGATCTCCACTTGGATGTCAGCATCTCAAACTCAAGATGCGCAAGTAACTCTAGGTTCTATACTCCAGCCTTGCCTTTCCATCCTCAGGAAATGGCATCGATGTTCAGTAAATGGCATCAGTATTCAGTCAGTGGTTCAAGTCAAAATCCTAAGAGTTATCCTAGATTCTTCTCTTTCCTTTACACACCAACAGCCCTACCTCTAACACTGATCCCAAATCCACCCTTCTATCTTATAGAGCCCTCCTAGCTAGTCTACAGCAATAAAATCCTAACTGGTGCCCTGATTCCACTTTTGCTCTCCCATGTCAAAGCTAGAGTGATCATTTTAAAACATAAATTATATCAAAGGATTCCCTTGCCTTTACCTTTCCAATGGCTTCCCATCATGGTCAGAATAAAATGAAAACCCATTACTCTGGTATACCATAAAGCCCTACATGCCCTGGACCTCTTCAGCTTCCTCTTACTCCACTCTCGACTATATTGTCTTTTTTTATTTCTGCAAAGAAAACATGCTACACGTTAGGAAGTTTTCCTTAGCTATTCCATTGCCAAGAGGGCTCCTCACTCCTAACTTTACAATGCTGGCTCCTTCTTACTATTCAGATCAACTTGTTCATGCCACCTTCTCTGGGGGGGCCTCCCTTAACAAAGGGAGCTTAACAAAACCCAGCTTAACAAAATCAGCAAATCCTAATGCCCTATTATAATTTCCAGCACAGCACGTACTACAGGCTGACCCTTCTCCTGTTTATTTTACTTCATGTTCCCTTGGTAAGAATGTAATGTCCCTGAGAGTAGAGACCCTGTTCATCCCTGCATTCTCAGGGACAGTGACTCCCAAATAAAAGTTGTTCAATACGGATCTTAAGGGAAATGCCACAAGACCTCCAAGTTCTATTTTCATAAGAACCATTCATACAAGGTCTGTCCAGAAAGAGCAAGCCATGTTATATGAAAAATAGAGACATCTATTGAAGAAATACAACATACAAGAAACATTGAACATAGGACGATGATCCCTAAGTCCCCTTCAAAGGAGGCACCTGAGGCCTCACACAGTTCTCCCAGTGTCATTAATGACTGTAGCACGATGTTCCTTCTGCTCTGGTGGCAGAAGCCATGGAACAAATTTTGCCATGACGCGTTTCATGCCAAGATCCTGCATCAAAACCTCAGATGGAGTAGTTTTTGAAACCCCCAGGTCAGCTTCAAGTTCTCACACTGTCCGTCACCAATTTTTGTTGATTGCAGCCTGTACATGTTCAATACTTTCAGGTGTTCTGCTTGTTGCAGGACGTCTGAAACATGGATTCCCTTCCACAGATTTTCAACCACCTCTGAAGCTTTTGTGCCATGCTTTTATTTGCGCTGCACTCACTACATTGTCCCCAAAACCCTTGAATCATCTGACTAGTTTCCACAGAGGAATGTTCAAGCTTAACGCAAAATATGATGCAGATTCATTGCTCTACTCAGTCATTTTGAATGTGATGGCCACACAGTACATGTGTTCACTCAACGGAGTCTACTACCCCCACTGACTAGTACAGTGAGTCATCATTGTTCACACATGTGTATTCCCGTCCACTCTCCTTGGCTGCCAGGTTACATTGAAGTCACGCAAACCATACTCATTACCTTAACAATGGCTGGACTTTTTCTGGATAGACCTCGTATATTCGTTAGGGGTAAGATATTTACGTCTTAATTCACGTATTTTGAATTAATTCTTCCCAAATATACCTGACATTGTTCTGCCATTTTCTACCTACTCACATAGTTTTTTTATGAGATCTGTCTGCAATTTACCAAAATGGGATTGGGCTCTTGCTATCAAGAAACTGAAGATTCATTCGCCAAACTTAAGGTCTGCTGTTGCCTCTTTCCCTCCAGCAATAAATCCCAGCACATCCTCCTTCTCCACCCTAAGGGATGGGTGCTATCATTCACTATTCACATTTTAAGATGAGGGCCCACAACAAAGACAGAGCAGGTCTAGGTAACTTGCTGGTGGTAACACAGAGGCGTGAAAGCAGCATTTGAAGTCAGTAACTAGCTGCAGAGCCAGTGCCTTTGACCGTGATGCTACCACTTAAGAGGCACCCCTGTGTTCCCGGGTAGTTGTGTAAGAGATACTAACCATTTCATCATCTCTCTCTTCTCCATCCTCCTTGGAGTCGGCCTTCAGAGAAAGTTTTGGTTTTTTCTTCCGACTACACTTGGCATCTTCTTCCTCGTTGTCTTCTCCTATGTCCCTTTCTTCTTTCTGATCTCTGCTGTGTTTATAAACCCAAAATAGTGACAGGAAACAATACTTATTAAATACCTACATGTTGAATATCAATGCAACTTTTTTTCAAACATCACCCTCCAAAGGAAAAATATTTAATCACCAAGAGAAATGTATAAGCATTAGAATATCATCGATAAGGAACACTTTGAACCATTATCATGTACGACATGATCAAGGTTAGAAATTAGCTTCTATGTTAATTTAAAAAGACAACAAGCACAATATGTGAAACATATCCCTACACATTTAAAATTATTTGTCTTTCACATCTGCCACCAACACTAATAAAGGATTCCATTCTTTAAAGACATTTTAGTCTTCAGGGCAACTTTAAAGCAAAGATTTATCAATTATTAAGAATGTAACTCCAAATGAAAATGGCCAAGTGTAACTTGGTAAAATATCAGCTGGCCAACAAAAACAGACAATTCACAAGACTGTATTGATTAACATACATGGCAAACACCACCAAAATGTAAATGTCATTTCATTCATTGGTAGTACACAATTGTATGTAAAAATTGCATCTTCTTGGTAATAATCTGAATTATGCCAGATGGTCCCCAAGTGGCAAAGTGATTCCTCTGTCAGTCACATCTGATGGCCATGTCCTGTCTTCCTCAGTCTGCCCTGAGATCAGCACCAACATAACCTATCACGTTACTCACTATGAGCATCTTCATTCAGCTGATTTCCAATCAGCTTTATTGCATTTGTAGAGTTTTAGGTGAGTTACCTCAGAACCCCCCAAATATAGACAGAACTGTGTTTCCATAAACATCAGTACCATCAAAAAGTGTATGCAGTCCAGAGAACTTTAAATACTTCTAGCTGAGAAACAATCAAATTAATGTAAACAGAAGGATAAGCAAGAGGCAGAAGTTGTATTGCAGGTTAAACATAAGTAGTAAAACTCAGATTAGACAAGACTGAAGTCATTAGGTCCAGTAATGAGATCAAGGTCCATTTATTTCTATAGGAAATGTCTCTGAAAAAAAGGGGGGGCATGAAAGGGTGACAGAGGCCAGAGAGCCTCTTGTAGTCCCAAGCATCATGACCTTAGACTCTAAAACCCATTTTATAGATGGAATGGAGCAAAAACCTACTTGTCTTTGACATGCCGAGTACAATTCTGGCTGCAAAAGTTTCCTCCAGAAAGACACTCATCTACGTTGCCATACTGACAACAGTTCTCACAGAATGGAAGCCCTTCAACTTTCACTGGCTCCTTCAACCTGAAAGGCATCCCAGTCTTCTCTGAAAAAACTGGAAGATGAAAAGAAGAGGGAAAGTTTAAAACCATGACAGAAAACAGTCCCAAATACACTTAAACATTGCCTTCTAATAATTTTGTTAGCAACACAATAAAAGAATAATGTTTGTTGAATGGATGATTAAACTACAGCATTTGGGAAAAAGAAGAGGATGAGTTTGGTAGAAATCACTCAAATCATTTACATAACAAAACAATTCTGCAGAAAAGATAAAAAGCTTGTCCAAGGATTTTTCTACAGAGTTCGAATTAAAATGAAGAAAACTTCATTAGTTACAAAATTCAGAAGATGTGTCTTTGACAAAATTTAAAAGGTGCCATCTATGTTATTTCATGTTCATTACATTTTGATGAGTAATTTTGTTTTACTAAATTGGTTAAATTAATGTCTCTCTGTTTTCCTTTTAATGTAGCAGATCTCCTGAATCATAATTATCCAAATCATTTAGGACTCACATTTCCTTTTGCCTGAATCATTAGGCTAATCATTCATTCAGCAAACATTTATTAGGCACTAATTTAAGCTAGACACTGAAAATGACAGTACAGACCTTGCCCAAGAGAGCTCACGGTCCAGAAGAGAAGACAGGTGAGAAGACCAGTATTTGTAATAAGAAGTGACACATGCAGTAACTGAAGCATGAGCAAGTTCCAGAAGTAGTACAGAGGAAGAAGTGATACAATTGGCCTAGGGTGAGGTCAGGGAAAAATTTTCGATATAAAACCTCAACAGGGTTTTGAAAGGCAAAGAAGGATTTAACAACTAGTAAAAGAGAGAAATAACGTCCCAGCCACAAGAAACAGCATGAGCAAAGGCGAGGATGCAAGAAGCTGCATGATGTGTTGGGAGAATTATGTGTAAGTGCTACCGGAGCACGAAGTACAAAGAATGGAACAGAGAGCAGAGAGACAAAGCAGGTGGATGCGCGTCACCCAGATCACTGTGTGTTTTGCTAAAGAGAAACAGAAACTGGTGAAGCATCAGATAAGCAATCTACATAAGTTCCTCTAAATTCAGTGTACATGATAAACTGGGTGAAATTAGAAGCAGAATGTTTCTTTAGGAGACACCTGCAATAGTTCAGGTGAGAGTTGATAAGGGCCTACATTAAGGCAGTGGCAGTGACAATAGACAGAAAAGGCCAGATCTGAGACATATTTAGGAAATAAAAACCAAGAGGATTAAGTAACAGGCTATGGGGCTGGGGAGAACACACTCAGGATGACTCCTAGATTTCTTGCTCATCCACTGGGTAGATGGTACTACTGACCATCAGTTGAACTATGGGTTACAGAAGAAAGAGCAGGTTGTGGGGGAGGGGAGAAAGAAATAGAAAATGAATTGCATTTCAGACATGGGGAGTTTGAGGTACCTGTGGGACATCCAGGTGGAGATGTCCAGTAGGCAGGTGGAAATACGGGCCTGGAGCTCGGGGGAGAGGTCGGGGCTGGAGATATAGATTTAGGAGTCATCAGCATATAGGTGTTAGTTACAACCATCGGAGTAGATGAGAAAAAAGTGTCAGGCTTTTGACTAAATCACCTGGGTAGGCTATTACATGGATTTACTTGATAATTTCCAATTAACCTGGTGCTATTACAGATCTGGCATTAGGAGAGAAGACAGTTAATGGTTATTTTAAAATATAAAAGCTGGTTCCATATCAGTTTCGTTATAGAAATTTACCTTAGAACATGTGACATGAAGATCACCCAGGATTTTCAAGGTTTCAGCCTATTATAAAAATTAGATATTCTTATTTAAAAACTTTCAAAAGAAAGAAATAACGCAGATGACCTGTTCTTACCTTCTTGAGCAGTTGGTACCATCCAAGTCGTCGTAGCTGTTGCTTTTTTAACATTTTCCATCTCGCTCTCATCTGTTATAACTTCCAGAGCTCCAAACTCATTTACTCGGAACTAGTGACAATACAGCAGAAAGAGGCAACATTTACAAAAGTGTTCAAAACAGTAATCATTTAATGGCTGGCCCACATAGTCCCTAAGAAAAAAATGAATTACATTTGAAAAGTTAATTAAAACAATTATATCTAGACAAGCCTTCTGCAGATATTAAACCCTTTGCATTTTACTAATTTTGGAATTTGGGGAAGGGGTCTAGAACAAAGCAGCGAGGGACTTCTCAAGGATATAAACAGCCAACCCTGCATGCTCCCGTAGAGCATCCAGCTCACACGTATGGCCTGTAATTTCAAACACCATCTTTTTTGCTAAGACTTTTTTCTTATATTACAGCTTATTTGATCATCAAAATTAATAAAAGGAGAATTACTATCTTCCCAGGAATCAATTGGTCTCATCCAAGCTCACCTAGTTCAGAAAGAAGGAATCTTTCTATTCCAGAAACTATTCCTGGCATATCCATGTCGCTATCTATACTCCAAGATGTGAACAAGGAAGGCAGAAGCGCGGGTCACATGACTCCCAGGCTCTATACTTCCTCTTCTCTTTCCCTACTCTCTAGAATTCTTCATTACATTCACCTCTAATCTTCTAAAGTGACTGGTAAGATCTATGACAACTGAACAAGTCTACCAGCTCCAGGACAAGTTTATCACTAAGAAGGAAGGGCATTTTGATTCCATGGACATTTGACTCCAGATATTGAAAACTTCCTCTTACTGCATGGCAAGCTTCAAAGTATGTTTCTGTAACAGCCAGTCGCACTGTGTGTGTGTGTGTGTGTGTGTGTGCGCGCACGCACTGCAGGCTGAACAACTAACTCCCTGTGTGCAGGGGCCCCATCCTCTTTGAAACAGCTGGGTTTACTCTCATATTCATGAGGTTCAAAGTTTTCTATATTCCTTCTGTTTTCCCATAAAACAAAATGACATTAAGGACCCACTCATTTTAACAGGTGATGAAGAGCAAGAAAGCTCAAAATTCAAAGGGATAATAAACCTTTTTGCTTGCAATTTTTAGATCTTACATAGAAATATATATGAGATACAAATAATAGATCTGGATTGAAGTCAGAAAAATCTTAAGCCAGTATTCTTTCCACCAGGTGAAAACAACACCTTAAATAATTTTCTGCACGTAGTCCACAATCATTAAATGCTTTCTAGACTAAACAGGCTGAAATAATTAAGGAAGTGAAAATGTTTTCTCCTGACTATATATTCCAGACACAAATTTCAAGGTAAGATGTGCATATTATAGCTAATGTGTTCACCTAAAAAATGTCAGCATAGGAGATGGCAAAAAGTTAATTGGAAGAAAAGACCTAAAAATAACTTTTGGGGAAAAAATTTTAATTTTAAAATGATCAACTCTGAAAACAGAATATTTCAAAATAAAGCTGACAGTACCATCTACTGGGCAAGAGCAGAAAAACAAGCCATAATGATTATTAATTAATGATATTAAAAATATGATAGAATACCAATTCTAATAAAAATTAAAAAAAAAACAGGCGTGAACTTGGTAATTCAATCCAGGAAAGTAATTTTACTTTTATTACATGCTGGTGTTTATGTATACTTACTTGACAATCACAAAATCTATGAAATAGCACTAAACATTTCCATTACAAATGAAGTCCCCTGGGGTGTAAGTTTGCAACTGTCGCTAAACTACAAACTACCCTGCAATTCAAACACTGAGAAAGAGAATACCACTAAGTGAAATCATCAAATAGAAGTGCAGACCATGACCCCCGAAAGCTTTAGGCTCAAATACTTTCAAAGTGAAAAGGTGATGTTCCCATAATACAACATTTAATCCCAATTATCTTTTCCTTCTCCTACTATTTAATGCCTATAAAACTGGCCTATAGTTTAAGCACAAAGTAAAGATGCAACGGCACTTAGGGAAAGAGTTGACCCCTGTGAGCCAGGGATCCACGGACGGACGTTTAGGGGTGGAAGACCCCATGAAATGTATGCATAATTAGGATGCAGGTACATACATATCTTTCTGGGGATGGGATTCATAAAGTTCATCACGTTCTCAGAGGTATCCTAGAACCCTGAAGGGTAAAGAACATCTATTCTAACCAAAATTACTTTATCTCAGAAATTAACCTTGAGGTGTTTTCTAAGGATCCTATCACATGCAAAGACAGAGGGATCAATTTTTTTCTGGCTTCTCGATCTGGATTTTCTGCCTCTTACACAATATTATTTTGCTGTAGAAAATGTTGGATAACACAGGTTGCTACGTGCTATTAACATCACTGGAGTTCCACAGATGAAATTCCAGAAAAACTGACACCTTTACTAATATTGTTTTTTCAATAAAATACCCAGGTTCTGAAGTTGGTAATGGTTTTATGAATGGTTTTCGAACCAGGAAAACTTGAAATAACAAATTACATTTTGAAGTTATTCTTTTAACTTAGAAACCCAAAAAGCAATGTGAAAATTTATCAAGTCGCTCCATTCTAACCAAGAATATCAAAATTATAAACTTTACAAAGGGCTTTATTAAGCAAATTAAACACATCAGCTAACATCGTAACATTTTCTGTAAGTGGATACACCTAGGTCAATCAGAAAACAATTATGTCTAAAATACATAAAGACTAGCAAAGGTTTTGTTTGTTTGTCTTGGCTTGAATTACTTTAATTGATTCCATTCTTTTCTTTATTTTTGCTTGTAAAGGCAAAGGATCTTTTGCCTATTTTTTGCTTGTCTTTAATAACAGATCATTAAAAAAACACTGCTCAAGTTATGACTTTTGTTTCATTATCCTTAATACTACAATTTAGTTCTACTTACCAATCTGTTTTAAGGGCAAAGGTATTTGCTAACTGAACTGGTTTGAACACTAATCAAGACAAGGCAAATTGTGCACTAAGTGCAGTGAATTTTCCAGTTGGCTTTCTGTATTGCTGCTGTTAAGTGGTAACTATTCTTACTGGATAAGATGCTATCGCTCTCAAAGGTATATCTGCATTTCACCCAGGGACTCTGAAAAACTAAATCCTTATGACCCGGAGGAATTATCCTCAGCGGATAAATTTCAGACATAATTAGAAGTTCAGGTGGAGAAATTGCTTTAGGGAAAGGGAGCCCTACCAGACACCTTTCCACTACCACTTACTGCCTGCCTGTTCTTATGGCTAGCCCTGGGATAACAACCTAAAAATACTAACTTTCATTTTAAAAGAACACATTAAGCAATGTAAAGTTTCCAAAGCTTGTTTAAGCAAAAATGTCTGCATAATGACCACAAGATTTTAAATAGGGTCAGTGGACACTTGCTCCTCGCTTCCCACCCCCAACTCTGTACTTCCTCATGCTAGTCCCTCTTCTGGATTGCCAGCCTTTCTCTTCACCTCCTCCCGTGCCTGCCTCCCAAAATTTTCACATACACACTAGACCCTTACCCATTTTCAGGCACCTGGAGCTCACATAACACGTATTTTCCAAAGCTTTCCTGATCCCTCCATCTAAAATAATACCTCCTTAAAATGCTGTAACATTGTCCTTGCATCTCTCTTTTGATACGAAAATGTTTTCTCTCTTTAGACTTACGACAACAGTGGTAAGAGAATTAATATCAAAAAGCCTTATTTTAGGACACATTGCTGCCAATAACTAATTGACTTTGAGCAAATGACAACCACTGTGGGTCTCCCTTTCTCATCTTTAAACTGACAACAGTGGGAGAAACCACATACCTCCAAAGGTTAAATAAAGGCGTTAAATAAAAAGATGCAGGTAAAATGTTCATCAGAGTAAGGTCTCTATTATTTATACCGCTACTGCACCAAAACACAGAGCTTTTGCAATGGCTTTATATAAGGACTGGGTAGCCCTGTGTGGGGGTACAGGGGATTCCAGCAACAGGGAATAATAAAAAAGGTGCAACGTCTTCAACTGGTGATTTGGGCTGGCAAGGAAACAGGGTGGCACTGAGTACTGAAGGGAGATGCAGGCAGAGAGGAAAGTAAAGGCCAGGCCATGAAAACACTTTGGTGGCACACTGAAGGTACCCGACCTTTACCATGAATGATTCAGACAACTGCCCAAGGATTTCAAGTAGAAGAGTGATACTTGGCGTATAACTAGACTGGCCAGCAATCAGAAGGCTTTCACAGAAAAAAGTTGTTTCGAAATGGCAATGTACTGCAGCATATAAAAACCTGTTCCCATGACAAGAAACTGACTTCTGTGTATGAGCTGACTGCATTAGCTGAGTTAACCTCAGCTGGTTGTCTTGGAATAATAGCATCCTGTTTATTAGGAAATTCACACATCTATACCCACGCTTTAATAGCATAAAATAAGCAAAGCCTGATGTGAAAGAGGAAATTTCGTGATTTATTCAAAGTTCTTTCTAACATCTTAAATTTGTGAAAAATTAATTTTGCAGATCTCTTAAGCAACTCAAATTTTCAAAGAAGGAGCAAGTGAATTAGAAATCCTAAGCAATATATAATCAACTGGCTAGTCTCTGAATCTCCTTGAATAGAAAGGGGTAGGAAGGTAGAAAATAAGTTTTTAAATTATTCTTTGAGTACCACACTATCCACCATGCATGAAGTGAATTGATACATGGCAGTTGCTCAACTAGATGAGCCAGAAGGCAAACCAAGTAACTCAGATTCTAATAACCTGCTAAATGGCTGAGTTACCTTATTACCTTAATAAAAGCAACAGGTTATTTCCTAAAATGCATTGCTTAGAAAAACCTTCAGACAATCTAAATTCTTAGGGATGAAAATTATACTCTATTGTCAAAATCTAACTAAAATTACAAATTCCATTATTTACCTGAGACCCCCAAAAAACACTCAAAAGGGACAAAAAATTACCAGGGAATGAATGCAGCAATGAAAAAGGGAGGGTGGCAGTTACATATTATACCACAAAGTCAGAATAGATTAATTTAAGTGTTTTACATATATATTTTTGAATTCTCATAACCACCTTATGACATAGATCCTCATCTCCATTTTACAGGTAAAGATTCTGAAAATCAGGCAATTGAGATAACTTGACTAAGCTCCTGTAGCTAACATGTGGCTGACATTATCCGAGTGAGAGAAACAGTTCCTTCTTCCTCAAAAATTCCACTACTCTACTTCCAACATATCTAATCCAGATGAACATTTAGAGAATGTTAGAGCAGATAAAATCCTTAGTATTTATTTAATCCCTTCTTTTACCAGAGGAAACTGGCCCAAAGAGACCCAATGACTTATTCAAGAACACACAGACAAAAACTAAAATCTCCCCAGATTTCACTAAACCTCACTACAATAGTTTCGTTAAGCTAAACTCAGTAGATATGTTGGCACATTGCCCTTCATTAAACCTAACCCAACCTAAATCCAAGTATTTTTCCAGTCACAGACTGTCCAAATCTCAGGATCAACAAGAACAGGCTGGGCTGAGATACCTGTCAAGGAAACACTGAAAGGGAATGGATTACAAGAAGCCATTAGGGGGCAGGAATTTCTGTTCAAGACAGTACAGAACACCAAGAATGAGAGAGGTAAGCCAAATGACAGCCTGTTACAGAGATGGGAAGTTCAAACATGCAAGTGACCAAGTACATACACAAAGTCTAAAAGGTCACAGATAGGTTCAAGGTCCCAGAGATAGGATCAGAGCAAAAGCAAATTTGAAATGAGAGGTGAGGGGGACTGATTTCCCAGATGGGTGCTTGCATAATCATGTTTCATGGGGAAGGAGATGTGGTCCTTGAGAGCATTTGGGGTCCTGGGGAAAAGGGGCAGGGTGAGCCCCTAGAAAAGGAGCATACAAAAGGAAAGAATCATTCTCTGAAGAGAGTTCTCATCTGTGCAAAAGCAGTCTGGTTCACAGGAAGAACCAGCTTTTGAACATGTGATTCTGTAAAAACCCGTATCTATACTATGAATAACTCAAAGGAGGCAAATCAACCTATATATTCAATATTTTATCATTATCCAGTTTTTAAATGAGAAAACTAGTGCAGAGGGAAAGTGGTTATTTATTGAAACTTAAAAGCCCATTACTACAAATATATGAAGCCAGGTCTCCTAAGCCTGCAACTATCACATTTATTGGCCATCATGATAAAACCAAACCTGAGATGATCCTCTTTGAGGCTGTAACTCACTTTCCACAAAATAAGCACATGCTGCCAAAATATTCCTTAGTCTCCTACCCCGAGTGACAATAGCTTTTCCCAAACCGTGAGCATTTCAAATTGTCCTGAGAGTTTACTGGAGAGGCCTAAGTATCATGTAAAACCTACAGAATCACGCCTAGTGTTTTTGATTCTTATTTTACATATGCATGAGGTTTATTTTAATAAATATATGTACATGTGTGCCACACATATAACTCTACGTAATAAAGATAGCTTACCTTTAAGTCACTTCCTGGCAATGTACCTACTCCATCTTTCCAGTCCATAACACTGAACACATCAAACTCTTGCCCACTTGTGCTAGAGGCAGATTCAGTCATGATTTTTTTTTTTAACCTGGAGGGGGGGAAAAAGCATATTACTAAATATTCCACATACAAATCAGTTTTTATTTCAGTGTTCATTACTTTAGTTTCCCTTAATTACATAATATTCTTTATCATATCTACAGGATATCCTATATCCATAGATCTAAAAATAATTGCTCAAAATGTCGACACTTGCCCTGGCTGGTGTGGCTCAGTGGACTGAGTGCCAGCCTGTGAACCAAAGGGTTGCCAGTTTGATTCCCAGTCAGGGCACATGCCTGGGTTGTGGGCCAGGTCCCCAGTAGGGGGCAGGTGAGAGACAACCACACATTGATGATTCTATCTCTCTCTTCCTCTCTCCTCCTCTTTCTAAAAATAAATAAATATAATCTTTAAAAAAATAAACAAAACTATAAAAAAGACCTAGAACATTTCATTGGTCACAAGTGCTTGTGAACTGTTTGAGACCAGCTGAAAAAGCTGTTGTTGCTTTTTTTTCCCCATGGAAAGCCATTTTTATTTAACAAACAATGTTTATTCAGTTTTGAATATTTGGCAAACATTTTGTCAAAAATAAATGAAGTGAGCCTATCACATCAAGAAAAATGCTGACAGCATTTGTTGCTCATGATACAACTTAAGTATTCAAGAATAAAATCAGAATTTGTGAAAACCTTGAATCCACCAACAGGAACTTGACAGCTTCCCCTTAGCTACAGAATTTTCTAAGGAAATAGGTGGTAATATTCATGAACACAATTTTAAAATACTTCATAATAAAGTATGTCAACATTTGGAAGATCTACACAACTGGGCAAAACAGTATTTTCAAAATGACCAATGCTTGATAGTACATGAGTTAAGGATCCATTCAGAGTGCAAGACAGACCAATATTTTTTAAAGTAACATTATAAAAAGCTAATTGATAGAGTTTCAAACTGCGCATTGCAACTAACATTTAAGAAACTACCACTTGTCAAGTTTTGGTGTAGTGTCAAAGAAGAATGTCCACCATTAAATGAAAAGACTTTAAATACACCTCCCTTTTCCAAAGTCTTATTTGTGTATGAAGCAGGTTCTCTTCATAAACTTCAACCAAAACAACATATTGCAATAGACTGAATGTAAGAGTAGATATGAGAATCCAGCTATCTAATATTAAGACAGACATTAAAGAGATTTACAAAAATATAAAACAGTACCATTAATATGCTTTTAATTCTGAAACTATTTCATAGAGATTATGCTTGTATATATACTAATATAATGGATTTACTATTGTTAGTTTAAAACAAATAAATGGTTTAAATTATGTATTTTAATTTATTTTATTTTTAGACAGAGGGGAGGGGAGGTGGACAGAGAAGGAGAGAAACACCACTGTGTGGCTGCCTCTCACGCGGCCCCCTGCAACTGGGGACCTGGCCTGCAACCCAGGCATGTGCCCTGACTGGGAATCCAATCAGTGACCCTTTGCTCAGTAGTTCGGTGCTCAATTCACTAAGTAAGCTACACCAGCCAGGGTTATTTTAATTTGTAATCCAGTAAATACTGATATAGTCTTTACAAATAATAGCTCTTTGAGATTTTCAGTATTTTTAAGAGCATAAAAGAGACCTAAGACCAGAAAGTCAAGAATTTCTGTTGTCCAGGATAAAAACCCGTTTTATTCCACACCAAAACCCCCCCAAAAAAGTTGTCAAGAAATGAAAAACATATTTTAAAGAGGAAATTTGAAATCTAGATTAAAAGAAATTTAAGCGACATATTAACAACAATATCACAATTCATAGATGTTGTTTGGACACTGACTTGAACTACTAAAACAAAGATGGTTACTAGGAGAGGAAACGTGAATGCCAACTGGCGACCTGGTATCAGAGAAACACCACTGCTCTCCTACAGGAGTGATGACAGTGCACAGTTCTCAAAGGGAGTTCTTTCCAGTATTGGTGGGATTCAGAATGAAACTGACACATATAAAGAATCTGCTGCAATCATCGGCAACATACTGGTAACTGTCCATATGTGTGAAGGGTCCCTAGTCGTTTACTACACTACATCTTGTTTTATGTATGCTTGAAATTTTCTATAATAAAATTATCTTAAGTGTAGTCTATTTGAATATATAATACACATTCATTTTTAAAGAGTCAGTAGAAAAAAAAACTTGTTTTTTTGAGTTATAGCTATCTTCTATTGGAATTTACTAGATTTTCCAATAGTTTTTTCTTTCCCTTTAAATTAGAAAATGTCAACTATACATATATTAAAAGTCTATATCTGATCATTTCAAAATTTACACAGTTTAAATTTGCAGAAGCATCAGATTTCACTATCATTAAGACTTAATCCTCAAAACAGGAACTAAGATATAAAGGCCTAGTGGAGAGTTAATCTAAGAAAGAGTAAAAATATTAATTAAATGCAGATTTGCGCTTACAGTCCCTGGCTCCTATGTCACTGAATAAAGATCGGTAACAAAACTGACTTCCCTGTAAAGTGATGGGGGAATGGCAACTATCCCCCTGGTGGATAAACTGGGTAAAACTTGAGTGATCCTTTAAAAAAAAAAGTTTCACTGTTCTTTCTCTATGGTTGTAACAACATCTGTTCACCAGGCAGACATAATACACATACTTCCTATTTCATTAATTAGACCTCACCTTCTTCCGGAAAGATTCAAAGCAGCAGACAATTTACATTCATTATTTCATTTATTTCTGTTCTACAAAAAGCCAGGGAGCAGTATTCCTCTAGTCTACATTAAAGAAAGTGAGCCGCAGGAAGGTTCAGTAGCTCAGCCAAAACCGCAGTTGGTGCAAGAATCTGAACCCAGGTTAGCCCGATTCCAACCAAGTCTATTTTTCTCAAACATTATCTAACCTTATAGAAGCTTGTATCCCCTGAGAACCTAGCGGAACTTAACTTTTCCCTATATTACTCCTTAGAACATAAATCTAGAAACCAGTTTTCTAGCACCAAAGTTCTTCAATTATCTATACCAGTGCAATGCATATGCTTTTAATAAAATACCATCAATATGCTTATTGATAAAAATGCCATTCAGACATAAATATATATACACACAATACAAATAGGTTTTCAATCTAAGTTAAAAACCTAAGTGCATAAAATTCATAACAGCAAAATTATGTAACTAAAAAGAGCACCAGAAAGTAGTACAAAACTTGCATTACATGTCTTAGGGAATCCTTAGAATACGCTTTTGCCCTACCAAACATTGATAATGTTACACAGTGTACTCTGACTATAAGCATGTATCTAACATTTATAACTGTTTCCATCCACTGTTTTATTCTAAGGTTTGTGGACATTTTGCATAAGGTACTGTAGCATGAAAATATTTATTCTGTTCTCTTTCCCATGATCTAATTTTGAAGTTACTGGCTAGTTTCACTATCACAATTAGTATGAATAGCTAGGATAGATTAGGTGTTTTTCCACAATCTTGTACTCACGTAGAATAGCCAACAGCCAATATCATTTTAACGGAAGCTACTTCTATGACACACTAAGTCTTTCTACCTTGTTACCATCCGCAAGTGTGTGCATACAAACATACAAAATCCTTTCGCTCTAACAAATCATATTTCTGAGAGGTAAGCAAGTCTTTTTAGTATTTAGAAATGATGTTTTATGTTTTACTTAAGAACTGGCACTATTCCATAATCCCACATATAGCCTGTAGTCCACAGGCCAGAAAAAACAGGTAATAGTCACTCACAACACAAGTCACAATCGTATTTCTCATTCCATAGAAATCCCACCCCAAATCTCTCCTTAATGGTGCTGAGATTTCCAAGAGAGCACCTTGAAAGTGTAGACCATGATGGGTCGTCTGCGCTGTCAGACAAGATCTACCATCTTCCTCCTAATCTCTTCTGAACTCTAATGGTCTCCAGCTCACTGCTGATGTCAAAAGGGAGAGCTCTGGGGTTCAGACGTCCCGCAAATGTACCAATGCAGTGTTTGATTCCCACTAACATCTACGTTGAGGACGACAACAGCTAAAATCAAGGGTACTGATGTTCAGTGTGATCCTCTCAATGCCCACTATGGGTGTCTCACGAAGGAGATGACTTTACTAAAGATGGAAGTCACTGCTGTTGGTACCTATACAATGTATTACACTCCCAAAGCCCCCCTTTTGTGAAACAGCTCACTCTAGCTTTTACTAATTTTTGTTACTATCTTCTTGCCCTAAGCCTCCAACAAAACACCAGGAGGACAGACTGAGATACAACACTGTCTCAGAATTACCTTTGATGTCTGTCTCCTGTCCTACTCCCTGTCTCCAAACCAAAGCAGCGCAACTTGACTCTCTTGGGATACTGTATATAATGCATGAACTTCCTCAATTCCTCATGTAAATAAATCCCTGGAAGTTCCGACCCACCATAAACCACCAGTAATATAGAAACATTAGACAGTAATGGAATTAGTTAATATCTAACATTCAAAAACCCTGTGTTATGAGAATATGGGGAAGCAATCCCTCTCATACATTGATGACAGCATTGTAAATTGAAACAACCCCTATAGAGATCAATTTTCAAGAACATACCACCAACTCAGCAATCCTAATTCTAGAAATGTATTCCATATTTACTTGCACTTATGTATAAAAGAAAAAACATAAAAGGTTATTCCCTGAATATAGCAAAAAACTGGAAACCCAAATGTCCAATAAAGGCCAATGGTGGTGTGTCCATATAACGGTCCATGATGCCACTGAGACACACACTGTGGCCTTTTACATCCTGATATATAAAAAGCTTCGAGATGCCGTTAATACTATGAATCTTATGCAAGATGCCGAAAGTATATGCTACCACTTATATAAAACAAAAGGGGCTATACATGAAGATGGGGTTTGCTTGTACGTGTACAGGCTCTGCAGCGATCTGCCAGAAGCTGGTAACACTGGCTGCCTCCAGGAAAGGACAATGAAGGGTTTGCTGAAAGCCAGTTACGAGAGGGAGCTGCTCTCAGTACACGCACTCGTACCTGTTAGACATTCTACTTTTTTACAAACTTAATTTCAAAATGTTTTAAAATCCCGTTTCATGTTTATTTAAAATAGTTTATGTTATAAAAGGCACATCTTCCATGTTTGTTTCTGAAGACAACCAAAGAAAGCTATAGCTTACAAGTCCCCAAGGAAAATCAACTTCCCCAAAGCTCTTGGGTCATTTACTAGTAAGTGTTTTACCTGTATGTGCAAATGAATCAGTGCAATAGATCAATAAGAAAAGGAAGGGTAGGGTCCCCTTTTCCATGACTCAGGAATCAAAAGTACATATACAGCAGATCCTGGGCATTTGCACACCATTTATAGCTTCCACAATTCCTGAGTGACATCTGAAGTTCCAGTGACATATAGTAAGTAATTTGCCATTTTGCAGAGACTTGATTCTGAATCACATGGGTCATAAAGATGAGAGTGAAGAGCAAGCTGCCTGGACTGGCCAAGGTCCAGCTAGGCTCTCAGAGTGCTTCGTTCTAGTGCTATGGCCATTGTAAATAAAGTGATGAAAACTTTTTTCTTGTTAAGAAATGAAACAAACAAAATTAACTGCTAGTTGATTCTAGTGTTGATGACAGAATGAGGGGAATATGGAAATGTTTATGAAAGTGATAGGTCCTAGCCACAAAACTGAAGTTTCAGATAAATTGAAGATTGAAATGTCAAATGCAATGATGACTCAGACACATTTGTGTGAACAAAACTACCAAATGCTCCAAAAGGAAATCAGTAGAAAAGATGTGTGAATTTGTTTCAATAAGTGCTCCAGACAGTACAAAAATTGCTCATCAAGTGAGATAAGTAGTTAAGGTCTAGAGAGATCATTTGTATTTTTCACTTACACGTTAGTAACCTGAGGGAAGGAATCATGTGCTGTGATGATTTTTTTTAGGCTGAGAATTGGTGATGGTCTGGCGGTATGTCCCTCACAACTGTCAAGATTCTCCTGTGTTGTTCTGACAAGAGATAAACAGAGTTTGTGCGCCCTTCATAACCCTCCCTTCACACAGTTACTTCACTCAGAGCTGCCGTGAGTGGGTAAAACAGTGGCTCAGAGCCAGGACACGGACTCCCCCGGGGGTGGAGCTCCTGGCGGCACAGTCAGGACAAAGAGCCGGCCTGGAGCTGAGATGAAGAGAAGATGGCAGTCTCCTGAAAGATACACAACCCAATCTAGGATGCTCACACATAATGGGAAAGACTAGGCCTTACCCACAAACCAAAAGCTTGGATCTTCAGAGAAGGGCAGAAATAAAGATTACACCAATACCAGCTTATTTGACCCTCTGAGCTACCTCTTAAGACTGGCAAGTATTCTTACATTCATTTTGCAGAAGAGAAAAATGAGGTCACCCAGCCAAAAACAGATTTTTACCTTCCAAGACAGTGCTCCTCAGAGGTTAGCACAGTGCCCAACATGTATCTGCACAACAGTGGAGCCGATCTAACCTAACGGTGGAAAGTACAGGTTCTGGAGACAGACTGCTTGGGTTTAAATCCCAGCTTCAACATTTACTAGGTGCATAGTCTTGGGCAAGGCACCTAACGTCTCCTGAGGCTTAGCTCCTTCATCTGAAAAAATGACATGGGAATATCTACTTCGTAGAGATTTAATTTTTTAAATTATACACATTAGAGTGCTCTGCGCACTGTGGATGCTCAGTCCACAATAGCTCCCATTACCCTGAAGAAAATAAAGGGCGCTCCAGCATCCATAATCCATCCAACACCAGCGTACCAGATGCCTGGAGCACAGCAGGGCAGAGGAAAGACAACTGCGCAGAGGCCGATACCTTTGCACCACAAAGCCTACTTGATTTCTCAGGAGTCCAGCCACGAAGCCAGGGAAAAGCAAGGGGTTAAGAGAACAATGGTAAGACTCTGGGATTTCACAGACAAGTAAATTTTCAAAATGAACTTGGGAAACTGATGTAAAGTCAGTAACTACTCATTTTTGCCAAGCTCTTACAACATTTTAACAACCAAAAAACTAATAAGAAAGACATAATCTCTAATCACGGCCCAAGACTAGGCCACTGGCAATCTTACTGTGACATTTCTGCTGAGGAGGCATAAAAGCTTCCTCATGAACCCACTCTGGTTCCAGAACCTGCTTTCAAAAACCTGGTACAGATGCCAACAGAAAACACAGTGAGAGACTATAGCAAGAGACTGACGAGAAAAAGAGAGATGAAAGCTATGGATCCTCCCCAAAGCAGGGGCTAGAATGACTAAGGTAAGAGTCTTCGCTGTGCATGAGTACTGGAATATGCGTTAGAGACTTGCTGGGAAAAGAAGGGCTGGAGAGGGATTCTGTACCCCATTATAATATGTATTACATTGTATCATGATCATCTACTTAGAGGAGGCTTTAGAGGAAAGAGACTTCATTTTTTTATTCTTTGTGAATACCTAAAATAAGTATCAATAAAATGTATCAAGTAAGTAAAAGAGAAGGGGAAAATGCAAGACTAGTTGCCTAGAAACAGATTGGGGAGAGGGGAAATCAGGAAAAAAAAATCTTCATTTGTCCATCTATCTCATATTCTCCAGTGAAAATTCTATCTACCAACTAAGCTTTAAGTATTTATTTACCTCTTTGGCAGAAGCATAACATTACCGTTCCAAGAAACACTCCTTATTTAAGTGTCAGTGGAGAACACATCAAAAGAAGTTCAATTCAAGCCTCTTAAACAGGCGTATTCAACAGTATAAGAGAAAAATCTAAACTCACACTTGAAGCATCTCTCAACAAACACACATTGCTACAAAGAAAAATTTTCCTTTCAAATCAAGCATGACAGATACTAGCTTTGATATTCTACTCAACCTGACTGATAAGAACTCTTTAAGTCACAGACATATTAGAACAGAGATCTGTGTTGAGAGATGTGAAATTTTGCCCTGGGGGCCCAAGTTCATAGATTTTAGGTAGGCAAGCTCTAGATCATTTTGATGTGAGAACTGAAAGCTTAGTACCGTCAAGAACACACACAATCTATCCCTAAATAGTAGACACCCAACTGACAACTAATCTATGCTTCCTTTAAAAATGGAATCATTTATTATGATGGTCCCTTCTTTTTGATATAATGCCCCCCATATCTAGTGGTCCTATTTTAATGAGAACAACCCTATTTATAACACAGCAATATTTATCTGATTTGTTACCTTTTCTGCCATGGAGATTACATGCAAAGGGGTAATCACCGAAGGCAACCTTTACAAAATCTCAACTTCCTGCCCTTCCGTTTGTTACTGTACGGAAGGATGAATTATTTGAGATTCTGTGGCCTAACCTACATACTTCCTCTAAATGAGAAACAGAAAATGAAAAATGCCTTTCAAGAAAAAAATGTACATAGAAAATGAAATCACAAACTGATATTAAATTGGCCTATGGCATATTTAATACACTCTCATCAAATGCTTTTATTTAAAGTTAATTTTCAATGTACAGTATAATGATATCTCAATTTGAGGCAGAAATAGCTTGAAAAGTGCTGTCATATCATTACCATACTACCCTAGCAGGGTAATAACAGAAATTTTACACCATTAGAGGGATTCAAAGGACATTAAAAAGAACAAGAACCTGTCTTGTACAGACATTTTGATGCTAATGCAAAATAAACCTGAACTTAAAAAAAAAACTAAAAGTAGTATCTTTTTTTCTTATTTTATTTCATAATTTTTAAATGCTAAGAGTAGTATTTTTCTTATACTCCTTCATATTTTTATAGAACATAGAGCTAAATTAAAAGATTTACACTTGATTTCTCTTTTGCATGTAATAAAGTATATCTGACCAGATTTTTATTCACTCATGGAAGTCATGTCTGCAGGCTTATCTTGATAACCACTGGTTGCTAAACTCCTTATCAATAGAGTGAACAACTAGGCCTCAAAGCTACTAAATAAGACCACAAACCAATGGGGTAAAATATTTAAATCACTTAACAACTAGACCAGACTGCCCACTTAGTAATTTGAATTCACAGTTCAGGGTTCAATCTGTGTAACAGATGGAGAAAAATAATCAACTGATTTTTGTGCCTGAACAATCCTACCTGAAATGACCTAGTAACTGAACTAGTTTAATTCCATAAAATTACACATAACATAAAGCTGTGGTCTAATCTTGAAAACTCCAGGCACATAATAGGTGCTCAAAAAAACTTAGTAGATAAAAGAGCTTCAATTAAGGAGAAATAGTCTACCCTGTAATCAATGCATACAATGGCATCCTAAATCAGAATAAAGCTCTCTTGATGGACCATATCTTATATAACAGATTTATACAACTCCTATTGCACCCAATGAACCACCCAATGAACCAAGAGACTCTTTACTTCACTTTGTAAACATGGCCATACTCTTTTGGTTAAAGAGTATGACATCAGTAATTATAGCACTGCTGATGAATATATTCTTGGTCATATCACAGACCCTGTTTTCATTTTTAAATTTTGATTCCAGCATTGTACATTCCCCATGCTCCCAGCCTCTCCTGATTATCTCTATTCCTCATTTTAATTTTCTTCTTTCCTTTTATAATCCTGGCTTGTGAGTAAATTCCATCATCTTCTGAATTCAGTTTGGTAAACTGAGGTCCCATTCTTTTTATTTACTGACTGATTTACAGTTTTTGATAACTAACCTTACTGTCTTATCAGGTCTCCTGCTACACAAAACAAATTAAAGCTTTTGAATAAATAAGCCCAGTAATTTCCAAACTGAATCTGAATAATGTTTTGTTAACAGTTTGTGATCATTTCAAAGCCATGAGCTAAATTAAACTAAGGTGTTCTTTGCAGTATAACTCAATAATTGGTCTTTTACCAATTCTTGGTTTAAAAAAGAAAAAAAAGGAAAGTGAAGAGACAGAGATTTCTCCCCATTATTTTTTTTCTTATACCTGTTCCCTATTGTTCATTTTAGTAAAACAACATATACAAGAAAATTCATTAATCTGAAAAATTACTTAGAAATATTCTAGGACGTACCATTTTGAAAGTCAGAAACACCAACACATAACAAAACAATCATTCCTTTTAGGACCCAGCACCTCCCAGGTGTTGAACTAAATACACTCTAATGTATGAATAGAACTAAATTCTCCCAAGGTGCATTTGGTTAACAACAGCTCTCAGAATGTTCTGGGAGAACATTCTGGGAGATACTCTCTGAGCAATGGCATCTCTGGGTATTCTCTGGCTGATCCAACTCTTTTCAAAAAATTTTTTTATTGTGTTTGAATTTATTGGGGTGACATCGGTTTATAAAATTATGTAGGTTTCAGGTGTATAATTCTGTAATACACTATCTGTATATTGCACTGTGTGTTCACCTCCTCAAACCAAGTCTTCTATCACCACTTATCCCCTGTTTACCCTCTTCTACCTCCCCCACCCCCTTTCCCTCTGGTAATCACCATACTGTTGTTTGTGTCTGTTTTTGTTTTGTTTTGTTTTGTTTTTGCTTAATCCCTTGGGAAGAAAGAAGATGCTCTTTAGAGTGGAAGGCAGGTCTATTTGGGTCAAAAACTTTGGACAACAAGAGGGTGCTGTGTATTTGAGACATAGAAAAGAAGAGGCAGGAGAAGCAGCAGCTCAAAAGGAGTAGGGGTAACAACAGAAACCAATCTTGTCTGTGTTTTACACATTAGGTGACACATCACCTAAAAATGAAACCAACAGCCAAGTTAAAGTATCTGAAAGTCTGAGATATTCCAAGTTGCATAACCCAGGACATGTAGATGTTTACTTCTCCTTCATCCAGTGAACTGTTAAGAAAATCAATAAAATGGTGAGGTGTGCAAAGTGGTGATAGTGAATAGCTAGTCTGGCAATTATGCTGCAAATCCATGCAAAACCCCTCTGACCTACCTGCTATAATAGAATCATTTTCTTCCTTTAGCCCCATTCAACAAATAAACTATCTTATGTTGGGGGGAGGGTCATAAGCCAGTATCATTTTCCTTGGTCCCACCCCTTTCAAACTGCATGATAAGAACTCACACAAGTTACTAAGTATCTCTGAGGGCCAGTTTGCTCTAAAAGAGAAAGAATAATACCAAATGCTCAAGGTTAGTGCAAGTATTTGAGACAATACTCAGTGCCTAGAACAGTACCTGGGCATACAGACGGCATTCAGTATTTGTTGGATAAAGTACTTAGATTAATGTTTGACAATCAGAAGACATTCAATATACAATTACACCTACCACATCAACATTTCACAGTGTTTTGCAGAGGACACCCCACCTCCCAGGTCCTACTTTAGAAACGGATTTAACACCACATTCTGCTGTACCACTATAGTACTTACTGCACTTATTTCTATCACTCACTAGCACTGAGCCACGGTTTGGTTTTGTTAATTACCAATAGATGTGTTTAGGCTATTTCCTCAGCCAGATTATAAATGCACTGAGGCAAGGCACATTCATTCAACCTCTCCTAAGTGTTGATTATGCGAAGCACTCCCCCTAATGGAGACTTAACACAAAATAGATGCGCAATAAACATTCCTGACTGACACAAAACACTAACTACAGAAAGAATAATACAGAAGGCATCTTAACTATTACATTTAACACACGTGTAATTCTTTCTGTCACTACCCGAGTCATTAATTCTAAGTGCACTTCTCAGAGGCTCATCAGATCACCTAACTTTACTAAAGTTCCTCTCAAAAGTCCTTGTTCTCCCACCAAACCACTCTGCCCTAAACAGGGAATTCCTGAAGGTCTTTCCCAATCTGACTTCATAAGACAAACTCAGTTACATTTCAAGGTACCCTTTCCTGGTGTTTTGCTTCCATCTATTTCCTGCATAGCTGATGTTGCAATGAATACAAACTAGTTCATAATCTCATCTCAATGCAATGATTAAACTTAGTAAGGAGTAGAGAGGTAACACGAACATTCCCATTGGATAATGAAGCCTTTACAAAATACATCTTCAGGAGGCCCTGAACTTCAAGACAGCATATGTAAACAAACACACAAATGAATACATAAACAGTTTTATTTAAATACAGTGTCTCCCAGATAAATAGTTTACTTTAAATGCACCATCTCTCAAATCCTTGTGAGTAATGAGTCCTTCCAGAGTAGTAAGGAAGGAAAGTTGTAGATCTTCTCCAGAGTTACCTTTGTGAACATAGTCAAAGCAGAAAAGAATCTGTCCAAACCTATCGCCCTCACTAGATTTACAATTCATGCATTCCTTGACAGTTGGTGAAGAGATTCTTACTCATTTCTGAAGACTAGGCATTAAAACAGAAATGGTACATACTATGCTATGTGTATACAGTTATATGCCATGGCCCTGCATTAGTTAACTCAGGGACTCGCGTTTCCTGGCTCACTGACTCCCAGGAGTGCTACAGCCCTTATTCTTTTCTACTGGCACAAAGTGCGGCTGTTATACTCACATTAGCAGAGCTCAGAGCTGTGTCTACTCCTCGGGTGAGGGTCTAGGGAATTCCTCAAGGGCAAACACCTAGTCTTTTAGTGTTTGGCACGGTAAGAACTCAATAAAAACTGGTTAACTAGTAGAAACACTGCCAAGGGGAATCACTCAAGTTTTCCTTCCTTGGGACCCCAAGGGTACCCTTGTCCCACACCACATAATGTAACTTCTCTTATAAATTTCCCATCCTGACAATATCTACTATAAATAGCCTTGGTCGAAATACACAAGTATATTTCTTAGAAATAAACTACCAAACAAACCAGTGGAGATTGTTCAACAAATAACCCCCAATTACTCAGGGACTAATTAAACAGGACATATATATCTTCTTCACTATTCATTTTTGTTTTCTTTTTTTTTTGGATTCTTAGAACATTGATTAGATAATGTATAAGAAAAGAGAGATGGACTAAAACATGTCAGGGTTTGTCAAGTTCAGTATCATCAAATGGAAAATAATGATGGTACTTGTGACTTTTTTTTTTTCTGTCTAGAAGAGAGTTGGTAACAATTAGCAAAAAGTAGCAAAGGGGTCCAGAAACCATAGGGATAGGGGAGCCCTCTATGGATCTTTCCCTAAATCCACAGTCATCTGCAGGATCCATTTCCTGTCCCGTGTGGTCTAAATCCTTACTATCCTAGTTACCTATTTTCTCATCCTCATTTCCCAGCAGACTTAAGCAACTAAAATATTAATTACCGGACACGAATTCCCCTCACACCAACCCTTCTAATTTTACCACTCTGCCATTGCCACAATTAGGCATCATTTTAAATTTGAAATATTTATTTCATTTACTCCTACCTATTAAATGACTAGTTTGGGATAAATAAATTTCAGTTTGTCTTTAGCACCATGTTAAAACACAGTCCCTTCTCTCAAAAAGCCAGTAAAACTATAAAATATAAACTACTTTTTCCCTAAAAAATACTATCCTCTGAAAGTATTGTGACAGTCCATATAATATATACACCAGAAACCAATCTAATAATTTTAGCCAGGAATTAAATCACTCTGTTCTGTCCTAAACAACCTACCTTCGCCCTTCACACAGCACAGCTAAAGTAAAATAGTAAAATGACTACCAAACATTTGAATTACCGTATTTTGCAGTGTATAATGTGGTCCTGTGTATACTGCACACCCATGTTTTTGGCCCAAACTTCCAGGGGGAAAAAAATCTTTTAATTTTTAATTCAATTTTTTTATTTATATATAAAACCTAGTATCATATCCCAGGGTATTATTTTGCATATGGATATTGTTATTGCCTTCTAGAGTAACACTTTTAATGCATAAACATAAATAAAAGAATTAGAAACATTTCTATAGACAGAATTAGTACTACCCATGTATAATGTGCATCCTTATTTTTCCTTCAAAAAGGACACATTAAACACAGCAAAATATGGCAATTCTTCACAGTTCTCTGAATTTTGTTTTATTTGATCCTTCCAACAAAGAAAGCAAGGCAAGGTTTATTGCTCCCAGTTTCCACATGGGGAAATGTAGGCTGAAAGAGGTAAAGGAACTTAAACAAGGTTTTTAGTGACTAAATTATCTTCTGATTCCTATTCTAGAACTCTTACCTACAGCCTCAATGACTCCACAAATGAAGGGGGAAAAAATCACTGAATTCCACTCAGCATGTCTAAACACAAGACTCCCTAGCCTGGGAAACACATTACGCTACTTGAACTCTACTTCTGTCTGTGTGATGTTCTTGTAGTTCATCCTGCCCACTGTCTCTGCTGCACTGATGCACATGGACCACATCTATTTATTTTGCTGGTAACATTATTCAAGATGATTCACAAGCAGAAAATAACAATAGACTCCTGTTAACAATCATTTTTATATCAGTAATTATTCAGTTTTGACATCTAGACAACACCTGTCCTGGCTATAATATAAAGGTTGTATTATATCCCATGAGGATTAATAGCCTTCCTCATAAAAGGTAAAGCTAATTTATTTTGTTTTCTTTTGTTTTTACCAAACAACATCAGCAACTCTTAATACTCAAGAGAAGGAAAAAAGAAGCAGAAAGGCAGAAGGAAAGGATGAAAGGGAGGAAAAGAAAAAGATATAAATAGTAGAAAGAACTAGAGTAGCCCAAATATATTTCCATGCTGTACCCAAGTGAGGGCTGGCGCATGTGCCTGAGAATAACCTTTGTCCTGAAGATAGATCCTGGATTACTGAGGACAAACCAGCACCCTCCAAAATTGCCAAAGGGATCTTAATGGTCAACAGCTGTTTTCCCTGCGGAGCTACAGTTCGAAAGTTGACAAGTCTATGCTAGTACAAAGACAACACACTACAACCCTAAGACATGGTATCTGGCACAAGTCACCCATGCTGGATTTAAACCACATGAGTTAAATACCCCCAACACACTGGCTGTAAAATTTACCTACATATTTTTACCAAGTTCCAGAATCACTGATATCATTATGTACTTATACAATAGTTATATTAATTTACAATTGCTTTGTTCTAGTTTTCCCATTTTTTTTCAGTAGAAAACAGGTGCAATTGAAATTCTCATTGTGAATCTGCTAAGAACTCATGGATAGAGAACAGACTGATGGCTGTCAGGGGGCAGTTGCAGGGCTGGTAAAAAAAAGTGAAAAGATTGAGGAAAAAAGAAAAAGAAAAAAACTCAGAGACACAGACAACAGTACGGTGATTGCCAGAAGGAAGGTGGGGTTTGGGGAGGTAGAACAGGACATGGGGGAATAAATGGTGACAAAGGAGAATTGACTTGAGATGGTGAACATGCAATACCATATACAGATGATGTTATTACAGACTTGTACCCTGAAACCTGTATAATTTTATAAACCAATGCCACCCCAATAAATTCAATAAAAACGAAAAAACAAGAATCTGGTAGGAGATTCAGTCCATAGATTTTTCAGGACAGTCTCATAACTTTTCCCAACATTTTACTCCAGGTTCAATCGGTGCCAAGACTTGGTGCACTCAGTGCAGCCCCCATAAAATGGTGTGTTACTGCCAACCCTGTCCCCATGCGCTTCTTCCTCCTGATCCCCAAACGCAGCCTTTAACATTTGTAAACACATCAAGCAGTTTCTTCCAAAAAGCAAATCTTACCTAGTGGCAATGAGGAAATGATTATCTGATGGTCTTTATGACTGCTGCTCACTCCCAAGACTTCTCTGGAAAGTCTAGTACACATTTAAAGAAAAGAAAGGAAAAAAAAAATCAAAACACTATCATTGAAAAGAAGCCTTCAAGTCCACCACTCACAATGAGAAAGTTTAGAGTCTGAGTCACTAACTTACTGCGTAATTTCACACAGTATCACTCAGTATATTAAAGTAAACTAGTCCTGGATGAAGTGAAATGGATTTTACCATTTCTATCATTCCCCTCTCCCAAATTCCCCCATTAAAGTTTCTCCTGTTCATCTAATTCAAGTTTAATTTCTCTCATTGCTTTTATCTTTAAAATGAGAACTGGTTTACAGAACATACAATGATAACAGAATAGATATTATGTAAACAGTTTCTGTCCATAGATTAAGTGTTTAAATAACATTATACAAAGTATACACAAATGTTTTACCCAGTAACACAGAATATACTCTTAAAACGAAAAGGGACTATTTATTTTATGACTGAACACCAGCGTTAAATTATATTTACTAGAGAATAAAACGATCAATTCATATAAAATGCACACTTCAACCAAGTCTTTTTCATTGGTTCAAACTTTTAAACACATATCGGTATTTCTATCAACATTCAAAGTGAAAATGTCCGCTGTGTCTCCTGATTAAAGGCTGCTAAATGTGCAGAGGACAATAAATACGAAAACAATTATTTCTAATCCAGGCAGTGACTAAGCTGAAGTCCCAGAATAAAAGCAGTGTGCCTTTCCCATGTAAGTAAAGAAGGATGAAGTTACGGGGTCCGCGTCCTTAGAACTCATTTGCTCTCGGACACACTACACTTTCCATTTCTGATCAGCATCCTTTCACTCAACATCTGGCCGCTCACTCAGGTCCTCTAATTACTTCCACGTCTGAAACGACTACGTAGCTACAAGTAAAGGCCAAAACTTTGCTTTCGGCCTTCCGAACTTAAAGATGCGTTTAACCACTAGAGGTCTCCCCTTGGCCAGTTTTGCACGTTCGCTATTTTGCTGCACTTGAAACTTTCCGGAGAAATGCTCTACTCGAGTCAGTGTTTTTCTAAAAACTTGCGCAAAAATCCACGCGACCGAGCTAGCCAGTACAGAGACTCTCGGGCTCCCAAAACCAATAAACATATTACAAACAATGTTCTAGGAAAACCAAAATTAAAATTCGATGCACTCGCCCCAATCGCGCCCCCCCATTCTTATTTCTCATCTGTTTTCCTTAACTTAAACTTAGAACAATTAAAAATCTATTTTTGTTTCTGTGCGCTTTGAATGATCTCTAATGCATTTTTCTGGCGGTAGACCCGAGGTGGTTAAGGAACCGGCCAAGGGATGCAGGGAGGGGGAAGGGCAGACTCACAGCGTCCGAGGAAGTTGCATAAGGAAAGAGACTCCGTTTTTTGGGTCCCCTCAGAAAATCGGCGGGGAGGGGGAGGAAAAGGAAGCGGTGGGGAGGGAGGGAAACCGAAGCGACGTTTACCTTCGTCTCCCCGTGGAAGGGTGGGGTAAGCGCCACGGTGTTCTCGACCCCAGAGGGCGGCTTGTTACCCCCACCTTTCTCCGAGCGCAGACGGACGAAAAGATACCCCCACCAGTCCGCGGGCTACGCGGGGAGGAAACCGCCCGCTTTTAAACTTTCTCTCACGGTCGCGCTATGGGCCGTGCTTTAACCAGAAAGGGTGGGGGGAGGATTATAGGGCCTTTTTTCTTTGTGGCAATTAAAGTTTTGCCACCACACAAAAGTTGTGCCCTCCCCCTGCCCCTGCCAACGTCCCCGGTCCCCCAGCCCCCTCCTCCAGGACTCTCAAGTTTTCCTCCATCTCCCCCCACACCAGCTCACCGAGCGCGCAGCGGATGCCTCGGCTCCTGCGCTTCCCGATCCCCACCCCCGCCGGCCTCTACTTCCCCCCGCCCGGCCGCGGCGGCGCGAGCACGGCCCGCCGGGCCCAGGACGCGAGTGTGCAAAACCCATTATTCCGGAAAGGCACACGCACGCGGCGCAAGGCAGGCGGCGACCCGCCTCGGACCCCTTTTTGCCTCCCCAATATAAAGACGACGTAAACAAGTTGCAGGAAAAGCAGCGCCGCGCCTGCCCCCACGCAGCCCGCCGCCACCGCCCGCCGCTACCGCGGCCGCCGCCGCCCGCTGCCTCCCGACACACGCCTGCGCCCGCACCCGGGCCGGCGCTGCAGCAGCGCGGGGCGAACGCCGCGACGGCGCGGGCTCCCGGCCGGGCCCTCGGCCCGCGCCCTCCCCCGCGCGGACGGCCGCAGCGGGCCCGCTCCGCCTAGCTTCCCGAAGCACTTTCCTGCCTCGGGCAGAAATAAACCGGAGGGTTTATTTTTGTGCAACTTTCCCAAAATGGCGGAAATTGGAGCTGATCTATATGAAATTCTCACACAGTCGGTCGGGAAGGGGGAGGTGGCGAGGAAGAAAATGCAAACTCTCGGCCGCCGAGCCCTGCCGCGGGTCCGTGAGTGTGTGCGTGCGTGTGAGTGTGCGTGTGCGCGGTGGGAGTCGGGGAGGCCCTTCCGCCGCGCACACACACAGCACACGCCGGGGAGACGCGCCTGCACATTCAACCAGTTCATTCTCCGCAGCCCGAGCGGGGAGAAAGTGGCCCGGCCTCTTTTCCCACTGCCTCGGTCTCCCGTACTTGTACTTCTCGCGCTCGCTCGCTCGCTCGCTCTCCGGTGCGCGCCCGGCACAAAGGCCACACGGGCGGAGGGGGGCCGCAGGGGCGGCGCGCGGGGCTCGCGCCTCCCGCCGCACCGATCCGCGGCCCCGGCCACCCCCGCCGGCGCCCCCCGCCTCGGCGGCCGCGCTCGCCGCCAGAGCTGCGGCTCCGCGGCGCCCACTCGGGCACGCACCCCGGCGGAGCCCGGCGCCACCGCGCTCCCCCACCCCGCGCCCGGTGTCATGAAAGCGACCAAAGTGACAAGCTCGGGGGGCGAGGAGGAGGGGGCCCACACGCATCCCGCCGCCTGCGCGTCGGCGAGCCCGACGCGGCCGCCTCGCCCCGGCTCCCTTCCGCACGGCCCCACACACCCTTCCCCGTGTGCGCGCAAAGAAAAAAATACAAGTCTCTCCTCCCCCCATTTTTTCCTTTCTCTTTTCTCTCTCTTTTGTTCCTCTTTCACACTCGCACTCACTACTTCAGAGTGAGATGCCCAGAGACTCCCCTTCCAGCCGTTTCCGAGTCACTTGCCCACTTTTTTTCCCCAGGATTAAGTTTTCTCCTCTTTCCCAGAGGCGCAGAGAAGTGGGGGAGAAACCCCTTCTGTCCTTTCCCCTCCCCTGATCTGTTTCACAAGACGAGGGTGCGCTTCCTTCTCTCTGTAGGTCTCTTAACTTTCATCCTCACCCAGAAAAATAAATGAATGTCTTTTGCAAGGACACATCTTCAGATTAATTAGAGATTAGATCCGATCAACCGCTTCTTACCCCCAAAATTTCTCTTTTTTTTTCTCCGTCTCACGAGTAGTCCTGACAAATGGTCCAGGGCTGCGGGCGCAGTGCGCATGTGCGCGTAGAGTCAGGGCTGGGGAGAGGGGAAACTGCGCTGGTGCCGGTGCCGCCGCCGCGGCTGCCTGCCGGGGAGGCTCGCGCTGGCTCCCTGTGCTGCTGCTGCGCCTTCGCCGCTGGAAAGCAGGAATAAAGCTGGTTGGCAAATGCAGCCTGCCCGGAGATACTGTTTCAGGTGCATCTTTTCAAAATTCTTGTCACCGGCTCAGAGCTGGTTCAAGAACAGTCAAAAACAAATATGAAAGACAGCTAAGGTTATAGATTTCTTTGTCTATTTTTCACTTTACTTTTTTTTAAAGGCAATCCTCAGAGCAGCCAATCCACCACGTACTGTTAAATGTATGCATTCAGCCATTCAAGAGTGGGCCTTAGTCCCATACAAACACTCCCCAAAGGCTAAATGCATGCTACAGGTCATGAAAAATATGAAATAAAGTTTTAAGCTTTTACACAGAACCTCCCCCTTCTTTAAGAATGGAAGAATGCACAATAAAGTGTGCGTGTAAAATGCGTGTTCTTTCCGCTTCTTAAGTGTTGATCTCTATTGATAGGCAGTTTAAGCATGTTAGGCCTCTGCTGGAAAATATGCTGGGATTTGTACACCAACTTAGAAATCAGTATTAAAGTACCTTGGCAATAGCAGGTAGAGGACTACCTCTTAATGTATTCAGTCAAGATGGCTGAGCGGTCCTAAACAGCAAAACCTGTCTTTGTTAAGGCATCAAAACTAGATCAAGAAAGAGTGTTGTATTTCGATATTCATTGCTTTTCACTTACTGCAGGCCTCTTTTTGGGCAGCTCACCATTCTCCTCTTTTTTAAGTAAAAACAAGTAGTTACAAAATAATTCAGTTACTTGAAGTTGTGATAACCATTTTGATGTCAGTAACAGAGTTTGCTGTACAAGAATTGAAGTAGCCAGTGGATTTCAGGAATGGCAGAACCAACTCATATTTTTCAGGAGTGGGAAAGTAAGACAAAGGCCCCACCCTGTCAAAGTGGACTATTTATTTTGCTTCTAATAAAGGGTAAAGGAGGCCCTTTTCTGAAATTGCTGCCTGAGGCCCAGGATTTAAATATATCACAGATGGAAATTCTGTATTAAAAATCCTTCTCCAAAATGTAAGTAATATGAATCTTGATTGAATTTTTTTACTTAAGGAATGTTCCTTGAACCAGTTTCAGAAAATAAACTGTTAAATTCTTTCCTTAGGACCATGAAATTGCCCTAGAGAAGCAGACCACCCGACTATTTCTTCTGTTGGTGTAGTGACTGAATTCGCCAAATCAAAAATCAAGACATATGGCTTGACATGTACCCCAGAACAAAGGAACAAACCCTGTGAAGCTGAAATAAACGTATAAAATATGCTTCACATGTTGGGAAACCATTGGTTTAGGGGTGTGAAGTGGGGAAGGCTGGGTAAGTGAGAGCTACAGATAATCTCATACAGCCAGTTAACTACAGATTTCAGCCACCTCAGCCCATCTTTCTCAGGGTTGATCTCAAACAGCATAATTAACTAATCTAAAATTCAGATTCTCTTTTCTTCCTGGCCCTTGAATAATGAACTGAAATGGCCAAAGGCAGACTACAGGAGAAGGAAAGAAAGCCCATGAGCTATATGCAAAACTAAGACCTTACCCCAAAATGAACTAAAATTAATTTTAAATTCCTCTTTCTAAAAATCCACTTTACATTCATTCTCTGTAGATAATTTTTGGATGATATTTATATTTCTCATATATATTTTCAGAGAAGTTGGTTCAACAGTCCATAAACTTATATTAGCGGCCTACCTTATGGTAAGTACTCTGCAAGATGCTAAGGAATAACAGAAGATTAAAAGTAGGCCAAAAGGAACTTAGTCTAGGGAGAGAGACTGTCTAGTAAACCGGGCACTGCGGTACAGTATTGGAAATGTGCAGCAGGGGTAATGCAGAACAAGTACAGTTGAGAAGCAACTATGGCATTGAGAAAGGTTTTCTAGAAAAATCATAGCTAAGCTGATTTGAAGGACAAATGTCCATGGTGTGTGCTTCCACCTTTTTTTCTAAGAAGGTTATCCAATTAATAATAATAATAATAATAATAATAATAATAATAAAAAACTCTGAGTAAAAGTCCAAGGATTTGGAGAACAAGGCTTGCCTGGGATCTGTGCACTTGCTGAAGTTCACTTACAAAAATGAGGATGAATTTAGGCTCTCTGAAACACATTGTCTTTCTCCTCAAGTGATCATCAGTAAAATCTCAAAGATGTCATCTCAGTTGTTCCCAAGATGTGGTTTAGAATAGTAAATATTTTGAAGGTATTCATGTGTAAGAATAATGACTTTAAAGGCTGCTACCAATTTTTTCTACAAAGAATTCTTTGGTGCCATCTGAGATAGAGGCAGAATGAAGCATTAGAATTCAGGTAACACTGTGGTATTCTTCATACCAACTGGTATAATATATAGGACCTTTCTCCATCTGTTCCCTAAATGATAACATACTAGTATAAACTTTTTTGCTGTTCCTTCACCCTTCTACCACTTGGTCACTGGTTAATAATTCAGGATATATCCCTTCTTTCTGGCTTCACTTAATCTCACCACTCTCCCCTCTTTCCATCCCACCCTGCTCTATCTTATCACACCTACTTACCAAACCTGACAAAGGAAGGTATTAGCTCACTCCCTTACTTTTCTTTATTTACACCCAAACTATTCCCCTCAAAATGATTTCAGGTTACAACATTCCTAAGTATTCTGAAGCTAAAATCAATGTATATGGAGATGTTTTAAGCAAATCACTGCACTCAGTATTCAGAGATTTCTGAGGTGTCTCATCACATCCCAGATGAAGATCATTCAAAGCCTCTCTTACTATATACTCCATCCTGTAACATCCACTCTGTGAAGTTCCATTAAGAAACCAAAACCTCCCTTTTCCTAACACTAAGACACACTCCTCCTCTCCTAGAACAATTCAAGGATGAACTCTTCCATGAGCCAGCCCCTCATACACTGAAAGTACCCAGGAGTGGAGTCCAAGACATTTGGACTCCATCTCTAATCCAGTTCTGCCACCACCCACTGGGAACGCCAAGAAGATCTCCTCACATTTGAGGGCTTCAACCCCCTCACGAGCTAGACTAAGGAAACAGAGTCATTGATTTCTGAGGTCTCTTTAAAAGCCATGTCTCTTCCCATCCTTCCTACATAAAAGGAACTCTGTCACAGTTTAGTGCAAATAATAATAATATGGAATCAAGAATGAAATTTCAAGTAAAGAGTAAAAAATCCATCCATCTGCTAGGTATCAAAATGTTATCAGTTTATGGCTCATTCAGTTGGTTTAAACTGGTACTAATGAGATGAAGGTCATGAGTTCCTGTCCCTAATGGCTAGTTAGTTTTGATCTGTTCCATAGATACAAGTCATTTCCTAACCCAGTCCCCCATGTTGTAATGTGTGCTAGTGGTCACAGGTCTTAAGGTAAAAATGAAATCTTTCTATAGCACTTTTCTAAATGAACACTATTTGAAATCACCCTGTTGAGTCAGGTTTTTGATTTTTTTTAGCGTACATAATTGTGTTTCATGTTTTTCCAAATACAAAAATGACATTAACATTGGTTTGCTTAGATTCACATTATTGATATTTATAAGAGCTAAGTCTGATTTTCTTGTTACTGTTCTGGATGACACCAAAATGTTCTTATAGGTAGTCTAATTTGAATCCTGGTTATATTTCTGTGACACATCTGCATGTAATCTTAGAATGGAGCTTGTGATAGCGAATGTAATTGAAATGCTGAGGGTGAAAGGAAAAGGGCATATTATTTATCAGATAAGGAAAGGATTATAATGTGTATCACATTCTCAGCATCTTAAGGAAATTAATATATAAAGAGCTTATAGCTAGCCAAGATGGAGGTGTAGACACACCTCCAAGATGGAGGTGTAGACATACTGTGCTTCCTTGTACAACCAAAAGAAGGACAAGGGCAAACTTAAAAACAAAAAATAACCGGAACTACCAGGAAATCAAAGTGTACGGAAGTCCAACAATCAAGGAGTTAAAGAAGAAACATTCATCCAGACTAGTAGAAGGGGCGGAGACAGGCAGCTTGGGTTGGAGAGGACATACGGCAAGGCCACAGCTGGAGGACTGGGCAAGGCCATGGTAGCTGGCGGACTGGGCAGT
Organism: Trachops cirrhosus; assembly: GCA_028533065.1. Lineage (NCBI taxonomy): Eukaryota > Metazoa > Chordata > Mammalia > Chiroptera > Phyllostomidae > Trachops > Trachops cirrhosus. Next base: position 166,495,783 of record CM052541.1, on the reverse strand, counting down.
CCCACATCTGCATGCAGAAAAGACAGGAGGACCAACTGAAGAGTAAGACAGACCATGCAACCCAGGGTTCCAATGCAGGGAAATAAAGCCTCAAAGCCTCTGACTGAAAAATCCTGTGGGGGTTGAGGCAGCAGGAGAAACTTCCAGCCTCACAGGAGATTTTGTTGGAGAGACCTACAGGGTCCTAGAACGTATACAAACCCACCCACTCGGCAATCAGCACCAGAAAGGCCCAATTTGCTTGTGGGAAGCAGGGGAAGTGGCTGAAAGCCAGCAGGGAGCTGAACAAGCGGCATTGTTCCCTCCAGGACCCCTCCCCCATATACACAATCACAACCCAGTGATGTGGGTTGCCCTGCCCTGATGAACACCTAAGGCTCTGCCCCTTACTACCTAACAGGTGCACTGAGACAAAAAAATATGGCTCAAATGAAAGAACAAATCAAAGCTCCAGAAAAAATACAACTAAGTGAAGAAGAGATAGCCAACCTATCAGAAGCAGAGTTTAAAACACTGGTAATCAGGGTACTCACAGAAATGGTTGAGTATGGTCACAAAATAGAGGAAGAAGTCAAGGCTATGAAAAGTGAAATAAAGAAAAATATATAGAGAACCAACAGTGAGGGGAAGGAAACCAGGACTCAGATCAAAGGTTTGGACCAGAAGGAAGAAAGAAACATTCAATCAGAACTGAGTGAAGAAACAAGAATTCAAAATAATGAGGGAAAATGTCCCAAAATAATGTCTGGGACAACTTTAAATGTTCCAACATCTGAATAATAAGGGTGCTAGAAGGAGAAGAGGAAGAACAAGAAATTGAAAACTTATTTGAAAACATAATGAAGGAGAGCTTCCCTAATCTGGCAAAAGAAATAGACTTCCAGGAAGTCCAGGAAGCTCAGAGAGTCCCAAAAAAGTTGGACCCAAGGAAGCATACACCAAGGCACATTAACATTATATTACCCAAGATTAAAGATAAGGAGAGAATCTTAAAAGCAGCAAGAGAAAGGGAGACAGTTACCTAACAAAGGAGTTCCCATGAGACTGTCAGCTGATTTCTCAAAAGAAACGTTACAGGCAAGAAGGGGCTGGAAAGAAGTATTCAAGGTCATGAAAGGTAAGGACCTACATCCAAGATTGCTCTATCCAGCAAAGCTATCATTTAGAATGGAAGGGCAGATAAAGTGCTTCCCAGATAAGGTCAAGTTAAAGGAGTTCATCATCACCAAGTCCTTATTATATGAAATATTAAAGGAACTTATCTAAGAAAAAGAAGATAAAAAATATGAACAGTGAAATGACAACAAACTCACAACTATCTACAACAGAATCTGAAAAAACAAGAACAAAAATGAACTAAACAAACAACTGGAACAGGAACAGATTCACAGAACAGAGATCACATGGAGGGTTATCAGTGGGGAGGGGGAGGGGGGAAAATGGGGGAAAAGATACAGGGAATAAGAAGCCTAAGTGGTAGGTACGAAATAGACTGGGGGCAGAGGAAGGGAGAGGTGTTAAGAGTAGTATAGGAAATGGAGAAGTCAAAGAACTTATATGTATGACCCATGGCCATGAACTGAGGTGGGGGAATGATGGTGGGGGGCTACAGGATGGAGGGGAATAAAGGGAAGAATAAATGGGACAACTGTAATAGCATAATCATAAAATATATTTAAAAAATTTAAAAATGAAGTTATCATTTGATGTGAATATTTCTTATCATTTTTAGATGCAAAAATAAATATAGAATTATGACAGACATATTCAAAACTGTGGAATAATATGAGACTGTAAATCAACTCCTAAATTAGAAGGAAAAGAAGACAATTTTAAATTCTCCTTAACACACTCATTTAAAGCCTAAATGTAGAAGCCTCATACTAAATAATTAATAATAGAGGGGGAAGCCAGACTTAGAACATGTCTGTGATAACAGCCCTAGATACCCTTAGAGCCTGGATCTAGAATGTTCTTTCCATTTAACCTGGCCTCCTGACCACAGATGACTGGTCCAGGAGTGGGCATTTAATCCAAGGACTGAACCGAACAGCAAGGGGTGGCCTGTGAGTCAATCAGCAGGAAGCACTTCTCCGTATGAATAAAAATGATGAAATGGACCAGTCATATTCTCATGCTTGGCCTTATGAACTGGAAATACTGGAAATAAAGTTAGTTGATAGTCATTACAAAAACTAGATGATTCACAGAGAGAAAAAGGTAGAGTGAAGGTTCATCAGCTATTCAGCATTGGAAACTGCGTAAGTAGAAATCATAAGGTAGATGGAGCAGGGGTTAGCTAGCCACATAAAGATTACATTGCCAGAGCTGCACTGGGCTCTGCATGACTTCCTATTCCCAAATGCCTAGTCTTGGAAAGGATAGGTCATTCTACGGTCACCATGAAGACTACCTGCATTACCAGAACTTCTGCCTTCAGTAGTATCCCCATAATAACTCTCCATCCTGTATGGAAAATTGAGTTATTTTTTGAATTAAGTAGATAAAAGACCCCAACCAACAGCAGCATGTATGACTTATTCTTTGTAGCCTTACAAAATTAAATGGGACTAAGTCAAAGTCTAAGTCACTCCAGTACCCAACCACTTTATTCTTATTAGTGGAGCACACAGACCAGATAGTAAACATTTAATCCAGCTCTGCTAGTTGCTAATATGTGATACTGGGAAAATTGCTGAACCTCTCTTACCTCATTTTCTATATCTGCAAAGAGGGGATATTAACAGTACCTTGCTCATGGGGTTGTTTGAGGGCTCAATGGATTAATGCAAGACTAAATCTCAGCACGTGGTTAGTAATCAATAAATGTTAGCTTGTGAGTCATGGTCTTTGCCTGTTTTGTTCCCTGCAATATTCCTAGCACCCAGAATTGTATGTGTACACAGTTACGTATGCAATAAATATTTATTGAATGACTTATGGAAATAGTACTGTGTGAATTATTACATCTGCTCTTCTACTTGCCCCTTGCCCAACTGGTTACTAGGTCATGGGTGTCGTGCCACAGGTGTACTCATGCACAACATCCTCCTAAAAGTTCCTAAAAGCATGTAAACAGAGAGTGCTAATGAATTCATAGACCCTATTTCAAAGGAGCCTGCTGTTCAGAATATATTATCTTTATTTAGCATTTATATTACACTTTTACATCTTCTAAGCCCTTTTCAGTTTTTTAACTAAATATTTGTTATACCATTCCTATATTATCTACCATAAGGGAGGTAACTGAGGCATGATCCTAATCATCAATACCTATATCTGGAATAGAATTCATCACATAAATACAGTAAGTGTAACTGTACATAAAAAAAATCTGGAACATTACTTTGTTCTTGTAGAATGTCGAATGGAATGTCAGTGTTTGAGAAGACAATCTGTTACTTTAAATTATACTAGCTATGCCTTTCACTTGGTTCTATTTCAGAAACTAGAAGCAATAGAAGGCTTTTAAACTGAGGTTTCTCAATGAGTTTGAAGTCTTTAAAGAATAAAATTTTTAAATTTGGTATTGGAACATTTTATTATTTCTCAGCAATTTCCCAATCTTTTTTTATGAAAGGCTTCAAGAAAGTAGTTCTTTCCCTGTGTTACTATGTTGAGAGTTTCTGTATGCAAGCTCTTAAAATTAGTAGACAGTGAAGAATGAAATAGGTAAAAATCAGTGTACTATTGATGAAATTAGTCAAGAGCAATCTAGCTTAAAGGTCTATAAAAGGGCAAAAGGGATTTGGTAAGTAGCCAAATCCAATCAAGTATCCATTGAGTTTAGGAAAGTTTGAAAATGTTTTGGACTGAGAAGATACTGAGTTTTTGGTCACTAATCCATCTGATTGACTTCACTACAGATGAAAACAATCCTAAGAGGAGCCCCCAATAAACTACTCATTTGACTCCACTCGACTCCTCCTCTTCCACAGCCCAACCAAGGCCAAATTCTCTGTTGGTTTCCTCTGTCCCAGCACAGGCTCCTTCAGCTTTTCCCTTCCTCTTGCAAATCTCTCTCTCTTCCTGTCCTATCTCCAGGGGAAAATATCCCTACCTGTCCTCCAAGCTGTCCCTCTAAATGTGCTCTCAATCACATGCTCTCTCTATTCCCCTATGAATTTTCATCATTCTCCCAAAATTTATAGTCCATTATTCTCCACTGGCTCATCAATAGCCAAAACACATGTTCATATCTTCCCAGCCCTAAAATGGTTTTTGTCAATTCTACACCTTTTCAAATACCATGCCATAATTTCTCCTTTCCATAGGTGCTCAACTTCCTGCACACGTAGTTTATATTTGCCGTTTAAATTTCCCTACCTCCTATTTATTCCTCAGTCCATGGACATTGCTGAGTGTGCTTTCCTGTCTGTGCAGTCCCGAGTGATATCCTAAATGTCAAATGCAGCGGCCACAGCCCACTTCCGATTTAAGATTCTAGAAGCATCTGGCAGTGTTAACAATCCCTTTCTTAAAACTGTCTTCTCATGCTTCTTCTTGGTCAGTTCACTGTTGTGGTTATTCTCATGTCCCTCAGATCAAGTCCTCCTTCTCCTCCCACCTGATGAATTTAAGTGCTTCTGGAATTAAGTTCTGGCCTTTTCTTCTGTCTTTAGATTATCTCCTGAGTGAGCTCATGGACTCCCTCCCCATCATTTGAACTTATCTTTGTGTAAAGAATCCTGGACAATTTTTGTTCATGAGCATTCTATAGAGCTTCAGACTTACATTTCCAATTTGTTGAGAGAGGAATTCCCATGGATATTCTAATGTGTTTAAGGATAATGGAATAGTGTGATTTAAAAAAAACTTTTTTTTAAAAGCTTGAACTTTGGAGTTAGACCTGGGTAAGAATTCCATTTCTACCACTTAAATAGATATTAGTAACTTAATCTAACTCAACTGAATTTCCTCCTATGTACAGTAACCCCTGCTTCTCTGGGCCATTATCATGATGAAATGAGAAAATGCCTGTAAGATATCTAACACATAAGAGCTTAATTAATAGCAACTGTTGTTTTTGCCTGCTTCTTCTCCCTTCTCCATTCTTCGTCTCACTTGATAATGTCGCCCCTGCTCGCAGTCACCGATTTAACTACAACTTCCTCTTCCTGCCACCCACATCCAGCTGGGCGACAGGCCCTATTGATTGTTCCTGGATAATATTTCTCCTCTATTCTCTCCTCCCCTTTACTTCTTCCTCTGCCACTGCCCTACTTTGTCTCCAGCCAGGATAAGTGCCTTATATTTATAACTACACCCTTGCTAGTATAATCTTCCTCAAGTATAGAGTTGATAATATTACTCCCCTAAATGGTTTCTCATAACTTGAGAAAAAGTTTACTTATCTCCTTGGTATGCAACTTAGTACCCTTCAAGCACTGGCACCTTTCCATCTTCAGCCCTGTGCCCCACAACTCCATTGTAAGCCATGTCAAGCAAGCCCAGGTCATTGTCATCCATCGTCACTTTTGTTTGTGTTATTTCCTAAGCTTGAGATGCCTTCTTTCTGCCCCCACTGGACCCATCAAAATTTCTATCTCACTACCACAGATATTTGTATGCCCATGTTTATATCTGCATAGTTACAATAGCCAAAAGATGGAAAAAGCAACAGATGAATGGATAAACTACATACATATTACACAAATATATTGTGTAACTAGATACACAAAATATGGTGAAATTAGTCAAAAACAATATCGAGTAATTTGTTTTTAAAGGGGCAGTGCCATAGTAAAGCAGTGGCTTTAATGACTATATGGGAAAATCACACAAAAGCACATAGAAATATATCTTGAAGAGATAATATGCAAATTTTCATTGTTTCTTTTTTCCGTGTACAATTTCAAAATTTAGCTCTATTATATATGTATGTATATACACACATATATGTATATACATTTATACATAAGTTTATATGTATATAAATTTATCCATAGAACAGGAAGGAGATCCTGATACATACTGTAACTTGGATAGACCTTGAAGACATTATGCTAGGTGAAATAAACCAATCACAAAAGGATAAATAGAGCAAGAATCCACTTACATAACATATATAGAGTAGTCAAATCACAGAGACAGAAAAATAGTGGTTGATAGGCCTGGGGAAAGAGAAATGGGAAGTCTTGTTTAATTGGTGAAGAGTTTCAGTTTTGCAAGATGAAAAAAAGTCTGGAGAGGAATAGTGGTAATAGTTTCACAATGTGAATGCAGTTAATGTCACTGAGCTATACTCTTACAAATGATTAAAGTAATCAATTTTATGTATATTTTATCACAATTAAAGTTTTTCTAACTCACTTTTAGTTTCTATATTAAGTCCATAAGGAGACGCTAGAAGCTACGCAGGGGAAGACATAAGGAGATGAATAAAGTGCTGCCTGTCCTGTTGAGAAGCTTAAACTCTACCTCTACCATGAAAAACTCCAGGTGATTACACTGGCAATTTAAAGCCTTCTTCTGTCTCTGCATCTATTTTAACACTTGTTATATCTTGCTCTATATAGTGTCTGATCCTTGTAAACGTTTGTCTCTCTTTGGAGATAATAAAATACCCTAAGGTCGGGAGCTCTGTCTTATCTATTCACTTTTTTAAAAAATCTATCATAGCGCTTAATACAGTTCATTGCACATAATGGGAGCTCAATAAATGCTTGTGGAGTAGAACAGAATATAATGGAAGCTAAATTCAGACATCAGTGAGATTCTGGGCCGGAAATGACACCACCTTGTAGACAGGCCTTCCTCAGAACGAGTGTACCGACCAACAGCATTCAACAAAAGCAACAACTGACAAATGGAAAGCTGCGCCTCAAAAACACAATTACGTCATGCAACACCTGGTACTCTAGCTGTTTTGGATTCTATTTATGATCTTTAGTAAGGGTGGCTATCGTAGCATATCTGGATTAATTTTTTTTAAATTCTAATTTAAAGCCGGGATTTAAACATAGATGAATTGGCTAAGTCACTGTCTGAATACTTACAGCCACAACTGGGAACCAACCATTAAGAGTTTTGTAAGAAGAGGCTTGGCCACCAACAGTTGGCTTCCCTGCCTGACCCACTGAAGTTTGGAAGAGTATGTCTCATAGCTGGTTTGGTTTTGAATACATGACAATAATCAGTACAAATAGCAATTAGGAATCTGTAACTTTCTATTCTCTGATAAACCTTTAATTATAAATAATTAGGTAGCAACAGTCTACCTTAGACCACTTAGACCATTTTCCTGAATGCAAGGAAAATTTCTCCCTCATAAGATGGGATTTTTCTTTTCATCTTTAGGAGATGTCTTTATTTTACTGTCTAGATGTGGTTTAGGCCCTGTGGTGCTTAACAACGATGGTTAAAGTTTACATTGTGATTGCCATGTACTAAGAATTGGGCTGAGCATGTTATTCGTATTTTCATGTCTGCCTGACAACCCGATGAGGTAGCAAGGTGAATCTCTTGTTTGTGACTGCTCCCAAATTTCTTTTTTCTCTCCTCTCTTTAAAAGCGCCACACTTTCCCTTTAAGGAACTCCCAGCCTCATTCCATGTAGTCTTGGAGACCTCTGGATTCTAAAGCTTCCTGACATCAAGAAGTTGATATGTGATGGAAGCAAGGCAATTAGACTCATCAGGAGTATCTGATTCATGGGCCAGGTGACAAGGGTATGGTGGCTGTAGATAGATTATTTCCAAGTGCACTCCCCAAAATTCCTGGATGGTTTCCTCAGAGTAGCCCTGGAGCCTGCTATCCCCAAGGCCTGAGCATTTATCTTTTCCTTCAATTCCTTGATGTACCAAATTTTGTTCCAGTAAGTTTCACCTTCTTTAAAAAGAAATCTAACTTTAGCCAGAATCCATTGCTTATAACCTAAAAATCTTCCTAATAAGGTAGTATACATTTTCTATTGTTCCATAATAAATTATGACAAATGTGGCTGTGGAAAAGAACATACACTTATTATCTCATAATTGTTGTGGGTCAGGGCTCCAGGCACAGGTAAGCTGAGCCCTCAGCTCAGGGCCCCACAAGGCTGCAGTCAAGGTGTTGGCCAGGGCTAAGTCCTTACTGAGGTTTTGAGTCCTCTTTCGAGATCACCTGATTGTTGGCAGAATTCTGCTCTTTGAGGTGGTAGAAGTGAAGTCCCTTTTTTTGCTGGCTGTCAGGTGGGGCTCGCCTGCCATTTGTTCCTAAAGGCCCCTGTAGTTCTTGCCAAGCGATCCTATCCCTTGGCTTTCCCCACGGCAGCTTACTTCTGCAAGCCCAGCAGGAAAGTCTCTCACTTTGAAAGTCTCTCTTTACAGAAGCTCCGACTTCCTTTAAAAGGTTCACCTGATTAGGTCATGCTCACCCAGAATAATCTCCCTTATGATCAACTCAAAGCAAGTGATTTAGAACCTTAATTAGATCTGAAAAAATCCCTCCGAATTTGTCCCACAACATAAACTAATCACCAAAGTTAAAATCCCCCAGTCAAGGAGGGGCAATTATATAGAAAATATACACCAGTGGATGGGGGTAGCTTCTGAGGAGGATCTAACAATTTTTCCTAACACAAGTAGCTATTCTTATTATCCCCATTTCACAAATGAATAAACTAAGGTTTAGAGAGGTTGAGTCATTTGCCCAAGATTACAGTCTTCTAAACGTCCACGTGAAGATTTGAACAGGCCTGTCATCAGTGCATAAACTAAGTCATGATATTCTTGGTTTTTTTAATTTAAATTTAAGTTTTTGATTTTAGAGAGAGGGGAAAGGAAGGAGAAAGAGAGGGAGGAAGCAACGACATGAGAGAAAGAAACATCAGTTGGCTGCCTTCCATACACGCCCTGGCCCGAGGCCAAACCTTCAACCCTGGCCTGGGCTGTGCCCAAGAATTGAATCAGTGACCTTTGGGTTTATGGGATGACGCCCTACCAACTGAACCACACCGGCTGGGGCAGTCACAATATTCTTGAGATAATTTGTGTCTTCATCTAAATCTTCTTAATACTTGTGGAAACTTTTCTGGATTTTTAAGAATTTGTCTAACGTCCTCTTTTCACGTGTTCTGAATACCTTAGTCCTCTACATCACACACCTTATGAACAACAGGGGCAAATCACTGAGAGACACTAAGGCGTTTGATAAACATCTATGGAGCATTGGCTTACTTGAGTGAATGGGCTAGGTGGCTTGAAAAACACCCAGTGTAGGCCCATAAGGAACCCATTTTCTTTCAGAAGACACAAGAATAATCACAAAGATATGAGAAGGAAATAAAGGGGTTCACAGCAGAGGGAATAATGAATTCTGACTGTAGTGAAAGAAGGAGAGAGAAGTCTTCTCAAAGGAAATGAATAGGAGTTTGCCTTACAGAAAAGTGAGGAGGTGGCAGGGAGCATGGAGGGTATTTTTGGAGCTCTATCTTTTTCTGAGTTCTTCCTTACGTCATTCTTGCTCATTGTAAGTGGACATACAGTAAGCTTTTTCAGAATTAAAGATGATAAGTTACCCCTCATCTTGAGATTCTGTTTTCTTTGGTTGACCTAAGGCAGTTTAGGAATCAAGAAAAATAAATTAATTTTGATCAAAATGTAGAAAAATGATTTCATGCTTAATAATACCATTTAAACCACGTTTTCACTGGGCTATTATATATAGATTATACCAGTTTATTGACTTCTACTTTTCTTATGTGATTTATCTTATTGCTTCTTGGAGATTCCATTTATTTTTCCTTAGGCCAAAGATGCCATTGATGGCCAATAAGGTAAATGGCACTAATACCACTAAAGAAGGTAGAGAAAACAGATGAGAAAATAGCATCCTGTATAACATCAAGCCATAGTATATATCCACATTGGAAATATTATGTGTATTTGTATCGCTAGTAATTTTATATTAAGCAGTAACTCAAATGATATTAAAGATAGTGCTTTTTAAAGTAGTTGCTGAGAGATTTGGGACTTTCAAATTAAAATTTCTGTATACCCAGAGCCTGTATTCCAACTATACTTGTCCTTCTGTTTATTCATTATTTCAATAAATATTTATTTATTGAGTACCTACTACATATGCCAGGCACTATACTAGGTTCTGGGAATAAAGCATTGAATAAGACACATATTATCACTCTTGCTAGGAAGTAAAATGTAATGGAGATATTGTCAATAAATAGGCAATTATAATACATCGTAACAAATGCTGTGGTGGAGAAAGACAAAGTACTATGGAAATATGAGGGAACACAATGTTGTTGAGTTTAAGGGAGACATGAGCTTTTCCAGAGGAGATGGTATTTAAGCTGATTTGTGAAGAAAGAATGAAAGATATGGAGCAGCCTGTAATGATCAGATCAATAGATTCCCCCTTCCCCCAAATGTGACTGTTATCTGGGAACAGGGAGAAGGTAACTGAAGTTTTCATTTCTTTTAGCTATTTGAAAATGTTAAGATTTTAAAAAATCTATTTCCCTACACAGAGGTGCTTCACTAGATCACCAGCTCCTATCTGCGAAATACACGCACTTACCTGCAGAGTCTACACAAGAACTCCAGACCTTATCTTGCTTATCTATGGCAGCCTTTGCCTGGAATCCACCTCCAACCCCCTCTGCAATCTTGTCTCTGCAGCGACAAGCACCATCCTTTCCACTGGCCACTGTGAAGTCAGAGTTTACAAATGCTGGGAACTTGTGTTCACTGGTGCATTCAGGACCAGCTGCTTCAGGGCCTCCGGAAGAAGTTGCCAAATGACTTCAACTGTATACCAGGCGAATGCGGACAACTTATGACTTCTCTCAAATTACATTTATGATATAGGACATTTATGGGAAATTGGTAGTGTAGCTTATATATTATTGTAAACTTGAGAGTTTTAATTTTTACCTATTAAAGTCAACTTCTGCTCCTAGCATATAAAGTGCATATGTTTATGTACATACTGTTCAACTCTGCTGTATTCGCCTGACCACAACTTACATACAACGATGATGTAGTCTATTTTCAAAAAGTCATAATAGATAACATTTTTTAAAATGAGCTTAGGGGGAGGGGAAGAGACAAAAATTAAAAATAAGTAAAAAAGCGTGAGCTTATACATTTTGTGACATATATCAACATTACAAAAGCAGTTAAATCTTCGGCCAGCATTTCCACCACTCTCCTGTAGACCTTCACGTACCTGAGTGACATGATGTAGCTAGAAGGTTCCTCACTGTGGCAGGGTCTACAACAACAAAAGAACACATTCATGGATAGGAGACTAATTTTGTAAATTGTGAAAAATTCTTATGAGAAGGTAATATGTAGCCATAAAAAGAATAAGGGAGATCTATATGCCCTGACATGGAATAATTCTGAAGACAGGGTGTTTCGTATGAAAAAAGTAGAATACACAAATATGCTGAATGTTTGTGTTCTCTCAGATTTTGTGTGTGGAAACCTAATCCCCGATGTAATGGTATTAGAAGGCAGGGCCTTTGGGAGGTGATTGGGCCTTGAAGACAGAGCCTTCGGAATAAAATCCCGGCCCTTATCAGAGACTCCAGAGAGCTCCCCTAAGTGAAGACACAGACAGCAACGATAAACTCATTACATGTAAACATAAATAACGTTTTTATGAAAAAAACCTAGGTTTTCCAAAATTAAAAAAAATTGAGTGGTGTATTTTTGCAAATATTTTGAATGTCTGCCTTAATAGAAGACATTTAGAATCTCCTATCTGCTTCTGCATTTGACCTATTGTGACATGTTGTTCTGGGAGAAGTATCAGAGGAAAACCTGGTTTCACACAGATTAGAGGTTGGAAATAGAAATATTTTTAAAAAGTTTTTGGGTAACTATAACTATTCTTCTTTAATATTACACCCAAACTGAACAACTAGTAGTTTTAAAAAAAGGATTTTATGTATTTGTTTTTAGACATAGGGAAAGGGAGAAAGAGAGAGAGAAACACTGATGGGTTGCCTCTTGGGCATGACCTGACTAGGGACCAAACCAGTGACCTTTTGCTTTGCAGGATGACCCTGACCAACTGAGCCACACCAGTCAGGGTACTAGTAGTTCCTTAAAATTTAATTGCAGCATAGTTTCTAAATCTCTGTCAAAGAGCTAGTTATATACCATGATCACTGAAATTCAGTGTCTGCCTTCCACTTTGAATGGTTCTTTTTTACCCATGCATGATTTTTTAAGGGCATGCATCGGTCATTTGTGAAATATTGATCCACTGGATTATACAAATCTTTTAAATGTTAACAGGTCATTTACAATATTAAAAAATTTCATTTGCTGTATTATCACCATTTTCATCAGAATGTTTCTGGATTTTGGGAAGCTATTGAGCTCCCATTGCTAGATGTACATTTTCCAAAATTCTAATTTTTACTTACAAGCTCAAAATTTCTAGTTTGTGGCTCATGCTGTCACTTTTTTTCTTGAAGTAACGGGCACATTTTTGTGCATTTTTAAGAAATACGTTTGCTAAACATTTATATGAATAACCATACTTTGTCATTCTTTCAAGTAAAAATGGTGCTCCATGAAAAATGTAGCTAGTTGGGTTTATAACTCAAACAACCATGCAAGTGCATTTCCTTGAGACAGCCTGGTTCTTTGGCGTGCAGCAAAGTGTTTTATATATACTTCCCTATGCATCAGACAGAATATTAAAAAGGTACTCAATAGTCAAGGTTTAATAAAATTATTAGGTTTTCCTGCTTTGTCAAGGACGTTCTTAAGTGAAACTGTAATGCTTTTATCTGTGAGTTTATGGCAGGGAAGAATACAATGTGCCACACTGTCTTGATTCACGTCAAGATGTCAGTGGTTTTGTCCATCATTATTTCTGAATCACCAGTGCAAATGCCAATGGTGAAAATGGCAAATCATATCTCAATATCTTTAAGAAAATAGTTTTGATCTCACAGACCCCTTTAGAGCATCGTGGGGAACCCTCAGAGGTCCACAGAACACATTTTGAGAAATATTGGCATAAACAGTTTCTAGAATAATATGTTAGAAATTGGCAACATTATTTGCCTTCAATGAAGAGCACTGGATAATTAGGGGGCAGGTGTGGGAGGAAGATCTTTCACAGTATGTGCTGTTTACTTTTTGAATTTGAATGAAGGGAATATTGTCATTTCAAGATAAACTTAAAAATGATCTTAAAGACCATAGGAAATTTGAAAGCTGGACCAAGAAAAGTGAAGTGACAACTTGTACTTATACAAGGACAGTATTCTGCATGGGTGCCTCATTGCAAAGGGGTGGCAGGTACAGAACTCAGATGATTTTGGAATCTAGCTCACAGGGATTCATAGCCTAGAGTCATTGGTTAGGCTCACACTCAAACTGCTAATTGGCACATTTCAGGCATGAAGAGTAAGCAGGAGGCTTGCCATAAATCACGTCACACTTTCATAATAATAAAACTCAAGGAGGAAAATCAGAAAGCTATATGAGACTGAAAACAATTAAGAACATGAAATAGTTCCTGATTACCATTGACTTTTCTCCCCCCAGTAGCCCCATACCTACTCCCAAGTAATGAATCTACATGACAAAGGTTAAGTAGTGGTCACACAGAAGGAGCTGCCCTTTTCCATAAACTAACCACCATGTTAACCTGCATCCTCATCTTGGCCTACCTGACCCAGCTTGCCCTTCCATCATCTAAAGCAACAGTCATAAGCTCATATGCCCAGAGACTCCCATCAGGTAATGCCAATGCCTAAAGCAGCCTAAGAAAAGGAAACCCATTGTTCTCTCAGTTTGTCTTGCATATTTCTACTTATGATAGTGTAGAACATAGCAAATATGTTAGGTTCCTCATGACTCTACCATAAAAAAAAACAACAAAAGTTCAGGTGTGACAATAAATGGGAACTGACAGCGGGCCTCTGTGTCAGAAGGGTAGTGACTGATGGGAACCCTGGAGAACTGGAGAGCATAGGCCAGTGTCCCAAGGATACTTGCTCCTTGGCTCTCCGTAGCAGCTCTGGATCTGGCATTGCCATTTGGAAAGGTTCATTTGGAATGATTGTTGTAGCTCTCATTTTAAAAAAGGATGAAATCTAGATTGTCACAGGATATTTTCTAATTTTTTATTTAATGATTTGAGAGACAGATAGAGACAAAGAAGGAGAGAGAGAACATCAATTTGTTGTTCCACTTATTTATGCATTCATTGGTTGACTTTTGTATGTGCCCTGACCAGGGATCAAACCTGCAACCTTGGTGGGTTGGGATGATGCTCTAACCAACTGAGCTACCTGGCTAGGGATCCTAATTTTTAAAAATAAGAAACTAATTGAAAAAATTCTTTTAATGACTATGCCATCTTTGTATGTAGGTAAACACTATGTTGGCCAAAGAAAATGTGGCTGTGGGCTGATTTCACATGGAAAGCTTACAGCTTGTCATCTCTAATCTAAATTAACTTTCTAATATCATTGTGAATACCATTTGGGCCTAAAGAGGATTCCAGTGTAACTGACCTCTTTCTCTTCATCAGGGCAGCTCATTTTAGCCAAGGCTAACTCGTCAGTGAGGGAAAAAGAACCACTGACAATTAAAAGTACTTTACTAAATTAAAGGGGCTCAGCATCCTGATGGATCCACACCTCACTTGAAGGCTGTGAGTAACACAGGCAGACTTGAGAACTATACCCGCATCAGAGGAAGAGAACTCTGTTTTGCTATCACGTCACTAATAAGAGACAGAAGCTCAAACAACCACACAGATACACTGCTCTATAAGACATAACACTAGTCCCATAGGTCTACAGGTTCAGAATGATTATTTCTAGTCCCTCTGAGCCTCAGGCACCTGTAAGATAAATCACTACGTATTTTATCACTGACTACTTCCCTTTTTCTCTTCATAAGGTACAAAACATCATCTTGGCAGGAATAGATGGCCTCACCAAAATGACACATTATTTCTGCAGGGAAGGACTGTGCAGAGGTATTTCCACCCAATGGCCTCCTAGCCACTTCATCTATTCAGGCCCCCATCCATATCTATCTATCTATCTATCTATCTATCTATCTATCTATCTATCTATCTACCTACCTACCTACCTACCTACCTACCTACCTATGTATCTATGGCAAATCATAGACTATTGGACAGTCAGAAGAAATCTTAGAAAACTCATCATCCTAACAAGACATCTGGTCTACCACACTTGCTATGCAGAGCTCACTACAACTTTCCACCAAGAGCACTCTCCTCCACAGCAATAGGTAAGTTCTACCCCTGTTACGTCTTTACCTCACTGTCTCTCCAGCAACTGTTGGGTGCATGGAATCATTTCAAGCTGCCCAAGAGGAGCTTCAGGACATGCTTGAACATAAAGATGGAAGAAAAAATCAAAGACAAAGGACTTAGAAGACAAAACCAGAATTAGAGATACCATCTGGCATTCTTCTTGACACTTTTGTACTCCCCACCTTTTCAAAGTTGCTGGGAAACTGTTTCTCAAGACTGCCAAAGTCCTGAGAGCAACTGTTGCCCTCAAATAGTAACAAGAATTATTAGAAGAGGAATCCCCAGCCCCAGGAAACTTCTGGTTTACTAGTTGAGCTCGAAAATGAATGGTCTGATATCAAGGCAAACAACTAAGTCATCAACAAATGAAAAAAAATGGCATTTTCTACTTTTTTAGATCAGTAGTATTCAACATCAGAGACAATGGAGCACAGTGGAAAGGGTTCTGAAGTACAGAAAGCACTTTTCTATTTTATTTCTAGTGTTACCCCAGTGACTTCATTTAAAAAAGGGGTGGGGCAGGGGAAGGCACTTTTTTGAGTTTTCAGCTTGGAGGAGGCTTAGGTACAACTCTCTTTGGTTGTCCTGAATCACCTGACATCAGTTGTGACTTTACCAGGCCACCAAATTTTGACCCCAACAAGATCAAAGTTGTATACCCGAGGTGCACTGCTGGGGAAGTTGATGCCACATCTGCCCTGGCTCCCAAGATTGTTCCCCTGAACCTGTCTTCAAAAAAGTTTGGTGATGACATTGCC
Organism: Trachops cirrhosus; assembly: GCA_028533065.1. Taxonomy (NCBI): domain Eukaryota; kingdom Metazoa; phylum Chordata; class Mammalia; order Chiroptera; family Phyllostomidae; genus Trachops; species Trachops cirrhosus. The sequence continues at coordinate 166,479,761 of CM052541.1, read as the reverse complement.
AAAGCAATGGGTGATTGGAAGCGTCTGAGGATGACAGGAAATGGACCATTCAAGGTAGTGCCCCTGCCTCTGCCCAGGTCATCAAAGCTCTGAAAGAACAACCAAGAGCCAGAAAGAAGCAAAAAGACATGAAGCATGGTGGACATAACACTCTTGATGAGATTGTCAACATTGTCCTACAGTTGTGGCACCCATCTTTAGCTAGAGAACCCTGGAACCAGGAAAGCGGTGATGGGGATGGCCCGGTCTGTAGGCTGCAGTGTTGATGGCTGCCACCTGTGTGACATCATAGATGACAGCTGTGGTGCAGTGGAATGCTGGGCTAGTTAGCAATGACAAAGAAAAAAAATGTTTCAGTTAAAGATCATTTGACAACAACAACAAAAATGATAGTATGGGAAATGTAGAAGCAAAGAACTTATGACACATGGACTGAAGTAAAGGGGGGGAATGTGGGTGGGAGAGGGTGTTCAGGGTGGAGGGGAATGAAGGGGGGATAATAGGACAACTGTAATAGCATAATCAATAAAATATATTTAAAAAAAAATGAAACTACTTTTCTTTAAATGCTTTAAGTAGGACAAAAGAGTATTTTCCCAAACATAGTGCCATATAGGAGTAAGTAAAAAGAAACATATTTAAATATGGAAGACCTCAGGAATTCTAATACAACTGAGTAAAGGAAAATATATTTTATGACAAAAATCCAGTTGATTATGAATGAATCAAAATTGAAAACTGAGGAATGGATGGGGCAGCAAAAGAAAATACATGGTGAGCAGTTAACCCATTTCCTTGTAGAGGGCCAAAAAATGCCAACTGAGTGTAAGTGGGTAGACAAGAGTAGGTCAACAGTTGTTCATATAGAAAAATAATATGATAATTAGTACATAATAATACAAAAATAAACTCTTTTTTATGTACTCACAAGTGTAAAGCTACTTCTGCCCCACCCTGTATAATAAATCTTGACAGTATAAAAATAAAACAATTTGCAAACATGGCAATATTAAGAGGGGGAGCTGACAAGAAGATGTTCTCATTTTTTATAAGATTGAGTCAGTTGATACTCTCTAAACCCAAAACTTTTAGTTAAAAAAAACTAACTTTACCTTTCTGTTTCTTTAACAAACTCCTTTTCAACCTTACGGAGTTTATTAAAGGAGAAAGTAATGTATTCTCTGATAAACAAACACATTTGAAGTCCACCAATTAAAAATGTTTTTCTTCTATTAATTAAAAGTATTACTTTTATTTTAATAATGAGCCCACTTAACTAAAGTCTCTCCATTCATCCATGCACGCAATTAATTATCCTGATCATGTGCATTTTATAGGAATGGTGACCACTTGAACGGTGCAATGCGGTAGCCCAGATGCTTCTATCTTTGTACAGGTGTGTATATTTTCTACACACCTACTATGTGTAGAAAGATGGTTAGAATGATGATCCTCTAGTGTTAATGGTTACTTCTTGGCAGTAGGATTTGAAGTGATTGCTTAAACTTTCTTTGCATTTTTCAATATTGCTGAAAAATTTTTAAAGCTTCTAGTCTTACATAGATGACTTTTCCTTAAATAAAAACAAAAAAAAATTGAAGTGAACAAATTAACCTTGACTAATTGTTCACATGCGAGGCCATCACATGGAACCTGTGGTTGTGTTCACACTCTGGCTTCAATTACTAACTAACTCGCTAGCTACAAATTCTTGGTTCTGAAATCCCAACCTTAAGCCCACCCCTGTCCTCTCTATTCCAGGTGTTTAGAACCAGACTTTCTCCTCTAGATTCCTACTCATTCTCCAAGTGTCCTGGAGGAATCTATGCTGCAGTTTTTGCTACCTTAAAACTTCTTTGAATCTGATGTGATAGCATGTAGTGAATGTAATTGTACTCAGAAATTAATTTAACAGAATGCTAAGATGTTAATTAATTTTACCATTACATAACACTATTAGAAACAACTTGAAAAAAATTTGTCTACCTAGTACTAGAGCTTCTGCCTTTATTTGGGGCATTTTTCAAAGCAGCACCTTTGCTCCATGTATATACAAGGATGTCAAGTCCAGAAGTGTTTTCACAGCCATCTCTCTCTCTCACAAACACCTGGACCTCCGTTTGTCCAGTCACTTGAATTGCTGAGATTTGAACCTAGGGTGTGTACGGCAAAGAAACAGGGTAAGTGGAGAACTCATTGTAGTGTCAGCAGCCACAGCAATAGTCTCATCAGGAACAGTGCCAACAGCAGAATTGGTGCCTTGTGCTAGTGGAAGGGTAAGCTGCAGCCTCTTTTGTGCTTAACCTTCTTTTTTTCCTGCCTGTTTCCAAAACCTGACATTTTTAGTCTTACTTCAAATTCTGTGGGAAATCAACAACTTTTCAATAAATTCTTTTTCTGTTTTGATGAGTCTCCATTAGTGTCTGTTAAAAGCTTTGACTGATACTGTATTTACACTATGATTCTCTCTGTGTATATCTACTTGTATTTTAACTCATTGGTATAGGACTTCTGTATAGGACATCTCACGCAAGAAATAAGAGGCTGGAGGAACTGGATGACCTGATCCAAATGCCTTTATTTGATGCTGAACTTCATCAAAAGAAGCAGGAGGGCTGAGTCAGATTGACTGCAGGCCCAGGGGAAGGCAAGAATAGGTTTTCTCAAAGAAAAAGCAGGGTGTTTTGGGGGATTAGGGGAGGAGTTAGCCTCTTGTTCTGGGCGGGTGCCTCAGGGTTTTAGGATGTGAGCCAGGACTATGGGTTAGGTAAAGGGCTGGGCTGTTCCCGGGTACTGGAGGGTCAGTCTGACCACAGGCCATTCTGGTCCATGCCAGACATCTGCTGTGTGAGGTGGGGGAGAGTTTCGATAAAGCCTCGGGCTACCAAGCGAGTCCGGATAACATGGGCAGTCCAGCGGGCTGGGAACCTGGCCTGACCCTTTCAACCTCCAGCTTTAAACCCAAATTCTGACAGTTGTCTGTATTGCTAACTCAGTCAAAGCTTTTGACAATTCTCTTTGCATAACAGAGTACTCCTCCATTTTAATTTTCTAGTAATTCATTCAACAAATACTTATTATGCTAAACATTGTACTAGAATCTGGGATAAAAAGGGAAAAACAAGACATTGTATTTACTACCAAAGCATTCCAATTATCCAGTGAGGAAGGCAGATAAGATAGCAACAATGTGGAATGTGGTGGATCAGGGATGGGCACGGGGCATTTTAGAAATGCAAAGGGGGAGGACAGAAGGGTGGCGCCTGAAGAGTTGGGAAGACTCTGGCCCATGAGGAGACCTTGGGGGTAGAAGTCAGCGTGGAAGGGCTCACGCAAACAGCACGGTCAAGACGTGGCACTGTGCTGTACTCGTGAAGCCTCATAGTGGCGAGTGAAATGGGTATGCCTAAGGCCTGTGTTTCTCAGTCTTGTGTGATCAGTAGAATCACCCAGGCTTTTTAAACATTAGACATCTAGGGCTCTTCCTCCAGGGAGTCTAATTCAGTAGGTCTGGAATGGGGCCTCAGGTGACTCAGATGATCAGGGGAAACTTTGTCCTGTGGAATGAGGCTGGAGGCAAAACTCAGGAAGGGCCTTGTAAGCTAAAAAGTTCGCGTTTTATCCTAATGGTGAGGTGCACCCATTAAGAGATTTTAAGCCTATTAATGATAAGATTGTTTTAGAAAGTTCATTCAAACAACAATTAAAAAAAAGGAGGAAAACTGCAGTTAGCGGTCAGGAAATTATCACCAGGAAGACCAATTAGATTATTAGAAGTATGCTGGCTTAAAGGTACTATGGATTTGAACTAAGTCTTTAATCTTCAAAACAGAGAGAATGAGCAGATAGAATTTGGTGTAGCAGACTTGGTGACTGTCGGCTGTGGAGTTAAGAAAAGAGCTGGCAGAGATGGTGACTAGATTTAGGACTTGTATACCTGTGTAAATAGGATGATGTTTACCTGGATGAGACCAAGGAGAAACAAAGCAAAAAAAAAAAAAATAATAATAAGCTAGTAATTTCCATTTTGGCCAGGTTGAATTTGAAATGCCTGTGCGATGACAGCCTGGCTTCCGATACACATGAGTCTAGAGGATAGAACGTGGATCAGGAGAGAAGCTGCCCTCCAAACGTTTGTAGAAGGTAAGACAATGTGCCATTCAAAAAACTGGAATGAGGACGGTAGTAATCCCGCCACAGAGGCCTATTCCAAGGTGCATATAGAGCAGGAAGTCTGTTTCTTCTGAGTAAAAGAAGTGAAATAAGAGGTTCAGATCCTCTTATTTTGTGAACTGACAGATGAAATGTTCTAAGTGAATTTATTTGAGATTGTACCAGAAGCAAACAGAGGGAAAAATGAAGAATGCTGAGCAAACCTTGGGTCACATGGTTCCCTGGCGGGACAAGGAACTGATACTAGTTAAGATGAATGGAACTGCAAGTTGGAAAGATAAGAGGAAAATCAGTAGGAATAGTATTTTGAAAGTTAATTGCAGAGAGAACTTCAAGGAGGGAATAATCAGTAGACTTGCATGCTGAAGAAGTGTTAGGATATCTGGAAAATGTCAGCTGGACATGTCTCTTCATTCATGTTAGAAACTATTGGAGGGAAGTGTGCTATTTCTCCTGCAAGCTGCTTGATAACCACTACCCTAACCTCCTGATTTGTGAATGGCTGAGGGATCAGGAAGTATTCTTGAAGTGCAAAGCTCATTAGCGTCATCCTTTCTCAAGCCCACACTGCACAAGAATGATTGCAACTCTAACAGAAGCATCCAGAAACAGTCCTCTAAAATAATCAAAAGGATAGGAATAAAAAAGGCTGCCTATGGGCTCTAACTAAAGGGGTAAAACCCTTTAGAGACTCAAAGACTGAGAGGGCTGTGATTGAGGCATCCAGTTAGTCAAGTCTTACTCTACCTTTGCAATGTATCTCATTTCCACTCCTTTATCCCATTCTCACTCCCACTGGCCTTGTCTAGTCCCCAGTGAACAACTCCTTCCCTCAATGTGCTTCCAGAGCCTGGCTCAGCCAATCTGTCCCTCACACTCACCTTGCTCGTGCAGTTCTCTCCTCCTCCCATGCCCCTTGGCATCCTATTCCCACCCACAATGAATCAACTAAGGACTTGAGCTCTGAGATTGCCTCGGTTTGTGTCCCTGCTCTGCCACTATCTGTCATTGTGACCTTGACACAAAAAACTAACACCCTCTGCCTTACTTTTTATCACCTGTAAAAAGGATGATAACAATGCTTATTTCATAGGAACATTACCGCAATTAAATGAGCTACATATAGAAGGTGTGTGTTAATAGTTGTATGATGGTAAGCAATTAATTTTGCTCAGATTCCTGCTTTCCAATCTATAAAATGCCTATGAGAATCTTATCTACCTCATATTGTTACAATGATTAAATTAGAAAATGCACTTAAAGTAAATCAGTATAGTGCCTAATACATACTAAATATCAAAAAATGGTAGCTGTTGTGGGTTTTAATCCCAAGCAAATTGGGGCCTGTGTGTTATGAAGTCTTTCACAATGTCAGTAGAATAAACCACTTCTTCCTCCAAGCTCTATCCTTCATTTAAGTTTTACATGACAGTTATTTTCCTCTCTTTGTCACTCTTTCTTTTCTATTCTTTTTTTGTATTATTGTTACTTGTTTACATCTTCTTCCTCCCCTCCAGATTACTAGATTGAGGAGAGACTGAGAACCATATTCTACTAATCTGTCTAATTGTCATACAGTGTAGTACAATGCTGTGATTTTTGTTACCATGCCATGACTTTTAAATTCACATTGTAGGCTCTCATTAATTGGTAGTTTAATGACTTTATTTTAAATACACATTGTAAATTTTAATGATAGTACAGATGCAGTGAAAATGTAGGAAAACTCTGTAAATTGGAGTGTAAATTGGAACAATCTTTTGGAATAAAAATATGGCAACTAGAGTTTCCAAAAATAAGATATATTAACATGAATTTGATATGAAATCATGTAGAATATTACCTATGCCCTATTAAATATATACACATGCAAACATATATATATGCTAATACTGGAAAATCTCTACAATGTGTCATAAACATAAAAAAGCTACAAAGCAATGTAAATTGTAGGCTTCTTTTTCTTAAAATTTTCAAAAGATAGATGTGAATTTATGCAGATTTATGGTTTTTTAAATTAGGAAGTATAATAAGCAATTGTTCACTTGGAGAGAGTGGTGGGAGAAAGGAAGAAGGAAGCTGAGGCCTCTCATTTTCCTTTTAGTAACTTTCTCCATTATTTAAATTTTATAACCTTATACATGCACTACTCTTTATTAGAGTGTTGATGGGGAGGGAGATTAGGGTCTAGCCTTTTTGGTTGTTTTATTCTTTGTACCTCAGTGTATGTAAAAATATATATAGCCAAAATTTCCCCATAGTAAATGTTTTTTAAAACCGTATTTTAATAGGTGTATAAAATTCTATCATGTGACTTATATCATGATGTATTAACTCTTTTGCTTAGTATTTAAATTGTTTACAATGTTTTGGTGGTTAAAATACTGAAATAAGTATCTGATTATTTCTTTAGTTCTGGAGGTGGACTTGCTGAGGCATGGTAAAATTTGCTATTTGGTAACCCTTCTAAGACCAGGAGGTTTAGAATACTCTCCTGAGTTCCTTGAAGGGCTTACTATGCAACTTTAGAATTAGAAATTTGGAAGAGCTGAAATGCTCTATACAAGAGAGAACAATTTTAAGCCTCCAGAGGCTATATGGGAACAGGACAGCAGGAGAGACAGAAATACATCTTGTGTTATCTAAGGATGTGACCCCACCCCTATGAGTGGATTTCGGAGACTTGTGAAGAAGCTGAATTGTTGGAAAGAGAAACAAAGACAGCATACAAACAGGAGCCTGAGGCCAATTACACCACCCAGCATAAAGCTGGGAATTAACAGGAACCATGGGGAGGCTTTGGGAGTTTCACCAATCAGAGTCCTGGGGATGGAATGAAATGTTTAACCAACTAGTTTTCCAGGGGGCAGGACTTTCCACCCCTCTCTTTATAGCACACATCTCCCCTGTGACGACCTCTGTGTTACTGGTAAAATAAAATCTTGGGACTCCTCTGACCACATTGCCTCCTGGAGAGGACGTCCACATTATGTTTCTGCTGGATGTGGAGGAATAGGCCTGAATTTCCTTACTGTCACCAATAGTGGACATTACAGCTTTAAAAATCTTTAGCAATTTAATAGCTCAAGGTTTGTAATATTATTAATAAAGTGGCTATAATTATTCTTGTGTAAACTCTGTACAGGAATTCGTTTCTCATAGTTAAATATATGGAATTGGAATTGGTAGATACTATAGTAGTACATATTTAGTTTTATAAAAAATTGTCAAATTCTTTTTCAAAGTGGGTTGTATCATTTTACATGAGAGTTCCAGTTGCTTTATATCTTTCTAAATACCTGGGAGGTCGATCTTTATGACTTTAGCTATTTTAGTGGCTATGTAGTAGTACCGCACTGTGGTTTCACTTTGCATTTCCCTAATGGATAATAATGGTGAGCATTTTTGTATGTTTATTTGCCATCTGTATGTCTTCTTTTTATTGCTAAGTAGTATTACATTGCATGAACATACCATAAGTTTCTATATGTTCATATGTTTTGAAGTTCATTTATTAAGTATGTACATTTGTTTCTCCCTAACAAATTGTGATTCTTATCATTATGAAACACCTTTCTTTATCTCTGTTAATAAACTTTGTCATGAAGACTCTTTATCTAGATATGAATATAACCATTCCAGCCTTCTTGTGCTTGTTCTTCGCACAGTCTATTTCCCATTTCTTCTATTTGCTTTCAACCTAATTCTGGTTTTATATTTAAAGTGTGTCCCTTATAGGCAGATCTAACTGGGTCTCTTTTGTCCAGTCTGAACATCTTTTTTTTTATTTTTTAAAAAAATAAATTTATTTATTTATTCTTAAAGAGGAGAAAAGAAGAAGAAAAAGAGGGATAGAAACATCAACTAGTTGCCTAGGATGGGCCCTCAACCTAAGTACATGCTCTAACCAGGAATCAAGCCAGCGACCTTAAACTTCGCAGGACAATGCCCAACCAACTAAGGTATACCTGTCAGGGATTTTTGCTTTTTTTGCTTTTTGTTTAAATTGGAGGGTATTTGGGCTCCAATTAACATTTAATATAATTATTGATATAGATGCATTTAGTCAGCCAGCTTTTTTGTGTGTGTGCCTCTATTCCTCTTTTCCTGCCTAATTTTGGATTATTTTAATTTATTTTAGTATTTCATTTTAATTTATCTAAGGGCTCTTAAGATATACTTCCTTGTGTATGTCTCTTAAGGATTGATGTAGGAGTTATTCTATCTATCTATCTATCTACCTGTCATGTTTCATAGTGTACCAAAAGCTAATATTTTACTAACAACATCATGTAAAATAAAGAAATTTTTCAACAATATAGACGGTTTTTCCTCTTCATCATCTTTTATGTTACAGATATCATATATATTATATCTATATACATTGAAAACAAAGCATGACAATATTATAGTTTTTACTTTAAAAAGCCATGTGAATTTTAAAACACTCGAGAGGGTAATATAGACTTTTATACTTATTTAGATATTTATCATTTTTGATGTTTGTTATTGTATCTGAAATCTAAATTTCCCTCTAGCATCATGCTTCAGCCTGCAGGACTTTTCTTTTTTTTTTTTTTTTTTAGCATATTTAATAGTGCATGGCAATTGGCAAAAAATCCTTTTAGCTTTCTTTTCTATGAAAATGTCTTGCCTTGGCTGGAGTGGCTCAGTTGGTTGGAGTATTGTCCTCTAAACCAAAAGCTCACCGGTTCGATTCCCTGCCAGGGCACACGCCTAGGTTGTGGGGTCAGAAGGTAACCAATCGGTGTTTCTATTACATAGATATTTTTCTCTTTCTCTCTCTCCCTTCCCCTCTGTGTTGAATGAGGATAAAGTAAGCCTCTAAAAAAGAAGACGAAGAAAAGAAATGTCTTTATCTTGCCTAACCCTGCAGGATATTTTGGCTAGATATAGAATTCTAGGTTGATAATTTTTTCCTTCTTTCAGCACTTTAAAGATATTGTTCCTTGTCACCTGACCTAATTTGTAGTTGTTCAAATCATGGCTACTCCATGAATGTGTTATTTTTTTATGACTACTCTTAAGATTAAAAGAGTCTTTGTTTGCAGTATGTTCATTATGTTTCTAGGCATGATTTTCTTTGAATTTACCCTGTTTGGAGTTCTTTGAACTTCTTGAATCTGTTAATTTATATCTTTCACAAAATTGAGGAAATTTGTGACCATTATTTCTTCAAATATTTTTTACGTTCCACTCTTTCTTATACTTGGATTCCAGTTACAAATACAATAGATCTTTTGATATTTTTTTCACAGACCCCTTAGGGGTTTTTCTTGTTTTTGTTTTGTTTTTTTACTTTTTCTCTCTCTCTGTTCTCCAGATTGGAAAATTTTTATTGATCTAGTTAAAGTTCACTCACTATTTTTCTTGTTGACTGTATTCTGCTATTGGGCCTAGCCAGTGCAACTTTTATTGTTTTTGTATGTTTTAACTCTAAAACTTTCCATTTGGTTATTTTTTGTGATATATTTCTTTGATGAGGTTCCCTTTATTTCATTCATTAGAGGCCTGTTCATCTTTACCTCATTGAAAATTATATTACTACTATGTAGTCTTTGTCTGATAAATCTAGTATCTTGATAGTCTCAAAGTTGGCATTTGATAATTGCCTTTTCTCCTGAGGATAGGTCAGATATTCCTGGTTATTTTTATGAGAAGTAATTTTGGATTGTATCTTGGACATTGTGACTCATATGATGTATAGATTTTGGGTTCTTTTATAATCCTCTGGAGAAAATTGACATTTTTGTTTTAGCAGGCAATTAATCTAGCTGGGTTCAGATGGTAAGCTCTTTTTATTGTTTTTGAGTGGTGGTCCAAGTCTCAATTTACTTCTTTGAGCCTTGACCATACTGTTTTGTTTCTGCTCCAAGCATACACAGTTCAAGGAGCTGACAGACTCAGCGTGTTTATAAGCAAAATTAGGTAATTCCCTTCTCCAGCTCTCTTCTGTTCAAGATTCATCTTCACTCTCTGGCTTGTTTAGACTACTTTCCATGTTTCCTTCACCAAGAAATACGTCCGAGTTTCTCTGGGGGATTTGGCGGTTCACCCTGTTCCGGGACTGTGACTCGGGAAACCTGCAAACAACAGCAGCAGCAACAGCAGCCATCTCAGTAAGCTCATCCCGGTAGCCACAGCACCCTTGCCCTGTGCCTGTCCCTTCCCTGTTTTATTGTTCTCCACAATCTGCCTGTTTTTCTTTTACTCTTTAGAACTCTCAGGTAGTTGTTTTAAATATTTTGTTTACATTTCATCATTGTTATCACTGGCAGGGCAAGTTTTTAGGAGGTTTATATTGCTTTAGCAGAATTGGAATCAACTTTAATAATGAAGATCAGAAGGTTTTAATTTATGTTTTCCTTCAGAAGTATATTTTATGTTTTTTGGTTTCTCTATGATCTGTTTCAAGTTAATTTCTGTGTGTGGTACAAGGTAAGGATCAAGGTTTATTTTTTACCTCAGATGGATATTCAAATTTTTCAACATTATTTCTTTGAAAGACAATTCTTTCTCCATGAAACTACTTTTGGGAACTACTTTGGGAACTCATCAATTGATCATATATGTATAAATCTCCTTCTGGATTCTCTATTCTGATCCATTAATCTATATGTTTATCTACACACAAATTTTTTGGCATGAGTATTTCCTTTGGTGTGAAATATTTTTGTAGAATTCTAAGTTGTTAGCCATTCAACCATCTCTTTTTTATAAGCTGTTTTTTTCCCAATCCTTTTGTCTGTTTTTAAAATTGAGCTTATTATATTTTTATTATTACTTGTAGGAGATTTTTATAGATGAAGACTACCAATCCTTTATACAGTTTACAAACATTTTCCTTGTTTGTGGCTTGCCAATTCATTTTCTTACTAATGTTTTTTGATAAGTAGCAAATTTTAATTTGGTCAATATTTAGTTTATGCTTATTGCCTCCTATTACCTACGAAGATTGTGCCTCCCACCAAATCACAAAGATATTGTCATATGTGTTTTTCTAAAAGTATTATGGATTTAATTTTTATGTGTGGGTCTGTGACCCTTCTTGAGTTAATTTTTGTATATGGTGTGAGATATGTATCTACTCAGTTTTAATTTTGTTCATTTCTCTAAACTGTAGAAATTCTATTTGGTCCATTATTGTATCTGCAATATCATTTATTATAATTCTCTTTTCTTTACAGATATCTTCATAATTTTTAATATTTCTTTAAACATAGTGAGCACTGTTATTTTAGAATTTGTGTCTGATATTTTAATACCTGAAGTATCTGTGTATCTATTTCTGCTCTTCGTTGTTTCTGTTGGTTCTTAGTCATAGAGTTTCATTCCCCTATTTGCCTCCATATCATTTATCGTGTGTTGGATATTGTATTTTTTGTGTGTGGGAATAATCTGAGATCTACAATGACGGTGCCTTCTTCCAGACAGGATTTATACTTGCTTCTGTCAGACGAAGGCTGTCTTAAATCACCACTTCAAGTAATCTGAACTTGGGTTTTAAATTTACTTTGGAGTTTTGTTTTGTTTTAACTTCTGGTTCACCCTAACCTTGATGTACTAGCCCATTGGGGTGCCAGGTTATTGTAGGGAGAGCTCATATCTTGAATGAGTTATGGGTTTTGATTTCCTTTCCCCTCACCCACAAGTTGTCAAAACTAAACTTTTACCTTTCAAAGACCAGAAAATGCCCTAAGGGCAAAGGCATTTTTAAGTTAGCAGAACTGTCTTGGTTCTTATTTTCTTTCAGTTTGGGCCTTGACACTTTTTGCTGTCCCATAATATTCTCTATGCTTTTAGAAGGATATTATTTTACATTTTATCCGGGCTCTGTGGTTGTGTCTGTATGCGGTTGTTACAGGAGTTGATCTGAGGTTAGCTGAACAACACAATCTACAACTGCTGTGTGACAATTTCTCCCCCAAATGATTAACCATTTGGTCAACATTTGTTGAAAAATATATCCTTTCCACATAGGTTTCAAATGCCACATTTATGTTTTGCTCAACAAATACATTGGTGTGTTTTTGACCCTTTTCTTTGTCCCATTCACTTCTCACTATTCCCAGTGGACACCAACACAAGAAGCCTTTCTATCCTGACTCCATTTTTCTACCTTTTTAAACTAATAGACTAGACTTTTCAGGTGACGGGAAAGTACTTGCCTCAAATGTTGGCCTAAAACACTCATGTATTTGCTTGTGGGAATGCAAAATAATACCAGTTTTATTACAGAAAATTCAGCTATATCTAAAAAAAAGTACTCAGGGATTATTGCATTGATGCAGAAATACCACTTCTAAGAATTTACCCAGAATTTAAACCTAGAAAATAAAAAATGCATAAGTATAATACTCTTTATTGTAGCATTATCTGTAATTGCAAAATATTGAAATTCCATACACAAGGAAATGGTTGGGTAAACTATTATACAATCACACAGTGGAGAACTGTGAAGCGGTAAAAAAGAGTGAAGAAGAAAGATCCCTATAAACTTATATAGACGTCTATGAAATATAGTTAAATAAAAAACACAAAGTGCAAAAGAGTTTATTAGTATATTACCTGTTTCATAAAGAAAGATACATAAGATACATGTATACATGTATCTGCTTATTTTTGCAAAGAGAAACAGAAAGAATAAACCATAAACTTAAAAATTGGTCTCCATTAGTGGTTGATGGAAACAGGGTGAACCATTCAATATTTTAAGTATTCAAAATGGAAAATTAAACTTAAAAGAGCAAACAGGTAAATCATTAACCAGTAGGTAAATGATTAACCAGTATGTAAATAGAAACAAATAAACCTAAATGAATGCCAATATAATAAATTAATCGCACATAATTCACATCACTTTGCAGCACTCTGTACATCTTCAATAGCACATAATTTATCATAAAAAATTCTAAAATTGTCTTTGAACTACGTCTACCCATTTTCCACCCTGGTACTCATAGTTGGTCATCAGTAAAATATTCCATGTCTAAATACTGTCCTCTGAACCTTGTTTCTCTCACTAAAGCCCGACTCTCCCGGGAAGATCAGCTTCCTCTGACAAGTGCTGCCTGTTTATTCTTTTGTGCTCCACAAACCACTTGGTCTTGGCATAGGATGGAAGTCCACATTCTTGCTTCCCATTGCCATTTCTAGAAAAAGTCTCCTTATTACTTAAAACAAACAAATATACAAAAATAACCCCTGAAGCTTATTGTTTGGAAAACACACGCCACCTGATTAGGGGTGACAGCACAGCCTTGTGCAAACAGAACCCTTGCAGCACAGCGTGGGTGATGGCTGTGAGGGGGGTGCCGTTTGCTAATGTGCAGAGACATAAACCGTCTGCCGAGCCTAGTTTAAAGCAAGACTGCAAGAAGGTGATTTTCTGATTCCTGTGAAGACACCTACTGTATGGACTGGCAGCCACCCCGATCCACCTGTGACACCTCCTCATTACGGTCATCTACAACGCTCTCCTCATTCACTGGAGGTTTTGTCCCTGACATTACTTCTCTCTCTGCCACTACCTTGGTCATCATTCTTGGTGACATCAGTATTCACATAGGGACCAATTACCAACAATGCTACCACTTCTAAAATTTCAATTTCAAGCATTTTGTTGTTAAACCAGTCTCTTACACCTTTTCAGATCACATCCTGTAGTATACCTATTTCAACAACTCTTCAATCCCCCCAAATCTCCTTTCAACATTCTCACCTTGGATAAAATCCTAGTTCCTAGTTAAATCTGATTTCTTGTTCCTTCTTTTTTTGCACCCCAGTTGCTGAATGTGGCTGGAGGAAAATGATTGGCTATACAAATTCCTGGTACTTTATGTTAAAAAATACCCAGCTGTGTCCCCAATATGAGTTGGCAATGCTATTATAAGCCTTGATCTCTTCACTCTCTAATATGTTTATAGCATACCTGCTCTTTGGTCTTTTAACTTCCAAACTATCATTCCCATTTTCAGTCTTAGCCTATGACTTTGCTTTTTATTTTATCCAAGGAATGTGCTCCTAATCCCATCACCAAATCTACCAGCCTGTGTATCAAGGACTGTGGATGATCTGAGGTTTTACCTCACTTTCAAGCTAAAAGGTTAGCCTACTACAGTGTCTGTCATGAATGCCAGCAGAAGATACAAGACTACCAGGTCAGAAACAAACACTTATTATTCACAGCAGAAAGCAATGTGAGCAGTAGCATATGCTCCTGTCAGTTTTCCCTGCCCCACCTCCCTCCCAGATGAGCCCAGATAGATGCCTGCACAGGCATCCCTGTATTATAGGAGAGAAATCTGTGATTAAGGACCCATATCTTTTATAATAAGCAGTAAGGATGCCTACTTTTTCTTCAGAGGGAGAAAATATCTTTTTTTCCAAGGCTGTTCATTATACAAATATCCTTGAAAAGATATTTAGAAACAAAAGGAGTAAATGCCTCTATTCGCATGTTTTGCAAAACCACAGGAGACCTATGCACTGTCTCCCAATATTACTTGGATTTGAACTATAATTTCTTTTTCTCTGTGGCTTAACTGTCTATGTTCTTATCTAAGGCTCTTATGCAAGTTCTCCACTTATGCATTGAATGCCCTCTCTTTTACCTACTTCTTGGTATCTCTTAATTTTTTTCTGCACTGGATCATTCACACCACCAACCACAGCTACATGCTGTAATAATTCTCATAATTAAAAAAGTGTTAAGAAAACTCTTGACCTCACGTCTTCCTCTGGCATCTGGCTCATTTCTCTTTTCTTTCTCAAAAAGTCCCCTGTACTCTATCCTCAGTCTCATTTTCTTCACGTTAGTCTTGTTTTCTTCACCTTTTACCTTTCCCTTTCTCTTGAATCTATTCTAATTAGGTTGTGCTTCCACCTTTCCACTGCAACTATTCTTGTCAAATGTCATTGCTGACCTTCACATTGCTTAATCCAGTGGTCAATTCTCCAGTCTCATTTTAATAGACCTCTTAGCAACATTTGACACAGTTAGGCTCATCTTGAAACACTTTCTTCACTTGGTTTCTAAATTCTCCTGACTTTCCCTCGAGTCACTGGCTGCCTGCCTCTCTTCAGTCTCCTTTACTCACTCCCATGGTGAGCTAATCCTCTCCAATGGCTTTAAATACCACCCATACCCTGATGACTCCTAAATGTGTTTCTACAGCCTTAGCTTCTCCCTGACTAGAGATTTTTATATATAACTCTGCACTTGCTTTTCCTTCTTAGGTGCTTAAACTTAAACATGTCCAAAATAAAAGTCTTAATCTATGAATTCTCTCCCCAACATCCTCCACAGATACTAATTTTCCTACAGCCTCACCTATTTCAGTGAGATCGCCACCATATAATGAGGTGTTCAGGCCAAAAGCTTGGAACCATTCTTCATTCTTTTTTCTCTCCCACATTTCCATATATAACCCATCAGCAAATGCTGTGGATTTTACCTCCAAATTGTATTCAAACTGCAGTTACTATCTCTACCACTAATGTTCTAGTATAAACTGCCATCACGTCTTTGGTAGATTAGTGCACTATTCTCTTAACTTGCTCCCTACTCTATTCTCCATGCAGTATTCAGATTGTGAAAAATGCTCTATGATTTTCCACCCCAGTTAGAATAAAGTCCAAGGTCTTCGCCACGGTCTGCAAGGTCTTCCACAATGTGTACCTCCTGCTACCTCTCTGACTTCACTCTCACCCTTCTCCACTATGCTGCAGCCACAGAAAACTCTCTGCCATTCTTCAAACACTTCGCACATGCTCTCTCCACAGAACCTTTCCTTTTGTAATTCCTTCTGTGAGGAAAAGCCCTCCTCTAGATAACTGCATGGCTCACTTTCTTACTTCTTTCAGATTTCTGCTCTAATGTCTATTTAGTTGAAAGGCCTTCCTTGAACATCACATCCAAAAATAGTATAATCTACCCATTACTCTCTATCCCCTTATCTGCCTTATTTTTCTTTATGGCACTTAGCACTGACATTATATAGCTACTGAATTTCAGCAACTCTGAGATGTTAACAGTTGAAACATATGCCATTATTTTATATACCCATTAAAAAAAAGAAACTCTGACAAATAAAATTCATATCATCTTTCTTATCACTTAGAATTTTTATTTTACATTCATTGAAAGAGCTCTTTTAGACTTATTTGGACATTTTTTTAAAATCATATGTCCTTCACAGAAAAAAGGAAGCTGTAAGCATAATAAATCAATTAAATTATACCTAAGACATCTTTACATTCAGAATTTAATACTCAGATATATCTTCAACTTATACTCAATGTCAGTGTTTTCTTACACAATATTTCCCTAATAAAATGTAACACAGCTTCATCTACTTGTGGGTGTTTTCCTTTCTTAGAACCCATAAAGCAAGAAATATGAAATTGTGGCCATACTTCAAATGGTATTACTTGCTTCTCTAATAGCAAATTTATGTCTCTTTGCTCTATTGCTTAGTCCTGCTGCCTAAAAAATAAGTTTTTCTTTTTCAGCTATATAAATATACCATCTTTTGAAGACAGTTTAAACAGTATTGAAACTGTACATGTATAGTACCAACAATACACTTAACTTAATTGTGTTGTGGTTATAAGCAGATACAAAACTAAGTGCACGTAGGAAAATGACTCTGTGGCTGCCATTGGGCCAGGACTGTGGTTGTAAGATGCCAGGAACTGTAAGATGTGTTCCATTTTCAGAAATCTGAAAATGTGAGAAAGTGCACATCTTCAAATCAAATATAGTACGTGTTTGTCTCTCCCACCAGAATAGGAGAACTGGGAGGACAGGCTATATTCTCATCATCTAGAAGCGTATGTGGGAAATTGAAACTCAAGAAGTGTTGGCTGAAGAAATGAAAGGATAGGCACCCACCTCTATTACTAACAGCTCACTCTAGTAATTTATACTTAAAATTCCCAAGACAGAGCACTCCACTGACTCAGTCACCATGTAGAATAAGGTGCCCCTGCTGAGGGTAAATTTGCCCTGCAGACTGCTGACTGGACAGGACACCTGGTCACTTGCACCTGTAGACGGCCACTTTGACATCGGCTCCCACCTCAGCACCTTGCCAGCAGTAACATGGTTTCAAAGGGAAATCTAGAAAAAGAAAGACAAATTCGGCTCTCAGAAACTTGTGAGGTTTTATTACAAGTGTGGAGGCTTCAGAGAGGACCAAGGCAAGCCCTTCAAAGCCTCAAAGAAAAGTGTAGAGAAACTGGAAGGAACCTCACTGGTCTGTCTAGAGATCACTGTATTTTGTCATTTAATTCCCATGGCAACCTTCTGAGGTAAAAATTCCTTTCAATGTTTTAGAGATAAGATATTTAATAAAAAAAAATTGTAGGTCTTTTATTCAATGTCACACATGACAGATTTTAACGGAGATTTCTTGTATCTCTATTTTACTATGCCTCTTCTAGGTACCAAGCATTGAGAATCCCAGGAATTACAAAGCCTGGCTACTTATGTGAATGAAATAGTGTACGAGAAGCATACAGGAAAACAAACAAGTTGGCAGTCTCCCCATTCAGGTGTCGTCCAGGCGGGTGGGATGCAGGGTCCTGTTCCAAATTGGTTTCTCCACATTTTCACACACAGGACAGCACCTGCTCTGAGACTTGACTTTATTTCTCGCTGCTCAGGTGTGATGCCTCCCCTGTCCTGTTGTTTTACTTTCCTGGGCAATGTGGGTGTCCCCGGAGGTATGTGATCTAGTCAGAGGAGGAAGGCCAGGGGTGCAAGTGTTATCTGATGTTTCCTATAATTCTCAAATATTAAATTATGTTCCCTGCAAATCATATTAAAGTGGGAAATGACATATATTTAATTTGATTTCATTTATATACTTCCTAATTCCAAAAGGAATTTAAGGCAGCTAAGGAATTTAAGGAAGATATTTAATCACAGACATTAAAACCAAGAGAAGTTGCTACTTACCCTGAAAATTCAATTTAGCGGAGTGGTTTATTCAAAATGCTAGTTAAGCAAGATTTAATTGTGTTTTCATGTTTGCATTTACTAATACAACATTTGTTCTTACCCATACAATGGAGAGAGTTCTTGAATGATTTATCAAGCTAGAGAGGACCAGGGGAAGTAGCAATGTTAGTAACGTGATTTCAAATATACTACTTGGATCATTTAAAAAAATAATATAAACTAAAACATTCTACTTCATGTGGAAAGAATTGTACTAACAGGTTGTTTTTTTTAAATAGTCTTAGTTTTAGCTGAGGTAACAAAGACCAACAGCAACACAATGGTTTCCAAATCTCTGATGTTCTAAGCAGAGCTGCCTGACCCACCCCTCTAAAGACTGATTACTGAAACCCTTATTTCATTAAAGACAGAGAGAGAAAAAGCATTTCTTTGGAGAGTGTTGCTGCAAACTTTAGGGTATCTCTGCTCACACCTTGTGAGAGGGGAAGACGGTGCCTTGTCAGTCCTGCCTCACCTTCCGCCAAGCTGGCACGTGACCAATGCTTCCTGAAGTTGAGGGGCATGAGTCCTGGTGAACTACCCAGAGCAGCTGAAGGTGGCAGAGCACGAGTGGGAAGGGGCTGTACTGGGAGTGAACTGCTTTGTCAGCAATGGCGGATCAAGATTCCCGAGTGGTTCTTGGTGGACTGGCTTCAGGCTACATTGGGGGAAGCTGGCTAGAGACTTTTTGAATCAGGTTCAATAGCAGTGCCTGGAAGGAAGTCCTGGTGGTGTGCTGTGACTAAGGTATGACGCGTATGTAGCCTGCAAAATTGGTGGCATTGCCTATGTCCAGGCAGCTGCAGAGGGAAACCTACAGGGAGAAGTGCCTTCAAGGAATCCAGAAAATCACCCCATTAGCAGATGTTATGCTTTGAATGTTTGTGTCCTGCCACCCAAAATCATATGTTGAAGTCCTAATGCCCCAGTGTGATGGTATTAAGAAGTGGGACTTTTGGGAGGTACTTAGGGCATAAGGGTGGGGTGCTCATGAATGGGATTAGTGCCTTTATAAAAGTGACCTGCACAGAGCTCCCTAGCTCATTCCACTACGTGAGGATATGACAAGAATGTGGAAAAGGGCCCTTGTCTGACCGTATTGGCACACTGTTTTGGATTTTCAGCCTGCAGCAATAAAATTCTGTTGTTTGTAAGTTACCTGGTCTGTGATATTATGTTACAGGACTAAGTGAGAGGAAGTATCAACATTGGGAATGAGCACCATCCTTGGGCACCATGGCCTGATTACATCACTGCTATCCCAGCAGAATCTCCCCTGTTCCTTACCTCTTCTGCCTCTCCTCAGCCCTAGCCTATGACTTACTAAGGGCAAAGGAAAGGGGAAGAAAGGCAGGGAATGTGGAAGCCTTTTGGGACCCCGAGGGCCTAAGATGAGGTTGGGAAGCAACTCTAATTTTAAATGAAACTTGGAAACTAGACTGCACATTTTTTAAACCTAAAATACATTTTCTCTGATGACTGAACTGGACTTGAATTCATTATCCACAAATAATGGGAAAAAAGCCAAGATCAGATTTGAAGGGAGAGATGGATGGAGGGATAATCAATTTTTTTCTCTCATCCAGTAGAGTTCTCCTTATAAAACCACTAGAATTATCACTGCCTAATGCTGTTGAGACTTCATTGTGCAGAGGCCTAAAAGTCAAAACCTACTTAGTTCACTTAACACAATGTTCTCCATGTTCATCCATGATTGTGACATATGGTAGAATTTCTTTATTTTTTGTGGCTGAATAATGTTCCATTGGATATGTATATTCCTATGGATATAGATACCACAGTTTCTTTGTCCATTCATCTGTCAATGCCAGTTGTGTTGTTTCTATATCTTGCTTATTGTAAATAGTGCTACAAATAAATATGGGAGGGTATATATCTCTTCAAGATCCTGGTTTCAGTTCTTTTGGGGGCATAACCAGGAGTAGGATTGTTGGATCATACGGTAGTTCTATGTTTAAATTTTCGGGAAGTATCTATACTGTTTCCATAGTTGCTGCAACATTTTACATTCTCACCAATAGTGTACAAAGGTTCCAACTTTTCCACATCCTTGGCAACACTTACCTTTTTCCTTTTTGTTAACAGCCATCCTAACTTTATACTAAGTGAAATAATCCAGTCAGAGAAGGACAAATATTGCGCACGATTGCATTCATAGGAGGTACCTGCAACTGTGAAACTCCTAGAGAGAGAGAGAGTAGAAAGGTCATTGCCAGAGCATAGGGTAGGGGTCAATGGGGAGTTGATGTTTGATGGATATAAAGTTTCAGTAATGCAAGATGAATAAATTCCAGAATCTGCTGCACAGCATAGTGTTTATAGTTAACAATACTGTATTGTGCACTTAAAATTGTGTAAAGTGCCTCGATCTCATTTAGTTTTCTTACCAAAGACACACAAAAAATGTGTGTGGGGGGTTGTGTCTGGGTGGATTAGTTGGTGGGAGTGTTGTCCCACACACTGGTTCCACCCTGGTTGGAGGACGTGCAGGAGGCAACCAATCAATGTTTTTTCTCACACTGACGTTTCTCTTTTTCTCTCTTCCCCTTCTCTAAGAAGCAATAAATGTACTCTCAGGTAAAGATTTATTTTTTAAAAAAGGTGTAGGGGGGAAGATGAGGAAACTTTTCCAGGTAATGGGTATGTTTATTATACTGATTGTGGTATATGTGTATGTCCAAACTCATCAAATTGTACAAATTAAATATGCGCAGGTTTTTGTATATCAATTGTACCTCAATAAAGCTATTTTTTTAAAAGACACACTTAGAGTGAACTCTGCAGATTAATAGCAAAAGACGTTCTAACCCCACACTCCTTCCCAGTCGTACCACGATCTGACACGATTTCCTTCAAATAATATAAAATAGCCTTGAATGCCTGTGTAACTGCTAATTACTTTTCTTTGCTCTTTTTTCCAGTTTATTGTTCTAGATTGCCCAGGCTTCTTCCAACACATATCTTTGTCTTTTGTGGCCATCATCTGCATACTCTTTGCCACCACAATGCAAAGTTTAGATAAACTGTATTTTAAAAAAATAAACTATTTTTTAGAACAGTTTTGGATTCACAGAAAAACTGAGTAGAAGAGAGTTCCAATATACTCTCTAAATATATATATGTGTGTGTATATATATGTAAAATATACATAACAACATTTACTGTTTAAATTACTCTTAGGTGTACAGTTCAGAGACATTAAGTACGTTCACAGTGTTGTGCAACCATCACTGTCACCCATCTTCAGAGTTTTCCATCATCCTAAACTGAAATTCTGCATCCATTAAACAGTAACTCCTATTTCCCCTTCCCTCAGCCCCTGGTAACCACTATCCTACTTTCTATCTCTATTAATTTGACTATACTAGGTACCTAGCACCAGTGAAATCATACAATATTTAACTTTTGTGTCTATTACTTTTCACCTACTATAATATTTTGAAGGTTTGTCAGTGTTGTAGCATGTCAGAATTACTTCTTTTTTAAAGCTGAATACTATACTATTGTATGTTTAGACCACATTTTTTTTTTGTCCATTCACCTGACAGTGGACATTTGGGTTGTTTCCACCTTTTGACTATTGTGAATAAATTTTGTCACTTTAATTGAGCCTTCCACTCTACTTCCTCCAAGTAGACTTCTCGAACACTTTCATCCCTCACTATCTCTGTTAGTGGGCTCGCTTTGGGCTTACATGGGAATGAATCCTCATATCCCACACAACACCTATTTGTTCTTCATTCAGAACCTTTCAATGGTTTCTTAGCTCATCCAGAGTACAAAATTGAAAGCTTTACTTTTTCCACAAGACCGTACACCCTGGGATTTCAGAAAGAAATTAATGCCTCCAAAATGACAGCTGTCCAGTTTCCTTTTATTCTCCATGGTCTGGAAAGGAGTCGTTTGCTGCTTTGTTATGACAGAAAGTTTCTGCTTCGCCTCACACCATTTGAGGATCTCACTGCTCTTGAGGTCCCACAGCCTGCCCTGCATGGGTGCTGCAGAAACACACACCACGATCAGGCACACAACTCCCTGGGGGCACAGCTCCTGTTGAGAAGCAAATTAGCAGGGTAGAAAATCTACTGGAAACACGTATCACAACCCAGAGCAAGATGCTAAGAGGTGGAATTAATGAAGGAAAAGAAAATAAAGGGCAAACCCAGGAAACCCAACAAGGAACTAATTCAACATGTGGAACTCCTTCTGGAACTCAAAAGGAGGCAAATTGGAAGTAAAAATTTCATTATGAGATAAAATTTCCCTAAGTAGCAAAAGACGCAAGTGTAAGAGTGAACAGTTTTAGGAAATTTTAGGAAAGATTATTTTTTTTAAAAAAGGCACACACTTTCACTTCTAGCTGTGTTGGAATTAGTGGAACCAGATTTACCCTCCCACATCAAATAACTAGAAAACCAGGCAATACATGAGCAAAATGCTGATCACTGGGAAAAAGGAAACATGTAAGCAGGGCTCTATGAATGTCCTTACTTGCCGCCTGGAGAGAGTTTATTACCTTATTGGAATTCCTGAAAAAACTTCAGAAGACAGAAAAACAGAAAAACAGAGCACATGGCAGAGTGAGGAAGTAAAACCCTTCTAATTCTCAGGTACGAGGAACAGAAATAAAAAAATAAGGTATATAAAATTAGATATAGTTGTTATGTTCTGGTGTTGTAATAGATAAGTAAAAAGTTAACTGTAGATTTAACAATCAGCACAATTTAAAAGAGGAGAAATCCTAAATTACCAAATTTGAAAAGGCAATGAAGAAAAATTTGACATAGCAGGACTAGGCAATAAAGAGAGAAAACAATAACAAGATAGTAAAATATAAAGAAAACATATAACATAATGGATAGAATAAAAATAAAAGAATATAGATTCTCACTAAATTTTTTATCATTGCCATATTAAAAATAACTGAAAAATGAAACTCATCTAAAACAAAGTTGCAAAGAAATGTTGAAAATGAAGATATGGGCAAAGATATTCGAAGCAAATACAAATAGTGCAGGAGTTAAAATACCAATAAGCAACAAGGCCAAAAAATTAAACAGAACTGAGATATTATTTAATGGTAAGACATGCAATTCACCTAGACTCAGGAGAATTTTCTCCCATAATTTATGCATCAAATTTTAGGCACAAAACAACAAGCCTTCAAATACATAAACAGGTTCTATAAGTACAGCTAGATCTTTGAAGATATATAGTGAAAGAAATTAATATACCTCTTCCAGAATTTTATAGCTCAAGTAGATAAATAATAAGTAAGGGCATAGATTATTTTAATAATACAATCAACAAGCTATAAAAAACAATGTCTAACATCAGAGAACATATATTCTCTGGTTAGCTGCATGGAACACATACAACAATTAATAATGTTCTTGGCCACAAAGAGAACAATAAATTCTAAAAAGTACAGATTTTACAGGCTATATTTGTGTTAATAATTCAATATAAAGATAAACAAAACTCCTTTGAAATAAAGACGTATTATTTTTAAAATCCTAAATCAAGAAGAAATAAAAGGGAAAAAATCTAGTCCTCTCACCAGCCCCACCCAGGCGGCTGCCCATGACCTGCCTGGTTGCAGGGAATGAGAAGTAGGAAGGGGCAAGACAAGTACAGGAAGCAGTGGGGCTGTTTGGAAAAACCCAAGAGAGGCCGCCCAAAGAGCTGGTCAGTGAGTGGTCATTGAAGATAAGAAAGGAAATGAGAGTTGTTGACCGGCAAATGAGAGAGATTCAAAGAGAGGAATAAAAAGTGAAACGGTCTGCGAAAGATGCTGCCAAGAAGGGTCAGAAAGACGTCGGTGTGGTTCTGGCCAAGGAGATGATCAGGTCAAGGGAGGCTGTAAGCAAGCTCTATGCATCCAAAGCTCACATGAACTCTGTGCTCATGGGCATGAAGAACCAGCTGGCAGTTTTGCGCATGACCTGTTCCCTGCAGAAGAGCACAGAAGTGATGAAGGCAATGCAGAGTCTAGTGAAGATCCCAGAAATTCAGGCCACCAAGCGGGAGCTGTCCAAAGAGATGATGAAGGCTGGGATCATAGAAGAGATGTTAGAGGACTCTTTTGAAAGCATGGATGATCAGGAAGAAATGGAAGAAGCAGCAGAAATGGAAATCGACAAAATTCTGTTTCAAATGACAGCAGGGGCCTTGGGCAAAGCACCTAGTAAAGTGACTGATGTCCTTTCAGAGCCAGAACCTCCAGGACCAATGGTTGCCTCGGAAGATGAGGAGGAGGTGGAGGCGGCCCTGGAGGCCATGCAGCCCCAGCTGGCCACGCTCCGCAACTAGGGGCCACCCAGCTGGGCCCTCAAGCTCTTCGCATGGCCCATCTGCCAGGTGTGCGCACTCTCCTCTGAAACAGCAGCCATTTATGTATCTCTTGCACTACCCCTCTGTGATGAGACTTTGCATTCTAAAGAAGGTTTTCTTCACTCCGCAGAGGTTTTCGGGATTGTTCTTGAGAGGTGGTGTATTAACCACATTACTTTCAGGAGAGTAAACATAAGTATCTTTTTTGGAGGAAGGGTAAAGAATTTGGTCTTCTCACAAAACACTTGTGAGAATGGAGTTCATTGCCTGCACGTTGAAGACTGTACAATTTTTGTCTGTAAAACACTATATAAATGAATTTTAATTAAAAAAGGGAAAAATCTAAAATGAAAATGAGACCACTTAATATCAAACTTATAAAACACAGTTAAAATTGAAATTAATTTTAGTTCTAGAAGCTTTTTTTATTTTTAAAAGATTTTATTTATTTTATTTTTTAGAGAGGGGAAGGGAGATAGAAAGAGAGGGAGAGAAACATCAATGTGTGGTTGCCCTCTACAGGGGACCTGACCTGCAACCCAGGTATATGCCCTAGTCTGGGAATTGAACCGGTGACCCTTGATTCACAGGCTGGCACTCAACCACTGAGCCACACCAGCCAGGGTTAGAAGCTTTTATTAAAACTAAAAAAAAAAATTAAATATAAATGAAAAAAAGCACTTCTTTTTTATGTTAAAAAAATAGACTGAAAGAAAGCAGGAGTAAACAAGTTCCACAGGAGCAGAACCTCTTTTGTTTATTGCCACAGACTATCCACTTAGTGTAGTACTGAGAAAGTAATATCAAGAGAAAGAAGAAGTAAAAAAAAAAAAACCCTTGCCTTTATTTTTTGGGAAGGACCAATGTATGAATATCAGGTAAACCCAGAGTAGGATAAAAGAGATAAAATAAATACACAAAATTAAGATTGACAAGAAAGGTGACTTCCAGTCAAGATGGCAGTATAGGTGGACATGGCTTACCTCTTCACACAACCACATCAAAATTACAACTAAAATGTAAACCAACCATCATTCAGAATCATCAGAAATTGGGTTGAATGGAAGTCTGACAACTACAGAATTGAAGAATCACATTCATCCAGATTGCTAGGAGTGGAGCAGATGCAGCATGGACTGGTCCCACACCAGTGTGTAGTGGATGAAATATTGGGAGGGATGTCTCAGAAGCAAGGAGTCCCAGACCCTCACCAAGTCCCCACCCCAGGGTTCCAGTGCCAGGAAGATAAGTCCCCATAACTTCTGGCTGCAAAAACCAACAGGGATTGAGTTGGTAGAAGAAACTTTTAGAGTCTCAAGCGGGTCCTCTTAAAGAACCCAAATATGGTCACACCTACTCAGACTCATTCCCTCTGAGCTCTAGCACTGGAATAGCAGCTTGAAAGGCACCAGGGGCATACTGGGAGAAACTGAAGCGTCTGGCATCAAGACAAGCAGAGGCCATTGTCCCTTTTCTAAACCCTCCCCCTGCATAGCCAAAGAGCTGGCAAGCTGGTGCCATATCTGAAACTCAATCAACCTGGCTAACGATGTTTGCCCTGCACTGGAGAGCCCCAGAGACTCTGTAGCAATCAACTTACAGGCCCACTTAAGCTGCTTTTCCATATGAATGGCTGGTCTTGGCTCCTGCTTCACAACTTCCTAAATCCTCTCAAACAAGTGAAAGCTGGCCTCAGTGAGCTCCAGACCTCGTATTAGTAGCAGCTAGCTTAGATTCACAGCTTGGCTTTGCCTGGGAATCTCTAAGTCCAGCACAAGGAGTAGCCATCTCAGATTGCTTTATAGCTCAGGCAGGGTGGCCCCAAGCAAAACGCAGGTGGGGGCTGACCTTGGCCTGCCCACCTGAGAAACCTCAGGGACAGTGCACTCAGTGGACAGATACAGACTATGTTGGAGCACCACCACCCTGCCCCTGCACAGCAGATCCTCCACAGAGGGTGGAAGTTGGTGGTCAGTGGTCACAGCCAATCCTTTCAGCTGAATGGCCTGGGTAAATCCCTCCCACTGATCTGCTGAGAGAAACCAAGGCTCAACTACAAGAGAAGGGTGTACACCCATATGGAGGGTGTACCACAAGTATCCAGCTTGGGGGATACTGTAGGCTATGCCACTGAAATTTTTTCTTCCTGTTATTAGGTTGAGACCCCGAGACTGAGATCTGGCTAAAGGAGTGAGAATACAAGTGACATAAGCCACTTCCAAGGCCTGATACCTAAAAAGTGTATAGGACACTTACTACGTTAGGCCACACTGCCAAGACATGGAGTCAAAACAGCTCTACCTATACATAGAAATAAACACAGAGAAGCTGGCAAAATAAGGAGACAAAGAAACATTGCCCAAATGAACGAACAGATAAAAACTCAAGAAAAAAAGCTAAATGAAATGGAGATAAGCAATCTATCAGATGCAGAGTTCAAAACACTGGTTATAAGGATGCTCAAGGAACTTAGTGAGGAGCTCAGCAGCATAAAAAAAGTCCAGTTCGAAATGAAGGATACACTAATTGAAATAAAGAACAACTTACTGGGAAACAACAGTAGAGCGGATGAAGTTGAGTATCAAATCAAGGATTTGGAACATAAGGAAGAAAAAAATATTCAATCAGAACAGCAAGAAGAAAAAAGAATAAAACAAAACAAAACAAAAACCAAGGAAAGGTTAGGGAGCCTCTGGGACATCTTCAAATATACCAATATCTGAATCACAGGGGTGCCAGAAGGAGAAGAGAAAGAGTAAGAAATTGAAAACTTATTTGAAAAAATAATGAAAGAAAACGTCCCCAATTTGGTGAAGGAAATAGAAATGCAAGTCCAGGAATCACAGAGAGTCCCAACAAGATGGATGCAAAGAGGCCCACTCCAATACACATCATAATTAAAATGCCAAAGGTTAAAGGTTAAAGAGAATCTTAAAAGTAGCAAGAGAAAAGAAGTTAGTTACTTCAGGGGAGTTTCCATAAGACTGTCAGCTGATTTCTCAAAAGAAACTTTGCAGACTAGAAGGGATTGGCAAGACATATTCAAAGTCATGAAAAGCAGAGACCTACAGCCAAGACTGCTCTATGCAGCAAAGCTATCATTTAGAATCGAAGGGCAGATAAAGAGTTTCCCAGACAAGAAAAAACTAAAGGAGTTCATCATCACCAAACCCTTTTTATATGAAATGTTAAAGGGACTTATTTAAGAAGAAGAAGAAGATCAAAACTATGAACAATAAGATGGCAAAAATAGCCCTGGCTGGTGTGGTTCAGTGGATTGAGTGTCGGCCTGTGAACCAAAGGGCTGTCGGTTCAATTCCCAGTCAGGGGACATGCCTGGGTTGCGGGCTAGGGCAGGCTCCTAGATGTGTGAAAGGCAACCACATACTGATGTTTCTCTCCTTCTTTCTCCTTCCCTTCCCCTTTCTCTAAAAATAAGTAAATACTTTTTTAAATGGCAGAAATACATATCTTTAACAATTGAATCAAAAAACAAAGTGAGCAAGAACGGAGACCGGAATCATGGACACAGAGAGCGTTTTGATGGTCCCCTGATGGGAGGGGGGTGTGGGGAATGGGTGAGGAGGTGAGGGGATTAAGAAATACAAACAGCTAGTTACAGAATAGCCATGAGGGTGTAAAGTACAGTGTAGGTAATAGAGGAGCCAAAGAACTTACATGCATGACTCACGGGCATTAACAATGGTGGGGGGATTGCCTGAGGGAGTGAGGGGTGCTTGGTGAAAGGGAGAAAGGGGGAAAAATCAGGACAACTGTAAGAGCATGATCCATAAGATATAATTAAAAATAAAGAAAAAGATTGACAAGGAAGATATAATTAGATATATATATGTATATATATAACATTGAAAATTATAAAAGAACATTGTGTGCAATTTTCTGGTAATAAGTTTGAAAAATCCATAGAAGGTAGATGACTTGTGAGTGAAATATAACTACTATAGCAGAGAGATACTATTTTTTAAAATTTTTTCTTTATGGACACAGAACCTTCCTGTTATTAGGTTGAGACTCCGAGACTGAGATCTGGCTAAAGGAGTGAGAATACGAGTGACATAAGCCACTTCCAAGGCCTGATACCTAAAAATATCCTGTTCATCCCTCTAGTGCTCTTACGCAATGATTTTAGAAGACATATTTTAGATAGCAAAGCTGCAGCTGGAGAATGGCTCTCTGGTCTACCTCAGACTATGATGTGAGCCAGAAGAAACTTTCATTGTATTAAGCTTCTGATACTTACTGTGTTGTTACTGCAGCCGAGCACAGCATATTCTTACTGGTACAGCTACCACATCTGACCAAGAAGAAAAGGAAACTCGAACAGAAAAAAAATCCCTTCTAAAGATTTAAAAGGATGATAAAACGGCCATTTAAAAAAGCATCAGTTGATTTTCAACTGATAGAGACATTTGAAATATTAATCATATTTTAATACTAATGCTTATTTGCCAAAACAAACATTATTGTCATATTACTCATGAAATCCTGGTGCCAGTTGAAAACATTGAAAGGCCAGGTCCTCCATAATAACTCATGATGAGGTCCATCTTCTGTCTTTGGGATCTCTATACACTTATCATATGTTTTACATGAAACTCTCGTGAGTCAGGCTTGGTTTTCTGATATGTGAAACAGCACTATTTTTGTATTCCACCTGAACTGAGAAATACAAAACAGTTTAATATAATAGCAGCTGAAATAGGGGGCCTCTACCATACACATAAAGAATTGAAAAGATTAGTGTAAATAGAAACAACTTCAACATATTCTCTTATTGTTTTTCATTGTTATAAATAGCTTGAGCCTTTGGGTCTCTTATAAGTCAATGTTCTCCGTGACTATTTTTGTGAATTCCACCAGGAGATAAGTGAAATTTTGTGAGAAAAACATAACATGTACAACAGAAGTTGCTTATGCATTCATATTCATAGATGAATCAAAGATATTTAACCATAGACCTACAAATGTTTTCACAGAATTATAAAATCATATAGAATATTTGATATAAAAGGCAATGGAACTATCACATTCAATATTTCTCCAATAACAATAGGAAAATAAAATCAAATATGCTGTCTTTTCTTTAGAGTACAATTTCTTAGAGGAATCCTCAGGCCTTCACTGAGCTTAAAACCTGAAAGTTTCACCACATCCACCTTCAGATATTCCCCATAATGTTCTTTAGGCACGTGTAGTCACATCTCAATCTCAGTGACAGAAATACTCAATCTTACACTGACACCACCACAACCCCCACACAAAAGAGGACATTGGAAATCACTTATAATAATTAGCACTGATAATATTTTGGATTATATTTCTGGGCATCTAGATACATATGTGTATAACCTGAGCTTCGTCAAACCACCCCAGTGTGGAGTTAAATAAAAGATCGCTTCAACAGCATCACCTCTGTTTTGCTGCCTTGTAATGAAAGTGCAGGACCTCACCTGCCTGGAAAACCTTGTCCTACTCCCAGTGTGTTTCTACTGTTTCGAGTGGGAGGTGTTATTTAGGCAGGGCCTGCTGCCTCTGGCTACCAAGAACTGCCCTGACACACTGAAGCCCCAAAGCTCCCACCAGGGAGCAGGCCAAGCAGAGCAGCAGCAAAGAAACCTCCCTTCAGATTCTCTGTGACATCCTGTTATGGGCAGACTAAGAACGGTGTCACCGGTGGTCCATGTTTTGCAAGGCTTTCATTTAAGTAGCTCTTTCTACCTTTGCATACAGTCCTCTGTCTCCACGAACCCGTTCAAAGCCCACGGAGACTGAGCAGGGGCAGACGCAAAGGCAGTGACTGGACTCAGGCTCCCATCCCTAGGTTTTGTCTCATAGTCAGATTTGTTTTCCACAACTCCCTTTTCGGTCAGAGTGAGTTATTTTCTAGGAGGTGCCTTCATTCCCCCAAGCAAACCGAGAGGAGCCCAGAAGGCCACCCACCAGCTCCTCCAGCCTGTGCAGACTTGTTTCCGTCTCAGAAGGTGACACACGGGCCCACACTGATACAGCCCTCCCACAGCACCACACTCAGACCATTGGGTACAGAAGTGGGGGCATGCTATCATGCACCGTCTTTATCTTGCTTTTTAAAATGCAATACTGTGTCGGGCATATTTTCCATGTCATTCAAAATGAATTATCATTACCACGTAAAACTGTTTTGTGAACATGCCATGAACATTTAACTAGATTCCTATTGTTAGACATGGAAGCTTCCAATTTTCCTGTAAAACATAATTGCAATGAACATCCCTTAATAAAAAAAATCTTTGTGTTTCTCTCTGGTTATTTCCATAAAACAATCACCTAGGAGTGTACTACTTTGCTTTGATTTGTACAGCAAGTTTCCTTCCAGAAAGTTTGAAATAATTTGTATTTCTAGCAGTGTATAAGAGTGTGAATTCACTATGTCTTAGCGAACACTGGTTATTTTTTTAAAATTTTCCAGTTTGACAGAAAAAATTGTATCACTTAAATTTATATTTCTTTTGGTAAAAACAAGTTTGAATATTTTTCCCAATAGCTATTGTTTGGCTTTATTTTATATTGTTAAAAACATATGCTTGTACTTAAAAAAATTGGAGACAGAACACTTAAAAATTTTAAATACAAAGTGATAATTAAAATGCACAAAGTTAATAAATAATAATGTGTCAATCACCACTTTATGCTCCACCCTTTACAAGAAATAAATATCAGTGGTAGAGCTGTTGCCCTCAAGAACCCCTTCCCGGTCACATTCTCCTGCTCTGCCCACAGAGGTCAGCTTCATGCTCACACACACAAAATTCATGCATTCAGGTATTCATGTAAGTATGTTTTAAATATGATCATTTTCATAAGCTGTAGTATACTTTATATATTTTTGTTATTGAAAATTTCAAACATTATACAGCTCCTCATGCATCTTTAAAAATTATCAAATCATGGTTAATCTTACTTAAGTTATACCTCCAATTCATCCACCCCACCCCTGTATTATTTTGAAGTAAGTCTCAGACATCATACCATTTTATCTGTAAATGTCTTAGAATGTATTTTTGAAAAGTTATTAATCATACCTAAAAATGGAGAATATTTTTTTCAGCAAATATTGTTTTCCAATTTCTAGTTTTCTTCACCTCTATTTTTTTGAAGTTTATTTATTAAATCAAGATCCAAGTAAGGTCCATACATTGTAATTGGTGTCATGTTATTTATTCACTTTTATATTGGTGTTTTTATCCTTTTTATTGATTTTAAGACTTGTTTATATAGTATATATATTTCTTATGTTCATATTATACATATTATTGTGCTGTTTGCTTTTATATTTTCTTAAGTTTTTGATTTGTAGGAGTTATTTTTAAAATTTCCATAATAAACTCAACTTTTTCCTTTTTGAGATGTTTCTTGAGAAGAGCCTTTCACCCCCAATATCAAATATTCATGCATGCTTTGGGCTGATATGTTAATTCAGTTTACATTAAACTCTTCTTATATATAGAACTTAAAATTATGTATGTTATATTATGAATTAGTGCTCCAATAGAATTATTTTCAAAATAGCTTCTTTGTATTTTTGGATGAGGAAATTAATTTCAGAGTTGTTGTTTTTTTTACACAGCCAAATAAAGCCTAAAATTTAAACCTCCCTCTTAAACCAAGTCCATTACTCTTACCTTCTTTCATTTTTCTTGGCAAACCATAAAGAAATGAGTGAGGATCTCAATGATCTAAAAAAAAATTTCCCAGTTATAGATAGTGACCTCAGAAAAGATTCATTTCAGGTGAATTTCAAATATTCCAGCTCAGAAGAAAAATTAACTTCCAGAACAAATAGAGAGTTTTTCTCCAGAAAACTGAAGGAATATTATTACTGTATTCTAAATCAGTGTTTATAACAAAGTCAAATATAAAACACATACCTTTTTAAAAAATAAGTTTTGTTCTAGTCTTCAGTAAAACAAACCAAGAACTTCTCAAAAACCTGGTTAATAATAATGAGCCCTAATTAAGTACTCACTGTATGTCAACTACTATTCTGAGGGCTTACCTGTATTAATTCATCAAAGTCTCACAGCAACTCTATGATGTAGGTTCTTTCTTTAAAACCCCCAAATTTACAGGTAAGGAAACTGAGGCATAGAGGAAATACATAACTCACACCAGGTTTATAAACAGATGGTAAGCAGTAAAGCTAGGATTTGAACTTTGGCGGTCCGTTTTTATAGTCTACACATTTTGTCTCCTGTAGTAATTGTAATCTGTGGCCTCGAGGCAGTGGTCACAGGTGCTAATCTGGCAGAAATCGGATTTGGAGCAATCTTGGGCGCTCCGTGCCTGGCAGATGCATTCAGTTGTGCCAGGCCAGGAAGACAAATTCTGATTTCAAACAATGTGATGTCTTCCAGTTGCCTATTGACACACACACATGCTTCTCTCTTAGAATTAGATGTAGATTAAAAAAAAACCCAAGGACACAATATGACAACCTCTATAGAAAGCAGCTCTCTAAAGAAAATAATCAGAATATAGAAAACATTAACTAAAAAAGCAGATAAATAATGAGAGCAATACCAAAAGCAAGAGAAAGAGAGAGTTAGTGACACATGAAGCTGACAGTTTTATTATGACCCTAAGGGACAAGGGTTATTATAGGCAGTGAACTATACTGCTTTATAGTTTTAATTTTATTTTGATCAAAAGCAGATATTTTCTCAAGCAATTTCCAGCCACAGCCTTCTTGGCTGAAAGACCAAATGGCCAGCTACTCACAGACTGTTGAATGTCTGAGTATGTTTGGACAACTGAGTGCAACAGGAGAAAAGTCACAAGTCAGCCTTTTTTGCTCCTGTATCAGCAGAAGAAATAAGCTTACATAATGAGCCCATGAGATCGATAGGAAGAGCCCAAGTCATGTGCTGCAGCAGGAAACCCGATTTTGCATTGTCCTTCCACTGAGCTGGTAAACTGAAAAAAAATTACAGAGATTATTCGTCAAGAAGAGAGAAAAAGCAGTTCTATTTTGCAGAACTTTCTAACCACTGATGCCAGGTGGTACCCACTAAATTTCAAACTTGGACTATGTTACACATTTCAGAAGGGACCTTCTTCCCTCCAAAGCCTGTGGCTGAGTGTCTGGAGGAAGCTGAGGCTGCCAATAGCCACAGAGACTGTGATCCATTTAAGCATTAAATCCCAACCTGCCATTTCATATTGAAGTAGCAAAGCCGATGCAACACTAGGGCCTCCGTGAATCTGTGCACAAATATTCGCAGCTTACAGTCAGGTGTAAGGTGAAGGTGGGGGAGGGTTCTGGCATCAGATAGAATCTTATTTGTTTTATGAGTGTTTTGGGGAACTTGAGAAAGCCATTTAACCTCTTTGGGTCCTGGCTCCTTAACACACCAAGCAGGATAATTTAATGAGACCTTAGTTAATGTCTGTTCTCACAGATGTAGAATAATTGAAGGAATAAAAGGGTAATGGTTTAGCACTTAATGCCAAGCTTTTGTGTTCTCCTTCTGCTGCCCAAGGGGAAATAAATAACTTTCTTTCTTAAATATACCCCCACTCAGATCCTTGGTAAGAGGTCGTTGGTTTTGCCCAAGGTGGGGAAAGTCAGGTGGGTGGGAAAGCATGGGTTCCAATATTGGGACATGAAGGTAGTGGTTGGGGGGATGACTCAACCCAAGGACAGAGCTGGATTTCCAATGGCTGAGAAGACAGAGGAACAGTGAGACCCTAATGTGGCACAGACTGGCACTCTGTCATTGCATGACACTCTGGCTGGTTAGTGTGTGGGTCCTAGGACTGAACACCAAAGGAGGCTGCCTTGAGGACCAGAGCAAGCATCTTGGTGTCTGGGGCGGCAGAAAGGAAATGGATGTCTAGAGCAGCTAAATGGTCCTACTTTGGAGGCAACACGTGGTCAGTGAACACCTCAATGGGCTACTCAAGGGGCTTTTAAATCAGGTATTAACTAGGGTTTTTCAGAGAAATGGAATGAATGTGAAGGGATCCAAAACTCTGCTACCCTACAGCTGCCCTTTTGAGGTATTGATTTTAAGCTGTTTATTAAGAAAACAGAAGGATCCTTTGACCCTCCCCTCTTTCCTGCTCAAGAGATTCAGACAGAGAAACTTGTTTCAGGAAGAAGCTCTTATAATGTCACCTTAGCTTAACTTGAATTAATTATGGTAAGCAAGAGGGCTTCAAGTAGATGCCTGTTAGCTTGATAACCGCTGTGTCCCATTCATTTTGAGTTGCCTAGCAAGAATTTGCCTGCTTTGTGGATTCTGCTCTCCCTCCACTACCTGTGAATCACCCATTCTCACACCAAAATCTACTGCCCCATCCCCCTTTCTCCCTTGTCCAAAAATGTCAGATATCCAATGTTACCTCACTGTCTTGGAATTGTCATGCCTATGTGAATGCCCCATGTGCATGTATTAAAAACTTGACTTTCTCCTGTTAGTCTGTCTCTGTTAACTTGATGATTAGCCCAGCGGAAAGAACTTGGACAGCTGGAGGAAAAGTGTTAATTTTTTTAGCCCCTGCAAATATGTACATACTCACATGACCATGGGCTGGTAAGTCTGAAATTTGTAGAGCACGCTGGCAGCCTGGAAATTCCGGGAAAGTCGAGGCTGCGATGGTCAGAACTCTGCAGGCAGGGAACCAGGCAGGATTTATATGCTTCTTCTCCAGGAACCCTCAGTTTTCTCTCTTACTGCCTTCAACTATTTCGATGAGGCTCACCCACATTTTAGAGAATAAACTGCTTTACTCAAAGTCTACTGATTTAAATCTTAATCACATCTAAAAAAATACCTTCACAGCAGCATGTAGACTGGTACTTAACCAAACACCTGGGCACCATAGCTTTGCCAAGTTGACAAATTAAACAACCTAGAATCCTT
Organism: Trachops cirrhosus; assembly: GCA_028533065.1. Classification (NCBI taxonomy): domain Eukaryota; kingdom Metazoa; phylum Chordata; class Mammalia; order Chiroptera; family Phyllostomidae; genus Trachops; species Trachops cirrhosus. The sequence continues at coordinate 166,444,283 of CM052541.1, read as the reverse complement.
AATGGGAGGCCAGAAGATCCCCCGCAGAGAACCCTGGACTGTGTATGACCCTGAGTCAAGGAAGGAGCCACTGCTCCAAATAACAGAGAATAGATTTTCAATAATCCTAATGAGCTGTGGGCTTAGAAAGATTTTATTTTATTTGATTTGGAAATACTAAGAGATATTTTTTCGTATGTTCAAGGGTCATGGAAAAAATCCACAATTGTACATACCAAATGGGACTAAATGATTTTCAGGGTAATTTTCGTTTGTAGACAACCCATGATTTCACAATGTTTTGTTGCTTTGACAAGTCTGTCCTGAAGCATTTAGTAGATTTTTCTGTTTCTTGCAGTAGTATTTTTCAGTTAAACTGGAATTACATACCTATTTTCAAAAAAAAAAGTTATTTTTTTTTCAGGTACAACTATTCTAAATAGAGACTAGTGAAAGAGTAACAAAGTTAAAATCTTTATTGGCAAGTACTTACCTAATATGGGGTAAATATATTCAATTTTATCAAAATCTGAAAACATTACAGATTCCTTATAATAGTAAGAGGAACATAGATACACACAACAGTATAGTGACTACCAGAGCGAAAGGGGTGGGGGGAGGCGAGAGGAGGTAGATTGAAGAGGGTACAGCAGTGATGAATGATGACAGAAGGAAACTTGACTTGAGGTGATGAACACACAATAAAATATACAGATGATGTATTACAGAATTGTTCATCATTGTACACCTGAAACCTACATAATTTTATTTACCAAAGTCACCTCAATAAATTCAATAAAAAATAGAAATAGAAATAAAATAAAGTATCTTTAACATAGTAAGAGGAAATTACTGTATATCTCAATTAAAGTTTTATTCATAAGATAATGTCTTTTATGTACAATGTCAGTACAGCCTTATCTATATTATGTGATGTGGTACTAATCCATTAATTATCATTCTGTGGTAATAATCACATTTATATTATTCTTTAAAGAAAGACATAAGCACCACAAACTTCTAACTCACAAATTTATGTTTAGAGTTCACATTACAAAAAAGTAAGAAAACACAAATGACAACAAAAGCCAACAAAAATATTTTTGCCAAGTTCAGCTTATCATCCATATTAAACATGTAAACAGAATAATGACTGGCAAGTAAAATAACATCTATTTACCTATGGTAAGATGTTGGTGAACAAATGGATTAATATTAAAGTGTACTTTAGAAAGATCACTTGTGATCACCACAATGTAGCAATTAGGTTCAAAACCCCGTGGTTGTTATGCTGCTTGAACAAAACATAAAAGGACCATTTTACCCTTCTTTGGAAAGAAATGATCGTATTCTAGGAAACCAGTGGCTTGCCAATTCAGAGTTCTTCCTAACTCTGATGTTAAATTTTAAAGCAACAAACAAGCACGCCCTACACACCAGCTACCCACTGCACCAATCCCACCGCCCCCCACAGCATTGGACCAACATCTTTTTCTTTGCAAAGGCACAGAAGGCCAGAAATGCTAATAAAGTTTACAACATAATCATGGAGGTGATATGGGCTTTACTTTATTAGTCTAATAAGGTACACAATAGCAAAGGCGGAAGGGGTGAAGCTATTTAAGCTAAGTCCTGAAGTGCTAATGTAAGAAGTGATGTTTATGTGAGTTGTTAGACAGGATTTCTGCCATTATCAACTATAGTCAGACTTCTTTTCATTTGTCTTTGTTTAAGAGACAATTGGAAGAAAAGCCTTAACAAAGCAAACAGCCTAAGAAAGTTCATGGAAAGAGCACTCCAGTAGAAGTCAGCCTGATCCCTGTCTTAGTTTGTTCACTATCCGTATAAATCTGCACTAAATCCTTCAGAGGTCTTGTTACTGAATTTCTGCATCTTTTGGATTGTGCATAAAATAATATTATATTCATGTATCCATTTAACCGATGTTTATGGAATGCTTACTGTGATTGAGGCAATGTGGTGCCTCAAGGTTATAAATAGCACAGAAGAGGAACAACATCCTCGTTCTCACAAACAGTGATTTAAACCACAGTTACACAGGTTTAACTATGAAACAATAGAGGAAATTCAGAGTGACATGAGAGCATAACAAGGGTGCCTAACTTAGTCCCTACTTTGTTCATCAAGTTATTTACTTATTTGGATTATTCTCTTTAGTTCAGTATAAACGTATTTAAAGAAGAGACAGTCTAAAAATGGTGGAAGAGTGTACAAGTATACATTCTTTCTCAATTCATTTTTTTAGGAAATGCCAGGAAAGGTTTTGTTTGTTTCTCAAGAATAAATCTGTATCGGTGATGGAAAATGAGAAAGGGTGCCCAGAAAATTAAAGTTTCTAGGAAGATAAATAGAAACAAAATGGAATCAGGTTGATGAAGAAACAGGGTTAGAGAAAACCTCAGGCTAAAACACCAGGAAGAGAAATTTTATAGTGTTGAAGGAATTTCAGTGATTTTTTCTAAGCTTAGAGTCAACACATTCTTGAAATAGCTAGGGCAGTTGAGCACCTTCTTTCTCTCTCCCTTCCCACTTATTCTGAATGGCAGGGATTAGCAGTGTTTGTCCCTGGATACCATCAGCAGAATCCTCTGTGAAGAGTGAATAATCTCCCACTGGAGGCTGAGGGCTCATCAGAGAATTACCTGGCCTTGGAGAAGCCCAGCAGGACTAGGGATGACTCATTTGGAATGCTACCACAGATAACAGCGGGAAGCAAAAAGAAAATGTGTGTAAAGACATTAATGGGATCCACCCAAGTTTTGGCAACAGGATGGAGGAGGTCACCATCCTCCCTGACTTCTTCCTGCCTGGAATAAAACATGGCGGTCGGAATGTCCTGCCAACTTCACATAGTGCACAAGTAAGCCTTTCTTTCGGGGAATGGGCTAGTGAGGGAAGAGCAGCAACACAATTCAGAGGAGACCTTAGCTAGCTTCCTAGGTTCTAGTCAACAAATCCTTTGTCATGTCTAATTAAGAAAGAAGTTGAAAAGACAAAATTACCAACCCAAAAATAACAAGGAAGGGAGGCTGTCTTATACAAATCTAGATGGAAGGAAAGGTTTTCCAGAGAATACAAGTGGTTGTGTCTGATTGAAGAAGAAATAGACAACCTGGATAACAATAACCTAGAAGCCATCAGGAGTCAAAGATCAGCATCAGAAAGGCACTGATCCCAGATGGTTTTACAGGTGAGTTTTTCCAATTCTTCTGTAGTAATTTTTCCATATTTGTCTCTACATTCAATGACATTTTATTAAAAATTCCTGCAGAAAATTGCAAGAAAATTAGAAAGGAATCCAAAATGATGCTTATGGAACTTAGCCAGAAGATATTTAAGTTCACCTGAAAGAAAAAATATATAAGAATGTTATGAAAAGTTGAAAAAAGAACAATGGCACACCAAAACATAAAAAAGTTGTGGCAAATGAAACAGCATAGCATTGTAAAAACAGTAGAAAAGGGTATACAGGAAATAAGATCTGGAAAGAGACCCTTATATACGAGAATTCAATTTGTTGGAAGGACAGATTTTCAAACATAGGTAGATACTAGCCAACTTTATCATTGATCAGACAATTGGCCATTCATTTAGAAAAGTAAACAATTAGCTTCCCATTTACAACATAGACAGATAATTCTAAATTGTTTTATAAGTTAAACTTTAAAAGCATAATACACAAATAGCTCCATATTGTTTTGTAAGTTAAACCTTTAAAATATATCAATGCATTTATGAAAATTTTTCATAGTCGTGGGTGGTAAGGAATTCCTACAAAAATTCATAACATCTAGAAACCATAAAGGAAAAGAATAAAAGTACTGACAACTTAAAAACTTAAAACTTCATATGATAAAATCATCAAGAACAAACTCAAAACTGGGAAATATTTTGAAAATATATAATGACAGAAAAATAAACTGCTCTTACAAGTTGATTTTAAAAATATGGTAAAAATAATCCAAGAGAAATAAAAAGAATATATAATATATGAATAGACAATTTAAAAGAGAAATATAAATGATAAATGAACATATAAAGAGATGCCAATTCTCACTAATGACCAGAGAAACACAAATTATAACAAGAGAATGAAATTACATTTTTTACTCTTCATATAGGCAAATATTACAAAGGACTGTTGACATCCAGGTTGGTGAGGTTTTGTGAAAGTTGACATTCTCATACATTACTATGGAAATGAAATTATTACAGCTGTTTCTGGAGGACCCTTTTGTAATACTGATTTTTGTTGACATAGAAGTAATATTCTCATATGCCCTTGAAAAATATGTATAGCTATATTTCTCACAATATTTTAATAGTGAAAATTTAAAAGCAATAAATATACACCAGTAGAGGAATAATTCAATTATAATATATCTATATTATGGAATGATAGGCAGAACTTAAAAAGTCTATGTGTATTTATGTGAAACCATCTGCAACAAATAGCTATGAATTTAAAATAGCAAAATCCTGCTTAATTTCTATACTTGCATCCAAATTAGGTTAAAATAAAAAATCCCAATTATATATTGTTATATGAGTGTATATATAAAAATACATAGAAAAATCCAGAAGGGTACATAACACATTGTCAATAGCAATTTTGGAAAAAAGCAAGTTAGATTGTTATAGAAGGAGGGTGTTGAAAGGGGATTCTATTTTTTTTTACCATGCATATGTATTTTTAAATTATGTTTGTTAAGTAATGTATTTTTAAATAATAAACACATATTTATGCATTAATTCAAGTTGCAGAGCAATATGTATGAACTGTGGTACTAGCAAAGTAAAAATAAAATTCAGGAGTTCTGTGAAACAGAACTTTGACTTTTACATTCATTTGATCTGTAGCACTAGATTTTTCTATGTGATAAGATGCACTTTTGAATTACTTGTGGAACTGGAAGAATTAAATCATTAAAAAATATACCACTATAATATTGAAGACATATTTGTTAAGTGACAGAACAGAAGCAAATTGCAGAACAATACTTGCAGTCAGATCCCCCAAAGAAAAAGGTCTAGAAGTTTACATACCATATATAAGGAATGTGTATTTGTGTGCTACTAATGTAATTGTCTAAAAGAAAAAAAGTAAAAAAAAATATCCTTACACCAATTCAGAAGCTACTGTTTAGTTACCTGGTGTCAGTGATCAGCATCATAGGCATTACTGGCCCCTGCCCCAGTAACCAGGGGGGATTCAGAGCACCCAGGTGTGTCCAGGTTGACTGTGCACCCTGGTCCTGGTCAGCTGATGGGCACAGAATTGGGCACCTGAGCCCAGCTAATAACCTGGTGCCTTTGTTCATCTGACTCTAACAGAATACCATAGGCTGGCTGGCATAAACAGCAAGTACTGATTTCTCTCCATTTGGAGGCTGGGAAGTCTAAGATCAAGGTGCTACAAAAATCCAGTGTCTGGTGGGGTCCTGCTTCTTGGTTAGCAGATGCCCATCTTCTCATGGTAACCTCCCATAGTGCAGAGCTGAGAGAGAGGGCAAGCTCTCTAGTGAGTGGTGTCACAAGGGTACTAACTCCAGATGAGGACTCCACCCTCATGACCTAATGATCTCCCAAAGGTTGCATCTCCACCTGCTATCACATTGGGGTTTAGAGTTTCAACATATGAATTTGGGGGAGGGGACAGAAACATTCAGTGCATGGAGCCTAATAAATGGGAGTGACGGGAATCCGTTCCTCTCGGAGGCTGGACCTGTACTCATATGTATCTTCCGAGTCTTGGCACCACTGTGGGTGTCATCTGTCTCCTTTCTCCTTTGGGCTAAGGCACAGAGAAAACTGCTGGCAGGAAGAGAAGCATGAATCAAGTGGCAGAGAGATGCCGAAATGAGGTTTCTGGGAAAGGAAAGGACTTCCTACTTTTCTCAAAATCTTTGTAATTCTGGTTTCCAAACTTCCTGGTCCTCTATTGTATTTGTCCTCCTGGGTGGAGGCTTTCTCTAACCTACTGTAAACCTCTCCCCCCCACCGCCACTTACACTGAAAGGCAATGTCAGTATCTCCCAGTCTGACCAGGAGACATATTCCAGTAGACTGGGTTTGTAACACTCAGTGGTCCCTGTGCTGTCTCTGTCCTCTGTAGGCAGAATGTGCTATGTAATACTTTTTTCAAAGTTGAAATAATAGAATTATGGGTATACGTAAAATGAATAATGCCCATGTGCAGGCTGCTCTCTGGCCATCATATGCCAAAGTGCCAAATGATGTTTGACATTTCACGCTACACTCTTCCTGGGAAATTAAGTGCCAAAGTATAGGGCAAGCCCACCCCAACTGTGTTTCAGAAGTTAGTTGTTTTAGGATTTACTCACTACAAGAGCTCTCAACTACTCTATTAGACACACGAAAATGTGTTTGGTGAGGGCTAATTAGTTTGAACCATCTTTAGTCAATTCTGGATGCTTACAGAAATCACTTGATAAAATTAGTAAAAAAGTCCATAAGGAAATTTAACATTATTTATCATTATTATTTTATCATTAAAATTAAATTTAAAATTATTTATCATTTTTTTTTGAGGGGTGCAGTATAACTTCACAATTGTAAATCTTGGATTAGTTACGGACAAGACAAATAAACAGGAAGGAGGTGGTTGTTTTGGAGACTCTCACATAAAGCAAATTTAAACAATAGCTGGTGACATGGGAAGAAGTAACAAAGCCTAGAGAACTAAATTTACAATGTGATACAAATTCAGTTTTTAAAAAATTGTAAATAAAACAAGATACAAAAATATTATAAATAAATGTTAGTGATTTTCATCTGTTAATTCTTCTTTAAATCTACTCTTCATTTTTTAAAAGAAAACATGCATTACTTTGGTAACCATAAGTTAGTTGTGAAATATTAACATAAAAATTTTGAAAATGTGATTTCAAGGGAGATTTCTGCATCCTTGATACATGGGATTAATATTCAACTTTCATACAACAAATATGTTTTTATTTATGAATTATAAATTAAACATTAGAAGTTATTTGCTTTTTAGTCGGTTAGATATTTCTGTTACCATGAGAAAATTTGGGTTAATAGTAATGTTACAGAAAAATAATCTGTACTTAATCCATATGTAGGATTTATTTTTTGATAAGGTTGATATATAATGTTTAAAATGTTTTAACTTATTTTTCAATTTTATAGAACACAAAGTATTATTACAATTGAGTAATCAGTGGTGTTTTCAGAAAGTTATGGCATATGAAGTGAATGCTTAATAACAACTTAATTGGTTCGCAGTTTTTTGTATTTGTATCTCTAATGTAATTATGTTTTTCATAATAAACAAGTAGTTTATCTGTACTGAATTCAGATTAAGGTGGCTTAAAAATTAAGTAGAACAAATCTGAAGCTAAAATCAAATTTGATTTTTGATACTGGTTTATGGATAAGATGTATTTTGTTGTATTTGAGAAGGAAAAAGAGATTGAACCACTGGATCAACTATGTCCTCTCCAAAAGGGGTGGGAACAATGTGGCGAAGCGCAGAGTAGGCGCTCAGTCCAGGCTGTGCAGTGAGTAACCTGAAATGCCCACAGGCCGCGGGGATCATCCTGTTCAGTTTCTGACTGCGAGTCTATGTTCATGTTGTCCGCTCGGCCTGAGACACCTTCTCCCTCCCTCTTACTCCTCCTCCGAGGCACCTGTCTCTCCAATCCCCCAGATAATTTTTTCCCTTCTGGGAAGCTTTTCCTTCCGGAGGTTTAGAGGAGGTTCCTCCTCTAAAACCCCATGCTCACCTCTTCCCTGACACTTAAGTTGTGTGATGTTTTTAACACAGGTATTTCAAAACCTCAGAAGACTGGGGTCACAGAGGGGAACACAGTGTGAGATCTTGCTCCTTGTGGGCCTGGAGTGTCAGGAGAGCATGTCCCATGCGCCCTGGGTACGTGACAGGTCGATGGGGCTGTTTGGACGGTCATTTTGATGCATGTGTGTTGAGGCAGCCACTACAATGCAGCTGTGTTTGGGACATTTTGATGAAATAGTTGGATGAAGCTTTATCTCTATTTTTCTCCCCTTTTTAACCATTTGTATCACTAGGTACTGGTAAAAAGTAAACCACTTTACCCCATGCCTTGGAAAAACTCATCCTACTTTCCCCCTCTACTAATAGAAGGTGGTTTAAGTTGGAAGGGGCCTGAGGCAGGAGAACTGGGCTGGAACTTCTGGCAGAAGCACGGGCAGAAAAACCTTCTGTTTCCTGTGCTCACTCATCTCAGAAAAGGCCATCAATCATGCCAAGCAATGCATCTGCTCACCTCTGAGAATTTACTTGCATCTTGAACAAGCTGCATAAAGTTTCCTCAGCTCTCCCTTGAAGTTGGTTACACCAGGGAGGAGAATACTCGATCCCTTGTTTTTAGGACTAGAAGGCACAGTAATGCTCAATTAAATTTCTGACATCTCTCCTTCACCTCAATAATATCAATAAAGCATAGTTTCTATTTTAAAACTTTATTATTAATGATGCATTTGAGGGGCAGTGCTAATTATTTCCTTAGCAGTTAACCCAATTATATCCAATTATGGGTTAAGTCATTTTTTTTTTCATTTATAAAAGGAATACAAACCCGTAACATTCCAACCCTACTCAATTAAGTGGAAAATGTAAATCTTTTATAATCTTGGTGTGCCTAGAGACCAGCAAAGCAAGTTTCGGAGGTGTGAGATGCACTTTTGGGGAAACACTGTGTTTTCTCTGTGCTATCAGAATGTCTCCTGCATCAGAGCAACCAGCCATTGAGCTATATTGACACGTCGAGCTTCATAAACAGTTCCCGTGAAGTATCTGGGTCACACTCCTTCTCTTGCTTCACTCCACCTATCACCCTACTCCTGAAACGCCTCTCTTTGTCATAGTCCTTGGCTTCTGAAGGTAGCAGAGGACGTCTCAGGGTGGCCATAACCCGGATGATAGCAACAGTGTCCATGCTGTGTCAACTACCTGTCAGGGCTCCCAAATCCATCACCTTCGAGGAGCTGTGCTAAGTTTTAGGTCCCCTTTTGTCAGGGAAAGTACCTAGGCAGTACTCTGTGTGCTCCCCACGCCTCCCTTCTTCATTGTTACTACTTGTCTGGGGCAGCCTTTTGGAAAAACAGCTTCTGCAGCAAGTAGTGTAGATAGATAATCATTACGATGGGAGAGGGAATCGGAGCTTATGCCAGATTTACATCCTGGCTATGGCATTTGGGGCTGTGTGATCTAAGTTTAATTACTTAAGTGTTCTGTGCTTCAGTGTCCTCCTCTGCGAAATGGAAATGGGAGCTGGAGTGCCTACTTGGGACCACCACGTACAGTCTGTCTCAGTGTGTAGTTGTTGGGATGAGATCTTTTGAAAAAATGAGTTAATTAAGGATGCACAAAATCCCTAGAACAGAATCTAGACTTGAGCAAGGACGTGATAAATGTTAATTGTTATTTAAAAAGGAATAAAGAAAAAGCTAGTGGCCAGAGACAAGACTGCAGGCTGTCCCAGCTCCTACCTACTCCGTTTGTTGTGCACCTGTGCACAATATGTTACCCTTGCAGGCTCCTCACATAAACTCGTATAACCAGACATCAGGGCGTATCCAGGTGTGATGCTCTCCTCAACTCAGCCAGGACCATTTTGCTATACCGTGCAGTTTATTTTTACTCCGTCCCTGCTAACCATTGAAATCAGGCATCTATCTTTCCCACCCATGTTTCCCCAGCACTGGATGGCAGTGGACACAGCAGTTTCAATAAGTCATGAATGAACGAATGAATGAATGAGTAAATGATGGGGGGTGGTATTCATACTGAAGCCAAAAAAGCTGCCTCAAAAAACTTTCATTCAAGATGCTCAGTTCTTAAATTATATTTAAATGATTTTATAAAATTGTATTGAATCTACAGTAGAATAAAATAGAACATACAAGAAGAGAACCTTCTTTTAAATGGGAAATTGAAAGTAACAATATAAGGAAGATAAAGAATAAAATGCATGTTTTCTACAGAAAGAATGTTCATTCCAAATGAATACTTTTTCTTCTATAGAGTTTTGTTTCAGCATCATTATCTTACTACTTACAGGATATGATGACTTATGGCCTTAAAATGAAACAGTATATCATTAAAGGCTTATTTTCATGAAGATATTTTCTTCTAATTAAATTCAATACCTTCTAGTGAAAGAATAGCTTATTCAACACTATACAGAGAAATGCTTTTCCATGTAACAGAGAACTCAAATAAAGAGTTCATGTTTTACTGTGAACCAAGGAAAAACACACTCAGGTTTTATGGGCTTTCTTTGGGCAAGCATGTTCTCTTAAATGAACAGTTTGGACCTTATTTCACCAGTGGAAAAGAAGCCTGAAACCGATTAACTTATTGTTGCTCATGATAAAACATTACCAGAGGGATGAAAACAGTTTCCACTAAGATACCATGATAGCAACCACCATTCTTTTAACTGGTGGCCCTGAAGCCCTCCCGAGCAAAATCAAGCAAATAAGTAACAAAAACAAATAGAAAACATAAGAAAATGTTAGGCACATTTACATTATTGATGATAGATTTTACCACATTCTAGTAGTTCCTATAATTTATTCAGCAAATGTTTAGGAAAGCCCTGGATTATGTCAAGCATGAGCTAAACCCTGGAAATGTAAAGATGATGGAGAAAACACACAGGTGCTGCTTTCAAGCGAATCACTGTCTAGTAATTTTGGCACATTTCTCCTAGAAATGTGGTCCAATAAGAAGCCTAAAGGGAAACACCTGTATGCACAGATACACATAGCTCTGTTTATTCACTACGGAAACATATTTGTTAGCGGATGATTTAGTGAAAAATAGCATAGTGAGAAAGAGTGCGTACATAATTTATAGTTTTCCTCCAGAAAGCTTTTATCCTGAATTTATACCTGAGAGTGACAAAGCCTATGAATAGTGATGGCGTAGTGTTAACAGTAGCAATAGTCAAAAATTATAGTTAAAAAGAGTGAAGTAAGCCTTGTTAACCAAACTACTCTTCAAATTTTCAAGGCTCTTTAAAATTATCTCAATTTTAAAATGATTAAGACATGGAGACAAAAATATTTATGTAAACACGTGCAGAGAAAAGAGTCAAAATAAACAGAAATCACACCTAGTACCCAGATCTTGATTTCTAATATCATTCTCCAAAAACCAGGAGCCAGAGCTCTTCAGTGAAATGGCTCATTCTAAGGCTGGGGCAGGACATCCACAAGGCGAGTGTGGAGCGCGCCTTGCAAGGCAGAAAGGAAGGAAGTCTTTCAAAACCGAAATGATGGGCATGTAAAAGGGATACAGAAGCTAGTCTGAAGGAGCTCCCCATGGAGTGCCACACCTGGAACAGTTTCAGCATTAGAATGAGTAACATAGTGTTGAATGATAACCCACGGTATAAAATATATATCTGAGTTCATATTACATAAATAAATGACTGACAAATTAATCAATGGAAGAGAAGAGAAAAAATATCTCATGCAAAAGACTTCCAAATAATTTATGTGCATAATCCCCACTTCCGGAGGTGAAACTAATTCCCTACTTGTTAAGTGTGTGCTTTGCATAGTCCCTTCCTTCTAAGGAGTACTGTCTAGAAGGAGGAGAAGCAGCATAAGTGAAGAAACACGGCAAACACGACCTTGACCTGGCGATCAAGGTTAATGTCAACAGTGATAAGTAAATGTGAGTAGTATGAACCCTTGATGTGATGTGATGGGAATGCACTTTCCCTCTAAGGTCTTCTTAGAAAACCATAACCTCAGTCTAATCATGAGAGAAGCATCACACAAACCCAAATTGAGGAGCAGTTAACAAAATACCTGCACAGTACTTTTCAAACTTAGTCTTCAAAAACTAGGAAAATCTGAGAAATTATTAAAGCTGGGAGGAGCATGGAGATATGACTAAATGTAATATCATGTCCTGGATGGGATCCTGAAACAACAAAAAGAAGACATTAAGTGAAAACTAAGAAAATTTGCATAAAGTATGGCTTTAGTTAATAACAATGTAACCCCTCCTTCTTTTAGTTCTGACAAATGTACCATAGTAATGTAGGATATTCACCAAGGAAGCTGAGTACAAAGTCCACAAGATTTGTCTTTGTCCTGTATTTGCAACTTTTCCATGAACTCAAAACTATTCTAAAATTTAAAATTTAGTTAAAAATAAACAAAAATCAAATGTCTACAGTGAGTAAAAGGTTGATACAACTATTTCGATAAATAATAATAGATGCATAAATGCTAGAATAAATAAAATTGACATTATACTAGATTGTATAATGAACTCTAGTTTAGTGTATGTCTCAAACATTCTGAAGACTGAACAATTATCCAGAACCCTATTACACTGCCTTGTACCTTTCCACCTCATTTTGACCCTAATTTCTCTGGCTCCTCCCAACTCCTTACTTCAGGGACTTCAGGAACTTTGAAAAGTTTTCCAGCCATATAGCTGCCAAAACTGCTGTGCTTTTATTTACAATATGCTCTTATACTACGAATGATTTTCTCTGATTATTGTGCTTTCCCCATTTTAGCATGTGATTACTACTGTATGGTATAGAAACAATTTTGGAGGTCAAAACTATTCTGACCATACCTAGTGAGGTCACATCTTTTTTGCAGCTTGAAATAGTGAAAAATAAGCATGTTAGAAAATTCCAATTTATGTAAAAAATTTGAAATAATGTTAATTCTTCAAATTAATCGCTGAAGAATCGTAATTTGAAAGCTAATGAATCAAATACATTCAAATAGTGTTTACACTGCTACCACATGGTGGCGCCACATCAGCTGGTGAATTGTAAAGCCTTGACAAACCTCAGATTAGTCTTGAACTGACTGAGGTTTGAATTAATATTGTACATGACTTCATCAGGAACACAGCCTATATGCTAATTCTATCCTACATTTTTCAAATGAGGTAACTGGAGTCTGGAAGGTAAATTATTTCCCCAAGTCCACACAGCTGGGAATAGAACCGAATGTACTTTCTGTCACTTGGTTCTGTGCTCTATCTGTCTATATTCACTTATGGATTAATTTCTACAAGAAGAAAACCTTAGCAGGGAAAGTGAACCTCTTAATGTCAATGTAAGTTTCATGCATATAAATAATTACATTTATTTATTAAATGTATTTATTTAATACATTTATTAAATGTATTAAATCCAAAATACATTATTAAAATCCTGACTAAGTACAATTAACATTTTTAAGTCCCAGAAAGTGTTGGTAGTTTTTGCTTAGCAAAATTTTTTTCTGATGCAAATAGGAGCCATTAAAAGAATGAGTTAGAACTAGACAAGTTGACTTGGAGGGATTTTCATTGTTAAGTAAAAATATAAAAAGTAAAAGAAAATTATGTTAGCATAATCCTATGTTTAGAAAGCAAATCATGACAAAAATTTAAATACCCTATATGCTATGAATACAAGTGTACATGTCTGTAAATATATGTCTAGATAGAATTATTTGAATACAGTGAAAATATAAATGATAAAGTCTTTAATATGAGTTATTTTTTTAAATTGAAATCCAGGGGTGGGCAAAAGTAGGTTTACATTTGTTCACATGGAAAAAGACATGCAGGTTAATTATTACAATAGCCTTATCAACTCAAAAGAATGCCATAATATAAGTCTACTTTTTCCCATCTCTTTATAATTGACGTATAACTGTGTAAGTTTAAGTTGTACAACATGTTGATTTGTACACATTAATATATTTGCAATATAATTACCACTACAGTATTAGCTAACACTTCTATCTCATTACATAATTATCTTCTTTAATTTAAATTTTATTTTAAATTACAGTTTACATTCAATATTATTTTGTGTTAGTTTTAGAGGTACAGCATAGTGGTTACACCAGTGTAAACTTTAAAAACTTCCTCCTGATATTTCTAGTACCCATCTGGCACCTTACATAGTTATTACTATCTTTTAAAGAAAATGAATTGCCTTTGCAGGGAGAAGGAGGAAATTCATATGAGGGGGAAAGTAGAGAAGAATGAGGAGAAAGCCAAACAGAAACAGAAAAAAATTGCACACACGGCATTCTTATATTTGGTAATATTTACACATTAATATAATATTGTTTATGTGAACATATGTATAAATATAGAAATTTAAATAATCCATTTAAAATAAATAAAATTCACTATAAATAAGCATATATAAATATAATCTACTGTAAAGAAAAATAAAAATCTAGAAAAATATTTTGTGATGAAAATGACAGCTAAGTTAGCTTATGTCCTAAAAAAAAACAAACCTCCTACAAAACAATGAAAAATAAAGCAAAAACAATAACCAAATAGAAAAAAAATGAGCTAAGACCACAAAGAAGCAGTTTAAATAAAAGAAAAAGACAAATGCTTTTATATAAAAATTCTTATTTCCATTTGTAATCAGGGAATGCAAATTAAACCACAATGAGATTCTGTTTCAAATTTGTTGTATTGGCAAAGAATTAATCTCTCTGAATGCCAAGTTTTGGCAAGGATATGAAACAACAGCAACTCTTCCAGACTGCTGATGAGCGTGTAAATTGGGACAATTACTTTCAAAGGCAAACTGACAATATGTAGTAAAGTTGAAGATGCCCAAATCCCAGGTATATCTGCTCACATGTTGATGAAGAGACATTTACAGGAATGGTTAGAATAGCAGCGTCTGAGAGAACCACAACTGGAAACAAACCAAATGAACATCGGTAGTTGAATAGACAAATTGTACTCAATTTTGAGTATTTTTTCAATGGAATACTGAGTGGTAGGATAAGTGAATGAATTTGAGCTACATAGACATGAATGAATTCTCACAAAATAATGTTGTGGGTGAAAAGTACACTTCAGAGGAATGGAAATGACACTATTTACATGAACTTTGAAACATGCAGACAAATGATACACACATTAATACAGTTTGGGAACACATATGTATGTTATAAGACATAAATAAACACCTGCAAATGAAAAGTATTGAATTCAGAGCAGCTAATACTGTTGAAAAGAAGAAATGAGGAAATTCAGTTAGAGAAGGGTGTTCAACAGTCTTCATCTGACTGATGCTACTTTTGAAAACCAAACGGTGTGTGCCTGTTATTTATCAAGATTATCATGATTATTAGTGTAATTATTACTATATTGAAAATATATTTCTGATGTTTATAATTATTGTAATACTTTAGTATAGTCATATTATTTATTAATAGCATTTGAATACATACTCAATGCCCTCCTATTAAGGTGCCAGTGAGAAAGTATTTTTCACCTATGACAAGGGTAAAGATAAACATTTTGTAAAAATGTTCTGGCACAGGGGCACCAGCAGTGTCAGGAACTGTTGGGAGAACACACTTGAAGAACTTCTCCCAATGAGGCAGTTTGGTAATGTTTAGCAAAATTAAATTCAGACACATACCATTGATTTAACTCATTCATTTTTAAGAATATATTCTAAGACACACTGCAGCAAGTACTCAAGGACATAGATACATTGGTATTCATTGCCACATTGTCTGTGACAGCAAATGACTAGAAACCCAAGAACCTTGGTAACCAGGAGCTGGTTAAAAAAAGATTGTTCATCTGTACAATGGATATTATGCAAGACATAACATAGAACGAGGTACCATACTATAAAGTGATATGGAATAATGCCTAAAATAAAGAGTGAATGAGAGGAAAAAGCTGAGATAAAGAACGCTTGTCTGGCAATCCAGTTTTGGGTAACACAGGTGGCCTCTGCTACTTGGAACTGGGGCATGGGGGACAGACAGAAAGATGGATTTTATCAATATTTCCACTTGTGTATTTAGAATCTTGTATGTCATGCATGCATTACCATTAAACAAACTTCTAAAGGCTCAGAAGAAAATACATTAAAAATAAATAAGACTAAAAATGAAAATAAAAATAGGAGGTGCCACTCTTACATTTCATTTCAAAGATAGTATTGGCACAGATTTTAGTACCATAATTAAGTTGCATCATCTGCTTTATATCCAAGGCATAAGGCTTCAATTAACTTAGGGAAGAGGACCAAAGAAGGAGTTTCCTTAAAGAGTGGCATTGTTTGGCAGGCCCTAGGCCTAAGGGAGGGATCTCTAACCAAGGCAAAGGACTTCTAGCTCCTTCTCGGAAGGGAGATAAGGATCATGAACATAAACTTGAGTAATTTGAGTGGGGTCCCACTCTGTGAGAGTTTAAAAAATCAATTAATTAGCTATATACTGCTTGTTTTGAAAAGATTTAAAAATCAACTAATGAATAAGCATAAAATATAGCAACAACAACAACAAAAAATCCCTCTGTGGTTTGCCCCCAACTTGTGAGAACCACCAGGATAACTGAATCATTAGAAAATCTTACATTTGAGCACAGCGATGGAGTAATGTGGGAACTACCTGGACATTTGGACATTATCTGCTGTTGCAGTTGACAGAGAAGAAAGAAAGAATGAAATCTTCTCTCTCTCTCTCTGTGTATATACATATATATGTACATATACATATATATAATTCATAGACTATATATTTAATGAATTAAAATAAATAAGACAAGGAACCAAATATTTATTTTAAAAATTTTGTTCTTGTAATTCATATTAGTTATTATTTTATAGACTTTAAGGAAGATACAAATTTAAAATTCTTATACATTTCTTGCTAGTTTTGTCTGGTGGGGCCACAGTTACACAGAAACTAGATATCTGAATATTTTCTGCCCTGCACGGCACCAACCATGCATTGCATTAAACTATGATGTGAAAGAGAAATAAACTTGTGCTATGTTCCTGAGGATTGGAAGTTGTTTGTTTTACAACAGCTAGCCCATCCTCATGACAGGGACCTACCCCAGAAATCCGGGCACGAGATAATAAAGTCCTGTCTTAGAAAGGACCTGCAAGTAGAGAGACAAGAAAGACATGAGCCACATGTTGAATAAAAAATCCAGACTGGTATTCAGTTAGATGTGAGAGAGAGGGAAGTCTATTACACAGGGTTGCTATAAGGATAAAGTAGAGAAAAGTATGTAAAAAGCGTTTAAAAACACAAGATGATAGCTATCAGAAAGGGGAGGAGGTCATAAGAAAGGCGGGACCGACCCTCAGGGATAAGCAGGACGACCTGTCCCTGAGGCAGCCTGGGGCTGTCACTGTTGGTCACTCACCTGTCCTGTCCCTTCTGTGGCAGCACCTCCACAGGGTGGATAAAATGGCCTGCTTGGCAGTATTGGTAGCTGGCTCTGGGCCTCTCCATAAAGCTGTTTGCATGGTTTTGCTTTATTTCTGCTACTGAGAAAGAAAGGCTACCATGCCTTATGTTTTATGATTTATGTAGCTAATTTAAATGTTTTTTTTTTAATTTAAGCACTTTCCCAGTAAATACTAATTTTCCCCGGGAATGTCAAGCCATTATGTGATGGTGTGAGAGAGACGAATTCTGATGTGTGGGTGCAGAAGACACTCCCTATACTCCCCAACACTGTGCTTATACTTGTCGCTACAGCCTTTCTTTAGGACTCAAGTAATTGCTTGATTAATAACTCTCCCTTCCCTGTAGCAAAACCTAGCTTTGAAAAATAATCTGAAAGTTATTTTTCCTAAGATATAAATGATCATCCACAGTTTAAACATGGCTCTTCCCAAGAATATTTCTTACGTTAGTAAGTCATAGCTTTAAGATAAAAAGATGAAGATTTAGAAACAAATGCATTAAGAAACAGAAAAAAATAGAAATACTAAGTAAATCTAAAATTTAATTATTTAAAAGAAAAAAAACAATAGAGAAGACATTAGCTAATGTTACCAAGATAATAAGGAAGAAGTATGTCATAAGGGAAGAAAATGGGAAAGTAACTCAATACAGAGTGAATTTAAATAAAGGGTTATTTTGCTCAGTGGTGCAAAAAGTAATTTGAAAACCTCTGTGAGATATATCAATTTATAAGAAAGTACGAATTATGAAAACAAACCACAGAAGAGTAACAAAATATAAACAAAAACCGGGAAATGAGCAAAGGGCCACCTTGTTCTCTCTCCTCCCTAACCGTGTTCAAGGCCCAGGAATTTCAGCAGGGTACTCTCTGAAACTTTAAAAACAGAGGACTCCAGGCTCATTAAACTGTTTTAGAACGTAGACAAGTGGGAAAAACTTCAAAATTATTTTTAAGGAACAAGAATAATATTATGACCCAAACCTGACAGATAATATAAAAAGCAGAAAACAGAGGTTTATTTTACTTATGAGAATTGATTTTTAAAATTCTAAGAAATAAGTAAAATAGATCATATCTTAAAATAATAATAATAATAGGTCTTGACTAGATCAGGTACATATTAGAAATGCAAAAATGTTTCAGCATGAACGACTCTAATAACATATTTCACTGTTAATAAATCTAATAAGAAAAATAATATCCTCATCTTCACAGATGCTGAAAATATATTTGATAAAATACTAACATTTACTTATGATAAAAGTTCTTGCTAAATAATACTAGGTACATTTAAAATTCTTTACTTGATAAGATAATTTAGTAAAGTCACTGGGATGTACTCTTTCTACAGTCACGTGCTACAGAATGACATTTCAGTCAACGATGACCCTAGTGACTTCACGGCTGTCATAACGTCACAGCTGTCATAACGTCACAGCGCAGTGAATTACCATGTGTCTGTGGCGATTCTGGCGTAAACAAACTACTGCGCTCCCAGTCGTAGAAAAGTACAGCACATACAATTATGTACAAACAGTACCTAACACTTGCTAATGATAATAAACAACTACGTTACTGGTTTATTTATTATATTTTTTATTGCTATTTCTACTTATAAAAACGTTTGTTGTAAAGCAGTATGCCGTGTTACCCTGGCGGAAGCCTCAGGCATCTCGTGTTCACCTCCGCCGTGGATTGCGTCACTTTCTCCTGTGCTTGATTTACTCTTGTGTTGTTTGGTTCATCATGGCCCTGAAGCCTGTAAAATCCACTGCTTATGTTGCCAGTTAAGGGGCCACATGGAGTGTGCGGTAGTGGCCTAGGTCTTCACATTCCCGCACTGCTCAGTCACTGACTCACCCAGAGCAACCTCCAGTCCTACAAGCTCCATTTATGGTAAGTGCTCTACACGGATGTATCATTTTAAAAGATCTTTTATACCATATTTTTTATTGTACCATTGCTATGTTTGGATATATTCAGATACACAAACACCTTTGTGTTACAATTGCCTACAGTATTCAGTACAGTAATACGCCATGCTGGTCAGTAGCCTAGGAGCTATATTGGCTGTATCATCTAGCCTAGGTGTGTAGCAGGCTGTGCCCCATCCAGATTTGAGTAAGTGCACTCTGATGTTTACACAATGACAAATTCACCTAATGATGCATTTCTTGGAACATATCCCTGTCATTAAGCAACACATTATGGTATATACAAAGAGTAACCATTTTGAAATGTAAAAGAGAAACTGTAATAGCAACAAAAGAATTCAATACTTGAGAATAAACAATAAGAAATGTGTAAAACTCTGCAAGGGCAAGTTTAAAATGCTAGTAAAGGAAAAATACATAAATATGCACAAGCTACATTCTAGTCTGAAAGAGAATAGGTAGGTTATAACTGTCTCTATTATACCTGAAGTAACCTATTATTTTATCATGATCTCAATAACATTCCAATAGATTTTTTTTAACTGAAAAAGCTTGTAAACATCACATGTGAAAATAAGTGTGCATGAATAATTAGAAAAATTCTGTGAAAAAAAATTCAGCCACTGGGGAATGTTAGCCCTATCAATTATAATAATTGAAATAGTGGTGTACTGGCACATGCATGTATAAATAGACCAATGAAATAGAGTGGGTTTATAAATAGAATCCCCAAATAAAACTTAGTAAATGACAACGGTGGTATTTCACATCACTGGGGAAAAACAGAATGTTCAATAAATAATTCTAGGATAATTGAATATCTGAAAAAATAAAGTTGAGTTTTCACCTTATCCCTACATCAAAATAAATGTCAATGGATCAAAAATTCATAAATTAAAAAGTGTAACATTATTATAAAAACTGGAAAGGTTTTATGTAAACTCACAGAAACCTTTCCTAACTTTAAATATATTTTTAAAATCTGCATGCCAAAAAATTCTTTAGCTAAAGATATCTAAAACTGAGAGAAAATATTTGTGTCATATTATGGACTGAATGTTAATAGCTTCACATATAAGTGCTACAAATGAATCTTCTAAAAAGATCTTTAAACTCAATAGAAAACAGATACAAAATGTTCAGTAATGAAAAAGAAAATGCTTACAACTATTAAACATTTAAAAAGATGTTCAACATCACTATTACAAAATTGCCAAGGTTAAAATGAAAATGAGTTGCATCTCACTGTATTTCACCCTTATGCTGTCCAAGATCAACAAATTTCATAATATGCTATTTTGGCAAGTACTGTAAGTGGAGAAATTCACACACTGTTGTACAGATTCTCTGGAGTCTCTAGCATCTTTTAAATTAAAAAATGTGCATGCAATTCAATAGAAAATAAATAAACAATGTATTGCCTACCAAAAACAAACAAACAAACAGGTAGGTAGATAAATAAATAAATGAATAAAAAGTTATATGCTGTTTTATATATCATCATCATTTCTTGTAATTAATTTTACAGGTATATATATGCATATTAATGGAAAAAATATGGTAAGTTCTCACTTAAGGGCCTGTGACTTTAAGTGAAACAATGTATGACGAAACCAATTTTAAAATAAGCTAGTGACATAAACAAGAGTTAAGCTACTATGGCATCTCACCAACATTACGACAAAAAACACTGAACAAAACATTGTACAAGAACCTGTTGTGTATACAGATATTCACTGCAGCACTGTTTTTACTAGCAAAAGGCTGACAACAACCAAAATGTCTAACAACGGTGGACTTAAATAGAAACACCAGAGCACCATGGATATTTTAACAGAATGTGGGATTTCTGTGTTGTCACAAAATGATCTCCAAGATACAGTGTTACGACTTATGCACAAAAAGTTAGTTTATATTTACATAATAATCACATACTTATAGACTACCTCTGGAAGTCTGCAAAAGAAACTTGATATCAGTCAAAGCCTTTGGGGCATTCCTGGGAGGTTGGGGGTTTGGGTCACGGGGGGCGGGGGGGGCAGGTACTGTTTATTATATGTTATTTGGTATCTTTTGAATTTTGTACTATGTGTATGCATTACATATTCAAAAATCAATTTAACAGTAGATTTTTAAAGATATTCAAGAGCAGATCACTTTAGTATTGATAAGTAGAATGTTTTCTTTTTTCTGTTGTTATATTGAAGAACAGATAGTGACTGTTTACTTTTATTTGGATCCTGAGGAGTTAACATCAGGAATAAAACTAGTATTGCTACTATAAGTAGGGATTGGGGAGAAATCCCAACTAAGAAGAGCCTTCGAAATTCTGGAAATCTACATGTTTTAAGTGTCATTATCATCATTATAATTCTTTGATCAAATATCTGGTAGCTGTGTGTGTGTGTGTGAGATTTTTTAGAGAGTAGCGAAGGGAAGAAGAAAGAGAGGGAGAGAAACCTCAATGTGAGAGAGAAACAATGATTGGATGCTTTGCAAAGGCTCTCCAACCAGTGACCAAACCCACAACCTAGCATGTGCCCCAACTGGGAATTGAACCAGTGACCCTTTAGTTTGCAGAACAACCCCCAACCAACCAAGTCACACCAGCCTGGGCCTGGTGACTTTTTCAAATTATAACTTTTAAAAAAAATTTATTCCCAAGTTTTCCTAACACTCGAGTTATCTAACGCTAGCTAGGTCATTGTGTTGGTATAAGCTCTTTGAACCCTATCTTCAGACCACGTTAAGAAATCAGCCAAACTAGCCATTAGTCTATCCAGAAGAGCAAGAAGATGGTGGGGGAATCAAAAGTAATGTCAAATAACAAGTGACTGAAGAAAATTACTTCTATTCTGTGTAGCTTCAGAGGAAAGAATAAGGATCAGCAGGTATAGTGCTGGAAGCAGAATTTGACTCACTGAAAGGAAGACATTTCCCATGACGAGAACAATGGGAAAACTTACTGGGCTCCTATATTGTGATTTGAGCATTCCCTCTCTAGAAATATTCAGTCAGATCATATGGCAGCAAGAAGTAGCTGTGCACATTAGAAGTATCATCAGTCCACAGTATGATTACATCTTTGAGCAATGCATTAAAAATAAAGTCCACTCCCTGCCCAGTTTCTTATTCTATTACCTCATCTTCCAGGTCAAGGTATCCAGAATTGTGACAGTTCAGCAATAAAGCAAATGTTTATCTCTTGTAAATTTAATTCACTCCTTTGACCTAAAAGGTGCCTGAATAATGTTATTATTGACATACCAGAAGTTCAAAGATGTGGTCAGCACTATTTGTCATTTACTGTGCTATGACCAAACTTTCTGAGGTTAATAGGCTCAGAAGACAGGGCATCATTTACCTGAAGTTATTTAGCAATAAAGTAGATTTTATTTATTCACATTTGAAATTTATTTAACAGGTAACCTTTTCATCCACTGTTTAGCTATATTCCAAAAGGAAGAAGTTCGCAAAGATCCTCATTTATAATTTAGTCTTGCCTTAGGAATTTTCTCTATCCATTTACAAGAAAATCCAGGCAGATAATATCTTCAGCTTATTCTCTAAAGATCAATAATGTAATTCATCATAGTTCACTGCCCCCCCCCAACTTTATTTAGGCTAACAATACTACTTTTTTTCCAGATGTCAAGGCTTGAATTCTGAACTTCCATTTAAACAGTTGTGAGCCACAATTGATAAGATATATTTTGAGGTATCTGGCCCTTTCTTCCCAATTCATCACAATCTCTGAAGAAAGGGGCAGGCCTAGAATACTGTGTTCCATATCATGTACCTGGTACTGACTCTGCCCTGGCACTGACCTCAGCTGTTTAAGACACATTATCCACCCACCTCAAGGACAGGCCATCCACAGTTGGCCAGTGATTTGGGGAGAAAAGACCATCTGGACCAATCAGCTGTTGCTTGCAGGGATTTTAGAACTAGGGAACTGAGAGACTTGTGAATTAGCTGGAGAAGTTATAGCTGAGGGCTTACATGATCAAGTCGGAGCTGCAGAACTCTGAGGCAAATGTACAAGTTCAAGTTATGAGCTGGAGATCCCAAGTATAGGAAGATGGTCAAGAGGGTATGGAAAAAGGAGGAAGCCTCTGGGGAGAGGCAAGCAGTGAGGCATGTCCCCAGACCTGTGTGAAGCAGCCTGGGGGCATGATGCAGTGTGGGTTTCCAATTTCAATTTCTAGAAGATCCATCTGAATTAGAGCTCTCTTTTTGAATGCTCATGAAAAGACCTTCTGCCATAAAATACTCCCACAAATTTTAGTTTTAGCTGGCTTGAATGACTTTCTCCTCCTAGGCTCCCAAAGAGTTCCAGTTAAAACAATGTTGTTCACAGCTATCCCCAAAGTTCCCTGTGTCTGGCCGTCACTGTAGTTTAAACCATCATGATCTTTCATCTCTTCAGTGAAACTATTGCAATGACTTCAACACTATTTTCCTAGCAAACCTCCATGCTTCCAGTTTCCTGATTCCCCCCCACCAGGCTGATCTTCAGAAAGCCCAACTTTAGCCCTGGCTGGGTAGCTCAGCTGGTTAGAACGTCATCACATCATCCCAATACTCCAAGGTTGTTGGTTTGATCCCCAGTCAGGGCACACACAAGAATCAACCAATGAATGCATAAATAAGTGGAACAACAACATGATGTTTCTCTTTCTCTCTCTAAAATTAACAAATGAAAAATTTTTTTTAAAAAGATCCAACTTTAATGACATTACTCCTTTGCTCAGAAACCTTCCATGAGCCCCTATTGTCTCGCAAATGAAGCACAAAATACCTTCATCCAAGGCCAACTTATCTTGGCTACTTGGTCTTTCACTACTCACACACACAGGTTCTCCCTCTTATTTGATTGCTGTTGCTGTCTGGACCATTGCCAAAGCACACTGCTGTGCTCCTGTACACGCTCACCGATGCCCAGGGCCTGCAGAAATCTCCCCCATTGTTCTTTATTTATTAAGAGCAGCCTGATATACTTTATTTCAAGTACCTAAAGGTCTTTTGTCTAAGTTTAAGCAGTACTTGGTTAGAAAATAATAAAAAAGTATTCAAATTAGCTGCTCAAAAGGTATCTTTCTATAAACCCCCTCCTCTCTCCTTCTCTTTGCGACTTTCCTGATTAATAAAGGCAGCTCTGATTTCTCTACTAAAACCCCACGTTTCTTCTTCTTCTATGACACTTACTTTATTCTTCCTTACCTTAAGCTTATTTTCATGTGAATCCTAGCTATCCTTTCAGATTTAACCCCTTTGAAGACAGGCCTTTCATCTTACTCACAGAGATGGCCTCTGAAGTACCTAATATAGTTTCCTGTCCATAATAGTAGTTCAATAAATAATTTATGTATAATTTTCCTTAACTCACATTGATCAAGTAGATATGAGTCTGGGTGGCATATTGTTAGTAAACAGAGCTGGTTCACCAACATCCCTGGGGATTATATCTACTAATGAATAGAATGAACACACCAATAATGTCAGTTATAGTATGGCCAGGACTGCAAATGGTACTGAGAAATGTTATTTGGCTTATCAGCACATTTTAATTGTGTTCTTCAAAGCACATATAACTCAGAAAATAAGAGTAAAGTGGATTCCAAAGGATATGATTTGATCAACAGAGATAAAGATAAATTCCACATTTCTTTTCAAACATTTACAGAAAGTGCCCTCTTTCACTGACTCCAGAATATTTGCATGTTTGCATGTCAGCAGACCTGTTTTTGTGCCTACCAGTCATGATAGTGACTTCTCTGGCCATGAAAATATCTGTGCATTACTTAAGAAATATTTATCACCTAGCAACTGTTAGTAAAGCACTGGGTTGAATCCTGTGCAGAATACGAAACATTTAGGATCTGTACGGTTTGCTGAAAAGAAGTGTGGAATCTAATTGAACAAAACATAGGTACCTGAAAAGACTGAAGCATGGCTGCAGGATTGGTCCACTTATCGCTGCATAATAATCCACCTGTTATATAAAAAGCCAAAGATGGTCCCTCTATGTCGGCCCCTCTGTTGTTTATTTCATTACAATAATCTGTTAGATTAAAACCTGCTAGCACTAACTCAAACATTTCCACTTCAAGTTTTTAAAAATAGAACCCAAGGAGCATATTTTTGCCCATTTAGAGGCTGCTTGTTTTGCATACCCTGTAAGTTGCACTCAGTATCTGCTAGCCATACATAAGACAAGCCCAGGAGTTGTAAAAGACCCCAAACTGCCCCACAGAGGGAGCTGCTGACAACGTCATCTAAACATGTAAGCTTGCTCTCTGATTCCCAGACCCCCGGGAATCCCTGCATCCTCTTCCCCTTCTCGGTGTGGCCCCCGTCACTGTCTCTGGAAGTGCCGTGACTTCCCCTCGACTGGTCAGACACCCCCCAGACCAAGCTCACGGTGCCGCTGCACGGTCGTGTTTTTTCCTTCATTAATCCTGAACGTCTCAAATTCACTACACCACCCCAAAATGTGATGGCTGAAAACGCCAAAAACATTTATTTGGGCCAATTTCCAATTTGAATAGAATGTAGTCGGGGTGCCTCATTTCTAGTCACCTTGGCTCTGGTTGGGGAGGCTCATCTGGCGGGCCATCCGCTTCCAATAGCTTCTTTATTCACATGCTCCTGACCTGCCCACCCCCAACCCCGCCCCAGGGCCGTGTCATGTGTCTTGAGCCCATTTGCCACATAGCTGTGTCAGCGTTGTCAGCCTCGCCACAGGTTACTGGCTTCCCTAAAACCAGCATGCCAAGAGGCCCAGGAGGAAATCCCAGAATGACACTCGAGCAGCCTTCTGTTAGTCACACTAGTCACTAAAATCAACTCCAACTCAAGGGGTGAGGAATTAGACTCCACTTGTCAATGAGAGAAGTAGCAAATCATTTGCTGACATCTTTGATCGACCACAGTGATTACTTATTTATTAATGTACACTGAGTCACACAAACAAGAATTGCTTATACAGGCCCCACAGGGGTTAGCAAACTGCAGCCTGTGGGCCCAATCCGGCCCACTGCTTGTTTCTGTAAATAAAGTTTTGTTAGACCATGACCACACCAATTTGTTTATATATCATCTATGGCTGTTTTTGTGCTACACAGAGTTGAGTAGTCACAACTGAGACCCAAATACTGGCACAGTGTAAAATATTTACCGTCTCATCCTTTACAGGATAAGTTTGCTAACCTTTTCTCTAACATGTGGTTATAATCTGCTAATGTTTGATTTGAATTGCTTTTGACAAGTGTGCTTGCTAATGACAGACATTCCTTACGAAAATTCAGCTTACAAACTCGCAACTTCCACTTTGTCGTGGCTGCACAAAGAGCTACTCTCTGGAGCAGTAGTGAGTCCATTTTGCCTGTCACCAACAGATGGTGTCAATAGTTGTGCTGTGTACTTTAGTTTGGACTACTGTCCTTGCGAATTTACTGCGTATTTGCTGAATGCATTTAGTTTTAATATGTTCAATCGGTAGTTACCTTGTCACAACCAGCAAGAGCAAAAAACAGTGTGTGTTAAAAAGAGTAACAAAAAGTGACAGATGATTAAGACAAAAAGTAAAAATAATTTAAAAAAATGAAAGTGATATGAAAATGCACTTGCATTTGTGCATATGGGATAAGTCATTAAAAGGATAGGTTCTGAGGAAGGAAGAGTGAATTATACAACATGTAAAAACTGCTTTGCCTCTGTGATTGACGATAATCAGCAAGCAACATGTAAAAATGACACAACGCAAAAACACATCTGAGGCTAAAGGAGCAATCTCGCAGCTATTAGCCTAATGTTTGTACAGGGGACTATGACTAGATTTTGTGAATTTGAAGGCCAAGTAAGCAAAAGGATGGTCTTGGAACTTTTGATGAAAGATATATTTCTATATGTTCAAGGCCCCACAATAACAAAGTGAGAAGAATGTGAATAACACAAAAACAATTCCTTACACTTGTGGAGATCAACAAAGAAGAATGTTCCTCACCTCAGCAGACTTTCAGGGTGGACAAAAAAAGTCCTTTTATGGAAAAAGATGGCTGACAACATAGGATCAAGAGGGAAAAAAGAATGCCTTCTTTTAAGATACAAAGAACCAGCCAACTCTCATTTGGTGAAAATCCTTCCATGAACTTAGAAGGTCTTTGGAAGAAACCTGACCTTCAATAATTTAAAAACATTTTTTTCTGAATTTCAAGTCATGTAGCTGAAAGAAACAAGGATACAGACAGACAAAGAAACCAGCACCCACACTCGAATATGTGATGTATGTATGTCAACCCGGTGACTTTCACCAACGTGTTCACCGCAAATCCCGGAGTCAACTTTTGAGGCAGTTTTGTGATTCACTGTGATTGTAAGCCCAGCTGTTAAGAAGACTTTTATTAACAGCACCTACTTATTTTTATAAATTGTGATTTTTCTCAGATCTCTTCAGCCAGAATAAAATACAGAAACATTTTGAAAGCTGAAGACTTTCAGGGTCAACCGTAACACTCAAAGCTCTTTTTGTGTGCATCAAAATAGCCTCCTGTTTTTTACTGATTGACTTTATCATAAGTTCTATAAAATACTACCTTCACCTTTTTTTTTAATGGGATTCCACATAAAGCTTCCTGTGGGGGGAAAGTGTGCTACTATTTAAAAACTTAAAAATTATGACTATAAATAACAGAAACTACTGAAGATTTTTAAGCAGGAAGGTTACATAATGAAAGTGCTGTTTTAGGAATATATTAATCTGGTTATATATCAGATGGATTGTCCAGAGACCAGTTAAGAAGATACTGTGAACAGTGTCCTGTGAAAATAACCATTATAATCCAATAGAAAATGGAACTATGACCTATTATAGCTGTTGGAAATTATGAGAAGCATAAAACAAAGTGGTTGAAAAATTATGTTTACACACAAATAGGTATACTGGAAGGCTTTTCACCTTCAAGCTTTGTGATTTCTCCTATTTTGTGTTCAAATAAGAAATGTAAAATGAGGAAAGAACAATACTGTAAAAGTGTTCAAACAGATCCCTAATAAAGGAAAAAGCACCTGGCAATTGTTATTCTATTTCATCGAAAATGCCTCTGGTTGGTTTAAGAGCATTGGCTAGATATGAGCTTCTTCCACTGAACTTTTAACAGTGAAGCTCACCCTAGGCTCCATTTTAAACCTCAAGGTATTTTTTCTTGATTTTGTAAAAATATTTTCAAAGATAACAAATGGCCATTGTAGAAAAATGATAGAAATGCCTATAAGTAAGAAAAAATAAAATTACTTTTAATTCTACAATCTGGATAGGATGGGTCTGAAGACTATATGTTTTTTAGTGTGTAGTCTCTGTGATGTTATTTTATACAAGTTGCCAATAAACAAATAAGTTTTCAAATAGAATTGTACTCTACATTCAGCTAAGTGTTTCAGAAATGTGTCCCTTATAAATGTGGCCCAAATATATTAAAAATTTGGCAACCAGGGAATAATTATTTAATAAATATCAATGGCCAGACATTTAACATATAATTTTAAGCAGACTAATTTAGAATTTAAATTTAACTCAAATTATGGTCATAATATGTGCATGATCTCCAAAAAAAAATAAACTTTATTTGTATCCAATCATAGGCTTTGAAATTGAATGTTTACAAATACCAGTCCCTTTTTAATTTCAAGATGGCTTGACACCCCATGAGTCCATCTGAGTATCTCACCATAATGTAACTAAAATTGACTGTGGAATATGTCCACTTCATTCCCCAGGTTTTTACTAGTCCAGTATTTCCAATTGATGATATCAGCCAGGCATATTTTTGCTCCTTTAAGTTGGTGTCTTCTCCCATACTCGTCTTTCCTCAGCAGCAGTCATTCAAACTTTGTTTCTCTCCTTTCCTATTACTCTGCTTACTGATACTCCCACCACATCAGGATGCGGAACCTTTAGGGAGTCAATGACTGGCTCAAAGTAAGTAATAAGTTACTGGTAAATTCAGGACTTGATTCCTTGCTCCTGAATTTGTCTCCTGGTCATGTTCAAAGGCTCTTGCCATCACATATATACCTCATACTGAAGGGTCAACAATATAAATACTGGAAGCCTCATTAACATGGTTCCACTTACAGCACTGATTTTGTGGCCTGAGACCACAGGACAGTATGGGGTAAAGAGAGAGATTACATTAACACACATACGTGCATTTCCCAAGAAACCACTTGCTTTACTCCAAATAGCATGATGTATCTGTAAATTAAAACCATGCTATAGTAACCAACATCATGTTTTCAATGATCAGCTTGGCAACAATAAAAAGCTGAGCAACAGCATCCTTCCAAGGCCATGGGATAATAGGTACTCTTATACGTTGTTAGCTGGAGGACACAATGATACAATCCCCATGAAGGACATTTTAGCAATATTTTTAATAGCTACAAATGTATTTATCCTTTGACCCAGCAATCTTACTTCTGGGAATATATCTTACTGACAAATCTGCACACATCAAAATGATTTCTGCTCAAGGTTATTCGCTATTGCTTTGTTTGTAAAAGCAAAACACTGGAAACAACCCAAGTATCTATCAGCAGAGGAGTGTTAGATAAACTATGGTACATGCACAGGTGGAATATTAGGTAGCTGTACAAAAACAACAAGGAAGCATGAGATGCATGAAGAAAGAAAGAGCTCCAGGGAATATTGTTAAGGGTGAAACTCAAGGCGTAGAAGAGGGTAAATGTATGTCACATTTTATATAAGAAAAAAAGGAAATAATACCAGCAATGAATGTAAGTGGTTGACCATGAGGGAGTAGAGAGTAAGGTGGACAGAGGCAACGTGGTAACCGTCTTCTCAATGGCTACTTTGTTAAGCTTTTTCTCTTCTTAGTTAAAAAAGCATTACAATATATTACTGATTAAAAATGAAAACTAAAAAATTTTTAGAAGAAACACATTTTAGTCTCATTGTTTTAGTTAAATGAAAATTCAGGAAAAGAGAGCCTTAATTCTTCCTGGTTTAATTATTTTAAATAACAACATTTAGGTATCTTTTTAGATGAGCTTTTCTGCTGCAAGAAAAAAAGTAAAGAAAAATATTAAATCAATGTACTAGTAGATTCCCATAATAATCATTTAGTAATTTGCTACTATGGCCTTAAGAATCTCAGAATATCCTAAGTAACACTGACTTTTCTCACTTTGTTCTGGAAAGAGTGACAGGTCATCAAAACCTCCCCACACCAAATATATCATCAATGTTGTGCCTTAAAGGAAAGGTGGTAAAACCATTTAAACTTTGGTGTGGATAACTCTTGTTTCAGTAAACACCACAAAATAGAGCAGGAAAATATAACATGAGTAAGCTAAGATGAAGAGAATTATGAACTATATAAGAATTTTTTTAAAAAATCTTGTTTACACATCAAAGTGAAATAATAATTTGATTAGAATAGATGGTCCAATTAGATAAAACAGACATAATTCATTAACTTGACAGGATAATTTTCAAATAATCATTTAACATGTTACCAGATGACACATTTTGCTTCTCATAGTCACACTTTTATGAACCCTGTTTCAAAAGATTTCTATAATAAAGTTGAAGCAGAAAACACAATAATTTTAGTGTTGTAGATAAACTTTGTAGTACTGTTATATTATCAGAATTATAACTTATTATCATACATATTATAATTTTTTAAAGATGAAATGAACTAGCTGTGTGACTTTAGAAAGGCCACTTAACCATCTCTGAGTGCCAGTTTCCTTACTTGTTCATGGGGACAATAATAATACTTCGCTCGTAGGGTCATTATAAGAAATAAATGAGATCATGTATTTGACGATATGCTCCAGTCATACCTGGTGCTCACTTAAATGGTGGCTGTTATTTGCATGTCAACAATCTTATAAGATGTATTGATTTTTACTATTTAATTGTATGACTAAATACATACATATATAAGTTATGATATAATTGTAGTATTTTTGTAGTAACAGAAGAATACTTATGATATGCAAATTATAAAATTGGGATGTGATATTCAATTAACACTATAATTTTTTAAATCCCTGGTAAAACAATAGCAAGAAACACATAAGCATATTAACAGTGGAAGTATTGGAGTAGTAAAACTATGAGTTACTATTCTTTCTTTTCTCTATTTCCTAAATGTTTTAAAAAATATTTTGTAACTTTATAATGACAATAAAAATAAATATAATAAACTGGGCTGTGGGCAGGAAGAAAAGTGGTTGGAAGTAATGAACTACCTTGATTTGGGTTCTAATTGAGTGTTTGTCTCCACCCCACTCCCAATACACAAATACCCTCCACATACTACTGCAACTGAAAGGAAACTCTCCAGGTTTTCGACGGAGAGAGAG
This sequence comes from Trachops cirrhosus, assembly GCA_028533065.1. Classification (NCBI taxonomy): domain Eukaryota; kingdom Metazoa; phylum Chordata; class Mammalia; order Chiroptera; family Phyllostomidae; genus Trachops; species Trachops cirrhosus. The sequence goes on along the minus strand of CM052541.1, from coordinate 166,412,690 downwards.
TGACTGTACCAGAGGATGAAAGAGAATATACAGAAGATGAAAGAGAATAAAAATGTTAAATTTTTACCGTAGTCTCATACTGCTAGTTCCCTTCCGAATCTCCCCAAAATTGAGAACAGAATCTCAATTTTGTTCACGATGGCGGTATGTTCTGTTAAAAATACCTTCTTAGATTCCCTTGCAGCTAGGGCTGGCCATGACCCATTCTGGCTAATGAAGTATAGTCAGAAATTACCAGGAGAGACTCAGGTGGGTTTCTGCCCTTTCTTCCTTCTTCCTGCCAGGAAGGCAGATATGTTGTCTGGTTACAGCAATCATTTTGCAATTGTGCTTATGAAAGTCACCAGCTAAGCATGGCAGGATGGAAGTTTGTGAGTGTGGGTCCCTGCCAGGCTCACCAAGTAGCTGCATCTTCCTGGATCAGCCTTCTTGTTATGTGAGAAAAATGAGTTCCTGTACGTGAAAGTTACTGTGAGAGTGTTCTGCTCTTTGCAGCCAAATAAATCCTAACTGATACACACGAATGCCCACTTATGCCTAAAGCTGTTCGGAGGGAAGGACCCTTTTTGAACCTTGGCTTACAATACACAGAGTCAGAATTCAAAGGAGACCCTAAACAGGCCACAATGACTCCACCTAGTCATCGTGTCTTCGTTTAGTTGTGGGCTGCATTTAGCTGTGTGGACTCTGTTCTGCAATATCATGCAGGACCCATTGAACTTCAGACCTTTCTTTATTTAATGTGGAAAAGTATACACTAAAAAGGCCCATAGGGGACATGCCTTCTTTAACAGCCCAAGTCTATCTAAATACAGCCCTTGGACTGTGTGCATGAATGCTAATCAGCTACAACAGGCGTGCTTCAGGCCAAGGATCTCGTTCCAGTGTCATACAGGGAGTAACACAGAACCAGTGATTTCTGCAAGCAAGAAGACACACTTTCAAGGAATATTCCCCCAGGAGCTCTCTTTGTACCCCCTCCCCCCCAAATTTAGACTAGCCTATAAAACCCCTCCCATCACTAGAGCAGAATGGAAACAATACAAAGAAAAGCCAGAAAGATGTAAGTCATCATTCCCGAATACAAGGTAACTGATGTGCCTGTCACAGAGTGGACATCTCTTTCAGCAGAGGTAGCACGTGTGTTGGTGTGAGGCTGTTGTTAGGCCATGGTAGCTGGAGAGTCGGGACTCACAGCCAGGTGTACCTGACTCCCACGCTCCCACCACCGCACAGCATGGCCTCCTTCTCTAACAACGACTGTATTAAAGATGAACCTTAAGCAGTTACAGGTTAGAGCTGAAGAATTCTCAGCATAACAACAGGGAACTGCTATCTCACACAGACCTGAGTTCTGTACCGACCCTCCGTTCACCCCAGCAGAGCAGATGGGACACCGAGGTGTGGCACAGAGAGCCGCACAGACCAGGGCACGCTGAGGACCAGAACCTGCGTTAGGAGAAATCTCAGTGGAACAGAGCAGCTGCATCTTCCCGTTCTTCCCACAACTGGATCCAGGTCTCTGAGTCTGATCCAGTCACTACCACTTAGTGAGAGAGGAGAAATAGAATAACAATCACAATCCTCTGCACTAAAATAAATTAATACGCGCAGACAGCTCAGCTGGAGAGACATTATCTGATGTGGTAATGGGGGAGCCTCACCTCATTTGCCAGGCAGGGTCCTGGCAGGGAACATATGGCACAATCAAAGTGAGTAATTTGAAGAGAGTTTAATAAAGGGACTAAATGCAAAGACATGGGCAAAGCTTAGGAAGTACCAGAAGGGATGGGACAACCCCCTGCCTCTTGCAGCTGCAGTGAGACTTACACAGCTCTAGGTCTAAAGGAACAAGGGGAGAGAGCTCACTCTGGGTGTAAGAGTGAGCTTCCTGACGGGACCTAAGTCCCAT
>CM052541.1:166395172-166410678 GCA_028533065.1 Trachops cirrhosus | reverse complement strand
GAGTGGATTTTGAAGGGCAGGCAGAAGGTATCCGGAATATGCTAAATGAAGAGACTTTTAATGAAAGACTACCTTCAGAGTTTTGGGCGGGATTAGGAGACCTAAGAGAGATGTTGGAGCACTCATGAACTGGCAACATCAAGAAATACCTCCACACCCCACCCCCCTCGCCCCACCAGAATGGAAGGAATCAGTGGTAGAAACAGTGTTATTGTAGCTCAGTGAGCTCTCCAGGGTGGGGAGGAGGTGATTGTCATTTTAGGGAAATTCAGTCCTTGTCAGAGCTGTGGGCCTGAAGCAACCGGGAAGAAAGAGGGGAATACTTTTGTCTCTCCTGTTTGCCCATCTCCTGCCAGTATCCCCTGATGACCCAGTTCAACCAGAAACCAGCAAGGAAGGGGCCAGAATGTTGATGTCTCACAAGGTTTGGCCTACCAGGACACAGAACAATTCTAGGAAGGGTACACAATGCATCTGGAGAACAGCAACTAGCACAGCACTGAACTGATATTAGTTATTCCCTCGATTGTATTATCTCTCTCTTCTTTACTTTGGGAATTACTCATTCATTTGTATTCAACAAATATTTGCCAAGCACCTATTATGTGCTAGCCAATCTTTTCAGCTGTAGAGAAAGAACATGAAAATGACACACAGGGTCTCGGACTTCATGAAGTTTATTATACAGTGGGATAGAGAAATAAAATGGACAAATACTAAAATAATACAAAATAACTTTAGTTGGAGAAAAGTGTTAAGAAGACAATAAAACAAGGTAATACAATTGAGAATGAGGTGATACTTTAGATGCAATGAGGGCATATCTCTGAGAACGGGTCATTTGAGCTGAGACTAGGTGGTAAGAGCCAGCCATTCAAGGAACTGGGGAATGAAAAGAATTCCAGGCAAAACAAAGAGCAAGCATTAAGTCTGGGGGGTGGGGGTGGGCAGAGAGTAAGATTAATATATTCAAGGATCAGAGTAGAAAACAATTTAAAGATAAGGTTAGTGAGGTAAGTAGAGACCAGGTCAAGGACTGCTTTTTAGGGTAGGTAAAAGCAAAGAAAATCTGTTAGGAGGCTCATTGCAGTATGAGGATGTGTTCTGATTTATATTCCCATATTGCTCTGACTGCTGTGTGGAGAGTGGACTCAGGGGAAGGCTGGAAGGAGGTGCAGAAGAGCAGCAAGAATGGAAGCAAGGGGACAAGTCTTCCCCTTTGGGGCTGTTGTAGTAGTCCACATGAGGAATGGTGAGTGAAAGTAGTAAGATGTAATTGTATTCGGATATATTTTGAAGAGACAGGTATCAGGACTCACTGATAGATGGGATAGGACGGGTACAAAAAGGAAGTATGCCTTAATTGTTCCTAAGCTTTTGGTTTGAACACGTGAGTGCATGGTTCTGCCACTTAGTGAGCTGAGACAGGAATGAAGAGTCCCAACTTCGAACCTTCTACATGGACACACGAACAAATACTCAAATCAATCTACTGTTGCTCTTTTGAAGAAGGTAACCTAACTGTATTGGGTTAAGTGGTGCCTCTCAAAAGTTCCTGTCCATCCAGAACCTCTGAAAATGATCTAATTTTGAAATATGGACTTAACAAAGGTAGTAAGTTCAGGATCTCAAGACAAAACCATCCTAGTGGGCCCTAAATCTGGTAACGTTTGTCCTTAGGAGAAGAGGAGAGGATACACAAAGACCCAGAGAGGAGGATGCCCTGTGAAGTAGTGATGCCACAGAAAGCCAAGAAATGTCAGGTATGGCCAGTAGCTGCCAGAAGCTGGGAGAGAGTCATGAAACAGATTCTCCCTTGGTGCTTCCAGAAAGAATCATCCCTGCCAACACCTTAACTTCAGATTTCTGACCTCCAGAAGTGTGAGAGTATAAATTTCTGTCGCTGTAAGTGGTGATTTGTTATAACAACTCTAAGGAGCTGATACAGGTTTTGATACTGGGGGTAAGGTGCTGCTGTAACAGATACTCTAAAACGCTGTACACAGATAACTACAAATGTTATCTTTTTTAATAGTGGTTTTCCAATTAGGTAATGAGTGGAGGCTGGAAAATTTTAAGATGCTTAATAGGAAATCTTAGATTGCCTTAAAAAGACAATTAGTAGAAATACCAATGTTAAAGAAGCTTCTTTTGAAGACTCAGTAGGAAATGCCAGTTATGTCATTGAAAACTAAAGGAAAGGCACCCTTGTTATAAAGTGGCAGGAAACTTGGCTGGATCGTGTTTCGTGGCTGGGTGGAAAGCAGAATATATAAGTGCTGATCTTGGATCTTTAACTGAGGGGATTTCCCAGCAGAGTATGAAAGGTGCAGCCTGGCTCTTAACCGGAAAGAAGTAAGTTGGGGAAGGGACTGTTATGCAAAAAGGAATCAGGATGTGCTAAACCATTAAACAAAAAAGAATCAGGAATCAGCATGCAGCTGGATGGAATCAGCAAGGGCGTGGCTGGCAACCTTTTGCTGGAGAGATTAGGTACATGACTCATAAAACCAGTTGCCCATTTTAGCAGAAACCAGGAATGGAGATACGGTCACCCAGGAAGTCTCTGGGCAGGATGCTCCTGTCTAATGGTGTGGAACTCGTAGGAGTAGGAGAAACCCACAACATTTTTGATAATGTTCTATCAGCAGAAATGTTGGCAACTTGGACTGAGAGGGACAGAGACTGGACAAAATGAAGAAAGGCCATTAGACTTTTGGGATTCTCCAGTCAGGAAATAAGATACTAGAACTAGTCAGCTGTAAACATGTATTAGTATTCAGGAAAAAGGAGAATGAGTCTGAGAACACAGCTGTGAACGCAGAAGCCAGAGAAGTGGGCCCCGGGGCCTCCGTGGGTCCAGACAGTGGATTGAGTCACAGATGATGGTTGCTGAATCTTGAAACCTAATGGGATTTGCCTTTCTGGGAACTTTGTTGGGACCACTGACCCTTTTATTCCTTCCATTTTCTCTCTTTTGAAACAGCAATGACTAACCTATGTCTGACTCATCCTTATATTTTGGAGGAAGGTCATTTGCTTGGTAGTTCATACATCCACAGATTGAGAAGAATTTTCCCCTAAACAGGACCCTAACTGGTTTGTCACTCATATTTGGTATATATGAAGAGATTTGGGCCTTTTGATGCTAAAATGAGTTGTCTTTTAAGGATGTTTTGCTAGGGCAAATGAATGTTTTTTGTACATGGAAAGAAGGACATGAATTTGGGGGGATCAAAGGGAGGACTGTAGTAGGTTGAATGATGTCCCCCCAACATTTATGCCTACCTCCCAAAATTCGTGTTCATATGAGAGAATAAATCCTGTTTTAGTCCACTTAGTTTGTGGCCATTTTTTATGGCAGCCCTAGAAAATTAAAATGCTATCTTTTATTTTTCTCATTGCTTTAAGCATTGTTTTTCTTTGTTTTTGGTGTTCTGCAGCGTCACTATGATATATCTAATCGGGTTTCTTGTGATTTATGCTGCTTGGAATTCATTGGGTTACTTGGGACTCTCAAAATTACCATTTTTTTTTTAAATCTGATTTTGGCCTGGAAGTTCCTTATTCATTTGTTGGCTTTTCAGTGCTGTTGAGAGATTTTTAAAAATGACTTTCTGTAAGTTTTGATTGTTTTAAGTGGGAGCGTTGTTGTAATTAGCACAGCCTGGCTTTATCCGAAAAAGATGTTTCTGCCAGAATTATCTTTTAATAACCAAGTCAGATCATGTCAATATTCTGATTGCTATTCTCTAATGGCCATGTATTATGTTTAGGATCAAATCCCAAATCCTATATCCAACCCTGGTGATCATCTTGGGTCAAACCCTTGTTCTTCTGGAACATTCTCTCCCTTGCAGGCCTTAATCCCTGCCATGTTCCTGCAATATCTGCAATATTGTTGCCGAGTCTGTTCCCACTGTAGGGAACAATTTCTTTCTTTTTTATTACTATTTTTCCAGCTATTTCATATTTCATTTTTTTAATATTAAGATTCCAGGAGATGAAAAAAGCTTTATCAAACAAATTAAGAATAACTGGGAGAGTTAATATTTCAGGGCAGAAGTTTTCTCTGTATTTCTCACCTCATGCCAAATATAATTGTCTCTACCTCACTCGGTACAGTTCATTTCAATACACATTTATTGAGCACCTCTATATAAAAAGTATTATGCAGAAGTTAGAGCTGCAGAGATCAATGTGACATAATCCCTTTGCCTCCAGGATTTCACAGTTTGGTGAAGAAGACATATAATAAGAAAGTAATTTTAATATCTTTTTGTTAAAGATCTGCAGAAGGAAGTACGGACGCCCAGAAGAGGGGAGCTGAGCCAAGGCCGGAATTGCAGGGCAGCTTTCTCAGCAGCTTTCTGCCCAGTCCTGTGCGGTGCAGCGCAATGTCCCTAGAGCCCAGGGCAGAGTTCGGTCTGATTAAACCGGGTAGCAGAAAAGGTAATTTCAGAAATAAAGATGGTTTTGTCCTTTGACAAGAACGTAATCATTTACATTACTTAACCAAGAGCTCTCTTTTTACACACAGTAACTAATGAGTTGTCCATCCTGTCTCAAAAGAGCAATCTGAAAATAATGACATTATTAAGTCCATTAACTGGGAAGTGGACTTTGATAAACTTGTAAAGCAAAGCCTTCTCTATCTGTCTCAGAAAAGAACCGCTCTCCTCAGAGAAGAGCAGTGATCTTCAAATTGGTGTTGTGTGTGCCTAGGAGTGTCCGGACACTTCCCAAGGCCCACACAGGACCATGATTGTAAGGGAATCAATTTCTAGATCTTCAGTTTCCATATGCACATACTCCTAAAACTCTTTCTTTTTAATTTTATTTTAATTGTTGTTCAAGTACAGTTTTCTGTCCTTTACTTCCATCCCAGCCCACCCACCCACACCTCCCCACCTCTCTCCCATTTCTACTCCCCCTAGTTTTTGTCCATGTGTCCTTTATACTTGTTCCTGTACACCCTTTCTCTTTTACCCTGAAATTCCCCTGAAATTCCCTCCCCTTCCCCTCTGGTCACTGTCAGCCTGTTCTCTATTTCAGTGTCTTAGGTTATATTTTGTTTGTTTGTTTTGTTGATTAGGTTCCTGTTAAAGGTGAGATCATATGGCATTTGCTCTTCCTAAAACTCTTAAAATTGTCTTCTGTGCTTTCCCAGTTTGCCTGTCTCCTTTTATAATCCTCCTTCTCACACTTTGTAAATGAAAAGCAAACAATTCACCTTTCTTGAACTGAATTTTACTGTATCATCCATTCCTTGGTTGAAAAAACATCACCGAAATAAGGAGGAGAGAACAATGATAAATATTGGCAGTGGTGTTGAGAGAATGAATAACTCAAAGACTGGTTAAAAGTTTTTTCTAAACTAGAGATTTCCTTTTTTAAAAACATCGAAATTCAATGATAGTCCAACAAAGTACTGAATCAATACACCAATGAAAACCTAATTTTGATGATAGATCATTATGGGTTTTGTTATGTAATTCAGAAGAAGCTAAAGTCGTTGAATAATGGAGCCACAGTGAATTCCTTTCCAGTTCCACTTACTTATTTAGGTGAACTGTGTTTCTCAGTGCTCATATCTATAAAAAGGAAAAGTGGAAATACAATTTTTCATTTTAATAATAAGTAATATTCATAGATAAATACAGCCCCATCTGTCTCATTAAAAGATGTATTTCCAAGTTTTAAAATATCCAATGCATATTTATCACATTTATAATAAATGTTGTTTTGATCAATTGTACGCTAATAACCACAATGAGAGCTAAATCTAGATGAAATTTTTAACACTTAGAGCCTCTGTTTACAGAATTTTAAAATTCAAGTTATATACATAAAGTATTATAAACTAATAAAAGACTTTTAATGACTAAGTATGCATCATTAATATATATGTTAAAATTCTCATGAAGGAATAAATTAGAAATATGTTTTGTAAGAGAAAAAGGAAAGATGTGAAATTTCCTGCATTAAAGGAAGAGCTTGTTTATGTATTTTATATTTATATGGGTAGATAAAATTGCTTTGGTTAAAAAAAATTCCATTGGATACAATTAAAAGAGCAAAGCAACTGTTTCATTTTAAAATGTTAATGTTTTCAATATATGGATAATATATTCTCTTCATTTTTTTGAAAAAACTTATGATAGCCAATATAATAAAACAATTTAAAATATTTGAAGCAATAAAAATATTTCCAAATTGATTAAGGGAGTTCATGAGCAAAATCTCTGAAGCTGCTAGAGTAAGAGATGCCTCTTGACACGTTCCCCGTATCACTGGAGAAAGCTAAGCTTCTCAGGTACAGAAACTAGATGCTGTTAAAGGGAACCAAAATCCTACCACCATGAAGCTGCCTTTTTGAGGTATTGATTTTAAGATTTTTATTAAGAAACACAATACTAGAAATTATCTTTGATGCTTCCCCCTGTCCTGCCTAAGGTTCACAGAGAAACCTGCTGCTTCAGGAAGGAGAGCTTAGAATATCACCTTAGCCTAATTTGAGTTAAATCTGGTAAATGAGGGCTTTAGACAGGAGACCGTTGGCTATGTTCCCTGTGCCCCATCAGTTCTGAGTTGCCTAGCAAAAAATTTGCTGCCATGTACGTTCTGCTTTTCCTTAGCTCCCTGTGAATTGTCCATCCTCACTTCCAAATCGAATACCTGGTCCCCCTTATCTCCTTTGTCCAAAAATGTCTTCTATACCCAGCGCTGCCTCACTGACTTTGGACTTGTAATGCTTATGTAAATTCCCCACACACATGTATTAAATCTTTGGTTTCTCCTGTTAATTTCTCTATTAAATTTGATCATTAGCTCAGCCAGAAGAACTTAGAAGATGGGAGGAAAAGTATTAATATTTTTTAGCCCCTCACCGTATATGACTTATGTTCTTAGTTCTCATCTTTGTAACATGTGAAGACTCTTTTAATGAATAAAATAAAGTGTTGCTGCTTGTCTTCATACTAAGTATTAGTGCCTGGGGGAAACAGACAAAGTAAAGGGAACCCATTTTTTAAGAAAGCACAACTCAAATCTAACTTGTAACACCTGTTCATTTCTATGACTAAGAAACAAAAAAGACAATATGTTAGTTAAATTGATTCTATTACTATAAAATGAAAATATTTAACACCACAAACCTTTGACATTTTAAATTACTCTTAGTAGAAATAAATGCAGGTAAGACCCCTCACAACTGAGTGTTTAAAGGAGACTAAATTAATAATAGAATAAATGATGATTTGACCATTTTAATTAAGCAACAAAACTTTTTCAATATTTACAGCTATGTAATAATTATATTAATTACAATTATTAGTAAACAAACAATCAAACTTTCTTAACTTACACGAGTCCATGTTGAATAAGAAATAACAGTTTATTTCAACTCTTGCTCTTTTTTCAAGAGATATCGAGTTAGGAAAATACATCAAGGAGACTTATGGTGACTTGATCCAAAAGCTATTGTAGGAGGAGTGAAAGAGGACCAGCGTCTAGCCCTGGCACCGAGACAGAAGTTACCTGGACTCCCAGCCAAGATGTAGGTGTAGGTAAATATGCTTTGCCTACTTGCACAACCAAAAGGATGACAACCAATTTAAGAACAAAAACAACCAGAACTGCCAGACAATCGAACAGTATGGAAGTCCGACAACCAAGAAGTTAAGAAACTTTTGTCTAGACTGGTAGGAGGGGTAGAAATAGGTAGCCAGGGCAGAGAGGACATACAGCAAGGCATCAGCTGGTGGACCAGGTGGTCCCACATTCAAGTGTGGATAAGCCAGGGTAAACAACTGGGTAGTGAGACAGACCATGCAACCCAGGGTTACCTACAAAGGAGTTCCTGTAAGACTATTAGCTGATTTCTCAAAAGAAATGTTGCAGGCAAGAAGGGGCTGGAAAGAGGTATTCAAAGTTGTGAAAAGCAAGGACTTACATCCAAGATTACTCTATCATGTAGAATGGAAGGGCGGATAAAGTGCTTCCCAGGTAAGGTCAAGTTAAAGCAGTTCATCATCACCACACCATTGTTATATGAAATGTTAAAGTGATTTATGTAAGAAAAAGAAGAAGATCAAAACTATGAACAGTAAAATGACAGCAAACACAACTATCAACAACTGAACCTAAAAAAACTAAAACACACTAAGCAAACAACTAGAACAGGAACAGAATCACTGAAATGGAGCTCACCTGGAGAGTTATCAATGAGAAGTGGGAGAGGGAGAATGGGGAAAAGGTACAGAGAATAAGAAGCATGAATGGTAGGTACAAAATAGTCAGGGGGAGGTTAAGAATAGTATGGGAAATGGAGAAGCCAAAGAACTTTTATGTACGACTCATGGACATGAACTAAGGGGAATGATGGTGGGAGGGGGTTACAGGATGGAGGGGGATAAAGGGGAGAAACAAAACGGGACAACTGTAATAGCATAATCAATAACATATACTTAAAAATACCAATTTATTTAAATTCAATGACTGTCTATTTACTCTACAAATTCCTTGCATTTAAAAACAGGATTCACAGTAAATTGAACTGGGGCTTTAAAAAAAATGTCCCGATGACCCCTGTGGCTTGGCTGGCTGGGCATCCTTCTGCAAAGCAAAAGTTCCGTCTTGTTTCCCAGTCAGGGCACTTGCCTGAGTTGCGGGTGTGGTCCCCATTCGGGGTGCACATGGAGGCAACCTATCCACATTTTTCTCTCACATCGTTCTTTCTCTTCCTCTCTTGGTCTCTCCCTCCCCCTCTCTCTAAAAATAAATAAATAGAGTCTTAAAAAATAAAATAATGCCCTGATCCTAATTGTGAGTAATGAAGTTTTGAATCTTTTGATTATTTCCAAATTCCTCTGCTTGTGCCTGCAAGTTGTTTCCTAAAATGGCATATTTGTCAATTTTTCCATTAAGAAACTTCAGCTTTTTTTTCAATGCAGGAAATTAAGTCATAATTTGAGCTTATTTAGGTTGCCAATACATTTTTGGATGCCATAACTAACCAAGGCAACCAAATAGTCAGCCAACTAATTGGTCAATCAATTACACATGTGTACAGATTTCCAGAACCACTTATAATTTTCAGCCTGCCATCAAAGAGTTTGCAATACACTTTGGTAACTAAACTGACAATTCAAAAAAAATCAGGTCTCAACGTCACTTTTTAATACAATACACACTTCAACCTATAGGTACACACAGGCATTGTCCACATACTCATTAAACCAATCATCCTCTCTATGCCTGGCCCTAGGCTATTGTGCGCCAGCTGCTCCTACCAGGCAGTATAGGGAGTAGAACAAATACAATCCATAGTGCAGATGATCTGTTTACAGATAAGCAACTTCCAACGGAGAAAGGATCTTATACAACTGAGGGAGACCAGTCAGCCAAAGGGGGTTTGAAATGTGTTACCTAGGCCAGCGCTTTTCAAGATATGTTTCACGGAATAATGTTGTCGGCACATTGTTGTTGGTCTGCAAAGATATATTCAGAAAATGAACGTAGGTGTTTAGAAAATTGCTGGAACTTACAAGTATGTGTTCAGTTCAATCATTTCAATCAAGAGGTTACACAACAGTTTAGTTCTTGAAATCACATGACAAGTCTTACAGGGACTCATACTACACTGATTCGAAGATGCCTACTAATGGTGCACAGTGGGGTCTGGTTCCAGCATGGTATTTTAAGGTTATTGTGCCAACCGCAATCCAAAATGTTAAATCTATCATTTATTCCTTTCACTAAAAAAAATTTAACTATAAATCTACAGAATAAATTGTTGAATTGGCTTCTGATGATTTATTAATATAACTTCTGAATATACAGCATCATTTCCTTCATTTTGGATAAAAGCTTAAAGTAAGTATTCTGAAATTGCTGTAAAATCTTTTCTTCCATTCTTGTCACCATAGATCTGTGAGACTTGCTTTTTTACTATGAGTATTATTAAAACAAAAGTAGATTAGATAAATTAACAAGTAAGAAGCAAACTAATCTGTCACATTAGAAAATGTGTGCAGCTTAAAGTATGTATATTGGTATTTAATTTGGGAAATTGCTTTTCATTTATAGTTTTCAGTCACAGTTATGAAATGATAAAAAAGTCACAAGAAAAGCAGTGATTTTCTATTTTAGTCTCATATGTATATTTTCACTAAATAATGTGGCTAGTTTTTGTAATTAAAAAAATGTTAATGTGATGTTTGTTCCAGTGATATTAATTAACATATAATTAACATATATTTTAATGCAATGATAAAAAATTAGAATTGTATTTTATATTTCTTTTTGAATTTGTTCTTTTTATTTAATTTTCTAGTAACTCATTTTTATTGTATTTTCTGAAAGTATTAGACTGTGACTAATTAGAAGAAAAAATACAAAAAATGACTCTTAGCCACAAATGGTTTGAGAATCATTGAACTATGAAAACTTTGAGTCTCAGTTTCCTCTTATAGAAAATAAGAATGTCAATATTTTATGAATGAATAAAATCATGAGGAAAACTTTCCAAGACTAGTCATTCAGTAATGAAAGCCCTTATTGTATATACACTTAGACTACTTTAATAATAATATCTAAACACTATGATGCAATGCACTGTTCTAAATTCTTTATATGTATTAACTAATGTAATCCCCCAAGTCCTGTGAGATAGCTAGTATTATCAGCTTTCTTTTATAGGTGAAGAAACTGAAATTCATTTTAATAGTCAGTTTTCAGTAGGTAATGCTTTGAAACAAACAACCTCTAAATTCCAGTAGTTTATAATACCACATATTTATTTCTCACTCATGTTATGTTATGGTAGCTGTGAATCATTTTGCTTATGGGTCTTCTCTACGAGTCTTCTCAATCCAGACCTAGGGCTGAGGAAGTAGCAAGTTCTTTTTAGGGATGCAACATTTTCTTGGTTGGGGAAAAGAGCCAGAGAGATGGTAGAAACCTACAACAGCTCTTAAAACTTCTTGCTAAATATGGTATATGTCATGTTTCCTTATGTACCGGAGCAAATACATAGTCAAGCTCAAGGTCAACAATGTGAGGAAAGAGCCATTCTTTTGCCAGAAGGGGGAATTATTATTTGGGAACAATAGCACAATCTACCACAGTTATACAACTTGTAAGTAATTGTGCTAATATTTAAAGCTGACGGTATAACACCAGAGTCTGTATTCTTCACAATAGCATCTTATTTCCTACTTCCAAAAGGGTGGAATAAAATAGAGAAAGAAAAATCCCAGCATTATGTCTCTTCCTCTACATCCAACATGGTATAAAAATTGATAACCACGTAGAACCCATAAAGCCAGACAATAGGTCCTAGGACAAGTTCAAGGTCACCCACATCTATTGTGTTTCATCATCAATAGATACCTTATTATGATACCTTAATAAGAGGGATACCTTATTGGGTATCAAGAGAGATACCTTATTGGAAAGTACAGATGAGATAAATAATAAATGTCTGTGTAACAGTTCCACAATAATGACAAATGTTAAATTTTAAGACCAAATATCTGCTATCCTTATTCCCTTAAAAAAAAGATTTTGCTTAAAACAAAAGAAAGCTGAATCACAAAGTGCATTTGTCACTTTGTACCATTTGCCACTCTTTGTACCATTAGGCTTATATCTCCAGTGATAATGTCACTAACAAGACACAGAAGTTACTGTATTAACAGATATTTTTACACTATCTAGTATAATATGCAAATATAATGTAGTATATTTATAATTTTCTTTTTTGTATAATTCTATGTGTAGATTGTTTGCCACCTAGTGGCAGTTGTTTTCAACTTAAATATTAATATTCATGGCCAATTCTAAACACTTTGATGATATGCTTTTTCTTTTTTAAGGAAAGATCTCAAAGTCATAAAATGTTTAAAAGTGTTGACAATGACATTTTTCTGCTCCAGCAAACTTAAAAAAAATACCTTGCATATTTGATTCTATTTAATCTTTGACAATGACAGATGAAGCAGTGTATTTAGAAGTCATTTGTGTTGCAAGAAGAATTTAGAGAATGATAAAATGACCATTTCAATTTTTAGCAAATAATACTAGGATGTTATTTGGATGTGGTGATTTTCTGTTTTGAATTTAATATTGCTTAGCAAAGTATACACACACAGTTGTAAAACTTATTATTATAAGCACATTTTGATCTGTGTGACCCTAGGGATTTAATTGTTATCTCTGGTAGGCAAAATACCATAAAATCCTGGGCAGCGGGGTTGAGATAATTCTCATGAGATCTTAATCCATATCATTAGACTAGCAAGAATTAGAATCTGGCTAATGAAAAATTTTGGCAAGGATGTGGTATGCTATAAAACCTCATGCATTACTGGTAGGGGTGTGGACTAGTACAGTCATTCAAGCCAGCAATGTGACAACACTTACATATATATTTATTCTATCTCCTCCTGGGTTTATAATCCAAAGTTTGCCTCACACAACTCCATAAGGGACATACAAGAAGATGTTCATCATAGTGTTGTTTGTTAAAGATGGAAGTTGGAAAAAATCTAGGTGTCCATTACTGGAGAAGTGAATAGGCAAAAATGAATGAAATTTCACCATGAACTACTGCACAACAATTTAAAGAAACAGCTATGTATATACTTAGCACATAGTGAATCTTAAAAGACATAGTGCTGAGTAAAGAGGTTAAGACAGGAATAAATTTTGCAGCATAAACCATTTTGTAAATGAAAATACATAATATAAAACAACGACCCACATTTTACACAAATATAAAATCCCCACATTATGTATTTAATGTATTTAAATAAATTAGAATGGTTGAGGGAAGGAAATGGAATGAGAATGGACATGAAAGGGAATAAGTGAAGGAATAAATTAATAACTAAGCTAATGGGAAAGGATTTTGCAGGGATCAATGATGATAATATGCCTTAAACTGAGAACTCAGTGCTGATGATCAACCCAGCCTCTGAACACGAGGCCCAAATAATAATGATCTTGTGTCAAAATTAAGAGTCATATTTAAAAGTTCTCACCTCCCCCCCCGCAAAAAAACAACAAAACCCACATCAAAATTTTCTCTCCTAAGCAAAGGAGATATTTCTACCTTAGCTAGATGATTTTTGTTTTGGGCTAGTTGTAAACAGCCTGAGTTTATTTAGGTTTCAAGTTCATTGGATGTTGACATTTTGAATGAAAACTGAGGGTGAGCATGCTCCATAGCAAAAGATGGTGGTGTCAGAACACCATCTACTCTCTGCTTTGCACTCACAGGGGACATGAGTACATTAAAGCCTCAGAGAAATCCTGAGTTAACCAAATAAACCTGTTGTCTTCACCCAACTTAGTGTTTCTCAGAGTTGTTGGCTAAGTGTCTTTGCTTCTATGAAAGAAAGTCACTAACATTATCCATGACCACTTGGGAAGACGCTAATCCAGGCAGACTCCCTACCGCTTTCACTGTATTTTAACTCGTATTTCCCATTTTACCAGAGCCTTTGTAATGCCTGTAACTTACACCAATTTCCTCAAAATATATACCCTCAGTGGTAAAATGGTAGTACAGGCTTATTGAAAAATTGTAAAGGATGAAGAAGTGAATTTATTTTTAAAATGAGATCCTACCATTCATCTTGATTTACATCTCCCTTCTTCCCTTCAGTAGGAAGTCTTAGATACCCCTCCTTGTCAGTATATTCATATGTCATATCTTGTTCTTTTTTTGCAGCCACAGTGTACCCCGAGTAGGAATGTAAACAAGGCCTGAGGGCAGGTTTTAGTAACAACACGTTAGAATGGGGCAAACCCAGTCCACACAGGGTTGGGACTGAGGGGTGGGCTGAGGGTCATATGGCCATGAGCAGTGTGTGAGGGAGTCAAGAAGTAGTTTTCAACAGAGAGGGGTGAGAGTAAGACTGCAAAAAAGAGAAATAAAATTAGAAGCAGTAGATATTAAGAACAGAGTAGAGAGGAGAATGACAGGTGCATAGAGGCAAAACAACATTAAATACAATGTTTGAATATTTGCCATATGCCAGGCACTCAGCTAAGTGCTTTACATGTATGTATATATATATAATCTTCACACACAAAAAATCTGTGAAATAGCCTGGTTGGTGTGGCTCAGTGGATTGAGCACTGGCCTGTGAATCAAAGGGTTGCCAGTTTGATTCCCAGTCAGGATGCATGCCTGGGTTGCGGGCCAGGTCCCCAGTAGCGGGTGAGTGAGACGCAACCACACATTGATGTTTCTCTCTCTCCCCCCTTCCCCTCTCTAAAAATAAATAAATAAAATATTTTAAAGACCTGTGAAATAGGTATTAATTACCTCCATTATATCTCTGAGAAAACCAAGTATTAGAAAATTCAAGTGAATTGACAGAAGTCATCATAATAGCTAATGGCAGACAGAGATGTCTGTCCAGTGTCTGACCTGAACAGGTGGGCCCCCAACTGTCACCTCAGCTCAGGGCCAGTGCACACACAGGTGAAGGAGGCTGTGACTGCTTTTACTTGGGCGGCCTGACTATGTGGCTCAGGACAAGCCTCAGAGACAGATATTTTCAGTACCATAGGAAATGGAGGAATTTCAGAATGGAGGTGGGAAAGATGCTTCAATGCCCAGCTCTTCTTCTGAATGTAGAGGTTGTTTTTTTAATTTTTTTTCTTTTATTTTTTTTTAATCCTCACCCAAAGATAGGTGATTTTAGAGAGAGAGGAAGGGAACGAGAGAGAGAGAGAAATATTGATGTGAGAGAGAAACAGTGATTGGTTGCCTCCCACACCTGCCTCCACCAAGGATCAAAACAGCAACCTAGGATTGTGCCCCGACCAGAATGGAACCCACACTCATTCGGTGTACCGGACCCTGCTCCAACTAACTGAACCACCTGGCCGGGACTAATTTCTTTCCTTTTAAAGCCCTTTTAAGAACTTTACGAAACCATATGGCTTGAGGCGCTTTAAAATCCCATTCTTCTGCTGTCATCTCGGCTCTCACACCTTCCCCCCAAAATCATCAGTGGCCCTTCGGCCTTTTCAGGGTCTTCGGAAGAGGACTTCCTGTCCTTCAGCTTCTCAGCACGGGCAGTTCTCTTAGCTGCACCCATGAGCACCACCCACACAGGTCTCGTCGCATTAAACTGTGAGTTCCCAGAGCGTGGAAACTGCGACCTGCGGCCTGTGCGTGCAGTGCTTCCCTGCACTCGCCCAGGCGCAGTGACTGGTGCGGGGGTAGGGGCTTGGAAATGTCTGTTGAATGGATAGTAAGACACTTGGCCGCATTCAAGGAGGAAGAAGAGACAGGAGTGTAGGATACAATTTTTGGGCTTCCATGGAAAAACAAGAGTGGTCCATTCATTTACTGATGGGCACCTAGGTTGTTTCCAGCACTTAGCTATTGTAAATTGTGCTGCTATGAACATTGGGGTGCATAGGTTCTTTTGGATTGGTGTTTCAGGATTCTTAGGATATAGTGCCAGCAGTGGAATTGCTGG
>CM052541.1:166327732-166394672 GCA_028533065.1 Trachops cirrhosus | reverse complement strand
AAATATAGAGGACACATGGACAAAACTAGGGGGGTTGGAAAGGGGAGGGAGGAGGGGAGGAATGGGTGGGCGGGCTGGAATGGGAATAAAGGATAGAAACTGTCCTGAATAAACTAAAATTAAAAAATTAAAAAAAAAGAAAAACAAGAGTGGGGAAGGCAAAATAATGTGAATGGACATATGCTCAAATGATTCTCTGTGACAATAGCAGGAAGCTGTGCAGTTCACTTTACAAAGTAAAACAAAAAAGAATTTAATTTTCCCATATTTGAAATGTTTTACTCAATATCAGCTATCAAGCTACATAAATTATACTTCATATATATTGTACTTTTAAAAAGACACTTATAAAAAGCATACTTTATAAAAGTATAAAAGGTCAATAAGTATAAAAAGTAAACATATAAAAGTATATTTATAAAGTATATAAAGTATAATTGAGTCCAACCATATACCCTTTATATATTATAATATGTAATCCTGTATATGTAATAGCTCTATAAAATATACTTTATACACCTCCAATAAGCTTAATCGCTTATGTCAAAAAATCCACCTATTGCTGGTATATATATCTATAGTCATTGACATATCATGGTTTTATTTTATAAAACACTTCATCATAAATTAGTCCCTTCCATATTGAAGGAAGATTTCCAGAACAAAAAGTTCCCACAATAGAGATGTTAGTGAGTCACCCCATTTTGGTGACTCATGACACTTTGATTTTATAACCTTTTTAGTAATAAGATAATAGTCACGCTTAAATTGTACAGCCTCCACAGACCCCTGAAGCTCACACAGGCAGTGTGGAGCAGCAAACAGAAGCTTAGAATTTTAATTCCAGCTCTCTCACTCCTAAGGAGGTGCATTTGGGCAAGCTCTAAATTTTAATCTGTATATGAATAAAGGATCTACCTTAAACAGCTATTTTGAGGCTTAAAGGAGGTAATTAACCAAAGAACCTAGCTCATATTATGTTTTTTGAAAATGTTAGATATATTTTTATCCTTCTGCTTCTCCTCCCAGTGATGATAAAGTGTCAGACAACAGGCAAAAGCAGCATTTACATTCAATCAAGTTAAACCATGAATTTATATATGTTAGCCTATTTTTGATTAGTGAAGTGAGGCTTAGATTAGATGCCCACCTAGGTAGTACTTGTTAAAGGCAAAACTTGAATTTCAGTTTTGAATTTATCGTCAAGAGTTTCATGTACTGGCTACTCTCACCTCCAGCCTTCCATGGGAAGAGAAGGAAAGCAAGGAGGAAAGCAAGAAGCATGGAATTGCGTATTTTAAGCCCTGACTTTTCACATTATCCTGGTAGGGTAGATCATATTGAATAGACAATGAAAGTGAGACACAGAAAATTTAAGTAAACTCACCCAAGGTTATAACAAAGGTAGAAAACATGCATGGACAACATTGGAAAACTAGCATTTTATATTCTAGAACTCTCTGTGGTTTCCTGTCGTTGCTGTGACTCATTTGACATCCTATGGTCTGTATGTTGTAACAATTTGCAACAATAAAAGGAAGATGTATTGAAGGCCTACTTGTGCCAGTCTCCAAATACTTCAATTGAACCAGCATTTACAGAGCCCAAACTGCACATGTTAACTAAATGTTTCCTCCATCCTTCTGAGTGCTTCTTTTGTTCTTCTTTCTGCTAATTGAAAACCTACCACTGGAAATTCAACCTGTGGATAAATGGTTTGTTCCTGGTTGAAATGAAAAGTCATTTTTTTCCCATATCTGTATTTGTTTTCTTCCCACCATGTCAGTAATTTGTACTAAAGTGAACTAGCTTGCCAGGTCTTTGCCTGCTTTTTTTTTTTTTTTTTTTTTTATCACGGTGGGGAAGGAATGTCACAGGACTGAATATGAGAAGGACGGCCCCAGATACATTGTGCACGTCTTCCTCACAGGGCACCCTGACTTCCTTCTGTTCTGAACTAGGCCCATTTAGTCCTGAAAAACAGTTCACGATGTGGTGGTGTATGTATGTGGTAGAGCACAGTGTAGTTATTAAAATCATATTTTCAAAGAAAATTTAATAAAATGATACAACACTCCTAACATGTCATTAACCAAAAAGAATAGCAACAAAAAATTGTATTTGACACAGGCAGAGTGTATGAATCTTGATGTATATGTAGACATAATCTTTCTTAATAACAAAATGATGTTTTATTGCATGAATGACCACAATTTATACATCTAATGTCCAATTTATAAGTACTTAGGTTGTTTTCAGTTTTTTATTGTTATAAAACATTATTACAAAAATTATTGCATGTATCATCTATCTCTCTGTAAATGTGCAATTATAGCTTCAGGATAAATGCTTAGAAGGGATGTTCCAAAATCAAAAGGCAAGTCCTTTAAACATTTGATAAATAATGCCAATTATTTTACAAAAGTTCATACCAAGTTTTCTATTATTAATAGCCTATTTGAGTGCTTATTTTCCATGCATCCAAATACTTTTGCTTGCCAATTTATCAACAGGCACTTGCATTTTTTAAATTAAAACTGAGGTTTGGCATATTTTTATTTGTTTATAGAGTGATAATACTTTTTCTTCCATGAACTACCTTTTATGTCTTTTATCCTTTGCCAGTTTCTCTAGTGAGTTTTATTCTTATTGATTCCCAAGTATTTTTTTTTTAAGGCTGTAAGCCCTTGTTTTTCATGTGTAGTGCATGTGTATTTCCCAGGTTGGAGGAAGTTGGTGTCAGCCAAGTGAACATTGTGGAATCAGTGGTCTGGAAACTCTTGGCAACTGGACATCAACATACACAGTGATACATAATAAAGAAGTCGGGATGGCCCCAGAGTATAGAGGTACAGAGCTGAAGGCAAGGCCTCTGAATATGCACAACAATGTATTCTGCCAACCCTCCCAGAACTTCTCAGAGGGTCTATGCCATGAAGTTCGCCTCATTAGTTGAGCTTCCAACTAATCAAGTACTTTGAAGGAGGTACAGTACATTGAACTCAGAAGGATTAATTAATAATTGTGACAATTGTCCTCAATGGCAGCACAGAGCAGAGGTGAGGCACACACTTTCAAGTCAATCTTCCTAAACTCAAACCAGAGCGTTGATATTACTAGGTCTGGGCCAATTATATAGTCTCTCTGTGCCTGAGTTTCTTCACTCATGGTTGGTGAAAGGAAAGCAGTAGTAATCTGTATGCAGTACCCCCAGATGTGAGAATGATGTGCTATTTTATGAGAACTGCCTAAGTCTGGGCCTGCATGTAACAAGTGTGCAGTAAGAGAGGGGATCCTACAGGGCAGCCCAGGAGGCCAAGAGGCGCATCTGATCCACATCCTTCACAGAGACAAAATACCGAACAGAACTACACCAGAAGGTTAACAGCCGATGTCTCTGGTAGGTGGAAGTATGGGAATTTTGTCTTCTTTTTTTAACTTGTCTGCATTTTCATTAATGAGCATTATACTTTTACCATCTGCATAAAATATTACTTTTAATAACCTGTTCCCTCCCAGGAGACTTTGTTTATTAACCTCAACTAACTCTGATTCCTAGCAAGTTCCTCTGATCTATCAATCATATCTAGCTAGCTGACTAGCTATCCAGGCATGACCTTTGTCTACAAAGAATTTATTAAACACTAAAGTAAAAACAGCTCCAGCGGAGGAAAAAAGAGAACACGATGTCAAAATACACATAAGTATGTCCTGAGATCCAACAGAGCTGTTATATTTTGAGAACAACTTTGGCTCTGAACTTCCAGGAAGATGAAGAAAAAAAAGAAAAGAAATTATCTCATTTTCTTTAGAGAAAAAAGAAGTTCCCTAGGGAGATGAGCTTTTCCCAGAGGAAGAGACAGTGGCAGATAAAGAAGGTAGTACTTCCAGAAATGGCTGCTTCCACCAGTGTTTCTTAAAATGTCTCTCAGCGAAAAGTAAGGTAACAATAAAATCCAGTTAACACAATTGTGTGGGTCAGTAAAATAACATGGCCCAAGTACATGGTTTCTGGGTAGTCACCCATGATTAGAATTAGACTGTGTAGTAAGAACACGGAGACATCGTTTACCCTTCAAAGGAACCCACTCAATTAGCATTTTGAATTTTTACCTTAACGCTTGCATCTTTATACTCGTAACTCTTAAGTGAGATGTTGGGTTGAACCATACATTTCATATATATATGGGTTATCTTGAGAACAAAATCCTATTTTCTATTTTTGTTTTGTTACACCACACATAATATATTTGGCAATTTGTATTTCACTACCTGCTTTGATCCAGTGTCACGTACATATGGCTTTTTATCTTTAGCTGTCAGCATATGAATTCCAAATGCAATTTATTTTTATATTTAGTTTGGACAAAATTAATTTGATGATTTGAATCCTATGAAGCTTTATGAGAGCACATTAAGGTTAAGGTCCATTTATTTCATGAAATTAAGAAATGCTTTACTATCAAAAATTGGGATTGAAATACTCCTTTAACTTATGTCTTCCTATCACTTTACATATTTTAAAAACACTTCAAATTGATGAGTAGTTATACTCATCAGAATGCTTGATGTTAAAATTTAGTTATTGCTCTGATTTCCCTACATTGTATGGTTTAAATCTGAAATTTAAAATAATCCTCCAATTTACTTAGGTATGATAAATAGGGAGTTAAAAATACACCAAGTCATACCTTTTTGCATTTGGGTTAAAGCAAATAATCATAAATTATAACTACTTCAATTACTTATCTCAGAAATGAATATTACAATATTTTGAAAAAAATCTATTCTTCCCTAACCAAGTAGAGGCAGAGAGAATCTTTTCTCCAAGAGTGTTTTTTTATCCTGTTGATATAAATCCAGGAAAAATAACAACTTCCTAGAATATCACAGATTAGGATGGTGAGAGATTTATCTTTTTATCTCTAGTATAATTAGATAGGTAGATAGGTAGATAGACAGATGTAGATTCTTTTTGCATTTATTTTGTTACTTGCCACCCTTTTATCAACTCCAATAATAGAGTCTTTTAATGCCTTGATTTGTTTTAACATATTTCTTCTTGACATGGAAGACTATTCCACCATCAAAATACCATGACCTATACTGGGCCATACTTGCATTTATATTGATAGCATATTTAGTTTTACTTTTATCACATGAGAACTGAAGTAATTTAAGATGTGGAATTAAATTTTGGATACTAATACAAATTCTTTGTCCTTTAATAACATTATGTTCACACTAAAGCCTTACTGTTTCCTGTGGAAACAGCAGAAGGAGCCCATTTAGTGTGAGTCCTTTTGTAACGAGGCACCTCTCCCTCCCTGATCACCACCAGCCCTTAGGGGAGGCCCCACAGGGAGACACACGAAGCTCAATTTCAGTGCCATAGTGGATGTGTAGTCTAAATTTTTACTCAGTGGAACAACTGATATGATGTAAAATAACTTTTCAAAACTAAGGTACAAATTTTAGGCCCTCATGAAATTGAAGTTTATTTTAAAAGTTAATTGACTATAATTATATTTGATATAAAGCAACTTTTTCAGTGTTTTTTGAAAGCAGGTCTGGAACAAAAAGTTAAATGTAAAAATAAGGGCCTCTCTAAGTAGAAAAAAAGTTATTTAGAAAATGAAGCAGATTTAACCATGAGACATAAAAGCAAATCTTGACTGCTAGTCAAGACCCAGAGCTAGAGGAAATAGTGCTCAAATAGATGCAATAAAGACATTAATCCAAAGCATCCCTAAATTAGAATAATTGAAGGGTCTTATGTAATAATTTTCTGCTATATTACCATGAGTATATACTATGACAGCTAGCAGTTAGTGAGTGCTTACCGTAGGACAGGCGAGAAATGCATCGCTGGATTCTCACATGAACTCTCAGAGGCGGATGCCATTATTATTCATGTGTCACAGGTGCGGAGTCTGACAGACAAAGAGGCTGAGCAGATTTCCCAAAGCCATGTGGTTACTAAATGGTACAAGGCCAGGATTTGAACCTGTAATCAGACTTCATAGTCAAATACCTTAATCACCACAACAGGCTAAACTGGCTCACATCTGTATTGATTAGTGGTATTTGCTGGTTATAAGTTACTGTATGACAAATTAAACAGCTGCAAACCAGAAAGGTTAAGGGAATTATCCCAAGCCATTTAGTTCATTAGTCGCAAAGCCAAGAATCCTGGTTTCCTGGCCCAGCGCGCTCCTCCAAACTGTGCTGTCTCCCACTCACATGATATGTGAAGAAAGCCAGAAAGTAAACTGAGAAAGATAATCCAGGGTAAAATGACCACAGAATAATTAAACATGACTAAAGCGATTTAATCATTTCAACTTACATTGCCTGTCTGGGTGTCTGCCCCTCCCCTCCACTTTTCTGTTCATCAGGGCATTTAAAAAAGACTCAGGATATTGATCTGGCTAAATTTCTTAGACACGTGCAGTTCCGCCATCGTCCTGAGTTATGGCTGTGGAGAGGACACCGTTTTGGCTCCCTTGTGAGTGATGTTATTAGAAGCCTGCTATTGTTCTGATCATAGATTAAGAAGGTAGAAGCCTTCTGAGCTATTCATCTGACATCTTTTATTAATTTTAAATTAACCTAGAAATTAAACTGAGTTACCCTTTTGGAAAGAAAAATTGGTTTGGTAATTATCTAAATAGTCACTAGCCTGCATTTTATTCCTAGGTCATGTCGTGAGCTGCTTATATAACCTTTAGAAAGTCCATAAATTCCTCCCAGTCTTTAGATAAAAAATTACGGAGCTTAATTTTCATTCTGCTTTCTGCCACTTAGCCCTGCCTAACAATTCTCCTCTGCGCAATGCATTCCCTGTATAAGACGGTACGAAAGGAGCAGAGAAAACTGCAGAAGCGTGATTATACATGTGTTTAGCCAGGCCTTCCTCTCTCCCTCCTGAGTTCTGGGCCTTGGGCACTGCCCCTGTGAGGCTCACGGAGGCACAGTCGCAGGGCCTGGGACCAAAGTGGTGCAAAGAGCCTCACCTCACCTACACTGCTTGTTATCAGTCAGACACCTTTCTAGAGGAACATGCTCAATATTCCACGGGTGCCTGGAAAATCTGTGCAAACCCACATAAGGGCCTAGTAATTCCACTTTTAGTAATTCGCCTATACAAAGATTCACTCACAATCATAAAAGAATTTACATCACAGCATCATTTAAAATAGTATAAGAGCAACCACTCCAACCAAACTTGTGTGTGATAAAGACCACCAATAAGAAGTTTATTAAGTAAAATAATACTTCCATACCACGCAGCCATGGTAAATACAGAATAGTTATTAACACATGAAAATGGCAACAAGAAGTATATGAAATATTATCTTTATTTAAAAAAATAACAAGAAAAGTTATATTCATACTCTGAAATTTTATGAAGATTATATCTGAGAGGTGACATTACATATATTTTACTTTCTTCTTTGTGAATTTTCATATCCCCCTAATTTATCTAATTTGACACATTTTCTGGTGTTTTCTCTAAGTGTTGACTCTGGGCTACCATTAAATTTGGTTTATTTTTTTCTGATTCCCACCCTGGCCAGGCGCTGCTGCCTTTCCATCTGTCCCAGGCAATGGAGAATCAGGCCTCTTCTTCCTGGTCCATGTGGGGCTGCGCTTGTTTGGATTTCGTTTCGGTCACTGTGATTTCATCATATTCTGTTGGTAAGGTCAAGGGGAGAGCTTGACAGAATTTTTTTCCTTTCAGTAATCTTGAGCATCTAACTCAACACTGTGAGTTAAGTGATTAATAATTATTCAAAGCAAAACTTTGGAGTAACTAAAAAGAAGAGAAATCTTTCTCAAATGAGTTTTACTGATGCCATGTATGTCCAGGTACATTATGTCCTGGGATGACCAGGCCTGTGAATGAATATTTACATAAACATTGACAAGGAAACTGGTATGTTTTAAAGAAAACTATTCAAAGTCTTGCTCTTTCTTATATAATGAATGTGCTCTCAAAAGTAAGTGAGCATAAAGAACAAATTGTGACTTTGCACTTAGAAGGGACAAAGAACTCCTTATAAGATACATTTTTTAATTTTCTGATTGATGTTTAAATGTCAAAATACTACTAAACATTTAATGTCTTTGAGAAGGGTATGGTAGAGTTTTTTTTTGAGGAAACTGGCCTGAACAACTTCAGTTTTGTGTGGCTTCAGTTTTATGCAATTAGGTTTCACTTCCTGAAAATAGATTATTATTTTTTTTACCCATGATGAAGAAACTATGTCAGTTTATATCATAGCAATTTTCAGGCTACCTAATTTAATTAATATTTCAAGCCTGACCTCACCTGGCATTTTATGAAAATTATCAGATTGTCCAGGAATGTCATTGCTATATATAAACCTAAGTCTTCTCTGCGCACAAAATTTCCATGTAAATTAAAAAAAAATTCCCAATGTAATACATTCATTTTTAAAATTATACTTTATTGATTATGCTATTACAGGTGTTGCAATTTCCCCCTTTCCTGCCCTCCTTCCATAACCTCCCACTCCCCCAGGCAATGCCCACCATTGTCCATGTCCATGGGTCCTGCATATAAGTTCTTTGGCTCCTCCACTTCCTGTGCTGTACTTGACATCCCCATGGCTCTTCTGTAACTACCTGTTGTAATTCTTAATCCTCTCACCTCTTCACCCATTGTCCCACATTTTCCTCCTATCTAGCAACCATCACAACGCTCTCCATATCCATGATTCTGCCTCTGTTCTTGTTTGCATAGTTCATTTTTTTATTCAATTGTTGATAGATATGTATTTATTGCCATTTTATTGTTCATCATTTTGATCTTCTTTTTCTTAAATAAGTCCCTTTAACATTTCATATAATAATAGTTTGGTGATGATGGACTTCTCTTGTTTTTTCTTGCCTTGGGAAGCGCTTTATTTGACTTTCAATTCTAAAGGATAGTTTTGCTGGGTAGAGCAGTCTTGGTTATATGTCCTTGTTTATCATGACTTTGAATATGTCTTGCCAATCCTTTCTAGTCTGCAAAGTTTCTTTTGAGAAATCAGCTCACAGTCTTATTGGAACTCCCAAAGTGGAGCTGCTTTGACTCCTAATCTTCATAGTGTTGCATAATGTAGCAAATGTCTTGTAGGATTCAGTGGCACAGCCTCTCCTATCACCCAAGATGGGTACTAGAGATATGTCCCTTGTGTGGGCTGAGTACACCCTCCTCTTGTAGTTGAGGCTTGGTTGCTGTTAGCAGATCAATGGGAGAGATTTACCCAGGCCAGTCAGCTGCAAGAACTGGTTGTGACCACTGACCACTAACCTCCACCCTCTGTGGCAGATCAACTATGTGGGGGCAGGATGGTGCTCTTCTGACATGGTCTGTAGCTGTCCACTGGTGCATAAGCTCTGGGGTTTCCTGGGTGGTGCAGGTCAAGGTCAGCCCTGCCCTGTGTTTTGCCTAGGGCTACCGTGCATGAGCTATAAAGCAATCTGAGATGGCTGCTACTTGTGCTGGGCTTGGAGATTCCAAGGAAAAGTCAAGCTGTGAATCTATCCTGGCTGCTCTAGTGCCAGGCCTGGAGCTTACTGAGGCCAGCTGTTGCTTGTTTGAGAGGATTTAGGAAGTTGTGAAGCATGAACCAAGACCAGGCATTCTTATGGAAAAGCAACTTGAGTGGGCCCAGAAGTTGGGTGGGACAGAGTCTTAGGGGATCTCCAGGGCAGGGCAAACAGTGTTAGCCAGGTTGATTGAGTCTCAGATATGGCACCACCCTGCTGGCTCTGTAGATCTGTTGGGGAGATGGTTCAGAAAAGGGACAATGGCCTCTGCCTGCCTATCTTTCTGGGAGAAAGCTGTCCCCTTGCTCTTGCCTTGATGCCAGACACTTTAGTGCCTTTCAATCTGCTACCCTGGTGATGGAGCTCAGAGCAGTGAGTCTGAGTAAGTCTGTGTGTGGGCTGTTTAAGAGGAATTGCTTGGTACTCTTATCTGTTTCTTCCACAACTCAATCCCCATTGGTTTTTGCAGCCAGAAGTTATAGGGACTTATCACCCTGGCACTGGAACCTTGGACTGGGGGGCCTGGTGTGGGGCTGGGACTCCTTGCTCCTGGGGTATCCTTTTAGAATTTTTATCCACCAGACATGGATGTAGGACCAGTCTGATCCCTCCTACAAGTCTGGATGGATGTGGTTTCTTTAATTCCATAGTAGTCAGACTTTCATTCAGCTCGACTTCTGATGGTTCTGAGTTATGGTTCTTCTATATTTTAGTTGTAATTTTGCTGTGGTTGTGCAAGGAAGCAAGCCATGTTTATCTATGCCATCATCTTGACTGGAAGTTCTATGTCAATTTGTATGTATTTTACTCTATTCAGCTGAGTTGCTAGCCTCAGGATCCTTTATGATTGAATTTCACAAGAACACCAGACTGGAAATGCAAATACAGAGCTTAGGGACTTATTTATGGAACCCCTAATCTGCAACATGGCAGTCAGTATTATTGAATGTTTCTTTTCATAAATTTTGAATATGCTCAATTCTGTAACACAGTATCTGTTATATATCCAGTGGTATGTTAGGCCCATTTATTTTCAGATAGTTTTCAAATGCTTCGTATATAGTAAAACTCTAAAGAACTTCACCAAATCCTCCTATTCCCACCTGTTTGGAACCACATATTCATACCTTCAAGGGCAACTGAATCCTTCTACAGATAGATGCTAAATTAACAATCACATTATCAGGGTGAAGTTTTATCTGTTTAATTTCTAAGAAGTTGTAGAAATTATTTCGCAAACTGCTGCTACTCTTTCTCCTCTTTGCCTTCTTTTAAATTATTGGAAAGATACACTCCCCGGTGCTAGGCAAAGTAAAATCTGGACAGACTTAAAAATTTTTGTTTATTCTAAACTTAGATTTCATGAGGCTTTGAGTGGGTCTAAATTTGGTGAAAACTCTTCTCTCATTCTTACCATCAGCTTAGCTTGTTTTAGAGTCATCTGGACTTGATTTTCAGAGAGAAGAACCTGACGATCAAAATTCAGCTGCACAGCTGCACAACTTGTTGCCAACCCAATACTTTACAGGGGTATGCATGTGTGTGTGTGCACATGCATGTGTCTTTACATGAGAAACAAACTGTACTTACACCTTGTGATCATTAAATCATGTTTTAATGCTCTCAGCCCACCTCCCGGTACCGACTGTGGGTTTGCACTGGACAGAACAGTGGAAAATTATCAGGAAATAGGTTTCAATGTTCCAAAACTTTTTTGGAATTATTTTTTAAGGCAGCAATTTATACAAAGAGCCATTTCTTTCTGTAACTTATGGGCCTAAGTTACTTTTGAAAAAATGATGACAAAAATCACTTTTTCACAGTTGCTTGCACTGAACTATGTATATAATTCTTATTCAATAAATTTTAGTAAAGAGGGTGCTTGGAGAAGTGAAAGAAAGAATGAATGAATGAATGATCCCATCTGTAAAGATATTTGGAATTTTCGATAATTAGTACAGTTTTGTATTCTCTTATGCAATTAAGTTTTTCATGTTAAGAATAAAATTTTATTTAAAACTTTTCTTTTAAAAGTTTGTAAGTATGAAAAACATTTAAAAAATTATAGTACTGATTGCTAGAATTGATTTGTTTTTCTTTATTGTCCTTGGGCATTTTTTAAGCATATTATCTACCCAAAATGTTAATACTTAATGATATTTGCATTAACAAGCTTCCAAAATGGCCCCCCAAATGGCCAGCAATAATCCACGCTCCCCAGTATTTACATGCTTGTGCCGTTCTCTCTCACAGTGACTCTAGACTAGGGCTGTGTGACCAGTAGAGTACAGAAGTGACAGGGTAGGACTCTCAAGATTGTAAAAGGCGTCGGACCTTCCCCCGGATCTCTTGGATTGCGCACACTGGGGGAACCTGACTTCCATACTGTGAGTGCACTACAGCAGCCCCTTGGAGAGGTCACATGGAGAAGAACTGAGACACCTTGTCGACCTGCCACACCTGTGAGGAAGCTGCCTTGGAAGAACATCCTTAAGCCCCAGTCAAGCCTTCAGATGACTGACTGTCCTCCCCATCAAAATCTGACTGCAGCTCCGAAGGAGCGCGAAGTGACACCGGGCAAACAGGGCTCTTCTTGAATGACTTACCTAGAATTTGTGAGGGTAATAAACCATGATTTTATGCTGTCATGCTGTTAACTTGGGGTAATTTTTATACCATGATAGTAACTACAATAATATTTAAATGTATATGTATCCAGCAAATTTATAGTCTTAGCTCTCACTTTTGAGGGAATAGATATTCAATAGTGATTCTAAGATCTAAGCACACGCTTAGATCCTCCAATGTTCTACTATCAAATTTCTCTTTTTAGTAAAGTTTTTATGTTGAGTGTGTTCAGTTCTGGGCCATTTAAGTTCCTTACTGGCTTTCTGAGCCTTTCTTTAACTGCTCTGGTGGGTCTACTTCTTACCCCTCTCTGAAGACAGGCTCCTTTAATAATCAGTGTGTGCTGGTGCCCCCCGGTTCGGTGACCTGCATCTAGTGAACGAATGATGACAGAATCACTGAGGAATGCGTGCTAAATGTGCAAATCAATGCAGAGACGTTGGTGCCTCACATGTGCCAGGTACTGTGCTCAGTGTTTCTGCGTGTTACGTTCTGTGTTTCCCCTTTACTGCTCTGTGTGTGTGCAGTCTTTTTTTGTAGTACTTCTCATGCATTTGATCCTAAATCCTATGTAGTCAGGGAAAAAGAAAGGAGTAGTCTCATGGACAAAAGGGGCTTGTTAGCATTTAGAATCTTCTTGACATGATTTTCTTTTTAAGGATGTAATCAGTTTTTGGTTTGCGGAAAGAAAATCTGAGAACTACTCATTAACCAATAGCTTCAACTTCCCCAAAAGACACAGGCTCCTGTTCTCAAAGAGCTTCATTTTTATGAGGAAACTGGCAATCAACAAAAAGAAGAAAATTACTACATCTGTGCAGAGATGCAAATTAGGATGATACGCTTGAGTCATTAGCAGGCTGCTCCAGGGGGTGGATGGCCTGAGATCTGGCCACAGGGACAGACATGAAAGCTAGCATCACAGGCAGAAGGGGCAGAGTGTAGGGCCACAGGTGGGACAGAGCTTGGCATATTGGGGACAAAATGAATGTCGACGGGCAGGAGGAGAGTGGACCAGGGTGGTACAAGATGTGTTCAGAGAGACTAGCCCTTTGTACAAAAGAGTAAGAAATCAGAATCTTTTTCTCTAAAAGCAGTGAGAGGCCATTGAGGATTTTAAACCAGCGATTTGACTGATATTTCTAAAGTATCCTTCTGGCTGCTCTGTGGTAAGTGGGGTACTATGGGGGCAAAAATAAAAACAGAGGTTGTTAGGAGACTAGTACGGTAGGCTAGGGAGGGTTGATGGTGACTTGACCAGGGTTGCAGTGAGAGAGAGGAAGAAAATTGAATACAAGCAAGGCCTGCTTTGGAGGCAGATCCGGAGGACCTGGCTGAGGGAGGGCCTGAGGGGTCCACAGCTGCCTTCCGAATATCAGCTGTCTGGGCACTACCACTTTCTGGCCTATAAAGCATGGTTTGTACCCTCATTTTAGTTGTCACCAGCCTTTCCCTTATCGATTCACAAAATAGAGGTCAGAAAAATTGAAAATGTTAATGATAAAAGCATGGGTCTCTGATGTGTAATATCTTGAGATATGGATGGATATCTTAGTAAGCTGAAAAAAGCATGTCTTAGCCTCAATTGGTTTCTCAATGAAATTTAAAGTATTCAACAGTGTAATCAATGTTGGGGAATAAAAGAAAATGAAGAATTTGTAAAATGGATTAATGTAACTGTCTAAAAGAAAAGATACATGTTTAAACTGCTCTATCATGTTTAAGCTTACTGTTCAACTTTTGTACCTTCTTGATACTATTCATGTTTTCACACTTTCAACTATATATAGTCCTTTATAAATATGACTTTAATAATGACTTTAAATGAGGACTTAATTTTTTAAAAGATTTTATTTATTTATTTTTAGAGAGAGAGGAAGCAGGGGAAGAGAGGGAGAGAAACATTGATGTGTGAGAGAAACGTGGATTGGCTGCCTCCCAACCAGGGACGGGGCCCACAACCCAGGCATGTGCCCTGCCCGGGAATTACACCAGTGACCTTTTGGTTTGCAAGATGATGCCCAATCCACTGAGCCACACCAATCGGGACTATACAGACTTTGAATGTTTGAATGTCACCCAGATACCTTTATGTATGTATTAAAACATTTGAGTTCCTGTTATGTTGTTGGCATTTTCTTATGTGCTTCAGCCAGTTAGACACAGTGTTGGCCTTCATAGGGCTTACAATCTAGTGAGGATAAAAATCAGTAAACAGGCAACTACATTGAAAAGTGACAAGATGGGCAATCAACGTTCAGGGGGGCATAGGAGCCCACAAGTACAAGCACTAACTAAGAAGGCAGGTGACTTGGTTGGGAGAGAAGGCTCCCCTCAATGCAACATCTAACATGGTACACGGAGGAAGTCTGATAAAGAGACAAAAATTGAACTTGTTTTAAAAAATAGGCCTTGGAAAAGGCCTGTTCTTGGAAAAGAAGTCAATTGTGAAAGCTAATGTGGAAGTGAAGATGAAGTAGGCTGGTATAGGGAATTAATGGCTGTTAGCCAACAAAACAAAACAAAACAGATCTCTGATAGATTGAAAACTGGTATTTTGAGGTTCACAGTGGCTCCACTCTGTGAGGTAACTGATTTCCCCTGTGGGTTCTGTGAAGAAACAAGTCAAAGCAGATTGTAAAACAGATTCAGAAATAGTAAAAATATACTTACTAAGTGCGAGGTATAAATCATTATGTGTCTGAAGAGGTATATAAAAGTTCACATGTGCTTTTGGTTTTGTTTTGTGGGAAAATAGTATATCATGGGGGAATTCACAAATTTTGACATTCACGAAAGCATCAGGCCCTCCCCCCTAGAACTATAAAGGCCCCCAGCACCTTTGCAGGGACATGATATTTTTCTCCAAAGAAACACTGTAGAAAGCCAGCATTTGGATTATGGATCTCTCTTACCATCTCAGGAGTGACTTTCAAATATTTCAAATGTTATTTATACAACTAATTTAGTTTGCCCAAGTAATAATGTACACACCCAGCAGGATCTGCTCTTTAAATGACTCCCTAGTTCATCTTGGATTCCACTTAAAAATTGCCTTTCTTACCAGCTTATTAGTCAGAAACTGAGGTGCTTATGATAGATCTCATTATGCTCACAGGAGCCTTCCTTCTGGGGAGCTGAAACCCATCTGCAAAGTCAGAGCAGGGAATTCACATGCCCAGGGTCAAGACCTAATTTGGAGTCTGTCAAGGTCTGAGATCATTGTTTGCATCATGATATAAAGTTAAATTTTAGGCCCGCAGGTAAAATACTACAAAGATCACCATATATTCTCATCTCCGTCTCCACAGAAGCTCTCACTATGCATCTATTGCTTTTCACCTCTCTTTTCGACTAATCAGCGAATATTTAGAAAATGTCTTTATATAGTTAGTTTCTAAGCTATTAGATGAGTAATTATCAAATAGGGTCTTACATGAATCTCTGTATGAATGGGATGTTGGTATTTGATCTACCAGAAAAGGGCATGGTAAAAAATGTTACATGAAGAACTTTTCTAAGGCTGAAAGATATTTAGCACAATGAAGACAACAGAACCGGCTTTTTTGAAAGTATTTTCCTCATAAATCATTTTGTTAATGACTTCAACCATGCTAACAAAGCAACTGGAAGCTCATTTTGCCTTGAAAAAGCGCCAGAGTTTGTGCAAATCCAGCTCTGTCACTGCTGATAGTAGAGCTACCAGAGGCCATTCAAGCGCAGTCTCAGGCCCAGAGCAGCAGCTCCTTCATGTGCTGTGGGCTGAAACAAGAAAACGATAGGCCAGTAATGCATACCGACAAGCATCGCTATGTGTTTTTCTTAATGTTTTAGTGATTCTTGTTGATTTTCATTTCATTTAGGGGAGGAAAAAATGGCCACAAAAATGAAACATTCTCTTGGAGCACCAGGCTGTCCTCCCGCTGTGTCTGAGCATTCGTAAACAGCCCTCCGGCCCCTGGGCCATTGGACACGCTCTTCCGTACCCTGCAGGGACCAGACCCGCAGAGAGCTGGTGCTTATCTTCTGGTTGCTGTACAAGCAGCATTCCATGTCTTTGTTAAATTACAATTAGGTCACTTTTATTATTTTTTAAATTGTAGTATAGCTTATAAACATGTAAGAATTTGACACAGTTTTGTGTCCACCAAAGCTCCTCAGATTATTTCTCAAATATCGGTTGGGTAAAATCTCAAATATATGCTGCCAAGTGCCCTATTCTCCATGACTTTCAAATCCATGCAAATTTCAGGGGAAATTTAATCCGTATGTTTCTGACTGATTCACTCTTAAGTCATCATATTGTTGTTTTCAAAAAACAATTTTATATCCAAGAAACCCTGGGGGTATTTTTTAAAATATAATCTGTTTTTAGTCAAATTTTCCCCCAATTGGAACATGGGAGTTGTTAATTTTCAAGTATGAAACATTGAACTTGAACTTCTTCCCACCCCTTTTTTTAACTTTAAATTATTCTTGTAAGAGGTAAGTTCCAATCAGAATATAGAGAATGTGAAGTGACTGCACATTTCTGCCAGCAGCTGCCTTGCCAGAACTGAGGCTGACTCAGCCTGAGCCTGCCGAACAAAGCCAAGTTCACCCCGTAGTCGTCCTGTGTGCTCTGAGTCTCAGGAGAATTTCCCTCTGTTGAGTCACCCATTAAAAAAGTTGCACTCATAGATCTGAATTTTGTAAAAAGCGTGAGCTGAGGCATGTCTGAGCCCTTTTGGGATGGATGAAGTGTCACACTCGGGTAACCATTATCTTTGACAGGGAGGAGTGAAGTCTGCACTCACCACGGTACTGTTTGTTTACTTTTTACACATCATTTTAGGTTCATCAAATCACATTACAGAGGACTTTAGGTTTCTCGCAAAAACACCAAAATACTTTGAGATGCAGAACCCATTAACAAGTAAATAACAAATACACGTTTATGCATTGCCTTTTAGGGGAAGCAATCTGGTTGGCGTTTTCTCAAGGGAGTTATTTAAATTTTAAATGGAACAACATCTCATTTAGATTTCTGCAAATGTGCTAGGGCACAGAAGTAATTTATATGTGCATGAAACTCTTCACTGAAGCACCTGGGTACTTGACAATAATTAAAATACAAAGTAGCCTTATTAACTTTTCCTTTTAACTTTCTACCTTTTTGCCTCTTCACTGATATGTGAGGAAATTCTAGAATAGACTGTCAAGTACCGAGAGGTCATTTCTCCCACTACCCCATCACACCTGACTGCAATGTGCTCTTACATCTCTTTCTGTCACATTCTTCAAAAGCTGTGCCCTAATCGTCCATTGCACACTCACTGTCTATTTTCAGAATCTGTGTTTTTGTTTCTTAAACTTTCAGTCCCCTTTAATCCAACTGCCAGGGACTGAACACTTATCTCACTTTAATGCCAGCAATATAATTAAGGACACAGATGATAGAGAATATAAAAATGATGGAAAATGCTGTAAATCAGAAATTTCCACAGCACAGTTTCAACAGTGACCTAGGTATGGATAATTCCCATACTTACTGTCGTTGGCCCCAGACCTTCATCCCTGGAGGACATAATTTAAATTAGTGGTTTTCATCACGTGGTACCTAGAAATGCAAACACTGGGTCCACCCCAGACCTAGAGAATCAGAAACGCTGTGAGTGGCCCCTGAATTCTGTATTAACAAGCCCTTCCGGGGATTCAGATGCTTGCTGAAATGTTTAACTGGTCCTGAAACTTAATGTGTGGAATCCAACAGTTTGCTTCTCATTTCCTATTTTATTTTTTAAATGTTTTAAAAAAATTAAGTTTACTGGGGCTGGGGGTGACAGTGGTTAATAACAGTACACAAATTTCAAGTGCATAATTCTATAATAATACATCATTTGTATAATGGTTGTACGCTCACCACCTGTAGTTTAATCTTCTTTCGTCACCATATATTTGACCCCCTTTACCCTCTTCTCTCCCTTAATCCCCTTCTCCTCTGTTAACCACCATCCTGTTATCTGTGTCTGTGAGTTTGTTTGATTGTTCTTTTGTTGCTTTCTGTTTTACATCACACATTTGAGTGAGATCATATGGTTCTTGTCCTATTCTGCCTGAATTATTTGCTTAACATGATACTCTCAAGATCCCTCATATTGTCCAAAATGGCAGGATTTCATCCTTGCTATGGCTGAATGGTATTCCATTATGTTAGAAATGTGCAAGAGACAGAGGCAGGAGGAACCGGCTGATCTGGTCCAAATGCCTTTATTTGATGCCGCTGAGTTGGGATTGACTCTAGCCTAGCCCCAGGGGAAGGCAAGCATGGAATTTTTAAAAGAAAAAGCGTGGTGTTTGTTGGGGGATAGGGGAGGGGTTAGTCTCTTGTTCTTCTGGGCGGGTGCCTCAGGGTTTCAGGATGTGAGCCGGGACTATGGGTTAGGTAAAGGGCCGGACTGTTCACAGGTACAGGAGGGTCAGTCTGGCCACAGGCCATTCTGGCTGGCACCAGATGACTGCTGTGCATGGTGGGAGAGAGTTTCGATTAAGCCTCGGGCTACCAAGCGAGTTGGGATAACTGAGTCCTGGGCAGTCCAACGGGTTGGGAAACTGGTCTGACTGGGTCAAGAGCAGTCTGGTGGACTGGGAACCTGGCCTGGCCGTTTCACACTGTATATCTGTACAACATTTTCTTTATTCGAGCATCCACCAAAGGACATTTAGGTTGTTTTCATATCTTAGCTACCCTAAAAATGCTGTAAAAGACATAGAAGTGGACATATATTATGAATAAATGCTTTCAAATTTTTCAGGTAGATACTCAGAAGAGGGATTTCTGGGTCATAAGATAGCTCTATTCTTAATTTTTTTGAGGGACCTCCATACTGTTTTCCATAGTGGCTGTCCCAGTCTACATTCCCACCAGCAGTGAATGAGGGTTCTCTTTTCTCCACAACCTCTCCAACACTTGTTATTTCTTATCTTGTTGATAATAATAATTCTAACAGCATTTTCTATTTTCTTAATCTTACCATTCTTATCAGTGGCATCACAATTGCCTTATTCTGATGTTGCGAAAACCTTGAAGTCATTTTTACTCTTTTTAATTTTTTTTCTTCTTCAGCCCCCATTATGAAGGCTACCCATCTTCATAACTGCAGTGTTTTTTAAAATCTAATTCTTCTTACTTAGTCTAGGTCCACAAATGTTAAATCACAAGGCCTTTCCAATAGATCCATAGATATCCTCTCTGTAGTCCTTTATTCTACATTGTTATTAAAATATTTTTCTTTTGCTGATTTTATCTGTCATGCTGCGCTCACATACAGTGCTACTTTATTTTGAACCAAAATACAATTCTCTTCCTTGTCTTTTTGGCCTCCACAAATCAGCATTCCTCCACTGCCTTAGTTTCATTTCTCATTTCCTAGCAAAGCAGATCTCATTGGCTTGTTCTCACTTCCTTTACTCTTTGTGTTTCTCGGCTTTAGAATGCTTCCCCCTTCCCTTTCCCAGCACTCTGTATTCTCTTCTTATCGAGAATCCAATTCTTCTTCTTTGAATCAAGACACTAAATTTATCATTCAATATTTGCTTTTGCTCTGTGACCACCGTATTAAATTTGCCTTTACTTGTGTGTTTCTTTCCCAGGCATTATTTCAAGTTGATAAAATGTATGTGTCTGTCCCTCCAGCTCTTTTCTTTTTATAACCTCATAATGTTCTTATACTCTGTATGGCCCATTGGAAGGCCTAGAACTGTGATCAACTAACTTTAAGGTAGGTAAAGTGAGAGACTGAACCTCACGTCCATATTTACAGTTATTAGTGATCCTGGTTTATGTTTATGGGAGAAAGGATGAAAATTACTGTCTAATAAAGGTTTGGATATTCATAAATCCTCAGCCATACCAACTGTTTTTTGATTCTGTGCCATTACTATTTAGAGGTGTTGTCCCTTATTGTGACTTTATCTTTCAAGAGAAAATTTATTACTCAATAAACCCATGAAGTAAATGTGTAATTATACATGTATACATATATCTTCTTTTTAATGTGGGCCCAATCCCAAAGGAAACTCCATTAAGCACATAAACAGAAAAAAAAAATTACCTCGACTTTGATTGCTATTTCCACAGCTTTCTGAAATAGAATAGAGGTTGTTTGGTCTTAATTGTTTTTTTTATGATTTAGTGATATCTTGTACAGTAATATATCTTAATTTCAAAGAGGTAGTGACCAAGAAATGGGTAAAGGCCAGAAAATGAGAAATGTGTTAGAGAGAACCAGTAAAACTAAAAACATACAGTGTCAGGCTCCTGAGGCAAAGTCAGCTATGATGGAAGGAGCAGAAAGCATTAGAGGGAACTGGTTTCATTTAATCCTAACACTGAGGGCAAAGGAATTTTACTTTTTTACTTCTTATAAATAATAGATTTTGTTAAAGTTACATCTTTATCATCATCCCTTAAAATTTTGTTTGGATGAGATCTGAGATGGCAGAGGAGTAGGTGGAAATTACACTGATCTCCTCCCAGGACCAATCTGGAATTACAACTAAATTGTGGAGAAATCGTCTTGAAAAACCAACTGAACACTAGCTGGAGAGAAACCTTACAACCACAGACAGACAGAAGAAAACAGTTCAGCACAACGTGACTGGTAGGAAGTCCGGAGGAGACATGAGAGGGTTGGCTGGAGGAGGCAGCTGAGTGCCAGAGGGATATTTCAGCAGCCACGGGCTTCCCCCTGAGAATGGTGGGGTCTAACCCCCAAGCTGGGTTCCCTAGCTTGGTTCCCTACAATACCAGAGCTGGAAAGGAACCCAGAAAACATCCAGCTGTGAAAAGCAGCAGAGGTTCTGTCTGCCAGGGAGAGATGGCTGGCAATGCAGAGAGTCTTTTAGAGGGCAAAAGCACAAGTTTTTGTAGCCACTGACCATGAGTGCCAGCAAAGGGAAGGTAGAGGGAACTAGAGACACTTGAGGAGAGTCTGGGGCTGATACCTCTGGGAAGAGAACTGAAGAGACAGCTTCCAGGATGCATGTGCTGTGTCATTCCCTGTACCGAAGAAGCCATCTCACTTAGGCATAGCACCTCTCTCTGAATGACATCAGCATGAGGGGAAGCCATAGCCCTGCTCGCAGGAATTACTCCGTCCCATTTTGTGGGGTTTAAGCCTGACTGCTGATTACAAAGTGATTAGATTAACTGATGATCAGATTAACTACCAATTAGTTTAAGGTCTAAGGCAGAAAATTCAAAGCAGCCAAAATGGGAAGACAAAGAAACAGACTCCAAATGACAGAACAAGAGAATTTTCTGAAATAACTAGATGAAATGGAAGTAAGCAATTTATCAGATAGAGAATTTAGAATAATGATTATAAGGATAAAAGGCATAGAAACCATAAAAAAGGATCAGTCAGAAATAAAGAATACAATATCTGAGATAAATAATATACTGGAGGGAATAAACAGTAGGCTAGACGAAGCAGAAGATCAAATCAGTGCTTTGGAAGACAAGGTAGGAAAAAACAATCTGGCAGAGCAGCAAAAAAAATAATTTAAAAAAATGAAGAGAGCTTAAGAAACATCTGGACAACATGAAGCATAAAATCATCTGCATCATGGGAATACCAGAAGGAGAAGAGAGTGGGCAGGGGATTGAGAGTCTGTTTGAAGAAATAATAACTGAAAACTTCCTTAATCTGGTGAAGGAAAAAGCCATAGAAGTCCAGGAAGCTCATAGAGTCCCAAACAAGTTGGACCCAAAGAGGCCTACACCAAGACACATCATAATTAAAATGACAAGGCTTAAAGACAAGGAGAGAATCCTAATAGCTGCAAGAGAAAAGCAGGTAGTTACAGACAAGTGAGCACCAATTAGACTGTCATCTGATTATACATCAGAAACATTTCAGAAGGGAGTGGTGTGAAATATTCAAGGTAATGAAAAGCAAGGATCTACAACCAAGGTACTTTACCCAGCAAGGCTATCATTTAAAATCAAAGGAGAAATAAGGAGCTTCCTAGACAAGAAAAAACTAAAGGAGTTTGTTAACACCAAACCAATATTGCAACAAGTGTTAAAGGGCTTGTTTAAGAAGAAGAAGAAAAAGAGAAAGGAAAAAGAAAAACCTGAGGAAAAAGTGTAACAATAAAATGGCACTACATACATATCTATCAATAATTACCTTAAATGTAACTGGCTTAAATGCTCCAACCAAAGGGTAGCTGAATGGATAAGAAAATAAGATGAATATATATGTTGCCTTCAAAAGACCCATCCCAGATTGGAAGATACACACAGACAAAAGTAAAGGGTTAGAAAAAGATATATCATGCAAATGGAAAACAAGCAGACAAAAAAACTGGGGTAGCAGTACTTATATCTGGTAGAATAGACTTTAAAACCAAGCCTATAGTAAGAGACAAAGAAGGACACTACATAATGATAAAGGGAAAAATCCAACCCTAGTAAATAACCCTAGTAAACATTTATGCACCAAACACAGGAGCATCTAAATATGTAAAGCAAATCTTGATGGACATAAAAGGAGAGTTTGACAGAAATACAGTCATACTTGGGGATTTTAACACCCCATTGACTTCAATGGATAGATCTTCCAGGCAGAAAATCAACAAGGACACAGTGGCCTTAAATGGCATACTAGATCAAATGGATTTAATTGATATCTTCAGTGCATTTCACCCCAAAGCCGCAGAATATACATACTTTTTAGGTGCACATGGAATGTTTTCTAGAATAGGCCACATGCTAGGACACAAAACAAGTCTCAATAAATTTAAGAAGATTGAAACATAGCAAGCATCTTCTCTGACCACAATGCTATGAAACTAGAAATCAACAACAAGAATAACACTGAAAAACATGCAAAGACATAGAAGCTAAATAACATGTTATTAAACAATGAACGGGTCAACGATGAGATCAAGGAAGAAATCAAGAGATACCTTGAAATAAATGAAAATGAGGACACAACAATCCAAAATCTGTGGGACACTGGGACCACAATCCTAAGAGGGAAATTCATAGCATTACAGGTCTATCTCAAAAAAGAAGAAAAAGCTCAAATAAACAATCTAACTTCACACTTAAAGGAACTTGCAAAGGAACAACAGACAAACTCCAATGTGAGTAGAAGGAAGGAAATAATGATGATCAGAGCAGAAATAAAAGAAATAGAGTCTGAAAAAATAATACAAAAGATCAATGAATCCAAAAACTTGTTCTTTGAAAAGATAAACAAGATCAACAAACTTTTAACCAGAGTCATTAAGAAAAAAAGAGAAAGGACACAAATAAATAAAAATCAGAAATGAAAGAGGAGAAATAACAACTGACACTGAAAATACAAAGGATTGTAAGAAAATATTATGAACAACTTTATGCTAACAAACCGGACAACCTGGGTGAAATGGATAAATTCCTAGAAACATATAATCTGCCAAAGATAAATCATGAAGAATCAGAGAGCCTGAATAGACACATTACACCTAATGAAATTGAAGCAGTAATCAAAAAACTCCCAACAAACAAAAGCCCTGGACCAGATGGCTTCATAGGTGAATATTGTCAAACATTCCGAGAAGAGCTAACACCTTTCCTTCTCAAACTATTTCATAAATTCAAGAGAAAGGAAAGCTCCCAAACTCATTTTACAAAGCCAGCATTATCCTAATTCCAAAATCAAATGAAGATACTAGAAAGAAAGAAAATTATAGGCCAATGTCACTGATGAACATAGATGCTAAAATCCTCAACAAAATATTAGCAAACCAAATACAGCAATGCATCAAAAAGATCATACACCATGATCAAGTGGGATTTATTCCAAGAATTCCAGGTTGGTGCAATATTTGCAAATCCATAAATGTGATTCACCACATAAACAAAATGAAGGATTAAAAATCCCATGATTATATCAATAGATGCAGAAAAAGTTTTTGATAAAATCCAGCACTGATTTATGATAAAAATTCTCAGCAAAGTGGGAATAAAGTCACCATATCTAAACATAATAAAGGCCATATATGACAAACCCACTGCCAGCATCATACTCAACAGGGAAAGACTACAAGTGTTTTCATTAAGATCAGGAACAGGACAGGGATGTCCACTTTTACCTCTCTTATTCAACATAGAACTGGGTTTCCTAGCCATAGCAATCAGAGAAGAAAAAGAAATAAAAGGCATTCAAATTGGAAAGGAAGATGTAAAACTGTCTTTATTTGCAGATGACATGATACTGTACACAAAGAACCCCAAAGATTCCACCAAGAAACTACTCAAACTAATAAATGAATTCAGCAAAGTAGCAGGATATAAAATAAATATTCAGTAATCAGTAGCATTTTTATATGCCAATAACAAACTTACATATAGGGAAATTAAGAAGACAATCCCATTCACAATTGTTTCAAAAAGAATAAAATACCTAGGGTTAAACCTAACCAAGAATGTAAAAGACCTTTACTCAGAAAATTATCAGACACTGAAGAAAGAAATTGAAGAAGATACAAATAAGTGGAAGCACATACCATGTTCATGGATAGGAAGAATTAACTATATTAAAATGTCCATACTACCCAAAGCAATCTATACATTAAACACAATTCCTTTCAAAATTCCAATGATGTATTTCACAGATTTAGAACAAATATTTTAAAAAATTATATGAAACCACAAAAGGCCCCTCATAGCAACTGCAATCTTGAAAAAGAAGAACAAAGTTGGAAGAATCATGTTACCTAATATCAAATTATACTACAAGGCCATAGCAATCAAAACAGCCTGGTACTGGCATAAAGACAGACACATAGATCAATGGAACAGAACATAGAGCCCAGAAATAAACCCACACCTTTTAGTGGATTAATATTCAGCAAAGGAAGCAAGTACATATGATGGCCTAAAGATAGTTTATTCAACAAAAGGCATTGGGAAAATTGGACAGATACATGCAGAAAATGAAACTAAACCACCTCCTTACACCACACACAAGAATAAATGTGAAATGAATCAAAGACTTAAATGTCAGACCTGGTACCATAAAAATCGTAGAAGAAAACATAGGCAGCAAAATCTTGGATATTGCTCATAGAAATTTTTTATCAGATATACCTTCCCAGGCAAGGGAAAAAAAAGAAAAAGAAATAAACAAATGTGACTTCATCAAACTAAAAGTTTCTGCACAGCAAAGGAAAGCATCAACAAAATGAAAAGACAACCCACAGAACAGCAGAACATATCCCCTGATACATCTGATAAGGAGTTAATATCCAAAATTTATAAATTACTTATAAAACTCAACATGAAAAAAGCAAACAATCCAATTAAAAAATAGATGAAGGACCTGAACGGACACTTCTCTGAAGAGGATATACAGATGGCCAATAGACATATGAAAAAATGCTCAGTGTCACTATCATCAGAGAAATGCAAATAAAAAACACAATGACATACCATCTCACACCTGTCAGAATGTCTATCATTAATAAAGCAAAAAAAACAAACAAGTGCTTTTGTTGGGAGAAAAGAGAACACTCTTGCACTGTAGGTGGGAATGCAGACTGGTGCAGCCACTGTGAAAAGCAGTATGGAGATACCTCAAACATTTAAAATGGGTCTGCCTTTTGACCCAGCAATCCCACTTCTGGAAATATATTTGAAGGAACCCAAAACAGTAATTCAAAATAACATAAGCACCCCTATGTTCATTGCAATGTTATTTACAATTGCCAAGACATGGAAGAAGCTCAAGTGTCCATCAGTAGATGAGTAGATAAAACAACTATGGGACATTTACATAATGGAATTCTACTCAGCTGTAAAAAAGAAAAAAAATTACCCTTTGCAACAGTATGGATGGACCTGGAGAACATCATGGTAAATGAAATAAATCAGTCAGAGAAAGACAAATACCAAGTGACTTCACTCATGTAGAATATAATGAACAAACTAATTTAACAAGCAAAACAGACACAGACTCATAGATGGGGAACAGCTGGTAGGGTAGGGGGAGGTTAGGAGGTGGAGGGATTGAGCAAAAAAGAGAAAGGACTCGGGGATGTGGATAAAAGTGTGGTGATTGCTGGGTGGGGGGTGGTGTAAGGGGACTAAATGGTATGGAAAATATATAATGAAGATTATGTATTTAAAAATATATATTTGGAGTTCAGTCATTAACCCCAATCATTAGATTCTTATGGTTAAATTTGTACTTGCCCAAAATTGTTTATGAAGCCAAAACCTAAGAAGTTCTAAAATTACTTTTATCTCTCTTCTGGTGGTAGAAAAGTGCTTGATCTGAACTAGCCTGGTGGCAGAACCTTACCTGAATTGACATAAAATTATTTACCTTTTTTATTTATCCCACTTGGAGTGAATATTCATGTTTTGCCTCTTGAACAATGTGTTTGAATACAAAATAAAGTTCCAGATCCATTGAGTGTGTGATATGATACTTTATATTAATCCTATTACTTGTCTAAAGTTCAAAATTTTCTGAATTTAGAACCATCTGGCCTCAAAGATTCAGGTTTGGTGACTGTGGACTGAAACTCATTCTCCCATCTTCATTTATGTGGAAGCAGTTCTAACT
This sequence comes from Trachops cirrhosus, assembly GCA_028533065.1. Classification (NCBI taxonomy): domain Eukaryota; kingdom Metazoa; phylum Chordata; class Mammalia; order Chiroptera; family Phyllostomidae; genus Trachops; species Trachops cirrhosus. Next base: position 166,367,874 of record CM052541.1, on the reverse strand, counting down.
CAGGTACTATTGTCTTGAAAATCTCTTTTTAAAGCCTTTGTTTCAGAATGTCTCTATCTAGTAGCTAAGTTAGGTTCTACTAAAAAGAACTGGATACAAATGATACAAAGAGACTGAAAATACTTTAAAACATGATAAAATGTCAAGGAGTGCAATTCAGAATCCAAGAATGAGAAGATTTTCCATATTTTATTCCTCCACTTCCATATGAGTGTGCTGAATAAAAAGAAATATATGTATGTACAGATATATATATATATATACACACACATTCATATATACTATGTACCTGTGTACACATTTTATCAGTGTAATGGCAAAGTTGGAAAACAGAATTAGAGTTACTGAATGTGCACGGTGTTTGTCTCCATATCATGTCTTACTTTCAAAATAGATTATAATAGTCATTCAAATAAAAGATGTTTACTGTTGTACTTGTAACCATACTCACATACACACAGTCTCTGCCCCAATATACTCTATTGGCCATCTAATTTTTCTAATGTGATAACAGAAAATTAAAATTTCCTTTTTTTAATTACCATTTGTCACAGCATGGATAGACCTAGAGGGTATTGTGCTCCGAGAACTTGTCAAAGAAAGACAAGTACCATATGATCTCACTTCTTTGTGGAATCTAAAGAGCAGTATAAATGAACAAACAAAACAGAAAATTATTACTTCTCAATATTTTATCCACTGGAGTGGTTGCAGTGAGACTAGTGTTGGCTTCCTATGTATTAAGAGGATAAATCTTGGGTGGTTACTGTTGAACTGAAGTCCACTGGGATCTGAGTTGTACACAAAACACTGGATGTGTCGAGAGTAGAGGAAGGGAAGCCCAGGATCTGCGCTCAGCACTGGACTATGCCTCACTTCCGGGGAGCTCTCTCTGCCCTTTTTAGGGAAAAAAAGCTGGCCCACTGCTGTTACAAACAGGACAAGGCACAGGATCTGAACAGTCAAACCACATTTACAGAGGGTCCACTGTGCCAAAATCTGAGGCAGACACTGGGAGCTGTTACAAAGTTATTAGCAGGCGGAAGAGGGAGTCTTTCTCTGCAAAAACTCACAATGTAAGCAGAGACACAGGGCAACTACAAATTAAAGGAATTGTCTGATGCTTATCAATAAAAGAACACTGATAGTATTACTAATATGCCAAAACTCAGATTTAAAAGTATTTCCAGAAGAAAAATAGTAAATCCTGGGCTTGTTGAAAACATTGTATTTTGCAGAATGTACTTTGTATGAAAGTTAGGATGCTATAACTGGGAAAAGGACCACAAAACACAGGTAAATTCCCATCTACAACCGGGTGTCAATCAAAGGTGAAGGGCCTCTGATATACAGTCAGGGAAAGACTCGTTCTGGATTGCAGCCTCGGGCACAGAGAGAGCTCTAGTACTGCGTGCAGGCAGCTCTAAAAACATCGCACTTGCTGTAGAAAGGCTGCCATTGTAGAGCACGAAATCTTTCTGTTTTCCAACAGTCAGAATTTTTATATTGCTTTACCATGATGTAAGAGGGTTTAATGATTTCTCTTTCTGGAAGTCTGTGGTCCTGGGGAAGGAAACACAGGGGCAGGCCGCGCTTCACCATGAACGGCAGCAGCATCCTTTGAAGACAATCTCAAGACCTCCTAACTGAAAACCCATGTTTCTAATTTAAGTATGAGACAGACATTAATCATACAGCCAGGGAGAATTTCAAGTCCCTGCCTATTTGCAGCAGTGTCTAAAAACAATCAGCTCATCTTTCAAATTTGACCAAACTACAAATGGTATGAGAACTCAGTTTTCTAATAAGGATGTTCATTTTGGCACTCAGTAGCTTACGCATGGCTCACAGATGGCTTCTGTCTCATTTTGTGTAATCCAATCATCCTGCTCTATTGCATCTCACGCTTAGTCTCAAGAGTAATTGAAAAGCTCACAGTGACAATTGTCTCTGTTTCCAGATGTCGTGGACATAAGGAGTGTGGCTTTCACCACTTCACTGACATAGGATGTGTACATGGCTCTCCAGGTCAGAGTTGCTCCAAGCAAGGTAAAGAGAAAATTCTTCTTTGCATTCTCTCTCTATTACTGCCTAGCACTGATGTAAGCAAATATGTTCTATAAATGTTCTCTCTTTCAGTAGCAACTTGTTTCACTTTTGGCTAGGTACCATACAGAAAACATTTTGCAGCTCTCTTGCTGGTATGGGAACGGTGACCACAGAGCAGCACCCACGGCCCAGGAAGGATCCAAAATGTTTAAATAGTAACGATTTTGACGGGACTGCGTTACTCACAAGCGAACTTTCTAGTATTAGCACCTGTACTTCAGCTCTTGTTTTCTGGAATCATGACAGTTTGTCCTCAGTCATTTTTTGTGCCAAGAGGCAGCTTTTATTTTTCCAACTTCTAAAGGATGCACAAGATCTTTAGAGGCAAAATATTGAAACATTTTTAAGCTGTAAGTGTGTTAGTTTATTTCCCCCCTCAGGCTAGTAGTGTTCATCGTTGTATTTTATTTCAGCATAAAAATATCCCCTTTTAAAAAAATCAAAACACCTAAAACAAGGAAATATGCAAAGCCTCAGAGCAGCTGAATGAATTCACACAGGCTTTGGGCTTATAAAGACCTGGCCTGCAGGGAATGACGCTGGAAAATCAGATTTTTACTCAAAAATTAAATTATGATTTCAGATTAATGCTGTATTCATTTTCGTAAAACATCAGCACTGTGTGCACTTCCTCAAGTTTTTTCTGCTCACTGCCATCCTCACAACACACACCAGTAAGAATTGTGACGTATGGCAACAGCTAAGAAACATTCTCTAAATCAGGAAAAAAATTGTATCAGGGAAAATATTTTAGATAACTTATTTTTAAGAGGATTTTAAACTGTTTATAATTGATGTATAGTTTTGGTATCAAATTAGCAATATAACTTTGCTGGAGAGAGAGTAATTAAAAGATAAAATCCTTTCCTTTAAGTAGCTTACGTAAAGAATGGGGACTAAGGACTCTATATTTAGTCTGGGCTTACATACGCACACCTTCTGGGGAAAATGTTTAGGTAGTTGCTGCAGTTTTTTCACCTTTTTAGAATCCCGGAGTTTTATATGTGAAATCACAGACTTAGAACATTAGGCCAATAGTGAATATGTTAAAAATAGGTGAGTTGCTGCAATTTCATCTGAACTCTTATGATAGATCCCTGTAAGTTACGAGTTAACTTTTCTTAAGTCCTGTTCAGTGTCAATAATATCAGCACAGGAATCACTGATATGCTCCTAAATTAATAGTAATAGCAAAAGTGACCTTTGTCTAAAGAGAGTTCCAAGGCTCCACAAATATTTATTGAGTGCATGCAATGTGCCAGGCATTGGGCTAATTAAATCCCCCCATCCTTACATTTTAAATGAGAGAAAAGCTGACTCAAGGGAAAGAGTCATGGCCAAAGGCCATTTAATTAATTTGCTGTCTGGGGAAATTGCACAGGAACTGGGAAGAAAGCCCAGGTATGAGGACTGCTACGTTGTTGTTCAGAATACAATGCATTGTTGTTCAGAACTCCAGCAGAATACACATTTCATAACTGCATTAAACTAATATAAAATTACAATTGTAAAACAAATGTTGCAAGTAAAAATGTCAGAGGCACAACACGTTCCTGCGTTTCCTAGCGATTGTTGACCCGAACTGGAGAATTCACGTACGTTACAGACACTTTCAGAGGAAAGCACTGTTAGTAAACTGGATCCTGTGCTAGGATACTACAGGTCAGGGAGCCATATTTCACCGTTACACTAGGAATTGTCCAAAGAACCAAGCAACAGGCTTTCATGTGGGAGAGATAGAGGGCAAGTGATCTCCTAAGCACATACAGTACTTGTGCTGAGAATTTCACACATGTGCTGAAAACAGAACTCCTGCAAGATTTTACAGATAAGTAGAACAAAAGGCAGAGTGTAAGTGGCCAATGTCATACCTTGCCAGTGAGGAACTGGAAAAGAAATCCTAGTGTTATCTGACCCTAGGGTCTGCATTTTAAACAAATAGAGTATAGACTAAGTGGATTTTCATTGTTTTTCTTTTCTTCATTTGTCATTATTAAAAATATATGTATTGAACACTTACCAAGAGCTACGCATTATTTTTGTGGCTGAAGAATCAAACCCATTAAATCACTGTTTCTGTCTTTGAGAGTCTAGAGAAGTGGGCACCTCCATAAACAAGTACGCCACGACACAGGTGATCAAATCTGTAAGACAGATGCACAATGCTATGGATGCAAGGAAGTACAGCAGGATCGATTTTGACCTTGAGTTGGGGTGAAGTGTGAATATAATATTGAGCTAGACTTTGAAGAATATATTGTATTCCCTCTGTGGAGAAGAGTAAATCTGCTGTAGTTAATGGGAGCATTCTGCTTTGTAAAACCAGGTAAGAGCTCCCAGGTTTCATAGACCAAGTACAAGAGGTTATTGTAAAAGAGGCAGGCCCAGGTTGCACAGGGGAGTTCTCCTGAATCTGCAAAGGCCATATATCCCTAGTGCTACTTCAATTATTTCTGAGTATAGAAAAGAAAAAGGAAAACCCGAAAGATACTTTTATGAAACAAGCATTCCATTGCTATCTAAACCTTGTAAAGATAGCACAAAAAATAAATTACAGATCAATCTCACTTAAAAATATGGAGAAATACTAGATGAAATACTAGCAAACAGAATGCAAGAGCTCATTATAAAAATAAAACATCATGACCAAGTGATTTTTCCCTGAAATATAAGGATGGTTCAATATTAGGTCATCTACTAACATATTCACCATGTGTGTGAGTCTAAGTGGAAAATCACATGATTATATTTATAGAAGCTAAAATGGCCTTTGTCAAAATTTGACAATTCCTAATTAAAACATTGAATAACATAGAAACTGATTATTTATTCTTTAGTGTTAATATGTATCTAAAACTACACACACACAAACCCACAAACACACACATGCATAGTGCAGCTGTAAAGCCACTGAATTACCTAACAGAGAACACTAGAGGCATTCACAGTACAGCCAAGAATAAGGAACAGACACCTACTAACTCTATTACTATTTAAACATATATTAGAGGTACTAATAATGTAATCAGACTAGACAAAACAATAAATCCATAAGAACTTAAATAGACGTGAAACTTTCTATTTACAGATGATAATGTAGTATGTTTGGAAAATCCAAGTGAATCAATAAAAACACTATCATAAAAATACAGAAAAGTAATAGAATATTAAAACAAAAATCAGAATGCTTTGCATACAGAAATAATAGCGAATTAGGTGATGTAACAGGAGATAAAACTTTGGTTATGTTACTAGCAAAAAGAATTTAAGAATACATTTAACAGAAAGTGTATAATATCTGTTTAAGAGAAAATGAAGTATTTTCAAAAGATACGAAAATATATTTGAATAAATTAGGAAATTTTTCTTGGTTTTGGATAACATAACATTATAAACTTGTATTTATTCCTATCTTAATAATACATTTAGCATAATCCCAATAAAAATAACATAAAGTTGTTTTATGGAGCTATTTAAGTAGATTTTGAAGTTTTTATGACAAAATAAACATAAAAATAACAAAGAGAAGCCTGAAAAAAGAACAATGGGGAAGGGGTATATTAAAACTTACTATAAAGCTTTCATAATTAAAACAGTGTGGTATTGATTCACAAATAGATAGGAGGTCAGAGAGATCAATGGAAGAGGATAGAAAGCTCACAAATAGAAAAAATGCAAATGGCAATACAGTGATGACATTTTAGAATGCCAGGTTGTGAGAGAGACCAAGGAAGTACAAAGAACATAATGAGGACGTGTAAACTAAACACAGACGGTATCTTGTAGTTGCTCAGACTAGTTAAATTTGGGGCAACTTTAGCATCAAAAATTATGATATTAATGCATTATAGTACAAAGGAAAATAAAAAAGACCATAGGTTACCCAAAATAAACTAATAAACAATAAATACAGAACTTCAAGGGTAGGAAGGAAAATATCTTTATGGAAGACTGCATATTAAACAAAGTTCCTTACTCCAGCTGCTAAGGAACTGGGACGTTCTTCAAGTTTTCATTAATAAAACCACATTTTAAAAGTTTGTAAATATGTTCACTGCTAAATAGATTTATTGAGAATTTTTATTACAAAATTATTATTGAAAAGTAAACATGCAAATATAAATATAATAGTATCATGAATTTCATTCATACATCACCTTGCTCCACAATTGCCAATCAAGTTAAATCTTATTTCACTTGAATGTCCACCTATTTTCCCTCCTTTTTATTTTGAAGCTACCAGTCATCATGCCATTATACTTGCAAATATTTCCATAAGTATCTTTAAAAATAAGGACTCAAAACTGCACAATATCATTATAACACCCTAAAATATTAATAATTCTTTAACATCATCAAATATTAGTCAAGATCAAATTGTCAAATGTCTCATAAATGTCATCATAATTATTCCACAGTTTCTTTGATTCAGGATCCAAATACATTTTTTAAAGAATAAAAAATTTGATAGTAGCTAAATCTAGACTGTTACAGATTTTGATTCTTAAATTCTGGGTTTTCCTAAAGTGGAATAATAATTGTTTCATACTGAAGTTTTGTGTTCAGTCATTTGGGTGGCATCTTAAGTGTCTTTTCTTTAGTAATTCAATACAATTATTTTTTCTTTATTTCAAAAATTTTTGTATTGTGGTTCAATTACAGTTGTCCCCTTCCCCCCCATTACTCTCTCCTGCCCATGTCCCACGTCCCACATTCAATCCTGAAGGGATTCTGAAGGTCCAAGAACCTGTAGTCCTGGTTTCCTATGGCCTCTTAGGCCCAAGAGTTTGCCCATTTTTAGACAGTTGAAACAAATAAGTTCATGGTAAATCTGTGCATTTGATCCATTCGGCCAGTTGGTTGTTGTGTGCTCTGTGCTGCCTCTTTCGTCTTCTAGCCTCTAGGGGACGGCTCCTTGTGTACTCGGGGTAAAGTAAAAGACGTGGTAAATTTGGTGACTTGGTCATTCAGAGAAAAAGAATCCTTGTTAAAGTATTGATTGAACAACATGATTTTTTTAAAGATCCAAAAAGGAAAATGATAAGCTGAAAAATTCCCATGTGACATACTCACATTTTTATTATATTCACAAGAATATATTCTAAAAGACTAATAGTAAAGTGCAGCACATTTTCAATTGTGTATTGCCTTTTTAAATGTTTAGGCGGGTAAACTCCCTATTTTTATATGTTGTCCATGCTTCTATTGGTTTGTCTTGTTTTTATTGTAAATATCAATCCTTTGCCTGTGATACATGTCACAAATATTTTCTCCCATTCTCTTTCTTGGCATTGAATCCTTTAATGCATTTGAAGTTTATGTTGGTGTGTGGCGCAAGATGAGAATCTAAAGGAATTTTTTCTATCTAGAAGTTAAACAATTTTCATCAGGTTATTTGTTGAATAACTCACCTTGTTGCCATTGATCTGCCATGCTTTTTCCTTAAGCCTCATAAGTGGTAGGGTCCATTTCAGTATCATCTCCTGTGTTTCAGCCAATTGTTCCGTGAGTTCTTACGCACAGGTTTAATTACTGTTGTGCTATTAGGTATTTTTTGGTTCATGTTTTTCAGAATTTCTTAGCTACCATCATATTTTTGCTATTTTGACAGCTGAGATTTAGAATCATTTTTATCAATTAAAACATAAATATTGGCATTTAGGAAGTTCGTTGTGGTAGATGGAGGGTAAGTGTCATGGATCTATATATGGTGTTAACCCTTGGTGCAGACATGAAATATGCCAGCCCCACTGGCCAGCAGCACTTTCACTGGGGTCCATCCCACCCCGTGGGTCTCCGAGCAAAGTCAGGCCAGCCAGTACTATCAAGTAGTCATTCATGGTCTCTGGTTTGTCCAACTTGTGACCAACAACCATGGGAAGAAGCTCAGGCTCTTGGATCTCACACCTGTCTTCTCTGCAGGTTGTTTTGCAGAACCTTCTTATATGTGTCATCCTCTTCTACACTGTGTACTACACGGTCCTCAGCGTGGGCTGCATGGTGCTCCAGTAAGTAGCACATTGCCTTCACACAGAATTAGAAAGCTAAAGTCGACCATGAAAGGGTTTATATTTAATACTTGACATGTCTTTATGAACTAGAGGATGCAGACTTTTAAAAAATGTATATCTTCTCACTTTCGTAAAAGTGAAAATAAGCAAATGTACCATCATTGAAAATGATAGAAGTAACACTCATGAAACACAGTGGATGGAACCAGGCAGGACTCATCTTTTTACGTCTGGAGAATCATCATGGAAAAAATGAAGCCCTCACTCCCTCTGCCTGTGTTGGATCAGAAGATGTTTGAACTAGAAGAGAGTTTAGAGATAATATACATTCAAAGGAAGTATTTTCTGTATGTACTGGAAATAGCTTTGGACTGAAAGTCAGGAGATCTGCATTCTGGACCAGGTTCTTAAAGTCTTCCTGCTCGTCTTGACCAAGTGATAGAGCTTCTCTCATTTCACTTGTCTTCATTTGTCTAATGAAGGTCATAATCCAAAAGGGGGTTATCATGAGGACAAAGTAATCCATGTAATTTTAATATCATTTTTACTTAAATGTGTAACATTTCCTGTCCCCCACCCCCAGAAATTTCTTTGTCTTGCTATGGTTGAATTCTGTCTTTACAAATTTAGGTTGTCAATACATTGATTTACTTGAAATATGTTATGTATTTTTACAAATAATTCCCTAGAGATTGATTGTTTATACAATTTAACTTTATTTTGTGAGCAATGAGTTAGGTTTCACCATTTCAATATGAAATTTAGTGCCAAAATTAATTATACCATGTTTTGCAGTGAGAAGAACGTTATGAAGCATGCTTGCTGGCAAACCCACTGAGGAAGCTTCTGGAGCTGACACAGTCGCCTTAACTGTCGCCTGGGACTGGAGATGGTGAGGCTGCACCTGGAGCAGAGAAGGACTGAGAATCTTCAGGGCTCTCTGAGCATGGGGTTTCCAGGGTTTGTAGTTAATGTGAGTAAGAGGTCAGGGATTTGAAGGAAAAGCTCCAAAAGGCAGCTTATTGATCAGCTGCACACAACTGCAAACTTAGGTACAGCAGAAGAGGTGTACTTAATAGACTCAGATTTTGGAACAGGAAGGGATCTCAGAGATTAATCGTTTCAATTTACAGATAAGAGACTAAGCCCAGGGGCTTCGGTGACATGCCCAAACTCACAGTGAACGACTCCATCAGGATTAGAGCCTGGTTCTTGTTTCTAAACCCTGTGCTCTCGCCACAGTATTGGGTTTTCCTCCCACATTTGATGGAAGGGACTTCCAAGATTATAGCTGAGATCTCAGGTACAAGGAAATACACTTGGTGGACACTGTGGACTTAACTGGACAAAGAAGACAATGTAGATAGAGAGGTTATTTGGCTGCCATCCAAGTCAGCCAGTTTTTAAATGTGCCACAAAGAGGGTAAAGCCAATGACGTTTTTGTATGTGAAGAGCGCTGTGCAAACCTTGACATGCAAAGTTATGAATTGCCTCCTCCAGAGTAAACTGTTTTCATTTGCAACATCTTCAGGGTGTATGACCTCAGTGTCCTGGCACCGTTTGACTTCAACACACGCCCCTCATGGCTCAACACAAGTTATAAAGGTAATCGGTTTTCATTTTGAATCTTTATCAGTTAGTGAACTAAATACCTCCAAAAATAAAAACAGTTTTCTGCTTTATAAAAGTGTTTTTAAATATCAGGCCTTTCTGTCAGCTGTATGTATCTTTACATACTTTAGACTGGACTTTACAATTTAATGTGGAAAAGTGCTATACATTTTTAAAAATGTTTATTCCTAAAAGAATGGCATAGAATAAGTAGATAGTACTATTTGAAATTTTATTTGGAGGCATTATGGGTAAAAATTTTGTGCATTAAGTATTTTTCCATAAAAAGGGAAGAGTGACTTGATGTGCGGATATAGAAAAATGATTGTGAGGTATGAAATGGAAAATTAAGATTACAGAAGAATTTGTATAGTATAGTTATTCATTTTTGTAGAATAGAGTAAAATACATGGTGTCAGTACTAAGAAATTATGCAAAAAAACATTATTTCCAGCTGGGATGACAGAGGTCTTTCATTTTCTGCTTCACACATTTCTGCTTTGTTTGATTGTTCTCCCCCAAATAGTGTAAAACTTGTTGCAAAGGCAAAATGATAAGAAAAAATGTACTAAGAACTGAAGATTCTTTTTTAAGTTTATTAATTTTTGAAGAAATAATTATTAATAGCTACTATGTTCCTAAACCTAATGTATATTAATAATAACACCTATTGGTATTGAATATGTGTCATCCATACTTGTCTTAGGGGCAGTCATGGTGAGTTTGCTTCATCTCTAGAAAAATTAGATTTGAAGGTTATTTTCCATTATAAAATAATGCACGTAAATTAATGAAAGTTTATAAAAGTATACAATTTCGGAAGATGATTTGACTTTAGGTGGTAGGCGCACAATGAAATATACAGATCATTAATCATAGAAATGTACACCTGAAACCTATATAATTTTACTATCCAGTGTCACCCCAATAAATTCAATCAGCACACACACACAAAGGTAAAAATTACTGTAAAAGTAATGAGTGTTAAATGCATTCTTTATTATTGTAAAAAATAAGTATTTTCAGCAAAAAAATAAATAAAGTATGTGCAATTAGAAAAGAGAAAAAGAATAAAATCAATTCCAAACTTACTTTCTAAATATCATTTCTCTTAATATTCTGTTTGAATTTATTCCTACTTTTAAGAAATAAACTGTGGAACCTTTAAACATTACATTTTTTAAGAAATTAGAGGCCACATGGACAAAACTATGGGGCTTGGAAATGGAAGGGAGGTGGGGAGGGATGGGTGGGTGGGATGGAATGGGAATAAAAGATAGAAACTGTACTGAATAATCTAAAATAAAAAAATTAAAAAAGGGAAAAAAAAGAAATTACTGGACATCTTTTTTTGGAACATATATGCAAAAATACAAAAATGGCCTGCAACCAAAGAAATCAGATTTCAAATGTGATTTGTATAGGCAGCTTGGTCTGCTGGAACTACTGAATTCAAACAAAATGCTTTAAAATAACCCCCTCACATGGGTAACATTGTTCAGTCAATGATGGCACCTGGGACTTGCTTACATGGTGTCTTGCTCATCCAATAGGCAATCGCTGGCTTGCTGGTTAATAAATTACTTTGCATAATAGAACATAATGTGTTTTTTTTTTGCTTCTAAAAAATACAGAGTTTGCCTGCCTAGATTTATCAACTCCTGAACTATATGAACTTATCAATCATTTGCCATATTTAAAGAGAAAAGAGAGATAATATTCATGGAGTGATATTATTACAAAGGGAACTTGGGGGTATATCACATCTATTTGTCACTTTACAGTTTGATGAATCTTCTTTCAAAGCACTACAGTCTTAAAGTTCCATATTAAAAACAAAGGCAAACCCATCACATGTTGAAGGCTGTCAGAGAATTGTGATCCTGACCTGTACGTGGTCCTGGCTCTTCGTGCATGTTCAGGGAAACCAGTCTGAGGCAACTGGTGGATTTGGAAGAGAGCCTCCATCCACACGAGTCCTTTGTGAGGCTTTCTTTCATCCATGGTCGTTATGTTTCCCAGGTGACTATCTGAAGGCACCGCTTTATTAAAAGATACAAAAGAACTTATTTCCAAGTTAGGTTATGATTGGTACCAAAAACACCTTATAGTTTAGTACATTTTTACATTTTCTTTTTATTTTTGAAAACTCAGAACTGAAGTTCTCATTAGTTTTTCAATACATCTTAAAAATATACCTTAAAAACTTGCAATCCAATTACAGATCAACATGCATTGGTTACATTGTAACTTTCCTAAAATGCTAAGTATAAAGAATGTGAAACAGAAATTATATATTGTTATTTTTCTATAAGTCTAATGATTATTAAAAGACAGAATATATTAAAAGTTCTTTTCCAAATCTGAGGATTCTTAAGAGAAAGAACATTAAGAAAATTCCTACCGAATTTGATTTGCTGAAAGACTTGTAATGGTCCTGATACTAATTGTAGTTCATAATTATTAGTTACTCTTGTCCCAAATAGTTATATTCTTCTTTTTATTTTCAGTTCTTTTACTCTCAACAGAAGTCACCTACTTTGTTTGTGGACTGCTTTTCGTTCCTATTGTGGAAGAATGGGTGTGGGATTATGCTATTTCAGTAACTCTTCTCCATGTTGCCATCACTTCAACAGGTGAGCAGAACAAAATAACGTAAGCAAAACTTTGTTGTATGCATATTGTACTCTGATGGCTAAATAACAAAAACTGATGGTGAAGGATCTTCACCCCCTCCCCTTATTCATCCTCCTCACCAAATTCTTCTATCACTTCCTCAGCAAGGTATTGCTTAGCTACATCTTCCAATTCAAAACTGTACTGAAATGTAGGTGCTTCCTGTTCTATTTCCACACTCAACTTATTAACTTGTAGAGAGTTTGCCTCTGTTAAGAATACTCTCCTACAAAATCCTCCCTAAGGCAGAAATTGACCAAAGACCGAGAACTGGAACCCGAGACCTGTACTTCAAAGGCTTGCAAACTTTTCAACACCAGATAGTTGTTTTAGAAAAGTTACTGAGTTCTTAGACTGAAGGGTTTTTATTTCTACCTGTGATCCTTGGAGTCAGAAGAAAATGGATTCAAATTCTGATCCTACTTTTTTATTAGGTGGTTAGTCTTAGGCAAATTACAGTATTGCTTACATTATTAGTTGCCTTGTCTACTAAATGGGGAATAATTAGTGAAGTTTCAGTGAGAATGATAAATTATGTGACACAGTGTCTAGCATATTATAATTTCTGAGTAAATGATAGCTTTGTCCATTTCTTCAAAATTCATACTTCCATTGTAACTTTTTCTCCCTTGTTTAACCATTATTTTTTTTAAAAAGCATACTAATCAAAGTATGGGTGTTAATCAGCCACAAGTTATGATTCAAAGTTATTATTATTAACAACTTAAATCACTCATATTTTTAGTTTCCTGGTCTATTCAAGGTTTAATCAGTCTTCAACTTAAGAACACACAATTTTCAAATGAATTGCTACATTCCAGCATCACTGTTATTGGAAGATGCCAAAATCTCCATACCCTAGCATCAGTTTCCTGAGACATAAAACCTTGCAGTAACTCGGAGGACCATTGAAGTCCCACCATCTTTGATCTTTAATTTATTTTGGGGCTTAATATTTCGTGGAAGATAGCCACAGGATATTCACAAAAGGGCTTGGGGCATAAGGTGGTTCAGTCTTCAAGGGTGAGATAAGCAGTTGATTCTGGATCCAGAAAAGTTACAAGTTAATTGTCTAACACATGGAACATAGAAAATGCTTCACAAATATCTCTCAATAGAATGGAGTTCACAGTGACGTGGCTCTGAACTTCAGAGAGAGCCAGGCATTGAGGGTGCAAGATGGTTTTAGGACCATCATTGATGTATGTCCCTTCAAATCAACTTGGTGAGCTGACCTGAGACTTGATAATTATAACATCATTTCTAGGAGAGAAATTTAAACTATCTGACTTGACAAATGACCTTTTTAGATTATGATTTAAGGGCAAATTTAGGGGTACCTGATTTCATGGATGGAAATAAAATTTCTCTGTTTTATGTGGATATGTTTTGCCCAAACAGAAGTATTTATGAGTAACAAAATAATATGTTTTGAAAATGAACACATTTTTTTTCTATTGCAGTTATGTTGGAATTCCCTTTGGCATCACATTGGTGGGCTGCTTTAGGTATTTATATATGTTACCTATATAGATTTTAGATATACATATATAATATTTGTGTAATATAAATATTTGTGTTTATTTATATATAAACTAGGGGCATACAAATTCTTTAGATGGGTCAGGTAATTGAACCAGAAGACTGATCATAGGCTTTATCATTCTAAAATTACAGGGAATAAAACACTTGATATATTTTTGTGACATATTATTTTGGGTCTTTTTCCATATGAATTACATTACTGTCATTTTAGTAGTCCAAGAAGAAGAGAAACTACTTTCATATTTTTCTCTGCCCACAAATTGAACAACTGAATTCATCAATCATATACCTAGCAAGAACATTAACCAAATGAACGCGGACTTCTCTAAAGCTTTTTCTTTATGTTAAGCCAGGTATTGACAACAAAATATTTTTTAAGCTTTCTCTTTTCAGTAAATTTTGCAATATTTTTTATTTAATTAGTGTCCTTCTTAGTGATGAAAAATGGAAATGCAGCACTTTGCCACATTCTTTTCCCTAAAGCCGAGTGTTTATAGTACCAGCATTATCCATACTTACATTACTTAGCAATCTCTTCCCTAGAATTTAGTTCTCTACTTACCTTGCATATCCATAAGTCTTAGATGTACACTTTTCTCCAACATTATTTGGTGCATACAAGAAACATGTGTAGAAAGTTTTTTCATTTTTATCTAATATTTTATCTTGTATAAAGTGTTCAAAGTGTAAATTTTTAATAAATTGGAAAAATGATACTGAAAGACATGCTATAAATGTAAGTGGAAATAATCTTTTCTCTATGAAAAACAGCAACTTCTTTGGATTCTATTGACAACTCCACAAAATTTACTGAGCCCTAGAGAGCTAAGTCATGTAACAAATGTCACCTTGATGTCAAGGAGAGTCAACTTTAGCATAATGGAACAGCCAATAGAACTTGGTAAAACAGTTTAGTGACTACTTTAGTCTCAATAACCAGGGTTGGATTACTCAGAGGACAGTCGTCAAATGATGTCTGAGCTCATCTTTTTTTGTTTTTCCTTGAATTAAAAATTTAGATACAAGAGAATACTGGCTCAACCTCTTGAAAATTCTGTCTCTTGGTCTCACATTGGATGCATGTCCGTGTGTGAGGAACTTGCGTTGGCCTGTTCGGCCTCTGATTCGCTGAGGGCTGTTCCCTCAGGGAGCTTTGTCCTTCTTTGAAGTCCTGCTCTTACTGCCGTACAGGGAACAGCAGGTGTGTGAAAGCCCTGTAAGGCGGGATTAATATTTGAAAACAAACTGGAATTATTGGGCCAATGAAACCAGAGCTAAAGGCATTTTCATATAACTAAATAGCTCAGGCAGGTGCAATTCTGGGTGTTTACTGTTCCTAAAAATTTGGCACAAGTCAGAAATAACTGCCTATACTGAGAGTCCATGCTGCAGAATATAGTGTATCAAAAACATCATTTTCTTTAAAATTAAGTGTTTGTTATACATCATTAAAATCATTGTTAGCCCCCTCCCCAGGGTTTAGTAAACTGGCATTCAGCTTAAAGGACAGGAGAAAGGCAGATAGTAACTTCTTAGAGATGAGAAGACAGATAAGTGGGTAAAACCTGGCCATGGTTGTCAAAAGTCATTGAATTATGAATATTTGCATTCTTCATCATAGATTTTTTTCAAATAAGCCCCCATTATGAAGCGCCTTGTTTATGGGGAAAGAAGTTCTAACCAAGTTTATTGAAACAAATTTCATTGTGTTAAAGTTGATTTGACTCAACATGTGGAGAAGTCAGAGGGTCAAGGAGTGTGATTTGTCTACTGAAAAAGAAATATTTGTTAGGGAACTGGTTGAGCCTTGAAGCCTCTAACTTCTTGGAATGATTCTGTTTTTCAGAAGTCCATATTTAATAGCAATTTATGATAACTAAGATTTCATACTAGAAACATCTATAAAGATTGTATAGTTTTACATAATGGCTTGCTATGCAGACAAGAAAAATAAGTTTAATAATATGAAAGGTAGGGCAAAATGTGAAGTGGAAAAGATTATCTAAAAATTGGGATTTTAGTTGGAAGCGTTTGTGTCAGACAATAACTGTAAACGTTTACTGTAAAGATGTTAATAATAACTGAGTTGGCTGCCTGATTACAGAATTTCCTACATATTTAGTGACAAAGCATCAAAAATATCCAGAAACAGGAAACCCTCATGTGCCCTTACTGTTGGTACTTTATCTGGTATGAATGTAACTCAGCTAGAATGGAAGTGTTTGTTGAGAAGTTAATAAAAAGCTTAAGAACAGGATGACTGAATTTGTTGGCACATGAAATAATAGCAGCTACAGAGAAAAGCTGGCGACCTTGTGTTGCTATTTATTCTATGCCCTGATCAGACTAGCAACTAGACAGGAGGAGTTTTTCCAACGTGCCTTAAAATGATTATGGTTTGATTCAAAGACCCACTTTTTTTTTAGCTATTAAGATAAGTTGTTTTTGTTTTGTCGTGTTTACTTTTATACAAAAGTGGCTTCTGCTAAAGTGTTTATTTCTTTCATGTTGTAACTATCTGTGGTTCTTTTAAGCTGTGATAGCGATGGTAACTGATGGTTTTCATTTTATTCAACTGACACAAAACAAGCCAGCATCTGATCAAAGTATTACATAGAGTCTTCCTTGAACTAATGAAAGGTGTTGATGATTTACTCCTGCAGTCTGCAGAATTAGGACTGCAGTCAGTACAGGTGTCACTACTTTTCTGTGGTAAAACCACTACTGATATTTGCCTTTCTACATAAAACATGTTGCCTAAGGAAGTCTGCTATTCATTTCCGAGAGTTGTCCAGTGGGAATGTCTGTTTATGTGTGAATATGAAAGTGCTTATTTTGTTTGTTACTGTTGGTTTTTGTTTGTTTGTTTTGTTTTTTAGTTTTTCGTTCTTCTCAGTAGTCTTCTGTTAGCACTGGATTACCTCTGTCTCCCAAGCCAATCAAATGTTAAAGACTATGGGGGTCTTGCCTTTTTTTAATTAACATGTCATTGTTCATCTGTTAAAACTTGATTACTGTTTCAAGAATGACTACAGTGGGCATTGGAAACAGACTTATCATTATTGATTTGGGGTTTCCTGGAGATAAATATAGTTCACAGTTAATTGTTGAGCTCTAATACAACTGATGATTTAAAATTGAACAATAGTTTATTGTTTTGTAACAATGTCAGTTGTTAAACCTTGACATTTCAATTAAGACATGAATTGTAGTTATAACAATGCAAATTCAGCAGTTGCATTTTAAGTTAAATTATTTTAGCAAATAAATTTACTTAATGAAAAATCTGAAAACTATACTTAAAATATTTTCAAGTGAATAACATGTTTCCCTTTTATAATTAGAGAGAAAATACCTTATAAAATACTTTTAAATATCAACAATGCAAAGGAAAGACAGGTCTGAAGAGCTAAAAGAAGTGAGAATTGTGAATTCCTTGGCACGTGCTTTGACTTGATTGCCTTTGAGTTTCTGAGGTTTAAGAGCTCACTACTATTAACTCGACAGAACCGTGCACCTATTCTTCCGTGACGGAAGTTTTGAATTTCAACAATTTACCAGCACAAAATGTATACCTACCCTCTCTTAGCTCAATCTATAAACTACTCTATTTCAAATGCTATGTCAGTTTTAGGAACATTATCTTAGTCATGACAATCGTTCTTATTCATCATCTCACCAATGAATTATTCATTATTGGTAGTTAACCAAAACTTTCCTTTCATTACTTGCAGGATCCGGCTTAATTTCAATGATATGTGGAGGCCAGGCTTTAGCATACTGTTTGTTCAAAGACAACTTTATCTATCCAGAGCTGGATGGTTTTTAACAGAAAGGCTGAATTAATTTGCCTCAGATTTTCTATATTATTATGTACATTGTGTCAGAATTAAATTGTATTTTTTGTTCATACCTATATTCAAGGTTGAATTTATTCAGGAGACTTTCTAACTATGAAAAGAAAAAAGAGAAGTTAATGGAGAGCAGAATCCTAGTCAAGAATTCATGAGCAGAATGTTGCAAACTCATAAACGCAGTGTTCCTCATAGTGTGTTCCATAAAATGTTAGTTCTGAAGGATGTTAATGATGCTAGCAAAGAAAATAAAAGTTTCCTTTTTAAGTATATTTGTGGAATCCTGGGTTTAAGTAAAACAGACTTATTTATTTCAGGACATCTTAAAATCCTTAATGTACTACTGTAAACAAAGCAGTGGTATGCCTCATGCATGGTTTTTCAAACGTATTTGACCAGGAACATACATTAGGAAATGCTAATGTGTCTGTGGAAAGTATAACACAGAAGAAGGCAGATTCAAAACTACAGCAAATCTCTGTAACCAGAATTCAATTCTATTATTATCCCTAGTATTTTTTCTGTTAGAGTATTTCTTATGAAATTATTGCTTTTAAAAACAGTATCTATTTATTTCCTTAGATTATGATCTTCTAACAGTGCTTTTTGAAATTTATGTACATTTGAGTCACCAGAGGTTCTTGTTACAATGCTGTTTTTGGTTTAGAAGGACTGGGTGGAGGCTGAAAGTCTGTATTTCTAGCAATTCCTGGGAAATGGCTGTGTTGCCGGTTCATGTTGCTACTTTAGGTAAGCAAGGTCTAAGGGCTTGGGACCATATATGTTTTCAGGTTGTATAGCTTTATATTGCCAGTCCTATGTTTTTTATATCACTGTTTTCAATAAATGCTTGTTGAATCACATTACAAATGAGGAGAGTTAAATTTGTATGTGTCTTAAATATTTACCACTTTTTATATAGTTTAAATATCTCCTGATACAAAAGAAGTACATACCATGTTTACAACTAAAACATAAGTAACATACACCCCCCCGACACACACACACACACACACACACACACATACACACATACTCATTCCTACAATCCCACACACAAACATTCTGGGAAACAATTAGAAACCAAACAAAACCATCTCTAGATTTTTTCCCTAGATGACTCTTTTTACCCTAAAATCTATTTCTTTCACAAAGATATGCATTTTGCCATTAAGATATATCATGCTAATTGTATGCACTGCAGGTGACATCCCCAAAACTACCTTGTGTTGATCAGTGACTGATGAGGTAATTTAAGTTTCTCATGGACATGTACGTATGAAAATAATGAAGCTGTCTCTGTTGCTTCTTTCTCACATTTACTTACTAACACACATTGTCTTCTGTCCATTCTCATTCTTCCTGTTCAATTTCTCCAAAATGTTCAATCACAGATATATCAAAAATATAACTCATCTAAATCAGTCCAAGGAATGTAAATTTTAATTACTAATAAGGATTATTTTTGTCTTTAAAAAGGCAACATAAGATAGCTCTGAAAGGGTCGGCATTATGATCTTTCATTCTCCAGTTAACACCCATTGGCAACATTCAGAAAAAAAGTGTCTTGTTAGAAACACAACAAAACTGAATCTTGCTCTATGGAAAATGCAAATATCGTGCAAACCATGAATACACTAATGACAAAGTCTATCCTGATTGAAACTCACACATTGAAGGAATTTACAGAAACACTAAAACTGCCTAAATAAATTTGATAATTAAAAAAAGATTTGGTTGATTAACTACTTTTTAATATAATGAGAATTAAGTTACACTAGTAAATTAGAATACAATTTCTCTAGACTCAGAAGACCTTAATGTCTTGTCATATCGTAGTGTAGCTTAATTAGCATGTTTATTTTTAGGATTAGGAATCCATCTGCTCAGGTAATTACTATTGTGTTAATCCTCTTTATTTTTTCTCCTGATCACAAGAATAATCTGTGGTTTTCTTCTTTTATTCATTAAAATTATTATTATTATCTACTTGATGACACCACTTGACAAAAATTAAAAATACAATTAGGTTGCATATTTTAGCTTAAAAATAATATGTATCACATATATCAACTAAATATTCACTTTAGTTTTTATTGCCTAAAACTTTATATAAACTTCTCCAAGAGTCAAGCCCATTTAATTTATTCTTCTAGTGTCTCACATGGAATCATAAATTGGTAGGACTTTATCTGGTATTTTGATATATATTTTTCATATTTTTTTAAAAAGGTAACACTTCTATATCATGCATAACCTTTTCATAAGTATGCTTTGTAAATAAATTCACATATTCCTTTAATGTTTATTTAAAATAATTATTTTCCCAGTAAATGAACAGTATCTTTACTTTTGCTGACAGTGGTCCCAAAACCAATCTCTCTCTCTCTCTCTCCATATATATATATATATATATATATATATATACACACACACTACTATTATATCTGTGATCTAAACTTTAGACTCTAATCTAAAATTTTATGGGTTCTGTTCAACCAATTTACCTTTGTAGTCAAATTGATCAGGTCAAAAGCTGTTTGGTACCACTCTAGAGGTACAGAGATTATCATATAGAAGTGACAAGATATAAATATATACTATGAGATAGAAAATTTTATGACAAACATCCTAAGGAAAAACATAGTCACTTTCTGAAGTTGTTCCATAAACTTTAGAAACCTGAATTGCTAGCTAAATAAATCTATACCAAAAGCATCCATCGATATGGCTATGGTAAAAAAAAAAAGTCAGAAAAGGGAAGAAATACAAGAAGGCCAAATCACCTTTTAAAAACAGGAGAAGTGTCTATTCAGGTCCTTTGTGCACTGTTCAATTGGATGGTCTGGTTTTTTTGGTGTTGAATTTGTAAGTTTTGAATAAATTTTGGATATTAACCCCTCATTGGATGTTTTGGTGAATATGTTCTCTCATTCTGTGGATTTCACCCTTCGTAGCAGCATAGATGAACCGGGAGAACATTTTGTTAAGTGAAATAAGCCAGTCAGAGAGACAGATAAATACCATATGATCTCACCTATATGTGGAATCTAATGAACAAACTGAACTAACAAGCAAAATAGAGACATTCTCATAGATGGAGAGCAGGTTGACAGCTATGGTAGGGGGCAGGTTAGGGGTAGAGGGAGCAAGCAAAAAGGCAAAGACTCGTGTCCATGAACGTGGACAAAAGTGTGGTGAGTGCAAGGTGAAGGGGAGTATAAAGGGGATAAATGTTAGTGGACAAAATACAACAAAAAATTTAAAAAAAAAACAGAAGGAATTATGATCTATCTTTCTTCTTGGTGAAGAATATTTACCCTCCACTCTAGGCCCAGTACTCCAAATAGGAAAGCCATTTGCGATAATTATAATAATAATTGATTCATCTAGTTTAAGGAGTAATAGAGATCTCCAAATGATCTTTCTTTAATTGCAAAAGGTAAAATATTATTGCACTAGGGAAAACTGGCAGATACCACCTTAGACGAATGAACCAGGTTAACATTGCTAGTAATGGGACTAGCCAACAACATGTACCTTCTTGAACAAACATGAATTGAGAACCCGGCATCACTTCTGTGGCACTACTGCCAAAACTGAATAATTTGAATTTACTCTTAAGAGTACATCAGACAAGCCCAACATTAGGGGCATTTTACAAAATGTTTGGGCTATACTTTTCAAAAATGCCAATATTGTAGGATTTAAAGAAACACTCAGATTAAAGAAAATTTAAGCCCTGGCTGGTGTGGCTCAGTAGTTGAGTGCCGGCCTGCGAATCAAAGGGTCACTGTTTTAATTCCCAGTCAGGGCACATGCCTGGGTTCTAGGCCACATAGGTCCCCAGTAGGGGGTGAGCGAGGGGCAACCACACATTGATGTTTCTCTCCCTCTCTGTTTCCCTTCCTTCTGCTCTCTAAAAAATAAATAAAATCTTTTAGAAAAAGAAAAAGAAAACTTAAAAGACACAATCTGGGCTTTTCTTTTGCTCTAACAGAAACATTAGGACGATTGACAGAATCTCAATACTGTATATTAATAATTGCATTATTTCAATGTTAATTTCTTGATTTAGATCATTATACTGTGGTTTGTTTTCAAAAAATCCTTGGTTTTAGAAAATGTCATCTAAAGTATTTAGGGGAAAGAGACCATGGCACCCGCACTTATTCTTAAGTGGTTCAGAGAAAAACTGTTACGTATGGTGTGTGCATGCACAAGCACACACCTTTATATAGAGACTGAGGAGAGGGGAAAACAACTGTGGAAACTGGGAACATTTTGGGAATCTGGATGAAGGGTACATGGGAATTCTAAGTTTGATAAGTCAAAATAGAGAAAAAATTAATGAAAGAGAGAAGGATGGAGAATCAGAGAATTTTAAGTTTGTCCAAAGTCATATAAAAGAGGCAGAAAGTTCTCTGGGACTGAAAGTCATGTTCTTTTCACCATCCTGCTTCCTCTTTCCCTCTGTGATGACATTTCATTCTGTAACCATAGAAAATGGAACAGGGAATGGACTGGGCTAGCAGCTGGGCTGCTAATTCTTAGAGAACCTGATTGAACACTTTGTGAGTCATACTGGCATTCTCAGGCAGCCAGCCCAGGGGGCAGGAGCATGGCCAGAGCTACACACACTGTGTTGGCAGTGTGCCTTGACCTCTAGAAGCGTGTCTAGATGTCCAAGACACAGTGTCTAATCAGGAACCATTGGGACTGGCATTCATTTCTCTAAGGAGTTTGGCTAGGTGTGAGTGCCTCTCCTGGTCAGGAGCAATATCCATTCATGATCATAATAGTGGCAGGGCCTTGACTGAAGTGGGGTTCTCGTCAGTGGTTTGGGGTAGAGTGACATGGTTCAGCTTTACATAGAGAGAGGCAAAGGCTGACAGGTTGGTAGGCAGATTCAAGTTCAGGTTGGACTCCAATACTCTTTGGGAACTAGAGTACAATCCAAGAACACAAGACTGAGGAAGGTGCCCCTTCTATGTATCCTGCATGATTTTCCATCATTGTACTTGACACCTTTGAAATTGCCACTGAATTTTTAATATACTAGTTGGCCAAAAAGTTCATTTGTGTTTTTTTCCCCATAAGATGACTCTACTAGTGCTTAGTTGTCTTTAACTTCATTCAAAACAATTTTGTCAGATTGTATTGTGACAGCTGTCATATCAGTGTGCATATAAAAAACCTTATCAAAATGGGTGAATTTTTGTGTAGCCATTTTAATATTGAAGATGGAAGAAAATAAGCAACATTTTTGGCACATTATGCTTTATTATTTCAAGAAAGGTAAAAATGCAGCTGAAACACACAAAAAGATTTGTGCAGTGGATGGAGAAGGTACTGTGACTGATCAAATATGTCAAAAGTGGTTTGCGAAGTTTCATGCTGGAGATTCCTCTCTGGACAATGCTACACCATTGACAGAGCAGTTGAAGTTGACAGCTGTCAAACTGAGGCGTTAACTGAGAACAATTAACCGTGTGGAAGATAGCCGACATAATCAAAATATCCAAAACAATAAAGTTATTGGTGTAAATGAAAAATGTATATTTTATTTTATGGAAAAAACTATGGGGATTTTTGCCTAATCCCATATATGCTTGTCTTGTCCACTAGATTCAAGGTAACTTAAAGGCAAGTCTGTGCTTTTCATTGAACAAATATGCATTAAAGCTAGTGTTGTGCCAGGCATAGTTTTAGGTACTGGAAATATATCAGAGAACTGTTCTCAGACAAAATCTGTATCCTTATGGAGCACACTTTCATCACCATCATCATATTCAGTACACAGTACCTGGAACATTGTAGGTGGTCAGTAATAAATGAGAGGATGCCCAGTTGCAGTGGGCACTTGTGGTGACTAGGAAGAAAAGCTACAGTGTCATGGGCATTTAGGGACCCAAGGTGCTCAACTGACACAGTGGAAACTGAGCACAGGTCAGAAGACTAATTCCAGTCCCCACTCTGGAGACAGTGGAGTTCCCAGGTCTGATAGATTTGGGACAGCCTCCGGATCTGGAGGTTCAGTCTGAAGAATGCAATGTTCATCCCCATTGGCTGGGAAGTGCTCTAAGAATTGTAGGAAACTACTAAGTACATGATAGGCTTGCTGTAGTTTCCGGTGTTGAACGTCAAGGACAGGAGGGATACTAGAAAGCATGTACTCTCTCTTCTCGATCTTTAAAAATGTTGTTTCTTCCACCAGAATACTTTTCAATACACTAAGCCTCTTATCTTTACCCAGCACCTTCCTTTGCAGCTACTCAGGCTCATCCTTTGCCTGGTAACTCTGCTTGGTCTCAGCTTGCATGTCCCTTCCTTCAGGAAAATCTCTGTTATGCCTTCCTTAAATCAGACTACTGATAGAACCCCTTCTGTGCATCCACATGGCTCCCTAGTCTTTTTCCATCAAAGCATTTGCCATATGACCCTGGAATTGGCTACATTCCTTACTACACTACAACCTGTGAGGGTGGGAATAGTCTGTCTTGTTTACAGCTGTGTCCTGGAGTCTAGCACAGTAGTTACCCTAAAATAGCTATTGAGAAATGGTTATTAATTGAAAAATCATATTTAAAAAAATTATCTGACTTACAAATCACAAACGGAAGCTTACTTCATTCTCTAAAGGAGTAGTTTTCAGTCTACCTCTTGTAACACTGGGGGTTCCATAGAGATACTTAGGGACTATGACAATGAGGCCAGGGGAGGTGGAGTGGCCAGGTCAACTTTTTACTGCTTTATGTAGTAAAGGAATACTTTTGTTGTTTTCTAAAGCTATGCTCTCATATATTCCAATACAGGGCATGTGTGCACATAACTGAATCCTATTTGGGGCTACATGAATAGTGTATTACTTTCCTACTTCTGCTGTAACAAATTACCATAAACTTAGTGGGTTAAAACAACACACATTTGTTTTCTTGCTTCTGGAGGTCAGAAGTCTCAGACAAGTCTCCCAGACTCAAATCAAAGACGAGACTGGGGATATCTCTGGGGGCTGCTGTCCAGCCTCCCAAAGTGGGCTCCCTCTGAAGGTACGCGGACACATGCATTTTCTTGACTGCACATGGTCAGAAAGAGGAAAGTCCTTATTTTCAAATATTATCCGAAAGGGCCATGGACTCTTCTAAAACATAAATCACTAACCTAGTTAATTAATAAAAAACCTATTTCAATTTATTTCCATACATGGTTTCAGGACCCTATCCAAATGCACAAAAATACCACTAAAATAGATTAGTGTAAACTAACTAGGGAGGGTAATTTGGCAAAATATATCAAAGTCGAAAACACACATATACTTTAATTCAGAAATTCTACTGCTAGGGCTTTTTCTTACAGACATAATTGCAAAGACAAAAACTGCAAAAGAAGATCAGTTAGTTATATGACTTATAGCATTTACGCAAGAGAACATGACACAGTTATTATAAAGAATGAGGGTGATGTATAGGTGTGTAGAAAGAAAGACATTCAAGATAAATTTTTATGTGACAAAAATTCAAGACAGAGTACAAAGTCTAATACCTACTTGTACTTTCAGAATGTATACACACTAGTTCCCAAACTAATTTTTGGTCAGGACACATAATAAACTATTAATAGAGAGGGATGTCAGAGGCTAGAAAAGAAGACTATTTTATGCTTTTCTACCATCTATATTTTCTATGGTGGGTATGTAGTACCTTATTTTATAAAAGGTCAGAGACAGTTAATAATAATAAATTATAATTATATTAAAAGTAGAATCAGTAATGTTCACATGGCTCATGCAATTCTAAGCACTTTACACAGATACTTTTAATTCTTACATCTCTGTGAGATAGGAACATTATTATACCCTCTTTTTATTGAATGTATTGGGGTGACACTGGTTAATAAAATTACATAGGTTTCAGGTATACAATTGTATAATACATCATCTGTATATTGTACTGTGTGTTCACCACCCCAAGTCAAGTCTCCTTCCATCACCATTTATCCCCCTTGACTTTCTTCTACCCTCTTGGTGATGAGAAAATTCAGGTTCACGAAGATTAAGCCAGGTGTTCAGTGTCACACAGTTGGTAAAGGAAGAGTTCAGATTACATTCTGGTCTATTTGACCTAAACCAGTGCTCTCAACTGTTGCTACTATTTTTGTTTACTTGCTTATACTTTTTCATGTTAAAATAAAAATTCTAATAAAGATGATCACATATGTTTTAATACTGGTTGAAACTTTCTCAAATGTCAAAACTAAAACTATTCTTTTTCCTAACATGTTGTAAATCCAAACAGAAATAACTATATCAAAAAAGCTCTGAATTTTTGAGGTTTAATATGTTCAAAATATAAAAATATATTTTTTAAATTTTTAATGAGAGGCATTACTCAACATGACAGCACGTATAAACATTTATAAGAAGGACAATAAAAGGTAGGAGAGGAGGGGGAATGTAAACAGGAGAAGAATGAGAAAGGAATGAGAAGAAAATTTATGAGATTCTGCTAACTCTGGTGATTTACGCTTTAAGAAAATGCTTTATAAAAGTAGTCTAGGCTATCATTTTTGACAGCCGTAATTTTTTTCCATTATATGTGCTAAATAAATACTCTATTTCCATTACAGATAGGATGAGGCTGGGGTATTTTTCAATGAGAAGATGATGCCACTAAGTTATATGTAACATGCTTTATTGCAGTTACTTCCACATTCCAGCATCACTCTTTTTTTTTTTTTTTTTTTAGGGAAAAGAGTAACAAATACAAATGAGCAACTCATTGCCACTCCATGTTTGTGTGTAATCCAGAAATAATTTGCCCAGACTTTTTCCGGGTGAAAATTGTATCTTGTCCTATCCACTCTGTTCAATGTTTCATAAAGGTTCTGACAGCAACAGTGATTTAGGGATGGTCTTACATGCATCCTTCACTCTGATATCCTTTGCCCTGGCTGACTCTCTTAGGTATATTTGCTTGCATTGTTGCTTTCCAAACGATCCCAGTGTGGTGGTAAGTGCAGTTATCAGGTAGTTCTCCAGGATCCTTTGGTTAAATTAACGAACCCACATGTGGTTAGGTTAATTGGTTGACTTAGCAACTGTTGACCCATACAGGGCTATATGGAGCATACAAACATATAAACATAAACTATAAAACTGTTCGATAAAATATGTTTATATCTTATCTTGACAAAAAATCTTTAAAATAATACATATCTTTAAAATGTGTTAAATATGACTATATTAAGTATAACTGAAAGAAAAAAATCAAGAAAACTTAATAGTATTATTATGGCACAAATTTGAGTGTTTTGGTGATTGCTAGTGATGTTTGAATGAGTAATAAAGTGAAGATTCTCCATAATTCATGAATTATTATGTACTTTTTCCATATAATTGATTTATCTTGCCTTCATTTTAGGAAAAAAATACTAATTATGTTGTTAAAATCAGGATTATCTCATAATTTGTATTCTATTAACAGTAATGCCTTATCAGGTCACTCTAGTTGGTAGACTGGTGTTTATTTAAATTTGGAGAAACTGTTCAGCTGAAGAATAGCTAATAATAATTGTTAAGAAAATTTGCAATATGTGTATGTGGGGATGAAAGAAAAAATTTACACAATTTAAACATTATTAAAGAGAAATTTGTGATGTATTTTATCATATAATACCTATAACTTATATGGTGATTTTCACTATCCCCTACAGTAATTTCTTCATTAAAACTCCATTTATATAAAATTTCTGGGATTCCATTTGGTTTACTCAAGTTGTAGATCTAATAAAAATAACATTACTTCATTCTCATTGTTTTGATCAGTAATTAAATCTGTTTTTAATAAAGAATTTACAATGTCCTGTTTCCAAATTTTATGTGGGTCACATTCAATATAAATCTCAGTTTTATTGTTTCAAGTTCTTAAAAACTTAAGCAAGCTACCTCTTTGAACATTTTGTTTCTTTATACTTCTTATTTTTTCCTCCCTAGCCCCACTTTTGTGTTTTCTATTGTTAGTATGATCTCCATATGAACTTATTCCCACTGATCTAAAAGGTTAAGAAATAAAATGCAATTATATTCAAAGTAAACTCAGTTTAACTGTATTTTCATTAAAAATATAAATTACACTTCTGTTTATATGGTTTCAAAAATGTTATGTTCTAAAATATTCAGGAAGATATATTAAAAATTAAGATGCAAAATAAAATTATAATCATTAATAACACAAATTTTAATGTAAGTTATATAAACAAATCTAAAATTATTTATTTTGGGGAAAATGAATAAGATTTTATTAAATACTTTCACAAACACAAAATTATTTGCAATTTCAGTATTTAATATCCACTTAGTCATCACTAAAAAAATTTAGATTATACTTGACTCATGCTATGTCTGGACTCATGTGTCTGTAGATATATCTATAAACAGAAAGAAACATGAGAGTGATATAAGCTGTTGAATACTGTACGTTCCCGGGGTACCGTGTGCAACAATGAGTGTGGACTAGGAAGGTGAGAACAGAACCTGGACGCTTGATACTACTTCGTTAGGGGAGAGTCTAATGCAATAGCCCTACCTGCGAGGAAGGATTTAACAAATTGACTAATTTGCCTTTTCTGTTTCCTAAGTGCTTACACATTCAAAAACCTTCCCTGCACTCAGAAGCAGTATCAGTGACAAACCAGAGACGATGACAACATTCAGTGGTGGCCGGCATGTATCTAGGGAAAGAGGGGCAGAGTGTTTCCCTGAGGACGGAGTGTGACTCCAACCAGCACATGCTCAGGATAATGGGTTCTGCCATGTCAGCACCGAGAGCTGCATGAATCGTGGTGACTGACATGCCCATGAATCCTTTCACAGAATTTTGTGATAAGCGAGGCCTTCTGATTGGCAAGGCCCAGGGCAGAAGCCTTTCTTGCCCAGGTCCTATTAGAGGACGACTGGAAATCCTGTCCCCACAGCATGACCCAGCTATGACTGGAACGCTGAGACCTTCATCAGGCTGCTTTCCCCAGAGATACACGAATCAATCACATAGAGTGTTTAGGGCCAGACACGACAACAAGTGTAGCTCTTCCGTAGTGATAAGAGCTTAACATCAATATTTATGTGTGTCTCTGATGTACCAGAAACCATGCTCTTTCTATTATGATGCAACTGTCTGTCTGCCATTTCCTGCTGAGAGATTTTGGGTAAGTTATTAATTCTCTGAGTCTTGGTTACTCTAGTCATAAAATAGGCTCAATATAACTACTTCCTATTGCCCTAGCTGGTGTGGCTCAGTCGGTTGGAGCACCATCCCAAGCACCAAAATGTTGGGCATTTGATTCTTGGTCAGGGCACATACCCAGGTTGCGGGTTCAGTCCCTGTTCAGGGTGTGCGCTTGATGCCACTAATTGATATTTCTCACATTGATGTTTTTCTTTTTCCCTCCCTCTCTCTCTAAAATCAATAAACATATTTAATTTTAAAAAAGCGACTTCCTACAGTTGTTATGAAGATTAGAGAAGCTGATGAATCATCACCAAACTGTTCATTGCCTGGTAGATCCTATTGTCACTATTCCCATTGTGGGATCTATCCCTCCACTCTCCATCCCACTGTTCAATGAATAAACTCTATCAGTTCTCCCCAATATACCCTCAGATAAGAAAATAGATGGGTATTTTTCTAAAAAAGAATTTCTAAAAAGAAATTATTCTGCTTCCCCCGAACTTTGTAAGAAACAGTGATTGCCATTCAATGTCAACCCTGGACCAACTCAGCTTTCCCCTTCTCCCTGCCTACACCCTGACTGCCCCCCATTTTTGCAGCAGCTCCTTCAACTTTGCAGGACATGCTACTTTAAATTCATTCACACAACCTTACGTAGTAGGCCCTCAACCCGCTGAACAATCCTGTTAAGTGTTCTTGTTAGTTCGGTGACTATTTCAGATCCTGTCTGCCTCAGTCACATGTTCTACCCCTCCTTATTCTCAGCAGATAACCCTGCCCCTTCTGTGCAAATAAATGTGTAAGATAGGAGCTCTCTTAACCAAGCCCATAAAATCAACTTCATTGTACTCATCATTGTCTCCACCTTCTCTCTTCTTATTCATTCTTATTTTTTCTACTTGTGCTCCTGATCACATTTCCCTCAGTGTCTCATGGATTTCCCATCATAAATTATTAGACTTCTGTACTTCAGCTTCTCTCTTTGCATTATATCCTTCCCATTGATATTTAATTATATCTATGACCAATATTCCTTTCAAATAAACAAAATGAAACACTCTCTAGGCCTGTCCCCTGCTAGCATCTATGCTCTTTCTTGTCTGCAAACCCAACTTCTTGAATGAGTAGTCTCTAGTCACTGCCTCACTTTCTTCAACCTTCACATACCCTTCAAGTCATTTCTGTCAGGTTCCAGTACACTAAAATTACTCTCACCAGCATCCTCAAGGCAGCTCCACAGGGCCAAAGCCAAATTTGATTGATCTTGGGCAGCATCTAATATTGTCAGTCCCTCTTTGCTTCTTGAAACAGTGTCTTCTCATGGCTGTCATGGCATTGCCTTTCTTTTCCTTTTTTTCTATTTACCCAGCAGCTTCCTCTCAGTCTTCCCTGCAGCCCCTCCTCCACTCACAGTTCTCAGCCTTGTAGGGTGGCTCTTCTAGACACTGTCTCTATTTACTCTGCACAGTCTCACATGGTGAGCTGATCTACTCCCACTCACCAGACAGGACGCTGTCAGGGGCAACACAAACCATCTTTGGAAGGGATATTATTGGCTCACCTAAATGGGGAATCCGAAGGATAGGATTCAGCTCTATCCAGGAAGATGACTAATGATAGAATCTGTCCTGTTTTTGTTTAGTTGAATTTATTAGGGTGACATTGGTTCACAAAACCATACAGGTTTCAAGTGTACAACTCAATAAAACATCATCTGCACTTTGCATTGTGTGTCCATCGCCCCAAGCAAAGTCTCTTTCTGTTCCCATTTTCTGGCCTTTGTCCACATCCACCTAGCCTCCATCCTCCTTCCCCTCTAGTTATCACCACACTGTTGTCTGTGTCTATGTGGCATATATGTGTGTATATTTTTTCTTAATCCTGTCACCTTCTTTCATCCAGCCCCTCAGCCCCTTCCCCTCTGACAGCTGTCAGTCTGTTCCATGTATCCATGCCTCTGTTTCTATTTTGTTCTTCAGTTTATTTTAATTTGTCCTGCTTTCCATGTCCCTTAGCCTTGCTTTCCACCATGTTGTCATTCTCACTTCAGTGTTTTTCTGTAAGGGCCAGAAGAACCACTGGCAGCTCCAGACTTCCATAGCCCATGATTCAAGAAAAGAAAGATACCAACATTCTCATTCTCCCCAGAGGCTTCTGTTAACACACTTCAGTTGACGTGCTCACCCTAAACTGAGTACTGAGGCCAGATGATGGGGAACTTCAAGGGTCTCACCCCTGTGGTAGAAGTAGAGCAGGGTGAGTCCTAGCCAGAACATGAATATCCTCACAGGAACTCTGAGGAAAAGAGGGAGTATTGGGTCCTGACTGGTGGGGCTCAGTGGGTTGAGCATCATCCCACAAACTGAATGGACACTTTCTGGTCAGGGCACATGCCTGGGTTGTGGGCCAGGTCCTCATTTGTGGGCATGCGAGAGGCAATCAATAAATGTATCTCCCGCATGTAGATATTTCTCTCCCTCTCTTTCTTCCTCCTGTCCCCTCTCTCTAAAAATAAATAAATAAATAAATTTTTAAAGAAAGGAATATTGGGCAAAAAACAAAATATGCATCTATGGCCTTGTTTAATTACTGTTTGTCAATAATTTTACTGCCAAATTTCAAGTTTAATGATGGGTCTTGAGCCCCAGAACTACACGTCCAGCAATCTCCTAGCTCTACTTCTTTTGAAAAGACATATAGGTCAATTAAATTGAACTGTTCTAAAAGTGAACTCATCATTTACTCCCCCCAAATTAGCTCCTTCCCTTCAATCTTCTTCTTCAGCAAATGCCACTGTCATCTCTCCAATTGCTCAAGCCAAGTACCTAGTGGTTATCCTGGATGCCTCCCCCTCACCCCAGCCAGAGATCCACATCTGAATGGTTTTCAGGTGCTGTGCCTCTTAAATGGTTCACCTGCCAAATCACATCAAGCATCTTTTCTGACTAGAATGGTATGAAACCAGAAATCAATTAAATAGTTCATCTGTCCATTTCTTTCAATTTCCTCTACTATGACCCTAATTCAAGCCACTGTGAATTTTGCATAGCACTTTTAAAAAGTTTTCTAATTTATATGCCACTTTTAGCTTCTGTTTATTTTCTTCTCCTCTTTATATTTAATTTTTAAAAATATTGAAATTATGCATGCACATAAAATGAAAAAAGTTTTCATAAAGTTTCTTATGAAAACAACACTAGTCCCCTATTCACACTTCCTTTATTTCCCTACAGACAGCTACTGTCACCAATTTGAGCTGATTATTTAGGTGTGTGCCTTCCAAATGCTATAATGTGTTGCTACTTTTTGATATTTTTTATCGTAGGCATTTCCTGTTGACTTCCCACTAGGAAAGATAAGAAATTAACTTGCTTTCTTCTTCTCCCTAGACACATACGTAGTGTGCCATCTCCCTTCCCCCAGTATATCTGTATCATCACTTTGGCTTGATATTTTTGCTTGATTGTCAATTTTGTACATTATTAAAACTGCATTAAAGCTATTCATGGCTGAAGATATTATTGATAGCCTTTTTTTCTTCTTATCATTTAATATATATCTCTCCTAAGTGACTTCTTTCTGCTTTTTTTTGTCACTGCTTTTTTGGTCTATGTCATTCATACCAGAGGCTCTTCTCGGACACCTGCTGATACCTGCCTGTCTGTGCACATTGAGGCGGAGGATGATGAGAAGCAATCAGTTCATGAGCATGGCTCTGAACAGTGAGCTTCATTGTCAGGCGATCGGACTGGGCAATTTCATTGTCGGTGTTGGTATTTTTAAGACCTTCCTCTGGTCCAGGAAGTTACCCTGAAGGAGAGACCATTTCACTTTTCTGCCTTGTGAACAAAGGTCTGGCTTTCAGCACCCTAGGAGTTCCAGTATTCAGTCTGCTTACACCTTCTCATTGGCCCATTTTCAGCAGGTTGTGCCTTCCTCTCAGTCATGCCTGTGTATCTCTCAGTCCAGAGTCACTCTCTCTAGAGAACAAGCCCCCAGACTTTCCCCATGTGGGTGAGGGTCAGTTGTCCAGCTACATGGAATGGAGGAGTGGTTTGACTGCTTCTTAACAGTTGTTAGACTAGTCCTCCAGGTTATTAAATGAACAAATGGTGCTCATGGCTAGCAAAAATGCAGCAAAGGGCTAGCCTGAACTGGAAGGGGTAACCCTGAACTAGAAGGACAGCCTACAATAAGTCAAAACAAAATTATGACACCAAAATATCAAAGTTCTAAGTCAGGGGAGATGAAGGTGATGGAGAAACACAAGGACAAAGTTGCAGATTGAACAGCAAGTTTCTTAGATGGGGGAAGAAAATGTAATGAGACTCAAGATGCAGAATGGATTAGTATTTTCTTCCTGCTGCAAGAAGGGCCATAACAGCTACTTTGTGGAGCCGTTGTGACAGTAACAGATTGTGTAGCCTGTTTTACATTTTAAGCTCTGAGTAACTGGTAGTAGTATATCATCTTTAGTTAAGATGTTACCCCATGCACATTCTTTGGCAACAGGCATATTTTTAGGTTAGAACCAAGAACACATCTGGAAAATACTTATGAAGGGAGATATATGCTTCCTGAAACAGATACCAGTAGTATATTTTGGCGGGAACTTGTAGACATCTGTGTCTGAGATGACTCATTATGTTTCCTTTCCTATCTGTTGCATCTCCAGTGCAGAATCAAATACTCGACAAGGGAGAATCTAGATAGCGTGGGTCTTAGGGTTCACATCAGAAGGGTGGTCCAAGTAATAACAACAGCAACAACAACAATAATAATACAACCCAAAGTTCCATACATGAAGTCACAGCTAAAAAGGGAACATCAATAAAATGTGCAAAAAAAGTGCTATAACTGTACGTGTATGTTTTTTTTAAATGGGACTGCTCTTAATTACTAGAAACTTTGAGTCACCTCAAGTTAGTTACACTTTACTTGCAAGTCACATTCTAGGTACAGTAATAGTTTTCAAGGGCCTGAAGGGAATGCTCCTCAAAAGCCTTTCTGAAATTCACTCTCCTTCCTTAACATCACGCATGACATTAGGCAGAAAGGACGAATGACTCAAAAAACCTTCATCTCTCTCGAAGTCCGCACTTAGATACAGGCAAATTCTTGACATAGGACCTTAGTTCACTCCAGTTTGGGGGGCAATTTGTCTTTTGAGTCAGAGCAAAAAACATAGGTTTTTGCTATATTATTCTATTTATCATGACTACCCAATGCTTTATTTACATTTCAGTTACATGAAGCCTTATTAAATAATTGTCTCATTTCACTTTAGAGAAATTTTTTAATCATGTGTTAATGAATAAAGAGATGTTGCTAATTTAGTAAGTGTTCAAAAATCAGTTACAATATTTATGCTATTGTTTCATCCAAACAAAAATGATAGAAAAGAAATCAGATTACATATTTTTTTAAAAAGGGAAAGACGCCAGGTGGTGATGATGTTGAGGGCCAGTCTATTATCTCCGTTCTTGACTTCAGCTGCTATTGTTGTCATTTATATCTAAGTTTTATTAATTTTAAAATTATATCAATTTTATTAATAAAAATAACTGGGTTCAACTGAATTTTTAGTAGTATTTACTGCACTTCTGATATCTATACTCAGACACCACTGAACATTTTATATCATGTTGAAATTTGCTAGTTTTATCCAAAAAATAAACAAATAAAAGAAACAACAGTGGTCTAAAATAAAGAATTTCTCACTGTACACAAATGACAACACTTGGTTCTTATAAAATGTGATCATATACACGTGTATGATAGTAAAAACCTTCTACAGAAGTGTCCAAGGAGAAATTGGCACTCTTCCTTCTGTTTGTTTTCACATTGGGAATGTGGTGACCTTGATTGAATTGATTTTCAGTTTTACTCACCTTCGGTCATGATGGCCTTTTATTTTTTTTTTTTATGTATTTTGTATTGTTGTTCAATCACAGTTGCCCCCATTTTCTCCTACTACTCTCCCCTGCCCTACCCAACCCCCACCTCCCACAGTGAATCCTCCCCTTCTGCCCTTGTCCTTGTCTATGGTGGCCTTTTAAAATATTGTTGGGTTCCATTCTCTACCCCCCAAACACTGTTAATGTCTTGGAGAACATGAGAAAGTAGTTCTCTTCATTTTGGTAAAGTCTGTCTAATTTGGGGGTCAGGATCATGATGATGTTATCAAATTGATTTAGGATGCTTTTCCTCATCTTCTAATTTCTGGAAGTATTTGTGTATAATTGAGATTATTTATATCTAAGTGCCTGGTAGGATTTACCGGAGAAGCCTTTGAGCCTCAAGTTTTTTGTGGGTACATTTTAAACTATGACTTTTATTTCTTCAACACCTATATGGCTTTTCATATCATTTATTTTTTCTTGAGTAAGTTTTCCCAGCTTTTGTGTTTCAAGGCAAAAACTGGCTTCATTTTAGTTATCAGATTTATTGCCATTGTATTTTCCATAATAATTCCTTGCTGTCTTTTTAATATCTGTAGCACACATAATGGTGTTCTCTCATTCCCAATATTGGTGATTTTTGTCTTTTTCCTCTATTTTCCTAACCAAGGTATTCAGAAGTTCAACTGATCATTTAGAAAATGGTCATAAAGGGACTTATTTAGGAAAAAGAAGATCAAAACTATGGACATTAAAATGACAACAAATTCACAACTATCAACAACTGAATCTAAAAAACAAAAACAAACTATGCAAACAACTAGAACAGGAACAGAAGCATGGATATGGAGATCATTTGGAGGGTTATCAGATGAGAGTGGGAAGGGGGAGAATCAGGAAAAAGGTACAGGGATTTAGAAGCATAATTGGGTAGGTACAGAATAGACAGGGGGATATTAAGAATAGTACAGGAAATGGAAAAGCCAAAGAACTTATATGTATGACCCATTGACATGAATTAAGGGAGGGGATGGTTGGAGGGAAGGGGGGAACCAGACAAAGGGGGGCAAAAGGAGAAAATTGGGACAACTGTAATAGCATAATCAATAAAATATACTTACAAAAATAAAAAAAATACACTTTTGGTTTCATTGATTTTTCTATGCTGTTATTATTTTTATTTTATTAATGCCAGCTTTTGTCTTTATTATTTTCTTACTTCTTCATACTTTAGGTTTAATTTGCTCTTCTCTTTTCTAGTTTCTTAAGGTGGAAATTTAGATAACTGGTTTGAATTTTTTTTCTTCTCTTTTACTGTAAGCCTGTGATAAGTTATCTTCTTAGCACTGCTCTTTCTGCATTCTATAAGTTTTGATGTTAGTTTTAATTTTTACTCCATTCAAAATATTTTCTAATATTTTCTTGTGATTTCTTCTGTTCCATGACTTACTAGAATACATTTTACTTGTGTTTTTCAGTGATTGATTTCTAGTTTAATGTATTTTAATGTATTCTACACCAAAATTTTGTAGAATTTGAATCTTTTTAAATTTATTGAAACTTGTTATATGGCTCAGAATGTGGTCTCTTTGGGTGGCTGTCCCTGTGCTCTTGAAAAGAACGTGCACCTTTGTTGGGTGGGGTGCTCAGTAAACCTTGATTAGGAGTAGCTGGCTGATGGCGATGTTCAAATATTCTACACCCTCATGATGACCTGTCTATGGCCTCTATCAGATGTTGAGAAAGGAGTGTACTTACTGGTGGTTTTGTTTCTGTGTCCCTTGAGTTTTACCATTTTTTTTGGTGTATTTTGATGTTCTGTGTCTAGATGAATACATCTTATAATTTTTACATGTTTCTGCTGAACATATTAATGCTTATCATTAAGAAATGTCCTTCTTTATTCCTGATAATATTTCATGCTCTGAAATCGACCTGGCCTAGTAGAAATTATCAATTCTAATTTTCCTTTGAATAATGTTGGCATGATACAGACTTTTTATCATTCTACTTTTCACCTCTCTGCAGCAAGTGTCACTATCTTTAGAGTAAAAGCAGGATTTCTCTTGCAAACAGTATAGTTGTCCCTTGTTTTTCACTGAATCAAATCATTTTAACTATATGATTTCTCTCACATGTGGGATATAAAACAAATTCATGGACATAGATAGCAACGTGGTGGTTGCAAGAGGGAAGGGGGAGGTGGGGTGGGGGCAGAGGGGGGCCTAATATGGGGTGACAGAGGATGGTTTGGCTTTGGGTGGTGCGCACACAGTGTATTATATAGATCTACTATCATAGAAATGTACACTTGAAATCTACATGATCATATTACCCAATGCCACCCTAACACATTTAATTTAAAATAATAAAAAAGAAAAAATAATTTTTGCTCTTAAATGGAGTGCTAGGTCATTTATATTTAATTAAATAATTGATACACTGGTTTAAACCTACTGTTTTGCCATTTGTTTTCTGTTTGTCTTATCTGATTTCTGTTTCTTTTGGTCTGCCTTTTTGGATTAATTTAGTAATTTTCAAGATTTCATTCTATCTCTTCTATTGATTTATTAGCTTTAAAATATTTTAAGTGTTTGTTCTAAGTTTACAATGTAAGTATTTAATTTGTACCAGTCTACCTTCAAATAACTTCTTATGATGGTGTACTTTCATTTTCTCTTTCTAGCCTTTATTGGAATTTTTTTGTCATATATTTTACTTCCACATGTGTTATTAATCCCACAATATGCTATTTTACTTTAGATCATCGATGATCTTTTGAGTGGGTTTTTAATGGGGAAATGGTATTTTATATTCACCCACACTTGTATAATTTCTGGTGTTCTTCACTCCTTTGTATATATCCAGATTTCCATCTGGTATCATTTCCCTCCTGCCTGAGGAACTTTAACATTTTTTGTAGCTCAGGTCTGTAATCAATAAATTCTTTCAGCTTTTGTTTGTCTGTAAAGAACTTTACCTGCCCCCACCCCCCACCTCACATTCTTCTTTCTTTTTCACAAAAGCGATTTTCATTGGATAAAAAAATCTAGGGTGTGATTATTATTGTCCCCCTCCCACCACCCCCTGTACTTTAAAGATATGCTTCTATTGTCTTCTGATGTTGATACGATTTGGATGTTTGCATCCGCAAAATTTCTAATCAACATTCTTTTGTATGTAATATGCCTTTCTTCCTAGCTGCTTGGGAGATTTTCTCATTATCACTGGTTTTCAGCAATTTGATGATATAACATAGTGTAATTTTCTTTGCTTTTTTTTTCTACTTGAAGTTTGTTGAAATTCTTGGGTTTATGGATCTGTAGTTTTCATTATATTTGGAGAGTTATTGGTGTTTATTGGTGACTTTCTCATGCCCCTGTCTTTTCTGGGACTCCAATTACACACCTGTTTAGACAGGTTGGTGTTTTTCACATGTCACTGTGTGCTGTTTATCATTTTCTGTCTTTTATCTCCTTATACTTCATTTTGGATAGGTTCTGTTGCTAGCTCTTCCAGTTCACTATTTTTTAAAAAAATCCCTGCAGTGTCTAATATGCAGTGTATTTTTCAATTCAGATATTGTTTTTTATATTTAGGAATTACATTCAGTTTTTTTACACTTTCAACTTCTCTTACCATGACCATACTATCTTTTAAATATCATGTTTATACCGTATTTCTAATATCATATTTATAATAGATGTTCAGGGTGGGGAAGAGTAGGTTTCCAGTTGTTCGTATGGAAAAAGACAGGCAGGTTATAATTATTACAACAGCTGTTTAACTCAGTGTTTTTCAAACTCACAACTGCAAACCCACTTTTGCCCACCCCTATATAATCTAACATTAATTGTTTCACTTCAGATTTAGTATTGTGCTGGCAGTTCTCCAATACCTAGAAATAGTTTTCTCCTATAGTTTCCAACGTTAGATATTTATGGCCAGAAGTTCATTTTGATTCATTGCATCCTCATGGCAGTAGAATTCCACATGTTCATTTGTCATGTTATTATTGTATTCCTCTGTCTGATGTTAGAGGAGCCTATGTGGGCAAGTTTCTTCGCTGTTGTAAACTAGCCAGCTTCTAATATCTTTGTAGACACTTCATCTTGTGAGGTGGGCAGGGTGGGAGTGCACACATAGGAGAGGAAGCCTGTTCGACAATCAGGCCTATGGTTTCTGAAGAGAAGGAATCCTGTCTAGATGATTTTTTACTCACATCATAATCATAATGCATGGCACATAACTGGCTCCTCCAACACTGTTGGTCAATGAACAAAAAAAAGGGAGAAATAAAAGAAGGCACGTAGAAGAGAGCTATATAAGTACTATTCTTTTGTCAAATGATGGAAATATATTTTTAAGATCTTGTTACATATTGCCTTCTTACTCTTTGGAAGATGACACCCATTTCTATTACTATCATCTATGAAAGCATTTACTCATTTCCTTGGCAGCCTGGCCAACACTGAGCGAAATCATCTCCATGTCTGTGAGAAGTGATGAACAGCAAATATCCGGAACCACGGATCTGTACACTGGGCCTTTACATTTCTATGCCAGTTTTCTTGCTAGAATTAGGATCTCTTAATAAAAAAGTTTGCCTGAAACAAATTCAAGTTATTTACACAATTATCCCATCCTACCTTTTTTATTCACTGTTTTTCTTTGAAAGGTAGTAGTTGTAAAAATTCTATAGTACTACATGGCTTATTAACCTAATATCAACATCTTATTCTTTTCATATGAGCCATTTATTGGCCATGAAGCTATTAAAATACTCTCAAAATTAATGTCAAAGCATTTTGAAGAGTTTTTAAAGATGTGGGCAAATTAACGTGCTTTAAAATCATCCATTTTTTTTTCTGAAAATAAGGCAATAAACTGAAAATCTTTCTGACACAAAATACCAGGAATGATGAGTAAAAGATAGCAACCATCATTTTAACATATACAACTATACTTTAAAACAAGTGAGAGAAAAATCCAGAGAACAAAAATATGAAGGTAACTGAACACAAAAAGAGTGAGTTGACCCTGAAACACCAATCCAAAAGAACCTCTGCACCCCAATGTTCATAGCAGCACGATTTACAATAGCCAAGTGCTGGAAGCAACCTAGGTGCCCATCAGTAAAAGAATGGATCAAAAAACTGTGGTACATTTACACAGTGGAATTCTATGCAGCAGAAAGAAAGAAGGAGCTC
>CM052541.1:166166351-166327632 GCA_028533065.1 Trachops cirrhosus | reverse complement strand
TTAGTGGGGTATGTGAATCTTGATAAAACAGAGGCTTGGAAATTAACTGAACATAAATCCATGCTGAAATAGCTTGTAGGACTATCTCATACAGAAAGATAAGGAGTTAGAAATTATATTCACATATGGGCAAAGGTAGATTAAAAATTATCTGTCCTGACCACAGGTGGGTGACAAGAAAAACTTTTGATCTCAGCCAAGGCTCTAGATGAAAAAAATAATTTCCTGTAAATTTATCATCACAAACCTGATCACAAAAGTTTAAGGTTTGAAATGCCATCATCTCTGTAGGCTGGGAACTATATACCAATAAATGAACATAAATTTTGGTGCTAATTATAATTTTGGCAGACCTCAAATCAGATCACATAGGATCACCATACTTAAAGTCCTGGAAGATAAGCTGACACAACAAATTCACTGTTTGTTGTGCAGTTCTGAATTTTAACAAATGCATAGAATCCTATAGTCACTCCACCAAGATACAGAATAGTTCCATTTCTCAGAAACTTCTATTGTGCTCCCCCTTTGCAGTCAGTGATTCTCCATACCCCTAACCATTGGTGACCACCAATCTGTTGAGCATCTCTGTAGTGCTGTCTCTCCCAGACTGCCATATAAGTAAAATCACACAGAATGTACCCTGTTGCATGTGTAACACGCCCTATTGATATGCATCCATATTGTTGTAGCCATCATCACTCCAGTCTGTTTTTTATTCCTAGTTATTAGTCTTTAATAATTCTAACATCTGGTCAACTCAGGGTTGTACTGTTCAGATTTTCCTGGTATTTTGAATATTATGTCATGAGGTTCTAGGTCCTATTAAAATCCTGTGGAGAATGTCGACTAAAGTCTGTGATCTGTAAACATTGAGACTAAAAGTTTTATCTTGCAGTCTGTGGGCTGGGGTGCCAGTGTGAGGTCGTTTCAGTTTTCAAGGCTTTACAGTGCTGTGTATGTCTGCCAGGCCCGCGCACCACCATGGGCCAATCTGGGAATGGATACTGCTTTACATTACGGTTCAGTTCTCAAAGTCTCTGCTGTGTGTTTGTACACACACACCACACACACTGCCATGGACTGAAATTGCACCCCAAATATAATTCATATGTTGAAATCACAATCCCCAATATGATGGTATTTGAATATAGGCTCTTTGGAAAACAGTTAGTTTTAGGTGAGGTCATGAGAGTGGGCCCGAGTGAAGAGATTAGTGCCCTTATAGGAAGAGACCCCAGGGAACTTGCTTTCTCTCTCTATCACACACAACATGAGAAGACATTTGAAGGTGACCATCTGCACGCCTGGAAGAGAGCTCTCGCCACAGTCTGACCAAGCTGGCAGCATGAACTCCGACTTAAGCCGTCCAGTCTATGGTACTTGGTCATGGCTCCTGAGCTGACTAATGCACGCATCCTATTGACGCTGTTTCTCTGACTAATACGGGTGTCTTCCC
The DNA here is from genome assembly GCA_028533065.1 of Trachops cirrhosus. Taxonomy (NCBI): domain Eukaryota; kingdom Metazoa; phylum Chordata; class Mammalia; order Chiroptera; family Phyllostomidae; genus Trachops; species Trachops cirrhosus. Next base: position 166,326,173 of record CM052541.1, on the reverse strand, counting down.
TTTTACGCTCTGAAACAATGTAAATAACATTAAAATTCTCTGTATTCTGAACACTTAAAAGAATCATCCACAAAACCATTTTTTGTTTGGAGTTTCTTTGATTATTTTCTGGGTTTCTTATGTGATTATTTATCTGTTTAGCTTTTCTCTCTTCTGGGGTCAATTATTTTTTAATTTGTAAAAAAATCATCTATTTCACTCAGGTTTTCAATCTGTATTGTTCTGTAAAATATTGTCATGTAATATTTTATGCTCCTTTTTCAATTGTGATTATACCTGCCATTATTTTACCCTTCACATTTAGTGTATCAGAATGAGATTTCAAAATAATTGTAACTGGCATATCTGTTCCTGTTCTTAATACCTTTGGTTAATTCCTGGATGACATCTTTCAAATATTGATAAATGATGCTACCATCCTCCCCTTGAAGGTTATTGGTGCACATTTTACTGCTGTTAAATAAGTTTTGTTTTTCAAATTAACTCCAGTGCCTCTGTTCCTATTCTGCTATATTTTTTCAGAAATTCTTTTCTTTCTTTTTTCTGTGCTTTTTTTTCTTGACACTTTAATTACCACTTTATTTGTTAAAGATGAATGCTTTACATCTTTTTAGCAGCCTGTATATTAATTTAATGAAACCAGGTAACAGGAACTGTGAAGACTGACCTTGATTCTCTTGCCTAACTATTTAACATATTTAAAATAGTTGTAGTATTTTATGTTTAATACTAATAACTATTTAAAACTCAGCAAAAAGTTTAATGACCTCAGAAAAATGAGCTTTTGTGTAGTAGAGACTGCTAACTTTCTCTCAGTAACTCTTCTTCTTTACTTTTTAATAATACAAGCTGTCGTCCAGTTAGCACCTACAGTCCCCATCCTACCTCGCAAAAAGTGGTGACCCGGACAATGCTCTAGTCAATGGAATTGCGTAGAAGTGCACTGTCATTTCCTTCAAGGGTACTAAATTTGGCTCTGAATTTGGGCACACCTGTTTGTCAGACCAAGCGAGTCTTTTAGTACAGGATGGTATATTTATATATGCAGTATCATATTTTGATAGATGTTTATTAAATATATATAATATGTGCCAGGAACTATGCTGCACATAAAATATAAAGATCATTTTTTACCTTTGAAACTCATATCTGCTGCTCATGGAAGAGACAAATGAGTGAAAAGATAATTTCAATATAAAGTAATCATTTTTACCCAAGCACTGTGCCAGTCAGTTATCAATTTATTGCCTCTCAGCTCCAAATCCATCCTTCACTGCCTGCGTGTGATAGGGAAACATTTATCTCTTGCCAGCTGGCACAATGTTAAGCTTTGCCAGTAGAGGGCGCTGGAGGGACACTGCAGGTGGTAGGGATGTCTCTTCCTGGTTCTGTTGTGCATTCCAGCATTCTTGTCCCTGCTGGGCTAGCCTGCAGGATATCCAGTGGAACTCACCTTCACTGATTTCAGTGATTTCAGTGATTTTCAGCAGCACCCTGTGGAAGTCTTTGCAGTGAGATCCAAAAGTGCCCCACTAGGTTTTCCAGGGGTAAGTGTGGCAGTGCCTCCCGAGGCAGTTTGCTGGTGAAGTGCTGCAGTCACCTTAGCTGGCTCTCCGTGGGGGAGTTGGGTGGCATCTCCCATCTCCAGGCAGCAACTTCCAGCTGAGTTCTGTGGGCACTGTAGCTAGCTTCACGCTAGTAAATTCACTGGCACACTCTCCAGGGTGGGTTTATTACTGTGGGATTTCTGCCTCCTTACTGGACCCTGACATATAAACACTCTCATTTTATCTTAACCATAAATAAACTAGTTGGCCCTAAATTAACAATGACACATAGAACACTGTTTATGTGGAGTTTCTATTTTTGTCACAATACCTATATTTGCATATTTTCCTCTTTGCTTAATAATGTAGATTATACCTTAAATAATCAGTTTTTTGTAATTGACTTTTCACCCTTAGGGAATCACTATTAATTTCTTTTTTCTGAACAATGTGCCTGAAAGATCCATTTGCATATCACCTAAAAATAAATTTTAAGGAAATAGTACAGAGTGTATCATGCCAGAGGAAATTATTTTCTTAGTTAAGAAATGAGCGAATTATAAATTTAACCCAAAAGTTCAACAGTCCATTGGCCTTGGGGATTAAGTTTGTGAAAAATGGATTACTGATCAGTCAATGGTCCACTTCACTGCCGCACAGATACTGGGGTTTCAGTATAGACCTTGTGTGCGCAGACACAGGAGTTCAGGAGCCAGGTGAGTGGGGCTGAGTTCATTGTTTCTTTAAAATATCAATCATGGAATAACATTTTACATCTTCTGGAAGCAAGTACTCAGGGATTTTAGAGGGGCATTATCTCTACTACTTTTGTAAAAAATTACTACCACAGCAGTTTGAGGTAATGCATTCCAGACTTCAGTTCAGTAACACAGCAACACCCCACTTGGATCCTACAGTGTGAAACTTACAGTGGGACACAAAGATGAACTCAGTTCCTGCCCTTACAGAGTTCATATTCCGGTAAGGAAGAGGCCATGTACACAACAAACAAAACTTAGGACAAGGCTGAATGAGTGACAAATGAGGAGTGTGGCAGCCATGAGAAAGGCCCTCCCAGCCCTCCAGCTGCAGGGAGTTTAGCTGACCCAGGCCCTACTGCCCAGTGCTGACAGCCCTCACAGCCTTTATGCTGAAAGCACACTTCCTATGGGCTGCTCTCAGCCAACTGGTGACAGTGGCAGTGGTACCAAGGCAGGCCACTTCTGGGAGAAGTCACACTCTTGTGATGGAAGACTTTGGCTTGAGATCCTACCAAACTTTTCTTAGAACTGTACTGCATCCAGCTTTCCTTCCTTCTCTCTCTGCACTCATCTTAGCTGGCTCTCCACGGGGGAGTTGAGTGGCATAGTCTTATGGCTCATCCAACCTCCCTGGACTCCATCCCCATTTTTTTTCAGAGATATTTCCTCTAGTGAAGATGTTGCACATTTAATTCCATCTTGGTTCTATTTCTTGGACGACTCAGACTTACACACAGACAAGCAACATATATGAAAATATAGACAGAAATCTTCATTCTGAAAATTCACTTCCAAGAAAGTATCTTTTAATTGGGATCCTGAAGGAAGAGTTGGATTTTGGAGAAATAAAGGACAGGGCTTGGTTGTGGGAGAGCAAATGACAGTTAGAACAAATAGCCCATTGTAAATGTAGAGCAATAGCCAGAATGTAAAATGTATAACAGAATATAATGAAGACAAAGGTACACAAAACAAGGGGGGTAATGGAAACTTCTCAGAGATTGGGCTAAGAAATTTAGTTAATTCTTAGTCATTTTAGCATTCTGAATAGAAAAGTGGAAAAGGCTTATCTCAGACAGGAGGTTTTGGCTGCAAGGAAAACTCAATTTAAAGTGACTTTAAGACATCTGGTCAAACTGGCAGCATAGGTAAACATGGCTTGCCTCCTCCCACAACCACATCAGAATTACAACTAAATATAGAAAAACCATCACTTAGACTGGCTTAAATTGAGTTGAATGGAAGTTTGATAACTATGGAATTAAGGAATCTACATCCATCCAGACTGGTAGGAGGGGCAGAGATGTGGAATGGGCTGTTCCCACACCCACATGTGCTGGATAAAAATTCCAGAGGGATATACTGAAAGTGAGTAGTCCCAGTCCCACACCAGGCCCCATGACCCATGGTTACAGTGCCAGGAAGATAAGTCCCTGTAACTTCTGGCTGCAAAAACCAGTGGGGATTGAGTCAGTGGAAGAAACTTTTGGAGTCCCAAGTTCCTCTTAAAGAACCCACACAGGGACTTACTCAGACTCACTCCATCTGAGCTCCATACCAGGGTAGTACCTTGAAAGGCACCAGTGGCATACAGCGAGAAAGTGAAGTGTCTGACGTCAAGGTGAGAGCTGGGGGACAGCTTTCACCCAGACAGAAGGGTGGGCAGAGTCCACTGTCCTTTTTCTGGGTCCTTCCCCCACAGAGCCAATAGGCCAGTACCATCTTTGAGACTACATCAACTTGGCTAACAGTATTTGCTCCACCCTTAAGATTCCCTGAGATTCCAACCTACCCAAATTACAGGCTCACCCAAGCTGTTAACAGATGCTTTTCCATATGAATGGCTGGTCTACACTCATGCTTCACAACATCATAAATCTCCTCAAACAACAGCCAGCCTCAGTGAGCTACCAACGCCTGTTATCTCTTGTTAAGTGGACCCAGGCCTGGCACTAGCAGCAGCCAGCTTAGATTCATAGCTTGGCTTCACCTGGGAACCTTCAAGCCCAGCACAAGTAGCAATCATCTCACATTGCTGTATAGCTTGTGTAGGGTTGTTCTGGACAGAACACAGGTCAGGGCTGACCTTGGCCTGTACCACCAGGGATACCCTAAAGCCTGCATGCCCAATGGATGGCTACAGACCATGCCAGAGCACCACCACCCTGTGCCTGAACAGCTAGCTGATCCTCCATGGAGGGTGGAGGTTGATGGTTAGTGGTCATAGTCAGTCCTTTCAGCTGACTGGCCTGGGTAAATCCCTCCCATTGACCTGCCAACAGCAATCAAGGTTCAACTGCAAGAGGAGGGTGTACTCAGCCCACATGAAAGGCACATATCGAGTACCCAGCTTGGGTGCTATGGGAGGCTATGCCACTGGACCCTACAGGACACTTACTACATTAGGCCACACTACCAAGACATGGACTCAAAGAAGCCCTACCTAATACATAGAAACAAACACAGGGAGGCTGCCAAAATAAGGAGATAAAGAAACATGGCCCAAATTAAAGAGTAGATCAAAACTCAAGAAAAAAAAAACTAAATTAAATGGGTATATGCAATCTATCAGATGAAGAGTTCAAAACACTGGTTATAAGGATGCTTACAGAACTTAGTGAGGACTTCAACAGCATTAAAAAAGGTCCAGTCAGAAATGAAGAATACACTAATTGAAATAAAGAACAATTTATAGGGAAACAACTGTAGAGTGAATGAAGCTGAGAATCAAATCAATGATTTGAAACATAAGGAAGCAAAAACAACCAATATGAATGACAAGAAAAAAAAGAATAAAAAAAAAGAGGATTGTGTAAGCAGCCTTTGGGACAACTTCAAATATTCCAACATTCACAGCATAGGGGTGCCAGAAGAAGAAGAGAAGAAGCAAGAAATTGGAAATCTATTTGAAAGAAAAATTCCCCAGTTTGGTGAAGGAAATAGACATGCAAGTCCAGGAAGCACTGAGAGTCAGGCCCAAACAAGATGGATGCTAAGAGGCCCACTCCAAGTCACATCATAGTTAAAATGCCAAAGGTTAAAGATAAAGAGAGAATCTTAAAAGCAGCAAGGGAAAAGCAGTTAGTTACCTACAGGGGAGTTCCCATAAGACTGTCATCTGACTTCTCAAAAAATACTTTGCAGGCTAGAAGGGATTGGCAAGAAATATTGAAAGTGATGAAAAACAGAGACATGTAGCCAAGATTGCTCTACCCAGGAAAGATACCATTTAGAATCAAAGGGCAATTAAAGAGCTTCCCAGACAAGGAAAAACTAAAGGAGTTCATCATCACCAAACCATTATTATATGAAATGTTAAAGGGACTCATTTAAGAAAAAGGTCAAAATCATGAGCAACAAAATGACAATAAATACATATCTATCAACAGTTGACTCTAGAAAGCACACTAAGCAAACAAGAACAGAGACAGAATCACAGACTTGGAGAGCAATTTAATGGTTGCCAGATGGGAGGGGATTGTGGGGGATAGGTGAAGAGGTGAGGGGATTAAGATGTACAAATAGGTAGTTACACAATAGCCATGGGAATGTAAAGTACAGTATAGGAAATGGAGTAGCTAAAGAACTTATATGCATGACCCATGGACATGAACAATGGTGGGGAGATTGCCTGAGTGAGTGGGGGATGTTGGGTAGAAGGGGAAAAGGGGGAAAATTTGGACAACTGTAATAGCATAATCAATAAACTATAATAAAAAATAAAATGACTTTAAACAGATTTTATTGGCTCACATTCAATTTAATTTAATGCTATTTTACAAGGACCCAGGTTTTCCACCTCTGCTCATCACTTTTCAAAATGAAAACACATCAATGGTGTGTTCCTTCCCCAAATCCATGAAATGTCAAGGGCCCCAGCCAAAGAGCCAAACCTTTTCCTTCTCATTGTTTATCAGCTTCATGTTGTGTTAATAATTGTCTGAGCTGATACTAGTAACTAGAGCTTATAAGTACTGAGTGCTTCCTATGTGTCAGGAACTATTCTGAACACTTTGTATATTTAATCCTATAGTGTTCTCAACAACTGTGATAGGTACCATTATTGTCATCTTTTTATAATTAAGGAAACTGAGACCCAGAGAATGTAGGTTATGCATTTCAAGTCACTTAGCTGTGAATAGTGGCCAAGCCCAGGGTTCTAACCCAAGCAGCCTGACTAAAGAGACTGACTTTGAACCACTAGACTAATCCCTTGGTATCAACAGGAATGCACTTGACACTCAAGCACAAGCTCAGAAGCTGTTATGCTCAAAACAATGCAACTGTTAAAATGTTTTCCATTCTTTTTTACCAACAGAGTTAAAATAGACTCTGTAAGGTGTGAACACCCTCAAATTTAACTTGGTAATGAAACCCACCCAAACGAAGGTGTTGATGGGCAGTAGATAATAATATCTACCAACCAGATGTGGGGGCCAGCTTGTTTTGAGTTTCGAGTCTGTAGGGATTCCTTTGCCAAACACAATTTATAGTGGTTAGGTCTTTCATTTGGATTTCTACCCAATGGGAGCTTACCCAGGATTGCTACTATGTAGACAATGATCAGTTTCTTAATTCCAAAGTACTTTGAGGCAAGTAGGTTTTTTCTTATCCATTAATTTTTATTGGTTTATTAAATATGTGGGATGAGATCTGTGGAAGTGAATTCATAACTTGCTTTTGGTAAAATTCCATGTCCTGCAATATTTTGTCTCTAGATCAATGAAAAGAGCAGTGGTGATATCTTTCCAGAGGCAAAACTGGTCTGGATGTTTTCCCTTTTGCAGAACTTTAGACTCTGAAGAAGTATTTTATGATGCTTCTTGAAAGAACAGGTACATTTACTGCCAAATAGCTCTTCATGAAAGACAAGCAAACACAGCAGAGTAAGCGAGATGATTCTCTTTCATTTGAAAAACACTTTCTTAATTATGTGAACTTGTTTGGAAGAATATGAAATGCTCTGTATTTAGCTCTGTGAGAAGTTTGGATGTGACATTTATGATGTCATTATAGCCAGGAGTTGAAAGTTATATTAATATTGAATGTAAAACCAGTTTTCCTCTCTTCTTATATTTTTAATAAAGGAAAATGTTAATTAAAACTGATCACAAAGAATAATGTTGGCTTCTTTACAAAGCTGATCTTTTCAAGCTGAAAAGATGTTCCCAGTAGCAATAGGGGCTACATGCTTACTTGTTTAAAAATGAGACATCAGTAGGTTTTCAATCTTTTTTCCCTGAAGCCTGTTGTCAACTTGCCTGTTCTCTTTGTGAGTTAAAATTGGGTCGCATACCCGTTCCTTAACTGATGAATGACAAGGGTACGGCATTACCATTAGACCAATCAGACCAGACAACTTCTCCTTGAGCAATTGGACTATTTGGGAAATAAATGCATAAATAATTATAATGGGGGATCTGTTAGGAGAAAGTTGAGAAAACTCTGCCAAGGCAACCAACAGTGTTCAGTATAATGGTAAAGAAATTTCATGAAGAGACTTTTAGGGACAGTATAGAAACAGAACTGAAGAGTAAGAGATTAAAATGCATGGCTAGTTGGAAAGCAGCAGTTGCAAGAACTGATAACCAAAGTAGTGACAATAAGATGAATAAATGGTTAGATTATAAACCCTTAATTTAAAAAAAACACACACAAGAAAGATAGAATCAGAAAGGTATAATGTAAGAGACTTCAAGAGAGGAGAGAATTTTACAGAGGAGGAGTGGGACCATGAGGCAGTTAAAGCCTAGGTTTTGGCGTCAGGCTGCATGGTAATTGACGCCACCTCCAGCTTTAACTAGCCACACTTGCTTGGGACAGGTACTCCTGAGGAATAGGGCTACAATCCAGATTGGCTAAGCACCGTGAACTTTGGCACCATGAGCTTCACAGCTGACTCCACCTATTAGCTATGTTATCTTGAACTCTCAAAGCCTTGCTTTCATCATCAGAATTATATATTTTGTGTCCTTATTCATTACCAGCTATTGTTTGTGGGCCTGTTTACTCTTGACATCAGCAAACATTATTTTGTACAGTAAATTCAAAATGTACAATTGCGATATATACTATAAAAGATACTTCTTGTAGTGATGAAATGTGATTTTTTAAAAGAATTTTAGCTGTGCTTGGCAGAGAATAAGGTGCCAAAGAAACGATAGCTGTGATTTTGTCATGAAAATGGGAAATTGTTGGCTTTGATGATTAGGACACCCTGGGTAGCCTTTCAGAACCAGATTCACTGTAACACTACAATCAACAGAAAAAAAAAGTAGGAGCTAAATGAGGAAGTTGATGTAAGAAATCTCTGCTATAAAATATGGCAAGGGCAGATATGCTTCTATTTCTATTCAGGATAGAGAAGCAGTGATTAAAGACCACCAACAGCATTTATCAGGTTGGCACAAATAGGTCTGCATCTTCCTGCCAAGTTATGAAATCTTTGACTTGGCTACATTGAAAAAACTATTTTTTTCTTCTGGAATCACTTTCTTCAGGAAATGTTTCTAAATTAACTCCTCCAGATTTCTCACTGGTCACCACAATTAGAAGGACTCTCTCCTGTGCCACAGGCGGACCAGTGATTGTACAGATAGATACACCGGTATAGATGCAAACAGTCAGCATTGTCTCTACCTTAAGGAATTTATGGCTGGTGGTAGCTGGGGCATGATTTAGCTAAAGACCATCCCCCAAGAATGTGGTGATAAAAGTATGCACCGGAGACAGCACAGTGGAGGACAGCCAGGAAAGGGTCTGGACTCTGGAGGCACTCAGGTACAATGTAGTCAGAGGACAGAGGAAGAGGGAGAGAGAGGGAGAGAAAGAGAGGCAGAGCAAGGACTTTCCTGGCCAAAGGGATTGGATCAATGGGCCAAGGCAGCACCTGGTACGGACTCAAGAAACACCTGACCCCCAGCTCACCCATGTTTTCTGTTTGGACTCTCACAGGCCCTTCTTTCAAGCTATAGCTTCATGAAAACCTGTTAGGTTCATCTTGCACAGACGTGGCAGAAATGATTAGCTAGAATTTCTCAAAATGAAATAATTTTGTTACCTGCAAACCATGAAAAGTCAATGTCTTTGGCTTCAACAGCAGCAGAAAGAACATGGTCTGGATTTGGCTCAACTTGGCAAAGAACACCTTAGAGGGATGGAAAGAAAAGAATAGGGGACACACTCAAAAACAACAACAACAACAACAACAACACAGAAATGAATATATTTAAAAGCCAATTTGCTTATGCATTAGACACATGACAAAAATTTAGTGTATTCCTATTTCCAAATAATTGGTCAGCCTCAAATGCAAAGCCGAGAAGCTCAAGAGTCAGAACTTAGGTCCATATCAAATTCAAGAACTCCAGCCTTCCTGTGAGTGCCTTTTACAGATTATCTAACAAACCCACAATTTATTCTCACACAAGCATTTATGGAGCACCTGACATTTACCAAGCCCTGAGAAAGGATTTGGATTTAGTTTCGAATAACCAGCATTCCCTGCATTCACTGAACTTCCCATCTGAAAGATTTAAATTTCAACATGCCTGTTATAATTTGGATCATTAACATTAAATTTCAAACATTGCACAGTAACTTTATAAAATACTTGTTTTACTTAGAAAATCATTGTCTATAGGCAGATTTCCCTTGCGTAGAGATCAATTAATTCGTGACACATTGCCTAGAGTTTCAAATACAGGCAATTCCCCACCTAATCCTTGAGCGACAGTAATTTGCTAGGATTAAAAGCCTTTCACTGCCTACACCACATACTTGACCCCAGAGGCAACTTAATTGTGCAGGGACAGAGTTAAAGACTAAACACTACTATTAGCTTCCAAACATCTCTATAAACCTATCCATCAAAAATATTTACTGAGTGCAGTGCTATGTGTCATTTTCCTTTCTATAAATTTTTCTTCCCTCTCTCTCTCTGTCTCTCTCTCCCCCTCTCTTTCTCCCCTCCACCCCCGCCCCACCTTTGCAGGGGGTGTTGGGGACGAGGTCATCTCCTTGTTCTTGAAATTACCTCCGCTAAATCTCACACACCCTGCCCACTTCTCCTTTCACCCTCTCTCAAATCCGAAGAGAAGTCACCTTTCCCCATCGAAAGGTCCTGGTGGAGCATGCTCAGTAGCTGGGGCCACTCTCGGAGCTCGCGGCAAGCTTCGGTTGGGCTTGCGTTAGGCTTGGGGAAGCGTCAGGGATCCAGCCGCAGCTGACGATCCTGTTGCTGGAAAGCTGATCTCCGCCCAATAAGAAAGGTGCGGCTCTAGCATCCATCCTCAGCTGCAGCCGTGCTGCAAAGGGCTCCCAGGGAGTCCGCCAACCCCGAGACAATTTGCCCGCTCAGCACTGGACTCATCCTCCTGGTGCCCGCGTTTCAGCACGGCGCTTCTAGCAGCTGCTGGATGATGGAGCAGAAATGACAGGCTTGTGGTTAACTGTGACTGGCGCGTGAATGAAACTTCTAAGTCAGAGAGAGGTGTGACTCGGAAGAAAGTGCCCTAGGAAGATTTTTGCAGCAGCTCAAATCATCGTTTCTTTCTTCACTTCTGGTCACCCTGGCATTTCCCGCGCTTGCCCTGGGAAAGATGGTTACGGTAGTCACGAAGCTGGTGCATTGCTTTCACCTCCGGTAAGGAGAGCACCTTTGCGTGCTTTTCTCTTTTCAATGCATTTATATTAGCTCTGAAGTCCACAGATGGGAACAGTCTTGACTGTTAGCCTTGTTCTCACTTTACAAGTTTGTTTTTAACGGAGGCTGAGAAAAGGAGACTTTTTGTATGATTTCAAAAATACTTTCAGGTTGAAGTTAAAAATAAGCATTAGTGTTCTTTCTTACCTTGGTTATTATTGACCCTGTTCTGGACCAGCTTGGTTAAATTTCAGTTTCTATTTGAAAGATGAAGTTGAAAGTATTTTTCTATAAGAGTCCTGTCATATTTTGGAAAAAGTTACTTCATGTCATATAGGCAAACAGATGTCATAATTGGTTCAAGATGAGTATGATTTCAGTTACAGCCAACAGAGAATAATTAATGATACTAAAATTCAGCATCGCCCTTGATCAGCATTGAACTTGAACTGACTAGAAAGGAAATATTCATTCTACAGTCATCTGGTTGTTTGTAAAAACAAGTGTTCAGGGTTTACTCTTGAGATAAATAGGCACTCGCAGATGTGAAGAAAAGTAAAATATTAGCACCCCTCATCTTCTTTGGGCGTGGAACAGGATAGCTTCTTCCCAGAGGCGTCAGTTCAGACATAAAGAAACACATTCGGAATGCAGCTCTGTGGTTGCACACGGATGGTTTTGAAGGCAGCTGTGGAGCCAACATCTTCAGATGGCTCTTCGTGTAAAGAAAAACAAGTCTGAGAAAGACTCCTCTTTTTTGGAACATAAACCAAGAGCTTGCAAATCAATGGATTTCACTCTGTGCTACCAAGGAAAAACTATCTAAAATATCATGAAATAATAGCAAGTTTTGATTACTATTAATTTGGCTGGAAGCTTTGAAAGGATCACTTTTCCAGGCAAATCCCAAATTAATAAGCAATGGTGGGTTTACAAGTATTGCCTAACATTTAGCAATTGTAATCAAATGAGGCAGAAAAAATGTTTTCTTTCTAATCTGATAGTCGGTTTATTTCCTGCTTAATCTAGACATAAGTTTATTAGTAACAATTTATTTAAAACAGTAGCTATATGTTATTTCTCTGAAACAATAAAGAGTTTTTCCTTATCAAAACTAAAACAACAGAATTACAAATTATGCAGTGATAAAGAGGGAGACAAGAAAATATTTAATGCTGAGTGGCAAATATTTGACTAAAAAGAAGTTGGAATTTCTGGACAGATCATTGCTTTTGAAGCCTTCTTTTAAATGTAATTTAGTGTTTGTGATACATTCTCTCATGGGTCCATTTAACTATGGCCAAGTGAACAAACTCTAGTAAGAAAGGGTGAGGAATCACACTGTGCAGAGATAAAAATTTCTATTTTTAGTGTATTCTGTAAGGACTGGAACCCAAATGCATTCAGTCCAATAGGCCTTCTACACTAGGAACAAAGTCCTTTAAAGTCTCATTACTAGGCCGGGAGCTAGGAGAAATCCATTCCTTCATTCCTTTTCCGGTAGAAGGACCTCAACTCTGTGCATTTGCAGCACCCCGCGTTCTGAGCTCTCAGCCGACCTGTGGCAAGACAAAAACTGCCCAGCATTCTCTAATGTTAATCCTCTGGCTTCTGACCTTTACTGTTCCTTCTGGCTCACCTCAAGCCCATCTCAAACCAGGTGGCCCTCAGCGCAGTTAACATAAGAAGCACCCTTTTCAGAAGCTCCCAATGACCCAACATTTTACTAAGGAAAACTGACTTCCAAAGCCTGTGTCTACTTGCTCTTGGTGGTCTCGTTCTGTGGAATGGTTTCTGGGAGGTGCTTTCCCCCCACATACTCAACAGTGATCTAGTCAGACTTAAAACATGTTCTAATGCTAGGAACTGCAATTAGCAATCTCCTAGAACAGTGCCTTAACAATCAGGTGGGAGAAGAAAACAGGAAAAAAGTTTTTCCCACATTTGGATATCAAGGAGTGGGTAGACAGTTCTCCTTCTCCACCCTCTGAGCCAAATTTGACATGAAATGAAAAGTAAACCTATTTCAGTGCAAGTCATTCTGTTTCCCTTTCTGAGAGGTGAGAATGGTGACGGGGCCATCACACCCTCGTGTCTGTCCCTAACCTGTTCCAATCTCACTGCCCGCTGTCGGTATCCCTCCCACATCAGAGAGAAAAAAAGTGAGGCTTTACTAATTCTCCTAGAGTCTTTACTAATTCGCCTTTGTCTGTGAAGCAGACACTTGAAATAGAATAAATTTTATTTTTCCTTTAACAAGCAAATAGTACCAGAACTTAAGTACTAATATGTATGTTTTTTTCCCTGCCTTTTCCTCCATTAAGGAGGAATTTACATCTGCTTTTTTTGTTTCTACCACTCTCTCTGACATAGATTTAACTAGTGTTTAGGGTTAGATCACAGTTCAGCTGTAGTTTATTATTCTCAAAACCGGGACCGAGATATAACCTAAGTTCCGATACTGATATTGATATTTTCAGCAGAGGAGCCACATGCTCAGTGATGTTTTTATTTTGATAATAATAAAATACAGAACTTTCTTAGCTACCCCCACATCAGATTTCTTTTGCAGCAACCTTAAAGGAATTAATCAACCCTATTTGTATAGCATGACATGTGTAAGTCCTTTTCTTGTATAGCATGAAAGGTGTAAGTCCTGATTGCTTTTGATTTAATAAATGAATTTTCCATTACTTCAGGTGACTTCTAGGTTTGGATTTAGCAACTTGGGGAAAGGATAATTGTACCTGCACAGAACTAGAAATGCTCAAATTTTAACTGGAGTCTGGTCAAGAAGCCAGAAATATCAAGCTAGCTCTAGGGTTGGTATATTCATGGCCAAAATTCCAGGGATTCTGTACCTTCTTCAAGGGCATAGTTAACTTTTAGCCCAGCCTGCCACTTTCAGATTATCAATGCTAGGAATTCATCTTGAGAATACAGATCCATCCTGAGTTTTGGGAAGATAAGGCTGGCATTGTTTCTCTGTGACGTTGTTTTCTGTGGAAGGGCGGGATAAAAGCAGGCCATGACTGATTTCTTTACAAAGGTGCAAGTCCAGTTGGACTCTGAATATCTGCATTTCATGGAATAAATCACTCTTTTGTTTTTTGTATTTTGTATTTTTAAGTTTCTTGTATTACTGTATTTGAATGTTTTGGTAATATCCCTTTTAAAAAGTTTTAAGTCATTGCAGAGTTAACCTGATGAACCTCTTAGAGACCTTCAATTCCAAGAAGTCCTCCCAATAAAAGCATGCAAAGGAACAACCCTAATTAAATCCCCATTTTCTGCTTCCGCTTCAGTATACCACACAAACTAACAATGGTGATGTCATGACATGCTGAGAAAGAAGATGTGCAATCTCAATCATTTCCTTGAGCACATCATAAAATAAACTTGAAGGCAGTGGTCAGATAAAATCCTTCCAGTTGGTGACTTTTTTCCTCCCTCCACACTTTCCTTACCAGATGGTTATTGAGTACCTATATGATAAGCTCTGTTGGGATAATTAAAGAGAGATGTTTGAACAAGATGGCTAAGGTTCCTGGTCTCAAGGGTCTTGTACTAATTATAGTATGGTGGGAGAGGATGCTGGTTCTCATGGAGAACGAGACAATAAGTAAGATAATATCAGAGTAGTTGTAAGTGGTGTGAAGAGCAGACAGAGAAATGATTTGAGTGTGACTTTCGGTGGGGTGCTCAGGGAAGCCCTCTCTAAAGTACAATATTTCATCTGAGGTGAGAATTGAACTGAAGTCTGTGTACATGTTCCTGGTTGCTTGGTTTATTATAGAGATGATGTAGTGTAGCCAGAACAGAGGAAGGCACTGGGGATCAGGGAAGGTTAGGGAAAGTGTGGTGGTGGAGAGGGGAAGATTTAGGGACCAGCAGGGGGAGAGGGGGAAGGTAAGAGATGAGGTTAGAGGGGTAGGCCAGGGCCAGGCCAATGGGTCTCCTAAGGCAGAAATTTTTAAGTGCATTGAACCCACTGGAGGACTTTTAAACTTTCAAGGAGCACTATGGCTGCCAAATAGATAATGCACTGTAGGGCTAAGAGGGGGAAAAAAGGAGATCAAGGAAGATGCTACAGCAGTAGACAGAGAGAAGATATTGGTAACTTGAACTAAGCGGGTAGCAGTGAGGGTGGAAGTCAGCACCTGTAGACTCTCTGTTAAATTATATTTTATTTCCATTATAGAAATAATATATTTTTGTGGTAGAAAACCTGGAAAATGCATGGAATGTACCCCAAAATAATAAATCATAATCCTCCCACTCATACTTAATCACTGTAATGTTTTTGGTATTTGTCCTATAGAAAACTTAGAAAACCCTGGGACCTGCCACCACCAAATGAAATATTTTATCATCTTACCACTTACTTTTACATAGGATATTTTCTGTATCCTGTGAACTCTTTATGAAGCCAATATATTATTTTTCTTTTTTAAGATGTTATTTATTTTTCGAGAGAGGGGAAGGGAGGGAGAAAGAGAGGGAGAGAAACATCAATGCGTGGTTGCCTCTCACGTGCCCCCAACTAGACACCAGGCCTGCAACCCAGGCATGTGCCCTGACTGGGACTCGAACCAGCGACCCCTTGGTTTGCAGGTCAGTGCTCAATCCACTGATCCATACCAGCCAAGCTGAAGCCAATATATTATTTTTAGGAAACTGGTTTATTCTGGATATTCTGATAAAACATTGCTTTTGGCTTAAATAAACTAGGAAACAGCTTGCTCTAAGTCTAGATGAAAAAAAAATAAATTCATGTGCCATAGAGTCACTTTCTTCATTTGTTCACTAGCTACTTTACTGTGTACCAGGTGCTGGGGCACTAGCATCTGCGCTGTACGCTCCCTTTATTTACTATCACCTCCCACATCTCAACTTGGTACGGCTCCGTTCCATGGGACTGGGAAGACTGAATTTGACCTTCTGACTGTATCTGTAAATTGTATTACTCACCATCTCTGCTTTTGTAAAGACTTTCCTACTAGAACTCCCATGCCATTTTTGGAATCTTTTCACTAAAAGCAGCCTGGTAAGAGGCTGCACTTGAGAGGTCTGCCTTGGCCAGTAGTGGACCGAGTTTGATAGTGGACTATGAGCACTGAACATTAATATCTCTTCTAGGTTTTTGCTCGTAGACCCTTCACCTTTCAGAAGTACTGACCAGCAAGAAAAGAGAACTGGACTTCCTCCAGGCAGGGATTCCTGAAACAGGACAGGGAGTAATCTTGCTGTAGTCTGCTGCGGCTTTTCAAGAATGTGCCCTTTTCGCCTCTTCTGGTTTAAAAAGGCAATACATTTTACAAGTGTGCCATATCTTGTTTATTGTTAAAAAAGTATTAGTAGTTTGTTTGCCTTGTGCCTTCAAGCTTTCAGAATGGTCTTATATAAGTTACTCTATGAAAGAAACATTTGCGACTACACTTGATCTTTTCCCAAATACCTGAAATTCAGCAGGATGGGATTTATCTTTGTCTTCTAAGCTTGGTTCTCCCATTGTCTTTCTTGACTCAGGTAAGAATTTTACCTGTTCTAAATTCTCCTGACTGAGAAAGGGGAGAATCTTTTTTCGCTCATTTCATCTATTAGGAAAGAACATCTATGCAAGTTCAGAAAGCCTCCCAAATCTTTTCCTCCCATCCACTCTACTGAATAATACTTTGGTTCAATAAGTTTCTTCCATCTGTAACTGCGTCTGTTAAGCATTCACCTGCAATATTCCCCTATTTGATCCTCTGTGTTACAGCTAGAGTGATCTATTGGACCTTTTCTTCTTCTTTTTTTTTAAGTATTTGATGATGACAGTTTCCAAATTATACAATACAGTACCACATATCCAGATAACCTCTGAACTTCTGAGCTTACAATTTCCCTTCATTTTCTACATCTGTCTTCTTCCCTTTCCCACCATTTTACCCCTTGGTCTACCTATATTGATCTTATCATTATTTCTTCAGTGTGTTAAATTTTGAGCTTTATACCTTGGCATCTGCTGTTTTCTCTACCCGGAATATCTTTCTCCTCCTTCCCCAAGTTTCATAATCCTATTCATTCCTGGAGAGCCAGCCCTAACATTAGCTTTTTCAGAACTCACCAGGCATCCCCTTTTACATTCCTGGAGCAATTTGATCAGTATTAAAGCATTGTTTCTTTTTTTGTTTTTGGAAGCCAATCAATGGTAATTTATTCACTCATGTTATTACACAATATTTATTTTGTGCCTTCTATGTGCCAGATTCTATATTAGTTCTGGAAGATACAGGGATGAATAAAATAAGGACTTGCCCTCCATGAATATATGAAAGTATAATGACAAGACACCTACAAAGAGAGAGACTATGATAAGGTAAAAGCAGGCTGCCATTTGGGGGTCATTATTGCTATTAATATGGATTTTGGTCCCTCTTTGGATCAGGCTTCTTTCTTCAGCCCTTTGGGCTCACTTAGGCAATTAGTTCCCATAATCCTGATATCATGAACTGAGATCTGTGAATTGATGGGCAGAGAGTATGACTTATTAGAATACAACCATCATGATTGGGACACTAATATAGAATCAGATATTTCACTGGCATTTCTTTACATTCTAAGATCCTTCAAATGGTAGTCTTATCAGAGCTCTGTTCTCATTCCCTGCATGAAGAAAAATTGTTTTTATTTTTCAAGTGGGCTTATTTTTTTTAAAGAACTTTTAGGTTTACAGCAAAATTGAGAGAAAGAGACATTGAGAGAGACATTTCTCATGTACCCCCTGCCCTCACATGTGCCTAGCTTCCCTATTATCAACATGTCCCACCAGAGTGGTGCATTTGTTACAACTGATGAACCTGCACTAATGCATCGTGACCACCCAGAGTCCAGAGTTAACATTAGGGTTCACTCTTGTATTGTACATTCTGTGGGTTTGGACAAATGTATTATGCATGTATCTATGACCATAGCATCATACATAGTGTTTTCATTGCTTTAAAAATCCTCCGTGCTTTTCTGATTCATCCTTCTCTCTCCCCAACCCCTGAGAACCACTTATATTTTTAATGTCTCCATAGTTTTGTCTTTTCCAGAATGTCAGATACTTAAAACTATGCAGTATGTGGTCTTTTCAGATTGGCTTCACTCATTTTGTAATATGCTTTGTTTTCCCATTTTCTTTTCATGACTTACTAGCTCATTCTTGCTAACACTGAATAATGTTCCATTGTCTTGGTGTAGCACAGCACACTGTTTATTTATTTCTAATTATTTGTTTATCTTTTTCCTGTTGTACTTGGGTTTTTGGGGGTAAGGCTTTGGTGTTTGGTTCCAGGCACATAGTAGGAACCTACTTAGTATTTACTGTGTGAAAAAGTGATAAATGAGTAAATGAGACCCAATGCTTTCTCTTTGTCTCCTTTTCCTTATAGTTTGTTCCTCTTCACCTGGAAGCAGCTTCCATTTTGAATGGAAGTGTGCATTTATGGGTGAGAGATGATGTTTCATTTTGTTTCCTTCCCAACTAGTCTGCCACCATTTCTTAAACTCCAGGGTGAGCAAACTTAACCCTTTGGCCAAATCTCAGCTGACACCTGTTTTTGTCAATAAGGTTTTATTGGAATACAGGCACACCCATTCATTTATGTATTATGAATGACAGAGTGGAGTGTTTGTGACAGAGACCACAGGAGCCACAAGGGTGAAGACACAGACATCTGGGCCTTTACAGCAAAAGTTTGCTGACCTTGGCTCTAGCCCAGGGAAGGAGCTGGAGGCCAAGATCAAAGTGGCAGAAGTGATCACACATAGGAACATTTCCACAGCAGCAGCCATTATATCCTTTTGTAGAGAAATAAATTTCTGAGATTTATTTTGATTTGTGCGTTGAGTATAGAAATTATAAAAGAAGATCTGGTGAAAGGTCTGGTTGCTTTGTTTTAGTAATTACAAGACAATGATTTTGACCTAATTTATTTCAGGATTAAATAGCTGTTCTCAAAGTAACATGAATCAGAATGACCTGGGGGCCCGTTAAACTGCAGAGTGCTGTCTCTCTCCCAGGACGGTTCTAATTCAGGAGGTCTGGGTGGGGGTCTGGAAGCTGCATTTCAAACAAGTTCCCAGATGTTGCTGATGCTACTAGTCTGGGGACCATGTTTTGAGAACCGTTAATTGAAAACAATGGCTCTAAGCCTTAGCTTAGAACTACCTAAGGAGTTCTAAAATTTTGTTTGAAAAATAAAATATGCTTGGACCCTACCCCAGACTTACCAGATCAGATTCTCCAAGGTTGTTCTATATTTTTGAAAGAATGATTCTGAAGAATACTTACATAATTATCATGCTTTTTAGGACTATCATATGAGCTTCACTGATTAAGATATAAATAATATGTTTTGACTAATACATTTGAAGTACCAGTTAAATATAGATTTTGTTACATCCTCAGTTTGAAGAAAAACTGTAAACTAAAATGTTATTTATTATATGTACATTGCATTTAGTTATCAGTGAACTTTAATAAAACTCTAGTCCAAAAAGTATGTTGTATTCAATTTAGCAAAATTCTTATTTTCATTAGTAAATATACTTTGATAACTATTAGTTTGTAAGTTTAGTTTTTTCAATATGTAAAATTAATTGTAATTCTGTACTTGATAATATCCCTTTACGCTTTTTCTGAAAGTGAGTGAAGTTTAATTTTGAGGGGAAGGATAAATATCTCACATTTCATCACCCATTCATGGTTTTACAGTAGCAAGTATAAATGTACAGGTGCCTTCTAGAAGTAGCTAGAAATAGCACAAGAGAGGTTTTCTTTCCTGGCTCTTCCTCCTGTGTGTGCAGGGAGAAAACACCCTTCAACATCTGGGTGAATGCTTTTTTAAAACGATATGAAGCCCTGTTGCTCTGGATGTACTTTTGTGTAGAGATCTGCTTCTCCTCCATCATCACTTCAGCATACCATATAGCTGTGTTCATTTTGTAATGTTCTGAAGCTCAGTATTATGTCAGAATACAAACCAGGAAAAACAACCATGCATATAGTAAGTGTAGAAGAACCAAATCTTTGGTACTTTGGCAGCTAATGTAGTAACCTCGACAATCATGGGCCATACAAAGAGCCCTTAAGCACTATGTTTATGAAGACCAAGCATTTTGGTCATGCTTTTGGTCTGCACATTTAAAAGAAACAACAACAAAACAAAACAAAATACCAACTCTTTGGCTTTAAAAGGATAGGAATAAATATGAAAATTTGGGCTTATAGATCCCCAAATCCATATAAGAAAATAACCATAACTTCTTCAACTATATAATACTATCTTACAGAATCATGAAGATTACTAACATGCAGTGCCAGAATATGAGTTTCACAACCAGCTTAACCAGAATAATGTTCTGAAGTATGACAAGGCTCATTTTTAAATGCATTTGGATTAATTCAGGTTTCAAGCTGGCTGTCTTGAGTGAAAAATTTTAACTTTTTTTCCCTACATTTCATTAGGAGATTAGAAAGGATATTTAGAAGTTATTGTGAGTTAAGCAGAAATGAAGACTTGTTATTCTTTCCCTTTCATGAATCCATAGATATCACTTGCTATGCTTCAGTCAGCTCTACAAAGAGAAGCTTTTATTCCTGAGGATTTATTTTTATAGCTTCTAGAAGGCAATAGCACCCAGGAAACCCCCAACATAATGGAGAATAGTAATTCATTATCCTATGATTGTTATTATTTTAAGTACACTCACTGGAAATGGAAGGACTAGTTATTCAACTAGAAGAATTGATTAAAATAGGGACTACTATTGGTAATAATTTTGTATTAGCTCATCACTTTTTCCTGTATGAACTTCATTTCTCAGTTAAGAATGTTCTAGATTCCTCCTTTATACACAAGCAGGACCAGTGTCATGAGCATAGCTCAGGGCTCTGCTTGTTTTGAGAGCAAAACAAAGTACTTCCTGTTTCTTTCTGCTTTGCTCATAGGAATGTCACTGAGATCAGTGGATTCCAAAAATGACTGTGCTTCAGACACAGTGATACAGGTGGTTGAGTGGTTTGGGCGAAGCAGAAATAGTGAATCAACTTTTAAAGAATACAGATTCTCTGGCCCCACTTTAATCTTCCTGAATCAAAATTTTTTGAGAATAAAGGTCAGGAATCTGTGTATTTAAAAAAGGTCCTTACGCACTTGCATGCCTATGCAGAGATATGATCTCCAACAAAGCTCCGTAAGGCCTACAGGTCTGTACCCAGCAGTGGGTGTAGGTTTCTGGTTTATCTAAGTTGTCAGGAAAAAGGCCTATTTCAGGTAACCTCAAGTTAAATTTAGGAGGAAGTGGAAATAGTGAGACTATGAATTATTCTAACACACCCAAGTCCAGGATAACATCATGTGATACCAACAGGGCTACCATTTGTCCAGTTGCTTCTGCTCACATTGGAAGGGATATGGTACCCTGTGCAGCTCACGTTCACCAACTCACTAGGCAGGAGGAGAAGGCTGGCCTTACAACCACACTGGGGTGTAAAGCACCAGACCGCTCTCACTT
The DNA here is from genome assembly GCA_028533065.1 of Trachops cirrhosus. Classification (NCBI taxonomy): domain Eukaryota; kingdom Metazoa; phylum Chordata; class Mammalia; order Chiroptera; family Phyllostomidae; genus Trachops; species Trachops cirrhosus. Next base: position 166,304,676 of record CM052541.1, on the reverse strand, counting down.
GCTGGCCTCTTCTCCGGTCTGACAACATAATGAGATCTCCTTCCAAGTGGAGGCAATCAGAGGGGAATGGAGTATGAAAAGACCTGATGGTTAACTTAGTGCCTTCATGTGTAGTTTGGATGTGGGCCTTGCCAGAACTACTAAAGATTTGGGGCATGGGGTGGGGGTGGGAGATGAGGTAGGGGTGGAACACGAGGCATTGAAGGGCACTGTGCATGTAGGCTGGTCCATCCCTCACAGTAGTAAAGGATTCCCAGGTTTTCATTTGGAAAGAGAGGCTTCAGTGCGGGAATACATCTTATGTACATCATGGGGCAGAATGGGTAAGCTTATATGCATTCCAGTGAAAGATAAAGATGCTTATAAGAACCTCAATACATAAAGCACCTTGTAACTCCAGACATGATGGAGATGTACAAACTCCATGTTGCTGAATGAGAGTGTCTAGTCTATGAAAACACCTAAGAAAGGAGTTTCAAGAGGAGAGATGGAACCATCCTTAAATGTCTCCTTGACCTGAACGGAAACTGTGTCTTTCAAGGGCAAGCATCTTAGAGCTCAGGAGAAGGCCACTAACATCTCAGCAGTAAACCACCACTGTCTGTCTTTGTCAAAGAAGAGTTTTCAGATTAAGACATACTTGATTTCCTGATGACATGGAACCTGGATTTTGCTGAGGAAAGAGAGACAGTTAATAGACATGGCAGAGTTATGAGTGCAGTGGAGAGAACACAGCTAGTGTTATATGAAAGATTATGGGCATTGCAGTGGGTGGTCGAAGGTGTGGGGATGTCCTCTCCCTTCCTCCCACATGTAATTATGACAGTAGCATGCCAATTTGTCAAGGGCTCAGTTCCCTTATCGTAGGAACCACTACCAAATTCATTCTTGGCCAGGCCACTGAGCACGCTTGGCTGGACAGGATGATTTATGAGGGCGTGGACCCAGTTTAGAACTGCCCGTTATGTTATGTCAGTTCTCTAAGAGCAAGTAGCCCCTTTCCAGCTGTGCGATGTGTGTTAATGGAGGGCTGAAGGATATAAGGCTGCACTAACATTACTGTCTTCCTTTTTATTATAAACATGTTTGGCTGACTTCAGGAAAATAAAAACAAAATGCAGCAGGGGATGTTTCTTCTGCCGACATTCAGGTGGATTTGTAGCAGATTTCCCCTTGTTTGATATTTACCGAAATAAAGAATTTGGGACTGGCTAATGAGTAAACAAAGAGGTTTTCACATTAAATATTTATATATTATAGAATACAAAAAGAATATGGGGAACTAATCAATATGCAAGTTTTATAATATCGCATAATTTGTTACAGATTTAATACATTGTATATTTTGATTGAGATGTTAGATCCTGGGATAACAATCATCATCATCATCATCATTGTATATAAATGTAGATGTCATTAAAATAACCGAATGTAGAGTGAATATGTTATGCACATAAGAATAGATATCTTTATGCTTTTTGAATTCTGAAGTAGATAATATCGAATCTAACCTTTACTTACATGGATCTAGATGAATTATCATTTTTAGAACATCAGTTAGACAATCCAACCAAAATATCATGAGGAAATGTATTTTTAAATTTCAAATAAATATATTTCCAGATTTATAAGTCAGATTCATAAAGTAACAATATGTGTTTTAAAATCTAGACTTTTCAGCATCTTGGACCATCTAATTCAATCACTTTCATTTTATATCTAAGGAAAACAAACAGAGAAGTTAAGCAATTTCGTTTAGGATCTGGGGATTACTTCACTTTGAAGTATTTACAAGACCATTTTTGTAAGTGAAGAGGCTAATTTACACAGTGGTTATAAACATTCCTGGATTGAGATCCTGGCTATTTATTTTTTTCCACACATATGAGCTCCATGAATGTAGGTAAGTTACTTAATTTCTCCAAGGCTTCGGGTCCTCATCTGTACAGTCTGGAAAGTGGCCGTGCCTCCTCCTCAAACATCGTCCTAGGGATTCGGTGCCATAATACGCACAAGCGTGCAGCACAGTATGGGCCGTAGAGAGAGAAATTGGGGAAGATTATTATTATTGTTTAGACCACAACAGAAACATTGCTATCAGGGAGATCGTTCAAGAAGATGACATTTGTAAACAATGTATGTCAGAAACACCTAGAGTATAGAACTTTCCCTGGTGATTTCTGATTAAGGAAGTCAGTGCCTTCATTATAGCAATCTTTTTCTTGAAAACTTAGGTTTAGTTAAATATCAATAGTTCTATAACCGTTTTACTGGTACTTGTGCCAAGTAAATGACTTTTGTCATTTATATAGCTTGCTACGTGCCAGGTACATATATCCACACACTTAATCCTCATCAAGAAACCAATGAGATAGGTATTGTCATTAGTCCTTTAGGACAGATGACACATGTGCTTTACCACAGAAAGTCCGCGGGGAAGTCCGAGATGCCTTGGCTGGTGAGTGGAGAAGCTGGAGTCTGAGCCCCGCCTACCAGCGTTAGAGCTGCAGCTCCTGTGTGTCGTGCTGTACCACGTGCGCCATGGGAGAACTGCTAGTAGAACAGAGGATACTCCAGTTATTATGCAAATCTGAATTTGATTTGCCCAGATGGGTGTTGATCCAACCAATTATTGGCTACTGAGAACTCCATTTTATAGGGCTACTAATACAATATTAAAGCTAGCTGCCATTAAGCCATGGCTTCCGTGGATTGTAAACTCTACTTGGGATTTCATATATTCTTTTTCTTTCCTCCATAGCAACCTTCTTTGATAGATATGATGATGATGTAGATATGACGGTTCCCATTTTACAGATGATGGAACTGAAGCTGAATGAAGTATATAACTTTCTCCAAATCACACTCATTTGTCTCACTCCAAAGCCACTGTATTATTTGTTTCTATAATGAACATTGTGTATATCTCAGTTCTGTGCTATTGAAACTGTTAATAAATGATGATTAGGAACAGTAAAAAAAGTAAGTCAATAGGACATTATGGGGAATGCCTTTCACTATCCCAAATTAAAATTGAATTCCATGCCTATCAGAAGTTATCTGTGTTTTACCTCCAGAGAGCAGCCAGTCACTCATACAAAAAATGAGGGCTGGGCTTTGACTAGATACATGTTCTCTTTCCCAACTAAGGCGTTCATTTTCCCAGCCAGGAGTGAATTTAGCTAAATATTTCCTTAACGTAGCACTAGATGGCGTGTGAGAACAAAAGAGATTGGGACACACTTATAGGATACAAGCAACCTCTTATTTAAATTTGCAGTAGAATTTATTTTCTGAAATGAATCATTAATGATTCAGGCCATGGATAACTAATGCAAAGAACACCTGACCTAGTATTTTGCCAATATAAACCTCTGCGTTATCTCCAGTTTGGAGTACAACTTTGATAAATCTAAGTAGAAAGCCAGTTCCTTTATTTTTACAGAAGATTAACCAAATGGATCTCCTGGCATTATTTCTGTTCAGTAACTCTGTCCTTGTTCTAGAAAAATTAAACCAAAAATATGAAAACATGATATAGTCAAGAAACACTATAAACTCTATAAAATTGATTTCTATGCTTTTATGGAATTAAAATATATGTTACCAGGAATGCAGGGCTTATGACGTTACACAGGGCACAAAGAAAATAACCAAAAAGGGCACACATTTATCCTCCAGGGATCTTTTTTTGGGGGTCATGAAACTTCCAAACCTTGGGCTCTATGACTCAATTTATTTGCATTTTCAACTACTACTGATAATTTTTTTTCCATTTCTCTTTTAATCATCTGTGCTTTCTTTGAGCAGTTGTAGAGCCTAGTGAGGCAGAATAGAAGAGGAAGAAAAACAAAGGAAAGAAATTGCAAGGGCTGAGGCAAAGAATGAAGTATTCAGATTAGATGCTCTAGCAGGGGTGTCCAACCCGTGGCCTGCAGGCCGCATGCAACCCAGGATGGCTATGAATGTGGCCCAACGCAAAATTGTAAATTTACTTAAAACACTGAGATTTTTTTGTCACCAGTTATTGTGATCCTTTACAGGTCATATATGCTCAAACCCAAGTTCTAGTGCAAATAGCCACAGAATGTGGACTTTCTGATGTTTAGGGGCTGCTGTCTCAGAATTGAGCACACTCCATCTCATTCCACTCCAAAATGGTATGCAACTCATCTTGTAGAGATGAGTAACCCAATTTTGTTGACCCTAATTTTGAGAGGGTAACACAAGTATTGAGAATTTCAGAAAGGGAAAAAATGTTTTGTTCAGGCTCCCAGATCATCCATCACAAGGCAGCAGGCACTCCCACTTACGTACTGACCTTGTGTCTAAGAAAGTTATCCATAAATTAATATTTTAGTAACCTAGGAGATGAATGGGCAAAAGATTATTGTGAAATATGTTATTTTGGCACAGGCTCAAGTGAGACCTTGGAGAACAGGATGTGGTTCATCGTGTAGCTGAGTCTGCTTCGTGACTAATATCGAGCATGTCTCTGAACCTCTTAGTCTCTGAACCTCATCTGTAAAATGTGAGGGTGGGGCTCGGTGAGCTCTAACGGCTATTCAAGCTCTAACCTTCTAGGATTTTTTTAGGCTCCACACCTGAAGAGAGTATTCAAAAGTAGGGCATGTAATTTTAATCACAGCCACAAATTATTTGAGGACAGTGTTACAATAATTAATATTCAAAAGTTCTTATAGGTACTTAGATAAAAGCTCAAAAGGAAAAATGATCATGGCTTAGAAGATTCATTCAGTAATTAATTGCAGATGACTATCGCTCTTCCTCCTGCCCTCCTTCCCCTTCTGAGGCACAAGAATAGGGTAAGCACTGCAAGTGAATTTTATTCTTCCTAGTGTGCCTAAAATAGCCAAAGGAAGTTTCTGATGTGATTTAGCATGCTTAGATTTGTATTCTTGTTAATTGTTGTGAAATATCAACTGCTTAATATCTAACCTCATTTGCAATTCTAAACGGTCTATTAACATCCTTTGTCAACAACGTCAAATACCCACAAATTTCCTTTCGCACAGAAGTGGGCAGTACTTCATCTCTTCTGCTTCCTCAGTTCTATATTTCTTTGTTGACCCTGTACGGTCTCACTTATATGTGAAATTAAAATAAAAATGAAACTCATAGAAACAGAACAGGTTGGTGGTTGCTGGGGAATGGGGTGCAGGGTGAAGGTGGTCAAAGGTACAAACTTCCAGGTGTAAGATAAATACATTCTGGGGACAGAATATGTGCAGAATAGTGACTATAATTAACAACACTGCACTGTATATTTGAAAGTTGCTAACAGAGTAGATCTTAAAAGTCCTCATCACTAGAAAAAAAATTGTAACTACATGAGGTAATGGATATTAACTGAACTTATTGTGGTAATCATTTTGCAATATATATGTATATCAAATTATTATGTTATATACTTTAACACAATAAATCAGTTACATCTTAATAAAACAGGGAAAAATTAGAGTGGATGTTTGGTCAGTCTTGTAACAGAGCGATCTTTTCTTCTAATGGGGGAGCTGGACAATGGTCACAAAAATTCACACTTAGTCCAAGTAAAAGTTTAATGTAGGGAAGCATTGTCATAGGCCGGGTCAGTGGGCTCCAAAGTGGAAACTATAATTGGAGGAGATTAGACTGGATGAGGTCTTTCAAGTTATGTATTCATCCTTCTTCCCTTTTACATATAAGGAAACTAAGGCCAAAGGAGTGAAGGTCCTTGTCCGTGGTCACATGATAGGTTAGTGTTATAGCTGGAACTAGAACCCAGGACTTCTGATGCCCAAGTTCAGAATTCCTTCTCCACACCACATTGCCTGTCTTTTCATTAATTGGATGTAGAGAAAAAAAATGGAAAACAGATAATTTGCAATCTATGGAATTCTGCCAAATTAGTTGATTTCTGTGGTTGGCTTCTATTTTTGACACTACAAGATTCAAAGTTCTGGTTTTGTGCATTACAGAGTGTACAAGATCTGAATAACCTAATTATTAGTTTTAGGAGAGAAGGTGTGTGTAATTAATTGTATTTTCTTCCCAGGGAAGAATAATTGCATTTTTGATGGGCTTAGAACATATGCTCTTGACATTAATATTTAATATTAGATATAGTAATAACAACTTCTAGTGATACATTTGTGTGATCTGTATGTTTGTGTGGAAGTTAAAGTAAAACCAAATGAATTATTAAGGCAGGATGAGGAGCTCCATGAAGCGAGACAGGCTGGGTCAGTACCTGTCAGGACTCTTGCTTAAGCCAAAGGTGGCACAGCACTGAGATGAACTCCGATTTCTACTGCCTGGAGCCTTTTAAAGAAACAGCGTCCATTATGGTCTGGTTCAAGTAAAGCACCACTTCAGAAAGGTTTCTTCTCAGTCCTGATCTTTTTAACTAAGTGTGGATGGATGCATGTTTGCTGTGGACCTGGAAAATTGTGTCAGTCTGTAGTAGCCCAAGAATACTCTATTTTTCTTTCTTAAATCATCCTGGGGAAATTTGGAGACAAAGAGTTCTAGATCACAACCAAGGTGATGGGACCTTTGTGAAGGAAACCTCATCTTACAGGATCTATGCCTAAGGCAGATTTTCATTTGGTAAGTGATTAGAAAAAATGGAGGGTGGGAGAACTCATGTCCCTGTCTTAGACTTTGTACCTGTTCTCACCTAGAATGCAGGGGGGTTCAGATGGGTCTGAATTCTAGTTTTTCCTCTTACATCTGTATAGAAACATGGACAAGTTCAGTAACTTCTGTGAGCCGGATTCTCCTACACGTGAGTTAACATTAGGGAAAGTACCTGATGCATGCAATATATGTAAATGGTAACTGCTGTTTAACCTGTCTAATAAATGATTGGATTAGTAGAGAAGAAAGAATAGACTACGAGGAGGGGTGGCCTTCTGTTGTTGTTGTTAAGTAGAACTGAAATCTAAGGATTTAGATTTATTTGAAAAAAGGAGAAATGTGTTAGAAAAAATATTCAAGAATACATGAGTGATTGCTTCTCAAGATCTCCAAGGGATTTCTGGAAAATTGTAAAAAGAGCTGGATTCTTCTCTCAGGTTCTGGATCTTGTTGAAGTATTAGTTAGCATTATAGCAATATTATAACTTTTCTTTTAGAATGTCTTCCCCATTACATTTTTTTCCTTTTAAGTGAACTTTTTTTTTAAAATCAGGACTTCTTAGGATTTTTTTTTCATTTTTGACACCATGAGACCCAAAATTCTAGTCTTGTGCATTACAAGGTATACAGTATTTGAATAATATAATTATTATTTCCAGGAGACAAGGTCTATATAATTAACTGTATTTTCTTTCCAGTGGGAAATAATTGCACTTACATACTTTGTAATGTATCATTGGAATTTAAAGTCCTGTAACCCTTGCAATTAATACCTTCCAATAAGACACTTCCTGTCTATTGTGAAGCCAATGGTTAACATATTGCTTTTACAACTAAACTGTAGCATCTGACAGGCATTGCTTGAATAAAGCACTGGCCCAGAGTTTAATACTGGCAACCCACCAGAAGGCAAGCTGGCTTGGATTATAAGTAGGTCTATGGGCTATAGATTTATAAAAGCCAATGTTAATTTTCTATTAAAACAGTGCAGCTGAAGATGGATAAGAAAGTGTGGAGCTAAGGCCAAGTGTTGCCAACTCAGAGTGTAAGTGGTTTGAAGAAACAGGTCTCTTGGTTCCCTGAAGAATGAAATTTTAGATTTTGGGGATTAGATGGCAAAGGAGTTTCACTGCAGTCTTTCCGTAAGAGTGGGTCAGCAAGGATCAAAGGTCATTTTCATGCAACGTCCAGTCATTGATTTTTCCCCCTAACGTTAATGTCATAGTTTTTCTTCTCTCTTTTATGAACAGTAAAAAAAGAATACAAAATTGTTTTATCTCTCATGTGATTATGTAAAGTAATTCTCCCTTTAAAATACTCAAATACAAAGAAATATATGAAAGGAAGTAAAATCGCTCCAAGATAGCAACCATTAACATTTTAATGACTGTCCTTCATGATTCTCTTTGTATATGATGTTATTTATTGTGCAACATTTTTCTAACATGCAGTCTTATTTTTCCTTACCTCTTCCCCCATAACTGCATTCAAAGGAAAAATAATACAAAAACAGGTAACAGGTATTGACAGCCTTTTTATTTCTTTTTTCACACCCATATAATCCTATGGAGTCACATGGACATAATAGTTTTATAAGAAGTAAGGCTCTTATAATACTAGAGCTTAAAACCCTTTTCTGACATGAATGGAGAATTCTAGATTTTTATACATTTCCCTCTAATTTTTTATAGTTGTCTTATTCTTACCCAATTCAACAGCTTTTATAAAAGATCCTCAGGGCATTCAACTTGGTTTTCATGGAACAGTTCTTTTTTTGAACTCATACTTTATCAATTTAAGTAATATGGAAGTAAATTACTTAATTTAAATAATAGGTCTCACCTACTTGAATAGGATACTAATTCTTGGTAAACATATAACTCAGATGGTGAGAAAAGAGCTCCACCACCCTTGACAGAAACCCACAAGTTTCAGACATTCTGCTTCTGCCAGTGGCTTTACAAAGAGTTAGACCTTCTGTCCTCCCGACGTGTCCGTTCTCTGCTAATGTGGCAGGGACCGGACGCGCTGTTGTGTGTCTTCCCCCACCGTCACCCCATGCAACATTATCCGGGGATCCTTTCAAATTTCTGGTTATATGAAGAAAACAAGATTTGTGGAGAAGGACCAAACTTACACTCCCTTTACTGACTTTACATACTTTCAATAATTTACAAAGTCCTTTAAATAATATACAATGCTCTGTTACCCATTCCCAGTTTCTCTTATGTGTTGCTGATATGCCTTTTTTGATGTTGAATCTGTGGGATTTCTCTCGTGTTTCACACTTGCTAACGAGATGTAGTCTTTCCCTTGGTATGTGTCTCTTCTTGCACCAGAGTCCTTGTTATCAAGTTGTAGCCTTTGGCCATGCAAAGGTGCCTCTTTTCCTACCTCTCAAAATAGCTTAGAGAATTACTGCAAAAATAACATTAGACACATTATTTTGTGGATTATCTAGTTTGGAAATCACAATTTAAGTGAAACACCAGGGGTGCCGTTGTCAGTGAGAAAATGGGATGGGCAGTATCCTACATCTGGCATGTCAGATGTCAAGTTTGGGGGAAATTAGCTAAGTTGTGAATGATGAGCTGAGACTTAGCAGACAAATTGTCAACTCCAAGAAATCAACAAGCAGAAATGAGGCAGAAATTCAACTTCAGAACCTGAAGAGAGAGGGTCATGGGACCAGGCAGGGAAATGCACAGTGAGAAGAACGGAAGATCTGTGTGTGTCCATGTGTCAGGATCCAAACACTAGGCCCCATAGTTGATCAAATGGCAGCAATATAATGGCGTTTAGTACTGGAGCCATCTGGGGAAACCTGTGTCCCCATGAGTGAAAGGACACCACGACAGGTCATGCAGAACTGATAAATACATTTTACTTTATACACCTCTTGGTAGTTATTTAGATACCTGCAAAAGCTACCTCTTTGGTCTAAGTCTTTAAAGGGGACAGAAGCTGGAAATAGAAATGAGAGGGGTTGATGATGTTCTATTTGTGTCTGTGGAGTGTGGAGCTCAAATGTTCGGTAATTGCTCAATGGGACAAAAGAATGAGCTGCTGGCCACTTGGATGTACTTACTCCTACATGCATTGGTTTCTTCTACTTTATCATCCTGGATTATCTATCACCCTGGATTATCTATTCACAAAAAATAGGGGGAAAAAATAAATTCATTGACTCAGTGTACACCATAGCAGATCACAAGTTAAAGATTAAAATGACATCTGCAATAGTGTCAACAATAAAAATAAAGGGAAAAAAGCATTTCCCATTAAAAAGTACAGAAACTTTTGGTCTTAGTTTTAATAAAAATAATGTAACAGAAAATGCCAAATGTATTGTTTCCTGCCAAAATCATGAAGCTCAGGGATGGTGCTTCTTTTATTTTTTATCTTTTTCACATTTGATTAAGAAAAACAGCAGCTACAAGTTATGAACAGAGAAAATTCTAGAACTTTTTTGTTTGTTTCAGAAAGTTGTTAATGCTCTTTACCTGCTATGCAGCAACTTTCTAGTAGAGTGTCTTTTGTTTTGGGCCAGGCACATTTTATGTGATTATTATGTATTAATTTCTTCTTCATTGATTTTTTTTCCTTATAGTTACATGTTACCTCAATTGGAAGGGAAACCTGGAAAATCTTTGTGAATCCAATTTTAAAAAACGCTTTATTTTTCAGAATGACAAAAATAAACTTACCAGTCTGATCTCTGTACTTATGTCATGTGACTGAATCAAGGTTAAATGGAGTTGATTTTTCTTCATATCTTATAAATACTAGAGCTTTTGATTAAGGTTCTAGAATAAAGAAGCAGTTTGCCTATAAAGTTACTACAGATTACTCTAAAACAAACCAGAAACATTGTCCCCTTTGAAGAAAATTTATGAGGAGTGAATGCCTTGGGGATCCATTATTACAAGTTTTTCTCATAGATCAAAAGTATGCTGGAACCCCCTATACTGGGATATCTTTTGGAATGGGCTCATGAGTCACATAAAAGTCTCCCTCATAGACAGTTCTTATGTGGTATTAGAACGTGTTTTATTGTAAAACCAGTTAACTTACTTTATAGTCACATGTGAGCTGTAAGCTGTTCCTTGCAATTTAAGTGGTGCTAATGGGGATGTCACTTGAGGTAATGCTTTTCTATATTCTCTAATTAAGGAGCTCTTTGTGTTTTAATTTCATAATAAAATCATGTACCTTTGCTTTATAACTGTTTTTACTTCTTTAATTTCCCCCCCTCAGTTTGTTTTCAATTTTTAGCTCAGCACATTTTAAAATTGCTGGTTTACCAAAGAAAATGTTTTTTAAAATGCAGGAATTGTATTGCTCTACCCTATAACATTCCTACCTCCCAATGATCAGAAAAAAAAACTTCTAAATATTTTGTGATTCTATTTGCTTTTTAAAAACTTTTTAAATATGCATAATAAAAAGTTTATTTCTTTAACCATTTTTGGTATACAATTCAATGGCATTAAGCCCACTTGCTTTTCTACTGGATAAAAATATGGGGAGATCTGGAGTCATTCAGAAATGTACTTTTAGTAAGAAGTCTAATACCACAAGTTAGGTGATGAAATAAGAACATGGCTACATTAATCTAACCACTATTTCATTTTGATTTATATCAATTTACTATTGATTTTTCATTCATTTAACCAGTTATGTTAAGAATCTCCTGTCAGTCTACCTTAGTAAAAGAAGGAAAGGAAAAAGTCCTACCACCCATGGAGGGATCTCACTTAGACCTGTGTGTAGGGAGTCACACAAGAAGACAACCAATTATCATATTCTGCAGAAATATCTCGAGTGAAGAAAACAGGCTGTAAAACGGAGGCCTAGTGGAAGGTTGCACAGGCTTTCCTGGCCAGGCAGAGCAGAGCAGAGCAGAGCAGAGCAGGTTTTCCTCTAACAGAAAGGATGAGCGGGCACTCACCAGTGAGGAAGGCCAAAGGAGGGTTGACTACACTAAGGAAACAGCATGTACCAAGGTGTGGCCTTTGTGAGCCACGCGGTGTCTGTAGGGAGTGACCACGGCCTTGCCTTGGTGGCAGACTGGTGTGTCTGAGGAAGAATGTTGAGATGATGTTTAGAGCGTTGAGGGGGACCATCGTGAAGGGCCTGATGAGCTGATAATACTGATGTTTCTAAAACGTGGCCTTAGTCTGAGGTGGTGTTAGTTGGCAGTGGGAGAAGGGGGTCCCAGGTAGCCAAAAAATTTGGGAACTGTTTAGTTAAAACAAGGTTTTTGCTTTTTGTTGTAGGACTTCTTAGAGCCTCGCTTTATTAGGTGAGTTCTGATTTTCCTCAGGTAAACAACGGCATAGCCTAGTTCCTAACGCATACTGAGTTCCTAACGCAGTACAGTGGACCCCCCCACCCCACATCGGGAAATGCAGCTGCTGCAGCCTGGTGGCCCGTTAGAGCACCTTCACCCCACTCTCTCTGTAAACCTGTGGGTTCCTCATGTATTGAAAGTTTCCAAAAGCCAGTGACTAAATTAAGGATCCTCAGTGTCAAATAAGTTTTGTTTGACTTAGTATATTTTTATGTGATCAAAATTTACTTTGTAAATATGGCAGAGATCCTTATTCCTTTTATTTATTGTGATAAGCTGTAATTAAAATATATCTCAGTTCAGTTTCTTGTTTTGTTGTTCTTGTTTTTGATGAGAGATGAATTGATTAGAATGGAATATTTTCAACATTAAAGGGATTCTGGAATTTAGGTTAGAAACTCCTCGTTAACTCAGACATAGCCCAATAGTTGAACAAATAATTTATTTAACCAGTATAAAAAAACATATTCTCTGTGTTGGGGTTATGGATAATTAATTTTCTTTATGCTTATTTGGAATTACTATATTTCTGACAGTGAATATGTACTGCTGTGTATTCAGAAAACATACTAATAAAGACATTAAGCTGTAATAAAAATAAGAAAATAACGAGTGCTTCTAAAAGGTTGCTATTCAAATTACATTACTAGCTGTGTATTTTGCTCTGGTCAAAAGAAATTTACAATCACAATATGTCATTCATTTCTCTCTTCTTTATCACATAGAGTTTTGCTGACTGCTGCACCTTCAGTGCACAGACTAGTGCCTAGTAGATTTTCTAAATGCTGCAGATTTTTTCCTGTTCACTTTAATTTTTGAGGCATAATTTACCAATGGCAAATTGTAAGCATGTTAAGTACACAGCTTGATGAATGTACACAAATGTATACACCTGTGCAACCATCAACCCAGATCAAGGTAAAGCATACACCTGTCATCTCAGAAAGTCCCCATGTGCTGTTTTTAGTCAAGTCCTGCCCCGACTTCTCACTTATTCTGATTTCTAGCATGATAGATTATTATTGTCTGTTACTGAAATTCACTTAAAATGAAATACATGAATACTTTTGTGTCTGGCTTTTTTTTTTTTGGTATCTGACTTTCTTTAATATTATGCTTTTGAGATTCACCTGCATTACCTCATGTATCAAGATCTACGTTTTAAAAAATTGTTGGCTGTCTGAATATACCACAGCTTGTCCATATTTCTATAAGTGGGCATTTGAATGGTTTCCAGGTTTTGGCTAATATAAATAAAATCAGGATCTCATCTAGGGTTAGTTTATTCAAGAACTAAATAGGACAATGGAAAGAAAATATCACAGGGAATTTTTTTCATTCATTTAGTTGACTGGGAAAATATGAATAAAATTTTAGATGATAAGTTTTTCCAGATACAAAGTTAATTAGAAATTTTAACAAATATTTATTGAACTATTTTTTCATACTTCATGATATACAAAGATGAGTAAAGCTTTATACAAATTTAATCATCTATTGATAAGGCCAGTATACCAACATCCATAATACAAAACCCAATATGATAAATGTAATAAGAGAAATATATTGCTATAAGGATCAAGAGAAGGAAACAGTTATGTTTCTTATGAAAATGATTGTATCATTTACAGAAATAGTAAAGTTTGGGGAAAAAGATAGTTGAGGGATAGGGGTTATTATGATTTTGCTTTTATTTTAAACTGAAGAATGAGAAATTGCAAGAGTGAGAAAGGGGAGGAAAGAAGAAAATGTAAGAATGAGAACTGAATAAACAGAAGTTATTGAGTTAGAGATGAGAACACTAACAGCACTTTTTAAAAGGCTGACTTTCAATTTGACGACCTGAAGCAGAGGTTCTTAGCATATGATCCAGGAACACGAATCCCTTAACATGTAGAATTCAGGGTGCCCACGAACTTGGACAGTTCAAATTTATGTTTATTAATGTCTCACTGAAATTGAACTGTTTGTTAAAGTCTCACTGAAATTGAACATCCTTTAAGAATGTAGGCAGCAAACCACAGTAGTATTAGCAGTATATGGTTCCTTTGTCACCAATAGATATCACAGAGATTTTCATATCAAACAACAGTTCTTGCAAATATCTTGAAAAGCTATTTTTGCTTATCATTAGTTTGATATTAGGGAGGTTATAAGAACTATCATTAGGTTTTATTATTGAATGTACTAGTTAAAAGACAATTGTTACAATATCACAATTGTTTTTAACATATTAACAACTGTTTATTAAAGGAATTTATTTCATTGGTTATCCCATTATTTTACACATTTGTAAACATTATTTCAAGACAACATCCACAGATTTCACTAGACTGACAAAGGGATTCGGGACACAAAGTTTGACAACCTCTGACCCAGCTTTCAAAACCTCAGTCACTCTATCAAAATAACATTCATGGAAGGCTGAACTTAAACTAAAGATCAGAATGCCAGCTCATCAATTTGCAATATGAAGAAACTGCCACACAAAATTCACAGAACTAGAGGAGAAATGTACAGATCCAGAACTATGGCGGGGGGTGTGATTTTAACATATCTCTTTGAGTAACTAATAGAACAAGCACATATATAAAAGACAAAAACAACAACAAAACCCAGCAATGACACATAAAATCTGAACAGCGTGACTTGCAAAACTTGACTTAGCAAGCAGGTATGGAGCTCAACAACTGCAACACATACGTGCTCTTCAACTTATGCAAAACATTTATTGAAACTGACTATATACTGGGTCAAGGACAAGTCACAGCAAATTTCAAAGGATGGAAATCCTACTGAATATGTTCTCTGATCACAATTCACGTAAGTTACAACAGCAACAACAAACTACAAAAATCCCTTATGGTCGGAAATAAATACACTTCTAAGTAATTCTCAGGTTTAATCTAAGATGAGATAATATTTTGCACTGAATTACATAAAAATACTGGATATTACTATATGTGAGATGCAGCTAAACCTCTACCCTGTGTAGAAGGAAATATATAGCTTGACATGCATTGTTAGAACAGAAGAAAGTCTGCATACTAATGAGCTAAGCAATTCAATCTGAGAAACAGAAAAAGGACTAGCAAATTTAGTCTACAAACATAGTAGAAAAATTAAGATTGATAATAGAAACTAATGACATGGAAAATGAAAGTACAATAAATAACAATATACATCCTAAAGTAGATTATTTGAAAAGACAAATAAAATGGATAATCTCTTGGCAAGACAAAGATTAAGAAAAGAGAAGGCACAAATAACCAAAATAAAGAGAGAAAATAAAACAACTCTAAACTTTGAAGACATTAGAAAGATAAAGGGATACCATGAACAACTTTATACAAATATATTTGAAAATTTAGTTGAAATAAATAAACTACTAGAAGATATAAGCTGACAGAGCTAACACAAGGAGAAATAAAACATTGGAATTATCCTATAATGATAAAAGAAGTTAAATTTGGAATTAAAAGTTTCACCCATTGATGGACACTTAGGTTGTTTCTGTTCTGAATCTTATGCCTGTTATGAATAAACCTGCTTTAAATGTCTTTGATGCTTCATCATCTTAAACGTGCACCACTAGGTCCTCATTTGGGGGAATCTGATGAAATACTCCTCCTTTTACTTAATAAGGAGGAGTATTTACTTACTTCATAGTCATCACGACTACGGGTTCTGTTCGCAACAACCTTATCTACCACGGGTGACGTGGATGAATATCCTCCATGCTTGTTGTATCATTATTCTTATTTTTAGAAGCAACATGATGGTAGTAGTTGAGAACTGCACCAAAATAGTTGGAAAGGAAATTCCATTTCTGGTTACTTAATTGTGCAGTGTCTGATAAGTCACCTGACCTTTATGTTCCTCTTCTTTTTTGAAGCCATAATGTTTGAAATTGCTTTTATTGATGAGTCTCACAGTATTTTCATTCTACTTTACTTTGAGTAATCATTGCTATCTATTCCTGTCAAATTTATAAAGTGATTATCTGGCTTGTTTCTTCTTAACTTGTGCAGTATCATGAAGGCTTTGTAACTCTATGAAGGCTAGATGACCTAGTCTGTAAACCTATGTACTATGGAGCAAAGTGCCTGGGTCTAACACCGTCCTATCACTTAAGATACCTGTGTGATTCATATAATTGTTTACTCTTGGCTAGAAAAAAGAGATTAAAGATACTAGTCGTCTCACACCACTGTATGAAGATTAACTTAGTGAATACATGTAAAGTGCTTACAAAAGTGTTTGGCACGCTCAGACGGTAGCCGTTGTTATTGTGAGTGATAGTGCCTCTCCCAGACACGTGAGACAGTAGATGGGAAAGGGGCTCTTAGCATGGACGCTTTCTTTTACAGTCATGTCAACAACTAGACAGAGAGCTCACTGAGGCCAGGAGCTGCGTGATGTGGAGGAGCCACATGGCATGCAGTACAGATGGCCATGAGGAGATGGGTGCACAGGTATTTCCTAAATGGATCACAGAAAAATACCTGAACTTCTTTTTACAATTTTTTTGCTAAAAAGACTGAATGTTTGAAATAATAATTTACAATTCATTATTTTTTTCCCCAATCTTATGAAATAGCTTTTACCGATGGATCCTACAGTGTTTTCATTCTGTCTTTCTTTCACTAATCATTATGGCTCTCCCTGCCAAATTTGCAAAGTGATTTTCTGGCTTGTCTGTCCTTAATATGAAATCTCATGAAGGCTTTGTGACTATGCAGTGAGTTGTAACTCTACTTCTGAGCGTCAATGCATCAGTGTTTTCTGTACAATGTAAGATTGCTTGGACATACCATGGTAAGCAAGAATCATGGAATCATGGAGAGAGCATGTGTTGCTGATGAAGAAAAGCTGATGTCTGAGAGCTGGTTTTGAATTTGTTGTCACTTTTTAGCTGTGGAATCTGAAGCTAGTTATGGTAGCATTGATACTCAGGTCAGTCACATGGGTGGGGGCTGATTATGTGTAATAGTCTATCTGAAGCACTTAGTGTCACTGGACAGGGGCTGGGCCTGGAGCAGGTCTGCCTCAGGCTGGCCTGCAGCATGTGGGTTCTTGACTTCATGCAGGAAAGATTTTACAACGCAAGTCCAGGTGATTTTGAGAGTATGTTTATAAAGCTGGGGGCAGTAAAAGAAGGAAGGGCTTAGGATAGAAGCAACAGAGGGTGCTTTGGTTCCCAAAGCAGAGGTTCTGGGGATTAGCCCCAGACGAGCCGCCACTGCCCATTGCTCCCTTAGTTGCAAGTCTTGTGGGGTCTCTTAGAGTTTAGGAGATGCATGCCTGTGGGGGAAGAAGATGGGAAGAGGAAAGGCATGGCTGGAGTGTGCAGTGAGTCCTTCATCTTGAGGGTTTTAAAGGCCAGGAGTTTAGGGGAGGTCTTAGGGAAGGACCTCAATGGAATATTCATCAGCTTTTTCAGGTGTATCCTTTTATGGTCGTGGTCACCATTGATTGGTCGGCACCAAGGTAGCTGGTCTGGGTGTTGTCCACCTGGTTTTGCTGCTTCTCTGGGCCTGGAGCTGAAACACATCTGAGGCCTAGATGTTATCTCTATGGAGGAGAGGTCAGGGGGTCTAAAGCGCATGGCCAGCCATATGCCAGGGAAGGAAAGGTCACCCTCGGGGCGAGTACTGGTGCCTGCTTTGCCTGTTGCTAGGCACCTGGGGCTTTCAGCTCTGGTGACCTTCTGTATCTGGCTGTAAATTGCTTGGCCAGTTAGGCAATCTGTCTCAGTTTCCCCATTCCACTTGCCATGTATTTTTCTAGCTTCTTACTATCCTGCCTCACTACTGTGGTACCTGGCATACAGTAGAAACATTAAATATTAGCTACCTTCCCCTTTATTAGATAATCTGATGTCACCCCAACTGGCTTTGCCAATGATAGAGCATTCATTTGTTTACATTTGTCCTGGATTACTAAGCAATTTTTGTTGCAGAGGGAAGGTTTTGTCTTTTAGCCAGCAGGTGGCAACCAAATTAAAGCTAAAAGTTCTCATTAAGACAACCTTTTCGTATCAAAACTTGATGGAAATGATAGGTGGATGAAAAACGTCGGTGGCTCCGAAGTGGAGTCGCCCTGGCTAAGGCACTTCTGACACTGGGCCCCAGATACTGGTTGGTTTCCTTCAGGCTGCTTTGCTTTTTACCAGAACATTCATGCAGCACAGTGTTTAAAATAATGAATCTGCTCACTTTGATTTGGCAGTTTAAAAAGCAGAGTAAAAAGTAAAGTCATCAGTTAACAAAATATAGTAGTTATAAAAATACTATTATTTTTTTAATTTTTAACTTGCTTTTATGTGACTTTTTTTTTGGAGGGGGTTGCCTACTGTGGATTTGTGTGTGATTTTTAAACAAAGCACACCTTTCGACTCAAAAGACTTAAGGCGCAAGCAGGATAGAGTCCTTTGTAAACCCAAGTCTTTGAGTCTTACTTTTGTTTTGTTTTTTAACTTGCAAAGTGGAGATATCACCACATATTGTTGTAAGGATTAAGTAGATAATGTATGAAAGGCACTTAGTAAGGTGCATGGTGCACAGTAAGCAAACATAATAAAATGGTACTGTTTAGAGGATTTATTACTGCTAAACTTTCTAATAGTATCACTATAATAATATTGACATTATTTTCATGGAGTCATAAAAGGTGGAGGAGATCCTAGGGCCCAAGGGATCTAACACTTTCATTTACGGTGAGGAAACTAAGGCATAGAAAAGTTAACTTACACAAAGTCACAGTGCTGATTAGCATCAAAGTCAGTTCCAGACACCAGATCTCCTGAAGCCACTGTTCTTTTTAAGGCCCATATCCCCGGATTAATCATTAGCTCTGGCTGGAGGTGGATGGCTGTTGAGGATTACCCACCCCTTTTGGGGGGATTGTGGGCAGGGCAGTGGGAGTGGCAAGTGTGTGATGACTGCCTTGACCAGAGACATCAGGATCAAATGACAGTCACCTGATATATACGCTGCTGCTCTGAGACAAAGTCAACTCTAAACAGTAAATCCCTGATGCCAGCTTTCTTTTCCCAAGCAAGTCTCTGCTACATCACTTTTCTCTTTATAGGAAGACCATAACCTATGAACCATTATACTTGACATATGTTTAGCATCCTGTGATTATCAGGAATGGCTAACCATGTTCCAGGAAAAAAGAATTAGTGCCTCTCAATTGCTAAAGGTACTATCTTTGAGCTCCCCTTAATGATTTGCAGTTTCCTCTAAAAGGCCTTTCAAAGAATAGAAGGCTAGAGGAGCAAACATTTCCCCCCTGTTTAACTTGCTGAGTGCCGCTCTTGGCCATCCAGTATCTCTAGAGGTCAGGGATTTTTGGATGCCACACCTTAAATAGTTAGTAACTATTACCATTATATCTACACAACTTGCCAATGTGCTAAGTGTGGTCTATCACACAGTCAGGGCAATTCACGCACTGATATATTCTGGACTTATTCTGGAGCTAAAAGGAGCATAGAGTTCCCCGTGTGCATGGCACACACCAGAAGGCTCAGTGCGACCTCCCTGGGCTCTCATATCCTGAATGACCACGATGGTTTCTGCTTCCTGTTTTATCCCCATGCTTATACCTGGTAAAGATCTGTTGTGTGACTCCCAAATTTACAATACTTATTTGGTCAATTTTTCCCTCCTTTTTTTTTTTCCTTCCTCAATATTATGATTATTATGGGTGATAAGAAGACTTTGAATATTTCTTTTTATTCCCGATGAACCCTTTTAGTTGCTAAGCTATTATCAGTCAGTCCCTTCTAGAATGTGTGTACTTTGGTCGTTTCAATTCTATTTGGAGTTGTTCGAAACTCAACCAAAACAGAAATGATGGTGATTCAAAGCTGGAAGCAAGGGGCTTGCACACGCTTCCATGCACTCGAGCATATTCTGTAGCGCACTTGGTTCTTCTTTTCTGACACTTCTATTCCCATTTAAGGGTTTCTCCCTGCTCAGGTCTTTGTTAAACCATTGGGGCTTGAATTTACCACGTGTTCTGATACCATTCACATCAAAATTATACCAGGACCACAGGGGAGCAACTGAAAGAAAACCTGAAATTCAAGGGGGACATTTCGGGTATAATGAGAAGAGACTTGGATGGGTAGCATACAAGTTGCCTTTTTAGAGATGCTCAACTCATACCAGGGGATCGCTGGCCCTGGCCCCTGGCAGCCTGAGGAGAGGATCCTGATTACGGGACTGTTTCTAGGCCAGGTATATGAGGGAAGAACACACGAAAGATGTTTCCAGACATGAAAAAATTTCAAGTAGCTAAGTTTAATAACGATTCTATGTCTAGGATTTATAGAGCAAAAGTCTTCTAAAATTAGATACTCGTAATTCATAATTAGGCTTAATTATAGTTGTTGATTAGTGATGCCAGTGGTGGTTTGCTGCTGGGCGGCAGGGAATTATGGACTTTGTGTTCTTCACTTGGTGCATTCTTATCATGTATTCGGGAGCTCAGCAAGATAAAGACACGTTGCGACTATTGACAAATTAGTTCTAGTGTGGAAGTGATTCTGGTTTCTTTAGGAAAGGGGAGGTCAAAGACTAGACTGAAAATGATTATTTTTCCTTCTTGTTTCAGAATGCATAGTTGATGTTGCTTTTTCTTCACTGGTGATACAGTATTTTATTAACAATGACGGATTCAGTAGAATAGTTTATTCTTACCACAGATGTCCGGCATTTATTTTATCAGCTATAAAACAAGGCTAGCAGAGGCCCAAATCTGCTGCATTTCTCTCCATTATGCTGTTCTGGGGTTGCACTGACTAGTTATCCCCTGCTGTGGGGAAGCTGGACTCGAGGCTTGTACTAGTGTCCTTGTTCAGATCACTGGCTTTTTACATGGCTACTTCGGCATGTCCACAAATACTACTGACTGTGTTCAGACATTCCTTTAAGAGTATAGAGGTGCTTAGAACTGTCTTCCCTCAAGGGACTTATAATCTCAGAGAGTCCTCCTGTGTGGGGGCGGGGGAGGGGAGAGACAGTTGTCAGACATACAAACAAATTCAGTCTAACAGGATGAGCGATAGCATAAGGGACCAGACATATTCCATGGGAACATGTTACAGGTGAAATTACCACGCAGTGAAGTGCTGCTTGTGCTTCAGTAATTGGATGTTTCTAGAGAATGTCTGAGGGAGATCTAAGTTAAAACCTCGTTGTTCCCTGTGGGAAGTAAAGGCTTTCACTTCATGCTCAGCTACGTATGTGTCTTAGTGGTACACATTTAACCAAAATGCCTAAAAGAACAGCCTCGAATTCCTCCTGTAGTGGAACAGGGAACAGAGAGAGAAGGAAAATAAGCAAGCAAGTGAATGCTTTGCTCCGTAGCTGCCTTCTACATGGGAATTTAGTGATTGGGACCAAGTATCAGCTCAGGGTACGGATCAGTCACGTGGGGACAATCCTTTGTTATGAACACCGAATTTACTATAATAAGGTTTCAATGACTATATTATAACTTTAACTCATACAAAGTCTGAGAAGAATTAATAGTTTAATTTTTCCCTTGAAAGGATAAGGCCACCTCATTACAGAGAAAATGTGAAACCCACTTGTATGATTAAATGTGGCTTCATGATATTTCTTTTGTCAAATTAAAATAAATTTGAGGGTCTCTTAATTTCTTCCTATTTAATTGAAAGCCTTAATAGTGTTCAGAGTACTGTAGCCCTAGCACTGTGCATGACTGCTGGTAATCTGTGCTTCAGGTTTCCATTAATAACACAACAATGCTCAAAACAACTCAAAACAAATCTGCTTGGGGTTGGAACTTCTGACTGAACTACAGTATTTTTTTAACAGATGCTATAATCAGCCTGCCTTAGTGAAAAGACTGGATGATTGTTATAAAACCAGGAGACCTAGGTTCGAATGTGAGTCTTGCCAGTTCTCTCATAAACTGCTTAATATTTCTGACTAATCTTTTAGTTGCCTCCCTCATTTGTCAAATGGAGGCAAAAAGGTAAAGATTAGTTGAGACAACAGAAATGAAGTAGCAAAGAGCAGTATATAATCGGCATTTAATGAATACAAATATATATATTTTCAACTGGGGGATCCAAGGATTGGGGGCCACTAGCTTAATGCAAATTATTATTTTATTCTTACTCATCAATTTATTACCACCAACTAATACAGTGCCTGGCTCTAGTAGGTGCACAGCACAAGTATTCATTCACTGAATGAATCACTGATGAGTGGCTAAGAACACAATCTCATAGAACAATAAACAAATAAACGAACACTATTTATGCTATGAGTGATATCTTAGGGCCAGTTTAGTGACCTTCACATTAATCCTGGAAATGGACAGTGAAGAGAGAATTTCCAAACTATCAAAAGTTAGTTAGGAATTGTCTTATTTATTAATTTAGTTCACTGTCTCAATGAATGGGGTAGATAAGTGGCTTTGGTGTTGTGAATGAATGACGGTTTTTATCTGAGATCCATCAGGCTACCATGAGTTCATTGCTTGTTGTGGAACAAAAATTGAAAAGGAAGTAGCTGCGTCCTTGCCAAATAATCCAGAGCATGTCAGATGATTTCTAGGACTTCCCTGGGCGATTATGTGCACACCTAGAAACGATGGAATCTTGACCTAACAAAACCAGCTCAGTGAAAATGCTGATAGGTGGGTCATCCAATGAACAATCCCAGAGGCTTTTCAGCAGCCCCCAAACCAAAACGTGGAACATGATGGGCACGGGAGTGACATGCAAAGTCTGGAAGAGTCCAGCCCTGGGCAGGTTCCAATTAAGCCATGCCCCATTGCAAGGATTTCTGGGCCTCTCTGGAAGGGCCTTGAACCTTCTTAATATTGAAGAAGGATAAATAGAGTATAGGTTTTCATATTTAAAATGAGAACTTTGCATATGAGGTCAGTGGTTTGTAAGAGAGATAAGCAGGCAAGTAACTACAGCAAGTAACTCAACCTTTGTGTTTCCATGAAGAGACTGACAACTGGTTCCATTCCTGGAAAAACAGGCTACCCTTGTTTTATGTTCCCTTTTAACCTTTGCAGTCTTCTATCCCCCTGCCCAGCCCGTTTACACCATTGCCATCTTTTTGTAACATTAACATTTTCTGGTAACATGTTTTCGGTAATATTGATTATATTTTTTTGGTAACATATTCTTTGGGTTGAGACAGTGCTAACCACATAACAGTTAAATAACAATTACTGACTGAATCAATGACTATCAGTATCATTTATTAAAAACTAGATATATCTGGCAAATCTTAAAAGAACCAAATTTGTGACTTTTTGTGGGATTGAAATAAAATGGTTCTCTTTTATTCTCTTTCTATGTTTCGTCGATTCTAAGTTGTATATTAGTTTCATTCTGGGATGCAACTTACCATTGACAATGGTCATAATTGACTGGTAGTATTTTTTCTTGACCAGTGATTTGCAAAAAAATGAATAGTAAGCCTAATAAGAGTTAGGTTTCTTAGATTTGGTATACGATAATAAGACTGAATTCATCTTAATATGCCTATGAAGCTTTATACCTATGGTAGAATAGTGGAAAAGCATGGATTTTTAGATCAAAGGAATTTTATTGTGAATTGTGGCTCTGCCCTTATTTTTTGCTTTTTAATCTGAGCACAGAGCTGACCCTGATGTTAATTAACCTTTGGGTTGCAGTATTCCCATCTGTATGATGGGCATGAAGCATTCATATTAGGGTTCTGCTATATAGACAGTCAATGAACTAATTCAGTGAATGCTTCTTCCTTAATTCTCTCTACTGCCTCCACCAGCCTGTTTGTACCTTAGAAGAGCTCTGTCTGGTAGGAACATGTAATTTCCACTTTACAGGTTCAGAAACAGAGGTTTAGCATCATGAATGAGTTAAGAGAGAGCTTTGTGGAGCCTCTGACTTTCCATATTTCTCCATGTTCCATTAAGCTGTCTTACAAGTAACTAGTAACATAGGTGAGAGCTTAGCTACTTTTTTGTTGATAAATTTCCTTAGGCAGCCTGTGTAACAGTTTTACACAATACCTTCATAACAATATTGCATACTACATCCTTTTTGGAAAGGAATTTACCTCTTGCCCTTATCCTGTAAACAAGGATGGGCCTCTATTTAAAGAAGAGGAAAAGGAAGAGGGAAAAGGATATTATATCACCTGGCCTAGCATTTTTGGGAGCAGATGTTTTCCTCGTTTCATTGTTCACAGAAAATTGGTTCAAGATGGTATAAACCAAATGCTCAAAAATACTATGATTCATAAATCAATTCATACTATTCTTCTGTTTAGATGGAACAAAACTATGAGGATGGATGGAAGTTAAAGATTGGTACCGAAATCTCAGGTCCTGATGCAAAACAAAAAGTATCTTATCACTCCTGCACTATGATAGACTAATAGACACCAGATATTAGACCTCCAGGACTTAAACATCTGGAGTAGAATTACTGGTAGGTGCGGCAGAAACTTGCTTTTATTTTTTCTCAATTTGGCCTGAAAAATTTCAATTACAAGATTTGTTTTTAGCCTCAGCATTTCCTTTTTCTATTTGATAATCATGTTTTAAAATAGATTACAAATGGATCAAATAACAAGGAAATAGATTTCAGTAATGAAATACCATCAAACTCAAATGAAGAGGATATGAGTGCCTATTGTTTGAAATGTAGTGGGGTTTCTTAGTGAGCCCAGGCTCGGCCAAGGGCTAGATGTATGATAGGGACAGGGCACTGATGATTAATTAATATCCCTGTAAATAAGATGGTGATTGAGAAAGAAAATATTTTAAGGGGCCTAGCAAATGTCTGAAACTTGATAGGTACTCAGTAAATTCACCTTTCCCATCTTTGTTCTTCCCTTCCTTTTTAATTCTTTACCCTTGATTAAACAGTTTTGAAATTTAATGGATCTAAGTGGACTCCCAGTGTGGATATTAAACATCCCTCAGGAATGGTAAATGCTCATCCATGAGACGGGCACAAGGGAAAACCCTCTGGGAGAACTAGTTCTCTAAGGGACAGCTGACTAGAGATCCAAATGCTGGAGAGAAAGCTTTCAACACATTTTCCTTACCTATTGGTGGTTCTACTCAGCCCTCTCCAGGTGCTCATTCAGAGCATTGCCTCCACCCTTCCCGCTGTGAGACCTTAATCAGACACAGCCTGTCCTCAAAGCATCTTTGCTTAAAGCATTTATTAGGCATCTCCATTTATCTAGGTTAGAGCACATGGGGTAATTAGGAACCCCTCCCTGTTCCATTGTCACTTCTACAACTCTATGAGGTCCCAAAGAATCTATTGCCACAAGGTCTCTGTGCATTGCCCCTGAGTACACAGCATGGACTGGGAGAGAGATGAAGAACGAGCAGGTCTGCACACTGCTGGGGTGTTTCAGCACCCTGCTAACTGATGAGCTTACTGTCATCACCTCCCAATGGATTGCGCTTCTCCATTCTTTCCTCCCATCCGTGCGATTTACAGCCGCCATAGTGCTCTTTCTTCTAGCAGAGCTGATTATATTACTATCTTGTTCAGTAACCTTTTATTACTCCCCACTGCTTATGGAATACAAAATAAATACTTGCAAGGCCCTAAAAGGCCATTAAACATCTGGTATGAATTTACATGTTTTTATGTTGGGTCTTCCTATCCTGGCTCCCCTTGGCCATCTTGCATTCCTTACAGCACGTTGGCCGTGAACACACCTCGACTTTGTGGAAGCAGCCAGGCGGAATTTGCCTGAGCTTCTTTTGTTTTCTCTCTTGCGGAAAGCCCTGCACAACCCACCCTAATTCAAGACCTAGTGGGTTGTTATTACTTGATATATGTTTACTAGAATTTTCTATAATTGTACAATAATAAATGTTTAAAATGGAAAGCTCAGGGGAAAAAATAAGCACACATGCACATTACTTTAATTATGCCTTCTTTTTTAAAACCTGAATAGATCTTGGAATTATTTACCTCATTTTAGTTGTTTCCCTCAGTATCCAATCATTCACTTTTGCATTTGTTGTACAATGCCTGATGTTATAAATACAGACAGCCTCTGACTTTTGATAAACTCTGGGGGCCTGTGTTGTATCTCACTCATGTATACCTCCCTCAGGTTATCCATTTGAAATGAGCCAGTGGCTGCGAGATTACACCACACCTGATGTCAGTGGAGAGATTGTGGGATTTTTAGAGGCTGGCCCCTAGTCTCCTTGAGAGTACTTCAGCAGACAGGCTGCTTCTGGTGCCTAGTACCTGCTCTTGGGACATTTGAGGAGTCACCATGTGGCTCATTTTGTGCCTCTAGTTCACACTGAGGTGGTAGAATGTTTTCACTGGAGAGAAACCTTTGAAAAAAGTCTTTTTTAAAAAATAAATGTATGATGGTGGCTCTAAGTTTCTTTTTGTAGTCCTCTAGTAGTGAGTGAATGCTCATAATAGACTGCATGGAATACTGTGCAGACAGTCTCTCTCTGTGTTTTTGAAAAAGATTCTATTTATTTATTTTTAGAGAGACGGGGAGGGAGAGAGAAAAACATTGATGTGGGAGAGAAACCTCGATCAGTTGCCTCTTTGGGAACTGAACCCAAAGCAGCCCAAGCATGTGCTCTGACCTGGAATTGAACAGAACTGAACTGGCGACCTTGCGCTTTGAGGGACAATACCCAACCAACTGAGACGCACCGGTCAGGACAAGGCAGTCTCTCTTGAAAGCAATTAAATCTTAGAGGTCTCAGCCCATTCCATTTTGTTTTCTGCTGCAGGGGTGTCCAACCTTTTGGCATCTCTGGGCCACACTGGAAGAAGAGTTGTCTTGGGCCACAGACTAAATACACAAACATCAATGAAAACTGATGAGCAAGGAAAAGGTTTTAAGTAAATTTACGATTTTGTGTTGGGCCACATTCATAGCCATGCTGGGCCGTACGTGGCCTGTGGGCCGAGGGTTGGACGCCCCTGCGTGTAAGGGATGTATTCATTATCTTCACAAGGAAAGACAAGTATTACTTTAAAGAAGGGCCGACTGGCCACAAGGAGAATTCTGATATGTCTCATTTTTGTGGCCAAAAGTGTGGCTCTACTGCCTCGATTTGAATGACTTATAATTGATAGTGATGAAATTTCCCAGAACATCACAGACTGTGATTTAAACTCAAAGACTGGGAAGGTTATATTCACCTTCTGGAAAAATTTGAAAAAATGACTTCTGTTTAAGAGGAAGAGGAGATGTGATATAATGTGTATGTGGAAACTCTGACGACAGAATCTACCTTTGTCCCACCAAGGTGCTTTCTCTTCGTGCTCTTCTTCCCTGGCACACCGATTTGTAATAAAAGCTGTTCTTTATGAATATATCCGGGCTACAATGTCTGCGAGCACTGATGTGTGTATCAGACGTATCGTGATATGCTTGGAAGGGTGATGGCTGGAAGGCATTTTATTATGTTTATTGTTACATATTCATCCTTACTGGCAGGCATTTGACATATCTGATATTAAGCATACAATTTTATCATTGGGAAAGGAAAAATATATATCTCACATATTTTTAAAGAAAAATACAAAAATGAAATATAGTTAGTGGGAAGACAGGTTGATAGAAAATAGCATATTTTCTATTCTATATGGTAGAATTCAAATTTTTTCACTACTTGGATTGTAGAAAACTTTCTGGGTTTCTTTGGTGGGGGTTGGATAGGAATTTTGAAGATGTTATTTGGGAGTGATTCATAAGAGCTGGACACCAGGCCTTACAATAGGCGTTTAGATTGAGGCAGGGACTGTGTTGAGGCAGTCTCTGTGTCGGAACAGTTGCTACTGTAGAAAATATTCTGGTGGCAGGATATGGTGTTTTCCTCAAACCTTAAGAGTCCTAGCTCTGTAAGCATCTGGCTGACCAGCTGTTGCATAACCTTTTTTCCTTAGCATCTGCCTCTGTAAAAAAAAAAAAAGTCTTTTGGACTAGATATAAACTTGGATTGGACAACTTCAACCCTATAATTTTGAATCTGTTTTAAAGTTTCAGAAGGCCAAGAGCCTCATGATTATAGCTATGTTCTTTGAGTCTTTGTGACAAAACAGCTAGCCAAATTATTAAATAGAATTAAGGCAAATAACTCTTCTAGATAATTTCAGAGTGTATCAAGAGCACAAACAGTTTGGGATGAAGATATTATAGAAAGAGATTTTTCTCAATCAGAGTGAGGCATGGTGCAAGCCAGACACCACGGCTTCTTTCACTTGACAAGGAAATCAGCATCCTTCCGTATTCTACTTCACGACAAGGCTTTTATACTGGAGCACATCCAAGTATTGCTATAATTCTAGATGTTTTAAATTGAGTCTTCATTTGAGCCTACCTCCAGAATGCGCTTCACTCTTCCTAACTTTGTGCTTTCAGCTGCAAGTGTTTGCACATGGGTCCCCTTGTATTCAGTAGCGCAGAGAAAGCCAATGAAGAGCCAAGGTCGTTGCACTTCCTTGCCTTGACTGATTTCCAACATAGGCTAGTTTTGGTGTAAGAGGCGGATTTACCATGAAGCTAAGTGAAATTAAACTTTCAGGGTCTTGCTCTTGCAAGGCCTTTCCCAAGGCCCTGTATATATGAAATTCTGTAAAATTAAGAGTCCATAAATCTAGTTCTATCTCTGCCTCATACATTTTTAAAGAGAATGTTTATAATTATAGTGGCCAGAATACTTTTATTTCTGTGCACAGAAACAATTTTAGATATGTTGACATCATGATGATGACATACAGTTGTATGTATACTATGCCACACCCCCTAGTAATATGATATAAAAAAAGAAGTTGCAAAGAACCAGAAAAGAAACTAATAATGTGTTTGTGCCTGTCTGAATGTTAATCTCCATAGCATTGCATTTATATCAATATTCCATTTGGTTAAACACTATAGATTTGCTGTAGATGATTTTACCTCATTAAATATTCATGTGGATTTTTTCATAAACAAAACACAGTCAGTTCCAGGACAGCTGTGACCTGTAATATTTAAGAACTCAAGCTTAATGGTTACATTAATTCAGGTTTACATGTGCTGGTTTGCCACCTACTAGCTGGGTGACCTCATATTCCTCATCTGTGAAGTAGGCACAATTCTAATATTTATCTCTCAGTGCTATTGTGACAATTAAATGAGAGACTATGTGTGCCATGTTGAGCAAAGGGTAAACACTTAAGTATTAGCTATTATTATTTACTGGTAGTAAACCCTTTAATTGTAAGAAAGTTCTTTCTTACAATTAGATATTTGCCAGAAAGCTGAAATTAGCCTCTGGCAATAGCAGTTATAAATTGTCCCAGCACGGACATTATTTTCTCCCTGGAGGAACAGTTAAAAAAACAACAGCAAAAAAAACTACTGATAATAATGCAGAATTTTTAGAGCTGTTGGGAGAAAGGGAAAAGGTTTTTTCCTTATTGCTTCAGAGGCAGAATTAGTAACAATGATCCAATTTCCAAGAAAGTATGTTTAGATTCAGTATATGGAATAATTTTCAGTCACAGTTCCTCAGGATAGAATTGGCTTGCTTGCAAGCTTACAAAAATTATTCATGAAAAGCTGTGGCAAAATAGCAGGTAGAGGATATTGGAACGCACCCTCTTCATTGGTCACTGCTACCATATAAATCTAGGTTTTATCATGTTTGTAAAACTTTAACTTCATAGTTGATGATTAATTTATTTAAGTTCTTGTTGCATTATTGGAAGTTGAGTTTAACTTTGCCAGTTGAAAGGTCAGCTTTCACGTGGCCTCGTGTCACTGTACAGGCTTTCCGACATCTTCTAGTTTGAGTGTACACATTCTTCCAAGTCAATTCCATTTAAAGTGACAGAAACCGATTAAGAATGATTTTGATAACTATGTTGATTTTTAATTGCAATCATGGTACCCTGAAAATAGGATTCCATATTACTTAATAGATTTCTAAATCTAAACATGAAAATCAGTTAATAACCTATTTGATACTACCAAATTTTTCCCATTATTTCTTTTCTTTCTTTTTCTTTCACATGTCACCCAAGGACATGCTTATTGACTTTAGAGAGAGAGAAAAGGAGGGAGAGAGAGAGGGAGAAAACATCGATGTGAGAGAGAAACATAGATCATCGATCTTGCATGTGTCTCCACCAGGACAGAACCTGCAACCCAGTCTTGTGACCTGACTGGGAATTGAACCGACCTTTTGCTTTACAGGATGATGTCCAACCAACTGAGCCACAGAGGTCAGGGCTCTCCACCCTCTTTTTAATAGCTTATTTGGGTACATAAATTACAGCTTCTTTCTTCCTCCCTATGTCATCTAGTACACCTATTGAAAAGGAGTGAACAAAATGAATGTTTAAACTTCTTGACGTTATTTAATTACTTTGTAAGATGTTTCATAACAACAAAATATTTGGTATGAGATTAATAGCCTGGAATATTAATATCTTCAAGAACATTAGGTTCTTGGTATTTGTTTAAAGTGGTTGCAGAAGAGAGTACTTTAAAAAAACATACATCTTTATGAGGAAGGGTGGCGTGGTATAGGGATGAACTCTAGCTAAATCTTGGTAGGGTTTAGGGTATGAAAAAGAAAAGCCTTTCAAGAGATCATATTGGTACTAAGGTTTGCTTTTGTCGTGGTCCTAAGAAAATTCTGAAAACTTTTTAATCTACTTGTGCCTATTTGTGAAGCTATTTACGCCAGGGCACAATCCTACCAGCTGTCTGCCTGTGATAGGTAATATCCTCAGGGCTTACTCAGTGGGAGGAAAGGAGGAGTCCAGGGGATTTCCATGTACTTGAAAGTTGAATTAGTTAGATTCAAATTTTATGTTTTCAGCTATGCAAATCAATTTGTGCCACATCTTATTGTCTTCCTGAAAAATTAAAAACCATGGTCATTGTGAACCCAAAAATCATTTTGAACCTGTAAAATAGTTTCAATTTTGATTGAAATGATTTCAATCTTCATTAAAACTATTTCAATCTTCATATTGTAATTTATTTGTTATTTATAAAGTGGAGAGTATAAATAGACAAAGATATAACTTAATCATCATTTTGGCTAAAACTGGACAAAAGCTCCCTTTTTCATGAATTATCTCAGAGTTGGCAGTATTCATGGCTGTCAATGGGCACATGCGACAAGAACAGGCTGAGGATATAGCAAAGGAGAAAGGAAAAATAGTATAAAAATAAAGGATGAATACAAAACTATCCAGGGAAGTAAGGGAAAAATAGAAGTGGGATGGAGAAACAGAGAAGAAAAGAGTTTCCGAGAGAGTGTATGGCTTTCCACCGATAATTGTACAAGGTGGGGAGCGCCTGTATTTTTGCACATAAGAGCAGCTGCGTAAAAAAGAAGCGTAAATGTGGGGGACATTAACCATTTTCCATATAAGGACGTTAAAAACGCCAGAACTCATACATACACTTCAATCAGTTTCCCTCTTGCCCTGGTGAACATATCATCATAGGTTCACATACTGATATGGGCATGGAAACCACTTGTCTAATGTTACCAATCCTAATTTTAAAATGTAGTATCCTTTCTAAGGACACATTCAATCCATTCAATTCTTCATCCAGCCAACATTCAATGAAGGCCCACTATGTCGAGAGATTAAGTTAGATATGGAAAAGCAGAGATGAGAATGAGTGGGACCAGAGGGAGTAGGTTTGACAGATGAAGACATGGGTAAGGTAACAAGAACATTCAGTGGTCTGTTTGAGTTTGGAACTTGTTCTGGCAGCGATGGGGAGCCAGTGAAAGTTTTTTAAGCAAAGAGAGACATCATTTGATAATATACAAAACAATTTAGAGGAGAAGGCAGGGAAATGAGCTAAAAGAGCTGTTGTAAGATTGAGCTAAGACTTAATGATAGGGTGTGGAGGGGCCTGGGCAATGCGGGGATAGAAAGGAGAAAACAGGTGGAGCCCTAAGAAGGTGGAAAAGCAAATATTGAATACCTAATTGTGGAGGGGGAGGAAGGAAGCTATGATAAACCCTTTTTAAAAGGAAAAGCTTTGGGAATGACAGTTTCTTGTAGATATGAGAGGATTAAAAATCAATTTAAGTACTAAGTGTGTGTAAGTATGTGTAATTGTTTCTCATGATAATTTTAAATAATGACAAAAGTATAAATCATATGTTTATGGAATGATGGAGTAGAAAAATTGTTCATGAGGAATTTTACATAGACCATAAAAGTCAAACGTAACCCAAAAGTCACTTCAATTCAAACTAGTAGGCATATAGAAGAGAGTAGAACTTTGTAGGGGAGAAAGAATAGAATTATCTTCTGTATTTTTAAAAATTTTTGAGCTCATTTTCTGATCTCCAAGAAAAAGAAAGAGTGTTGGTTAAAAAGAGTGGAATTTAGCCTAGACCTCTGCTCAAATCCAGCTTGTAGCACAGAACGACTGTGTTATAGTAGCCAAGTTACTTAACCTGTCCCTCAGCTTCACTTTTGTCATACTTTGCAAAATATAGGTGGTGGTACCTATGTTGTAGGGTATGTGTGTGGTAGAGAGATCAAGACAGAGAGATAGAACACAGAGATTATGATAGAGAGATAGAGCATTGAACTGCATTGAATGAGAGAATACAGGTAAAACACCTGTCACTGTCATGGAGAGAGCCTGATATATAGGTGCTCCATGAATGACAAGTTCTTTTTTTATTTTTAAAATAGCATTTACGTGTTGGTAGAGATGTGTCTCCTATTGATACTGGAGGGTGTTTTGAAACTTGGCATTGGCTTTTATGTGAAAGAAGAAGATATTACAGGGTACGCTGTCATTTTTATTCAGCTATTTTTAACCAGACACAGGAGGTAAAGCCTTTCTTGTGACCTGCAATTGCAGTTTTACACCAGGTTTATTAGTTTCTGCTATGGTTAATTTTAACTATAGCAGAAGAGGAAAGGGTTAAGAAATGCCCTTACTCATGTTACATGAAGTAGCAGAAATTATCAGATGGAAACAGGAATTGGGAAGGGAAAAAGGCTCTGCAGTAACTCATTGTTTCCCAGCCAAGACAGCTTGTACTTAAATTGATGACAGGAGTCTACAGCCTCACACTTTTATCAGATCTGAATTTCTCCTGGGTGGTGGCAACAAGTAATCCCCCACCACAAAGCCCTTAACTAAAGCCACTCAAGCTGGAATGGCCCCGGGTTGAAACAATACTGAGTCACAGCTCTTCTCATTGGAGAGCCCGGCAGCCCTTCAGTGTAGAGGCCCCGCCCCTCCCGTGTGAATCGCTGGCGTTGGGAGGAGGAGCTGGCCGATGCTAATGAACGGAGTTGCCGGGCGAGCCAGGAACTTCACTCCCCTTCTCAGACTCAGGATCGCAGAAATTATGCCCCTTCTTTCACCATGAGCTGGCTCTCCAATTCCCAGGGAGTGGTGCTAACTGCCTACCACCACAGTGGCAAGGACCGGGCTGTGGCTGGGAGCCATGGCCAGGGAGGGGAGGAAGCCACCTCGAGGTAAGCCCTGGCATTTGAAAGCCAGAGAACAAAACAAAAACCTCTTACCTGCTCCAGGAAAAAAAAAGTGACGGGGAAGTTGATGCGGGGAGAAAGGAAGGACTTCGCGTGTGTAACCTAACCTCTGCAGCAGCAGAAGTGCTTAGCGGGGGTTTTATTTACTTTGCATCTCGTCTAGTCCAAGTCTGAAATAGCCCATGTAATTACTAGTAAAGATAGAGGGGAAAGACTGGGGCCATGCCTGTCAGACTTGTTGCTTAGCAGGTGCATTTCAAATGCTGAAAGATCAAATGACTATATTTGAAACACTTCCTACGAGGTGGAATTCTTGAATGGGCTCAAGGCTCAGCGCTGCAACTGTTAGTTGGGAAAGTGTGCCAACACCAGGGGGCGGAGGAGAGGGGGCCGGCGAGCGGTGCGGGGGAGGTGGCGGTGTTCACTGTACAAGCTGTTGTTAGAGTCTGGTGTTTCTCCTGTGTCCTTGCCGAAAGCACACTTCTTAGGCAAAAAGCCTAAGACACTGGCCTGTGGTAGTGTGTTTTATATTCTTTTGTGTTTGTGAATTTTGTTGTGTGTGCATGTGTGTGGGGGGCATTTTTTGGTCAGGAGATAGTACTCTGAGGCCAGAAAAATGTGGTTAATGTTAAATCACTTTGTAGGTGAAGAGGGCAGATGTTTTACAGACCACTGAGGTGCAGAGTACCTTTCCCTCTACCTGTGTACTTTGCTCTATTTTCCAAGGACTTTTTTTTTCATTTTTTTTCCTAATGACCTTCTCACTAGACAGACTAATGTTTTCACCTCAGTCTTAGATATAAATTGTAAATATTGGCCTAAACGCTTGCAAAAAACAAATGCTAACCTAATTGTGTAGGACACTAAATTGGTTGTCAGTAAGTATGTTTCCTCCTTGACTTTTCATGTGATAATAAAACCTTTGTTCTTGTGTAACTGACTTATGCTTATGCCTTAAGTTAAAATAATGCCTTCTTTCATTTGTTTTAAAATCCCCACATATGGGGGAGGGGAGTAAAAATCAAAAGAACAGCTGTCATACTCTGCCTTAGATACCCAGGCTGGTCAGAACTTCTCCTCAGATAGCAACTACAGTATGCCTTCCACTAAGAGTTAATTCATTTCTAAAGATAAAAGAGGATTGCCTCCTGGTGTATTTACATTTTATTTCCTGTTGTTTTAAGTATTTTCTGTGAGCAGTCATCTATTTTTCTGTAGAACACCAGCCCCATAACTTTCATAACTTGGAGTCCACACGACAGTCAGAATTGTGCAAGCTTAGCATATTCTCCTGTGACTTTATTCTGGGTGGCCTGAGGAGCTGAGCTGAATCTTGGATCTTTATTGTGAGAGTGGAAAGAACCTTAGGGACAGTGAGTCCAGACTTCTTATGTTCACCTTGAGGGCTCCACCCCCAGGAGGGTGTTAGGTTGTTGCAAGGTCTGTGGTTCTACGCCTTTGCCTGGGGCTGCATACCTCGTTCTGGAGACTTCATCCTGTGTTTGTACTTTTGCAGCCTGTTGTGGGTGGCCTATACTTGAGTGGGTTGAGAGAACAGAAGAGAGGAACGGATCGTTCTCCACCTATGCTAAAGCTGAGTCCAGAGGTACTCATGTGGTACACTGGGCAGCTGCTCACACAGGGAGTGATCCTTGTAAAGCGGCAGCACTAGGTCTGAGCCCACGTGCCTCCTCTGCTGGCTGCCATATTGCTTGTCCGTACTGACCCCAAATCCTCACTACCGAAGTAGAGTCCTAGGGTTGGAGAAGATGGGGGTTCTGGTTTGAGGTCTGGGAGGAAAGGCAAGGAGGAGGGAGGCGAGCCAGTCCTTGTTAGCTTTTACCTGTGATAAGCTTTTATGTTACTTTGGGAGGTTCCCTGTTTAGCCTGGAAGGATAGAGATACTGAAGTGGGAGGGACAGGGTGGATGCTGGGAGGAGTGATTTGATCGTGGGAGGGGGTCAGGATTTGACTTGCCAAAGATGGTGATGGAGGAGCGAGTGCACAAGGCTTGGGCTCTGGCTGGGTTGGTCAGCTAGTGGGGAGCTGCCTAGAGGCACAGGGTTGATAGTTGCTGCCAATTTTAAAAAGCTCCTGAAAGGGCAAAACCAAACCAGAACAAATAAAACTTCAAAGAATGTTTATTGATTTTAGAGAGAGAAGACAGCGTGTGGGAGAGAGAGAGAGAAACATTAGTTTGTTGCTCCACTGATTTATGCAGTCAGTTCTTGTGTGCGCCCTGACCAGGATCAAACCTGAAACCTTGGTGCATCACTACGATGCTCTATCCGACTGAGCTACCCTACCAGGGCACAAACAAAAGTCTGAGAGAAAAAGTTAGACCCCATCTACCCACCCCACCCCGCCCCCATCACCACCTATTTAAAAGTTGTTGGAGGGATCACAGAAATCTAACTTGGCTTATTGCAAGACTTTTGTCTCCTCAAAATAATATGCCCTTTGATGAATTATTTAATCAAACGTTTAGTTTAATAAGATGAACTCATGTACATACCATTTGAAAAGTGTAAAGGACTGTACATATGATTAAGAATATTTAGAGAAAGTTTTTGATTTTGGTCTTGCCTTACCAAGTCCTATTTTATTTGGTCTTTAGGGAAGCTGAGAGGTAGGGACTTAATCTTTTTATAAATTGTCTGTTAGTCTAAAATTCCCTTCATTCCATTATCCCTCTTTATCAGGAAACATTCATTAGATGCCAGATAAAGGAATTTCTCCTACTCTTAATTAGAGCCTCTCAAATATTTATAGAATCCATTTTCAATTTTTTTGTTGTATTTCCTCAAAACATTAGGATTTAAAGAAATATGCTAACATTAGTTGTTCTGACTGGCTTGTATGTGGTCAGATGTTTGCAAAGGAAACCACTTTATGAGTAGCTATTCATAAGACTTTATTTACTTGTTAATTTTCAAGCAAATTTCTTAATGTTTGCTCTTGCAAAGCTGTTTTTCCAATAATACCGTATTTTGTCTATTCTTACTGTTCTCCTTGACTTTTCTGCCATTTTAAGGAAAACTATTTTGCTTGCTTTGTTTCATTTTTGCTGATATTTTGGTAAATATGAATGTAAAAGAGATTTCCCTTCTTAGTGGACCTTTTAGCTCAAGTTAATATATGAGGTATTTTTCATGTCTCTTACGAATAAGTGTATGGCATTCATCATGTAGGGTCTTGTTTTGTTGACCCCATTTGCCACTGGTGTTGGATAAGCAGAACGAAGAGGCACTATGTCTGGCGACGTACACCCTGAAACTCTGGGCTCTGGGGCCCGTCTGCCTGGGTTCACATCCTGGCTCTGCCTCGTTGTCTGTGTGGTCATGGAGGAGTTACTTAACTCTCTGTTTGTAATTGAACTTCACAATAGCTCTCACTTCACTGGGAGAATTAAGTGGGATGATCCATGCAGCCCACAAAACAGTGCTTGGCTCATTGCTAGCTCCTACGTTCCTTAACACTAGGTAAACTAAAGGAAAGAAATTATTGAGCCTTGCAGCATGTAAATATTATGTTACATTTTCATCAATATTTTGTTATATGTTAAGAAACATGGACATGACCTGAAAATGGCTTAACTGAAAAGTAATCATAATGTAAAAGTTCAGGCCTTTGAAGTTTGAAAGACCTTGGAAATGTCCTTTGGAACTAGAGAAACATAGACATTTGAACTAGTGATAGCCAGTTACAGCAGGCTTGCCTTGGGGCATTGGTGGGCCCCACTGAGGCCTGTGAACCTACTTTTATGGCAAGACACAATGTGGGCGGGTCCTCTTTTGACCACTGGACTTGTTACTGCTCCACTGTCCCCTCCTCCTTTAAGAACTCAACTCTACTGCCCAGTGTGCCAAATGGAAGATGACCGCCATCTTCATATGCTTAGCCTAGACCTGGACTGTTTCAAATCTTTCAAGGTATAGAACCTGTTTCTGGGTTCTATAAACTTACTTAGTAAGCATAATTATTTGGTCACTTGTCATTCCACATAATTACCGAGTTCTTACTGTGTGTCATTTGTCCAGGAGCTGGGGCTACAATGAAGACAAACACCTGCATGGGGGAGATGGGGCCTGGAGTGGAAAATGAAGACCTGATGGGCCTTGTAGATATAGATGGGGATAAGAGTTAGGGAGGAGCTCCCAAGGTGGACAGGAGTAGGGAGTATAGAAGCCATAAGCCTGGTGTTAGACCAGCAGCAACACACAAAAACCCAGAAGAGCCAAGAGCCCTGCAGGACTCCAGTGGTGGGAGCAGGTGAGGGTAAGGAGGAGAAAACAAGTGGGCCAGGTAGATCTGACAGCTTTGTAGAGCGCTTGAGAATTGGATTGTTGCTCCGAGTGTGATGGGGAGCCAGTAAGTGGGGAGGGTTTTGAACATGGGAGAAACAGCATATTTTGGTTGTAAAAGGTCTTTCTGGCTGTTTTGTTGAATGTAGACTATAGTAGAAGGGACACTACTCAGGAGGGTAAGGTGATGGTGCCTTGGGCCAAGATTTCAGTCATTTAGGTAGTAGAAATGGTGAGCAGTGAAATATTTTGAAGGTAGAGCCTGTAGGATTTCCTGACAGCTGCAGTGTATGAGCCAATGAGACTAGTTAAAGACTGTTGCAAGGTTTGGCCTATACAACCGTAATGATTTAGATGCGGAAGCCTCTCATAGTGAAAGGGGGTGGATTGGGTAAGATCTGAAGCTCAGTTTTGGACATGCAACTCAGAAGCATCTTCAGAGTAGATTTAAGGAAAAGGCATCGTCTTTCTTGATGAGGTCAACATTTTTACCTAAATTCATAGCACTAAAAAAGAAAACCTGTGCACTTTTGTTCTAAATTTGTGTATTATCTGAAATTATGTATAATTTTGGTGAAGGAAGGGATAGTGAAGAGGTTTTATAATGCAATTATGTAATAAGTGAAGTAACACATCTTTTTATTTTGTTAACCTTAACATTCAAGAGATGTTTTCTCATCCTAATTTTGTAGGATTTGGTGACCAAATCATTTTTAACCTGTCTATATGGATAACTATTTTCTAAATCAATTAGCTCTCTACTTCATGACATAAAAGTACTTTTATAAAAACTTATTTTTTGATCATGTCTTTTAGAAACCTTATCTATCACTTCCTTTTGAATTGTAAAAAGACACACCCAGTAATCCAAATGGGCAGGTCTTACTTTTATTTAGAGTTATGCTATTTGACTTTTAACTGCTCTCATCTATGAGGCTTGTGATTTTTGTGGGCCTGTTTAAAGTTTTCTTCATAAAACTTATATTATCATTACCCCTTTCATATGTAATGGTTTATAAATCTGAAGACACCCTCCCCCCAAGAAAACTGCTAAAAACTTTCCTTGTTTACCATGGCACACTTCTTTCATTGTCCGCCTGCATGGTACACCTGTGTCTCTCTTTTCTAAGTGGGACTTGTGTTTAGTTAAAGGTTTATGTTTGCTCTTTTTATGTTTTAAGTTCTTAGTATTTGTCATGCTTTTAAGAATACTGCAGCAAAATGAACTCATAAAAATGGATGCTTTCATGATGCATAGGACTGCTACTGGATTGAATGGCAGTTAGGCTTATTTCACTGGACAACAAAATGAATTATTTTATCCACTTATTTTAAATCCCCTGTTAGCTACAAACATGAGTATCATTCACATATTAGAAAAAGAACCCAGCACTGGCCTGGTAGCTCAGTTGGTTAGGGCATCACCTTGATATGCCAAGGCTGCAGCTTGATCTCTAGCTAGGGCACATAGAGGAATCAACCAATGAGTGCATGGGTGGGTGGAACAACAAATGGATGTTTCTCTCTCTCTCTCTCTCTGTCCGTTTGTCTGTCTCTCTCACAAGTCAATGAATAAATTTTAAAAAAAAAGCACTGGCTGGTGTGGCTCAGTGGATGGAGTGCTGGCTGGCCTGCGAACCAAAGGGTCACTGGTTGGGTTCCCAGTCTAGGGCACACGCCTGGGTTTCAGGCCTGGCCAGGTAGTGGGCATGTGAGAGGCAACCATACATTGATGTTTCTCTCCCTCTTTCTCCCTCCCTTACCCTCTTTCTAAAAATAAATAAGTAAAATCTTTAAAAAACATAAAAAAAAAGAAGAAGAAAGAAAGAAAAAGAAACCAGTATCCTAGAGGCCAAGGCTGCCCTTATCTGAAGTGGAAGTTCCCTGCGCTCCATGGTCATGGTCAGAAGTCTGTGAGGTCCCACTCCCTTTGGTTGCCTTCTCTGTCCTGCTTCTTGATTTAGTCACCCAAGAGTCTTGAGAAACCTCCCTGCTGGTCATCCTGGATGTGTCACTGTGAGAGAGCTCAGAACTGCAGAAACTTGAGGCATCCAGGTTTTTTCATGGGTGGTATTGGTTTTGGGGTGGGGGTTGGGAGAGGTTAACAGCACGATCCTCATGTCGAGCTTGGAGATGTCAGTCCTTTTCTGAATTCTCTCTCTTCTGAGCGATTTCTGGCCTGGTCCATACCTTTCATTTTATACAAATACTCTGAGATAGAATGGTTTGCTGTGAAAGTTTTAGTTGGTATTGATATTTTATGAATTTATTCTTTTGATAAGAGGGGATAGAGAATACAAGTTATCTTATTTGAAGAGAGTGGGGGAGTGGATTAGGGCAGAGGGGGCAGAAGGGATGAAATCTAGATAACTGTGAAGATAAGTTCTTTAGACTTCTATCTGTGATTGTTGCTGTAACCTCTGAGCTGACCAAGTTAATCCTCCACTTTTTTTTTTTTTTTGCAAGAAGTAAACAGAAACCATAGAGACCAGTGTGACCAGTTTCTACAGCTGGAGTCTTCCTCATTCTCAGGTTCACTGAGTATCTGACTTTCTGCGTTGAGAGTGTGAAACATCTCCTTTACGCATGCTATTTGGTAGTTGCTTTTTGGCTGCAAAGAACACTTAAATGTCTTTAGGGAAAATGAGGTTTCTTGTGGGCGTCTGGGCCATTGGGAAAAGAAACATCACTTGCCTTATTTCCTCAGTGACTGCTCACTGGCAGTGTTTGCTCTCTCTTTGAGACTCAGTGGAGGCCCAGCCCTGTTGCCCTCTCTCATCTTATATTTACAACAAGAAGACCCT
The DNA here is from genome assembly GCA_028533065.1 of Trachops cirrhosus. NCBI lineage: Eukaryota > Metazoa > Chordata > Mammalia > Chiroptera > Phyllostomidae > Trachops > Trachops cirrhosus. The sequence goes on along the minus strand of CM052541.1, from coordinate 166,264,035 downwards.
TCTTGCTGTTTTCTAGCTGTTTTCTAACTTCAAATTTGTTAAGGGGGGGGGGGGGTCAGATTTTCCCAGTGAATCTTTTTGAGCTGCCCCAGGCAGCCTATGATTTGACTATTTGGGGTCTTTTTTTTTCTATTAGGGGTCTTTTCAGAGAAACAGAGTCTGTGAGTAGGGCAGATTCCTATAGAAGGGATGTAGCATCTTTGCTAAGCTGTTTAGGATGTCATGCCTTTATATGTTTCTTTACCTATGAAATGAGCATGACAAAGCTCTGTCTGCTTCACAAAGTTAATTATAAAGATAAAATATGTAGCTTTGGAGACTTTTCCAAAAGTACACAGATGTATTTTTATAAATCCTTTTCAATACAATATCTAAATTTTCCCTAGACATTTCACTAAACCAGAGTGATCATGCTAATACAAGTTTGAATGAATGAGTGAATGTGAGAGAGAGTAGGGGGTAGTGATCACACACACACACTCTGGGGACAGGTGTCCAGGTTGGAGTCCTGGATAGGTTGTTTAATGTCATGGGGCCTCCATTTATTTTTCTGCTGCAAACTGGGGTTTACTCCAGGGTTTATGAGTCTTGAATGAGTTAATATAGGTAACTACTTAGAAGAGCGCTTTATATAAAGCACAACAACTTGCTATGATGATTCAGGGCAGTCAAAAGATAGCTACCCGGTTTTGAATTGATTTGGAAGTACCCTTAGAAAGCATTTTTGAGATTGATTTGTGAATGCTTGGGAAGAGATTTGTTTTAATATATATGGAGTATAACTTCTCAATTTTAAAAATAACATCTGTGAAATGAGTTATAAAAATATCAGAATATATTTATTTCAATAACTACTAAGAATACCAAAATGGTATCTTAAAAGGGCTTTATAATATTGAATATTAGGCCCAGGCTATTATTTTGAATAGCTTTTTATAGTTTAGTTTGAGCAGATGTAAATTTTTAAATCATTTGTTACTCTTAATAAGGTGGAATATAATGTCATGAAGAGCAAGAAAAAATTATTTGCTTATGTTCCTCAAAGAGCAAATTGACTTTAGGTTATTTGAATTCTTGCAGGTAGTAGTAATCACTACAGCTGAAGTATTTGAGGAAAGGGTAGTTTTTTCACTTTTGTTCCTTTTAAACTCCCCTTAAAATCTATTTATGTACTTTATGAACAACTCTTGATCTCATAACCAAGAAGTGATGTTTCATGGAGCAGAGCTAAGCTGGGGGTGTGCTATTCACGGCATGGATTGGGGGGATGTGTTCCCCCCGCCCCTGTTCCCAGGATCCCTTGCCCTACCCCCTTTCCCATTTAGTGCACAAATTTGAAAATTTTACTGTTGATTTTTCTCTTCATCTATACCATACAAAATAAACTAACTGTAAATGCCTACCGTGCACTGGGCCCTGGGCTAGGAAACTGTTCGCTTAGCCAGTTCTTCTCAAATCCCTCCCTACCCCTGTACTTGAAGCTGCTATGAACTTGCAGCTCCTGCTTACAAACGGCTCACGGGAGCAGCCTGTTTGCTTCCAACCCTAAGAGACTGGGGATTTTTCAAAGGTGGAAACGGTTAGAGGAAGGAATGAGATAGTGAATTGGAGGGAAGAGAGAGACATATGCCAATTAGGACTGCAGAAATCGTCTTCCATGGGGGGAAATAGCATGAATGATATTTAAATTTGTGGAGCTGTAACTTCTCCAATGGTGACATTTTATGGATTAATATATTTCTTTTTACTAGCCAGAAAATTCCAAATGCCATTTATTTGTAGCATTGCTGCATGAGAAAATGTGTTTTGACTTCCCAAGAACATGCTTAGAAATAAATGTTTCAAACCCAAATAAAATCTTTAACTAAGTAGGAGATTACTGTTCAATGTTTCTTTGTTGCCTTTCAGGACCTTTGTGTACTGAGGAGTAAAAATGTTTTTTTTTCCCCTGCCTTTAGTTTTATCTTTTCACAGTACAATGTGTTTCCTAAGATACAGGCGAGCTCTGCAAACCCCAATAAATATGTCTTCCACATCTCCTAAGCGTGTGCCTGTCTTCCACAGGGATTATGGAAGTGTCATTTATTTTGGAAGATTTAAGAAGGTGGAAATTGCCCTGGCTGGTGTGGCTCAGTGGGTTGAGCACCAGCCTGTGAACCAAAGGGTCGGTGGTTCAATTCCCAGTCAGGGCACATGTCTGGGTTGTGGGCCAGGTCCCCAGCAGGGGCACATGAGGGGCAACCACACATTGATGTTTCTCTCTCTCTTTCTCTTTCCATTCCCCTCTCTAAATAAATACATAAAATCTTTAAAAAGAAAATCTTAAAAAAAAGAAAGTGGAAATTGATCTATGTTCTTGTGATGCTAGCTATATCAGATTAGAACTATGCAATGTAATTAATTTAATAAATAGGGAAATACATAGCTTAATGTCTTGTTGCTGTCAAACTGGAAATATTTAGAAAAATATTGAGATTCACACTGACAACAGGAATGTCGACATTTGGGTAGTTTGGCTGTAGGGATCTGGTGCTTGTCTGAATGCTAATGTCTGCCATATCCCATTTCTATTTGGTGGCAAAGAGTAGGGATTATATATTGTTGGTGAACAGCATAAAATTAAAATCTTACTTAGAAAGAGAGCTGGGTAGGTTAGACACACATTAAGGATATGTAAATATGGAATTTCTTAATTTTTAAATTATTTTTTAAAATGTGTATTTTAACTAAATAACAGTGAAGGGCTTTGCTGGGTGTAAATGATAAGCCTAGAATGAAATAGATGTAAGAATTCCTGCTCTGAAGAGCTTCCCTTATAATTCAAATGGATTTTAAAACAGCTTTTTCAGTATCATACTTAGGAAGCTATGGCAAGTTTCTCTCTTTTAAGGTATGAAGCTTCAAAAGGATTTGTTGAGTAATTGAGATTTGGTTTGGGTAAAGAAAAATATTTGGCAACTTCAACTTGAAAGGAACTTTGGCTATTTATAGGTGGTCTAGAAACATGTAACTTGACCAACTTATTCTATAATTAATGTTTTTACTAGAGTTACTAAGTGTGTGTCTGTTTATTTCTCTTTGGTCCAAACAATGCAGTCAAAGCTATGACCCATCATCTGATGGAAGTTATTTGGATCACGGTCGAAGTAAATTTGTTTATATTTTTAAAACTAAATCATTGGTTATTAATTTTTATTTATTATTATATTTAAAATGTGGGTATACATGCTTTAGAATTTCCAGATGAAAATTCTTTTGACTTATAGCATTTTTACATCATTTTGTGTTATAGTGTAATCACACAGAGTCATCACACTGGATATATTTAGGTAATTATATATGTGTATTAATCCTTTGCCCTGGTTTCTTAAAGAAAGGTTGATATGCTAAAGGACAGAGGGCTGGTAGATTATGTAATAAGTGAGTGAAGTGGATGATTGAAAAATACAAGCCTCACAAAAATTTGGGTTTTGCTAGATTTTTCAAAATACTGAGTGAACACCACCCCCCAAATTCTGTCTGCAGGTGAGACCCGGCCAGGGCACCATGCGTTTACAGAACTCTGTCCTGCCAGTCAAGGGGGCAGCTTCAGTTATCTGTTGCGTCGTCACACACCACCCCAAAACTTAGTGGCTTAAAATATTTTTTTTCCTGATTCTGGAGGGTTATAATAAAATTCTTTCTCGGGGTCCATCCAGCAATGGGCTGAGACTGGGGTCTTTGAGGCTTCTTATGTCCAGGTTTGTTTGGGTCATCTCTTTCTCCTTGTGCACCTTGCCCCCAGGACTGCCTCGGGCTTCCTCATAGCAGGGCGGTGCCAGAGCATCAGAGCTCCTGCACTCTTGCTGGCTTACCCCACAGTGGGCATCTACCAGGTTCAGGTGGAACCTGCCAGTCTTCTCAGGGCCCAGCTTCAGAAGTTACTCAGTGCCACATGGCGATGTGGTATTGGCAAATTAATCGTTGGCCAGCCCAGATTCAAGAGCACGGAGTAAGTCGTAGGCCTCACCTCTCAGGGAGGGAATGGTTCGCACATAGGGGAGCCATTGTCGGCAACAACTGCTCAGTTATCGTTCTAGTCTCCCTCTGGAACAGAGGCATGTGTCCCTGCCTGCCTTTCCTGGGCTTGGTGTCTTCTTTTATAATACAGAAACCTCCGTTCCTTGGAGCTTGACTTCAAAATTCTCCACTAGCATTAGGGAGATTTTATGTGCATTTATCCCTTTACCTTGCTTTGTTAAGTTTTTATTGGAGTGTTTTTTCTAAAAATCAAGAGCATAAATGCCTTAAGCATTTTTCTTTATCCTAGTGTTTCTTTATTCTAGTGATTATATAGATTTAGAATCCTATATTTGAGACTTGGTATTTGATATTTTGGAAGTGTTGGGTTTTTATTGTTTGCAGTTCAATATGGGACTATTTTTTTTCTTTCCACCAAAAGCTTATGCTTGATTCTTAAAAATATTTTTTTAAAAAAATGCACATTTGAAGTTGAAAAGAATAGAGTCCTGAGAAATGAAATACTCCTTACAAAGAACATGCTCCTTTTATTTGATAGCAGCAAAGTTGCCAAAGGCCCTTATTTTGTTTACATCCATCTGGTGATATTTACACTAGAGGGCTGTTGGACACAAATGTAGTATTTTGGATTAGATAATATTTTTGAGATCATATAGTACATATGGGAGACATCCCAGAGGCTATATAAAAATTAATTACTGGTATTTGAATTACTTGGTTTTCCCGCTCCCGGTGTAAGTTACATTTAGCAGTTGACCAGTAACTGTTGTCATTGAGGCTTCATACCTCAGTGTCATCACTGTAGGATTTCCTTTCTTCCTTGTTTACAAACTTGTGCTTTCTTGTAACTACTACTAAACTCCATTTGCTTCTTGCCACACTTCCTTCAAAGCAAGGGGGGAGAAAAATGGCTAGGACCACCTCTAAACTCTGGGGGATGGGGAAAGTGTTTTTCCCTTAAAGAAGGGAAATTTTTTAAAACAGTACCTTAAGATTAGAAAATGTTTACATTTCTTTAAAAATACACTGTATCTCCAGGTTAGGGTTACCACTGTTTTTGTGAGAACCTACTGCATCAATTTAAATTATTTATTTATAGAAAGGATTGTAATGTTTTATCAGATGACTTAATTAGCAAGATTTTGGCCTCATATAGAGAACTACATTTTCACTAATGTTTCCATTCCTATACTATAGATCAATAATCATATCATCTCTATTTTGCGGGCAAAGGACATAAACTGCAGTTGACTCCCCCCACCTCACCCTGGGGTAACTCGCATCAGATGCAATCTATTGAAAGCTCTCAAATGAGTGATTTTATTCCTATCCATGACTGCAGACATTTACAAAGCCATAACAACTGAGTGCGCCTTTAAAAATAAGTTATATATAGCAGTGATATTCACAGCACAACATAGTTCAGGGAGGGACAGGAGCAACTTCTAATAATTAAAATGTAAATGTGAAAAAATGGAATAAAAGTTACTACTTATTTCTACTTCAGATGTCATGTGATTAATACTTTACAGTGTCCTGTGGGTCAGTGTTTGCATGTGTATATGTCTATGTAATCTACACATATACAATCCATTGTCTTTCTCACACATATATACACAGATAATTATTTGCAGCTCATTTGAGGGCAATTCCAATATGCCGCTCTGTACAGTTGTTGGAATCATGTTTGGACCTCCTTTCTTTATAAAACGGGGGAGGGAGCAGGAAATAAAGAGGTTCATTTGGTATAACTGGATTCTTTTGTTTAACTGTACACTCTGATGAATAATTTTCTTCCCTACTAGTTCTGTGAATAGCTGACTCACTGTGGTTTTCATGAGACTTGGTGATGGATCACACACTCATTGTCATGCTAGGGAAGTACTTGGAAATACTGTCCATATCTCCTGAGCCCGAAGAGCTATTCATGTGATGTGACTCCATTCCTCCAATCCACCCTTGGGTCCATCTGAATCAGGGCCCGTTCAAAAATTAGGCCTGTTAGGCCCAGGAGGTACTGCATTCATTAAAGGGTTAATATCGCCTCCAGGGTTGTCATGATGGGTGTTCCTGGTGCCCTTCCACGTCCCAGAAAACCTACATAAGTCCCAGGGGGTGCTGAGGAGTATGGTGTTGCACTGGCATTTGTTGGGTTTGGTGCAGGTCTCCCAACACTTGCACCCTGTTCATTCCAGGCATTCCAGGGCCACCTAAAGCTTTCGGTGGGGTTCTCATTGTGCCTCCATCATTCTGAGGTCCTAAGGTCACCATTCCTCTGGGAGGAGTCATTCTCCGCATTGGCCCACCCATGTCTGGTTGCCCTTGTTGTTGAGTTGGGTCCACTTGGAAGTAATTGCTGACTTCCTGGGACACCTCCAAGTAAGTGCCTGGTTACGTATCCTCAGTGGGGGCTTTGGACCTCCAGGGTACCGAGGTGACAAAAAAGGTTGAAAGGACTCTGGTGGTACAAGGCCTCACTGGCATGCCACCTCCTGGGAATGTTTCCTAGCCCTGGCCCTGCTGAGGCATCATAATTATGGAAGGCTTTTGCTTCACTTGAATGTTCACATGTTTCCTGTCTTTCTGGAACTGCACAGTAGAGATCCCCAAATACATTCTGCCCAGAATGCAAGAATCCTGGTGGTTCCTCCCTCCCCACCACGTGATTATTTTTTCCCCTCATCTTATCGCTGATAAAGATGTTTGGGCTGATTTCTGAACTTCTACATGGAGCAGGTATTCATATACACGGATTGCTTCTTCTCCTGGGCCTGGCTGTCGGATGGGGCGGTGTTGCCGTTACTCTTGCCTTTGCCGGGTGTGCTTGTTCCGAGAGCAGCGCCCACTGTTGACTGCTGCAGGGCATGTGTTTGAGCTGCACAGGTGCACGTGTATGCAGATTTTTTTCAGTAAATATAATGGAAAATTTTTTGGAGATTTGTGACAATTTGAAGAAACTCATACATGGACCTTACGATTTTCTTAAAATTTTCTTTTCCCTAGCTTACTTTAATGTAAGAATACTGTATATAACACATGTAATACAGAAAATATGCAGGAATCAGCTTTATATGTTATAGGTAAGACTTCAGCTCAATCGTAGCCTATTAGCAGTTCAGTTTTGGGGGAGTCAAACATTATAAGTGGATCTTTGACTCCGTGGGTGGGGGTCAATCCCCCTAACTCCCCTGCCCCATTGTTCAAGGGTCAACTGTCTTCCCTCTTGAGCTTAGTTTGAAGCCTGAAGCTTGAAAACACAGTCCAGGCTTGGTGTCCATAAAACAAAAGGCCCATTCTAACAGCTTTTTATACATTTCAGAAGAGACTAAGACTTTGTTAATCTGCTTAATGGAAAATTTCATCAAAAAATAAATCAAATCGTTAGACCTTTCTTTCCCAAATCGTATGTGGAACACTGTTACTAGGTGTTCTATTAAAAACGGGTTTTGTGGCCTAATATTTTGGTGTAAGCAAAGTTTACTGCAGGACTTCTTGAAGCATATCTTAGCATGTGTTATGGAATCTTAAAACATTTTGTAGCAAGAAGCATATTCCTAGGAGCCTTTTTTTTTTGGAACACTTGTTACTGATGTTGCAGGGAACTCAGTTTATGAAATCCCAAAATCTTGCTTTCTGTTTACATGTGGAAACATTGCACACTTCGGAATCAGTGGCATATTTTAGTAGCTGTTGACATTGAATCGCCCTTCTCTGTCTGGTCACCAAGCACGTCACCGATGCAGGCACACACCCTGCAGGGGCTCCCTTTGGTGGACTTGTTTCCGCTGTAAAAACGTTTTTTACTTCTTAATACCCAGGCGCCACAGCACATAAGTCTTTTAATACAACAACGTTTAGCTTATTTTTTTTGGAAGGAACATTTATGTGTATGCCTGCAAACCCAATACGACATTTTAAACACAAATGTGGGAGAAATATCTCGAGTTACAGTTCAGGATGATGTGGGCACTTTGACAACGTGCTCGGTGTCAGCCCGGAGGATGCTGTCACGTCACTGCCCAGAAACAGCACTTAATCTTGCTAGTTGTTTGATCTTCGACGTGATAGTTTGCTGATTGTGTTGGAGTTTTGCTGTGCTATGTTTTAGAAAACTGGTTGAAGGTTTTGGACACACGTGAAATATTAACGTTTTCCTTTTAAAAGATTAGGACAACCTCAGTGGCGGTTTTTTTGTTGTTTGTTGGCATGTGGGTTTTTAGGTAAGGGTTACTGCTGCTAAGTTAGAGAGGCTGCATGAACTCATTGAAGTGTCATAACACCCCATGTGGGTGGCGATGTTATCCCCAGTTTATGAGGGAAGAAATGGAGGCACAGGGGGTAGAGTAACTCGCTCGAGACCCTACAGCTAGAAAGGGGCATGGCTGAGATTTGGGCCTGGGCAGTCTGTCGTCGGAGCCTTCACCGTTGTGCCATTCAGAGAAATTGTTTCCAACTTTCGTAAGCTGAATGTGGTTTCTAGAAGTATATACAAAGCAAGTTAAACCAAAACAGAGCGCTTGATTGGCAGGTAGCTTGTGTTCATTTTTATCATAAAAACTCTGCTCTCTTCGGTGTCGGGGGAAGCTTGTTCTGATCCGGATTCTAAGCAGTCTACTGGTGGTAAAAGAGGCGCTTGGGGAGATCACCTTAACTACTTTCAGGCGCCCAGACACCGTTTACTGCAACGAGGTAATAAGTAGTTTTACTAAATTCTGCCACTTAGTAAATAATTTTGTGTGACCCTGAGGAGTCTTCTGGCATTTTGCGGTGAGCTGTTCATGTAACTGGGGCAAATTAGATCATAGAAGAAAAGAAAAACAAATATTTATTGAGTACTGTCTGTGTTCAGATGTTTAAAATAGAGTTTGTTTAATCCTTGTAAGGTGAGAATTATTATCCTTGTCTTAAAGAGGAGAAAGCTCCTGTGCATGGAGTTGCTGGCCTTGGACCACACAGCTTGCCTGTAGATCAGTTCTGCTCGGAACCCTGGTCGTTTGCATTCTACCGAGAGGCGTAGAGTGAGTGCGGTTGTCTCCCTTCAGTTTTTCTCCCTTCGCAGCGCACATGTCTGAATGACAGTGGGCCTCAGTGAATGGGAAGAATGTCTTCGGTGGAAGGCCCCCGTCTGGTTCTTTCAAAGCTGAAGTCTGGGTTGTGGCATGGACAGGGGGAACTGATGGGTCAGTAGAGGTACCTGCAGACAGAATGGAAGAGAAAGCCCCAGGCCGGGGCCTCTCCTCTCTATCGGTTGACATTTATAAACTGGAAACGTCCTTCAAATGCATTAAAAATCTCCCAGGACCAGTATGACACTTTAACAGGTATGTCTTTATTACAGCTACCGCCACTGCCACCAGCGTCATTGCCATTCGATGGCTGTGTTTTTCTACAAAAGCTGAGTAATCAGATTGAGCCCTAGAAATAGGACAGTAAGACAGCAGTGAGGCTGCATTGTCTGTAGGTCTTCCCTAGCAATCGCGATGGTCTCAGCACCCTTTCTGTTGCGTGGGAACTTTCCACTGAAGTCCAAGTGCACAATTCTCTTTCACTGGAAAAGTGTGGGAATGTCACAAGAGTGAATGAACAACTCCTTTCCACTTAATAAAGTCGTTCAAATACTTCAGAGGCCACAAAGACATTAAAGGTTTAGCCTGCCACCAACCCAAAAGTATCAAAATAAAATGGCGTATTTGCTGTTTCAAAAGTGCTTTTCATGAAATTACAGAAAGTATTTAAGAAGGTAGTGAGTGAGGGCAGGCTGGCTGGAGAGCATATACTGGTAACCATCTTTTAGCCCTGGCTATTTTTCACAGCAAATAAATTTTCTTAGTTTATAACTATGAACCTGGTGATCAACTCACCACAGCTGTTTCTGGAGCTTCCCCGCTTTTAGGCAAAGTAATTCAGAACTTGTCAGAAAGCCAAAGGCTAGGGGATTGCCTTTTTCTTGGTCCTAAACCTAGACCTGTTTTATAAATAGTTGATTCTCAGGCCAAGGTGTCCCTGCATGACATGTTCCCATAAATGTCCTGCTGCCACAAACTGCTAATCTTAGCAGAAACAGGATTCTGCGTCCACTCCAAGCCCTCCTGCTCTCCTAGGGATGCCACCCCTGTACTGCTTTACCAGGTAGAGTTCTCAGGGTGAGTCTTCATGCTTTCCTAGTTGTTTTCCAAGATTCCGTGCACTTTTAAGCCCCCTGACAATATATCCTTATAGAACGTTGACATTGTATCCGTTGTATCTGCACCTGGGCAAATGGTTTGCATGGAGCGATCTTCCAAAGCTGCCCAGTGTGTGGACCCAGTACAGGTAACACGGGGAAGGGGAAGGAAACACAGACCCTGTGCTGACGGGAACCCAGACATGATGGGGCAGCCTTGAAACGGGCCCTTTCAGGCCCCTGCACACCTTGGACAACCTGCCTTTTTAGAGAGAAGAAAGGAAGGAAGCATGCATTTTGTAAAAAGTAAAACACTTCATAAACTAAAAACAAAGTCTTCATAAAAGCCTAGGCTGCCCTGTTCCCCGTTGTCTGGGCCAGTGGGCCTAGTGGTCTCAGTCTAGGGAAGAAGAGGGTCCCTGGGCTTTAGGGTCAAGAACGGAAACGGGCAGAGCACTAGAAAAGGAGAGCAGTTATGGAAGTAAGGGACAGCTGCTTTTCTTGCCTTGCAGAGATGCTGGCAGGGTTGGCACGAGGGCAGCCCCTGGTGGCTGCCAGAGGAGGCTGTACCTGAGACACAGGTGGCCACAGAGGTGGCCTGAAGGAGCCTCCAAAGACTCTAGAAGTGGGCTGACCAGGAAGGCATATGAACATCAGGCCAGTGGGCACAGCAGTTACCAGAGCTGTTGGGTGCAGGGAGGCAGGTATATAGCCTCTTGGTGGCCTTGTAGAGACCTGAAAACGGACTGTGGCTGGGAGCTGATGCCTGTAATATCTGCTAGAGACCTTTCATTTGTTGCCATTGTGGGGTAATTCACATCCTCTCAAATGTGCTTCCTGGGCAGGCGGCCACAGAAACACCTGTGCAGGTGTACCTTCTTTTATTTTTTAATTGATAATACTGAAACTTAAAATATTTATTATAAAAATTTGTTTTGAGAAGCCTTTGGCCAGTAAGTTTTAAAGCTTGGAGAGAGCCAGTCTTCAATTTTCACCTGAAATTTTAATAATTCAAGCATATTGAAAAAATGATTGACAGAGTGAATTTCATTAGGGATTTGTTTGGTTCCTCATGAATCTTCTAAATTGTGACATGTTGTTAAGCTCATGAAATCATAGTACAAAATGTTTTCCTTCTTTTTGAGAGGTATATTAAATGCTACAAATCTATATAATGCTGCATTATTGATATGCATGAATATTTTCAAGCTGAATACATTATTTAATATTTCATTTGCATTACCTCTTGGGTAAAAAGTAAACAAGGACAATATTAATTATTTGTTTGAAAATAAACCTTATCTACAGATGCTAAAATTGCTCCTGTGAGTGACAGAGGCAATCCACTGTTTCTTTACTTCCTGAATTGTCATCATGTTTATTACATTTGGAACATGAATCTTTTACACTTGGAGAATTTATATGTTACATGTAGTGACAGATGACTTGAGACTAGGTAAAAGATCTATCACTTTTGCTTAAGACACATCAGATATTTAAGAGTTTTTCATTTTAAGTGTAGCATTTGTAGGAATATATGTGATAAGCATATATTTACTTCAGCAGTGATTTTATTCATTTTAATGGCATGCACCACTTTATGCACTGTACATATATGAAGATAATATTATTACTTTGTGAATAACTTCATCTACTGGTAATTCCCATACGAAGCATTTCACGTGCATATACATTTCAGTTTTCCAGGGCAGGGAATTGGTGTTGATTTTGTGAAGAATAAAATCTTATAAATGGACTTTGTAGCCAAAGAAGTCCCATGTTTTCTTGTTATTAGCATTAGAGTCATAATGTAATCCTATATAATCATTTTAAAAACAGACATTACCTAATCCCCCTTTTTAGAATTAAGTGACAAGTTGATTTAAATGGCCATACTGCTTTGTAGTTTCAGAATTCGGAATGGAAATTCAAGTGCTGGGGTGCCAGGCGTGAGGCAGGTACAGAAAGAGTTGTTTTTCCAGGGATGCTGTTGTCTCAGGTCTCCATGAGAAGTAAAGAAAGAACTGTATAATTTTTCTGAATAATGAAAAGAAGAGGAATAGAAAGATGTCTATATGGATGTCTTTTGCCTTCACACATAACATGGCTTCTGAAACTATGCCAGAAGGACATCTTAATGCAAAAAGACAAAGGTAAAATCAACCAACCAAACAAACAAAACATATAAATGGATCATCATCCCTGTGTCTTTCGTCGAGGTCCTCTGGTGAAATTTTCAAATGTAAGAACAGTATCTGTTCATTTTCTTTCCTGGGGGAAGCTCCATCTTCATCTGAGAGACTCACTGCCTTGCTGTGCTCAGTTTTCTCCTAGTTGTTGGCCTTCAGAATACAGAGTGGCAAGTTCCCAAGCTGCTGACCGGGCCTCAGAGGCCTGTCTGGAGAATGATCATTAGTGGTAGCCACTGTTTATTCCTCTCTAAATTTAAGATCAGCCCCCTTGGTTCAGCTTGTTCGTTAAATTCCAGGTAAAGAAAAGTGTAAACAGCACATACATTTTTCTGGATGGTAGGAAAATGACCTAGAATCTGCCTCTTCTTAGCCTTGTGACATTGAGATTCTCAAGGAAGTAGAAAATAGAGTGTTTCATATTAGACAGTAGTTAGATGCTACATAGCATCTGATTAGATGACTAGAATCTGATTAGATGATTAGATCTGATTAGAATCAGTCCTACAGAATCTCCAAAAGATGGAATTATTGTCACTGGTAGGAGCTACATTTGTTTCATTACCCAGTACAGCTGTCAATGACGAGACATCTGTTTTAAAAAATGTGCTATGATACCTCCTTGGAGTTTGTTGAGCAGGTGCTTTGTGTTCTGCCCTCTGCTAGGGATACTGTGCTAGTCAGAGATCAACTCCTACAAGGGGTTTTCTAATTTCTACTACGGATGATGAGCTGTGTCACATACCTGATGCAGGACAGGAAGTTACAACCGCTATAATGGAGGTCGAAAAGAATCAACAACCTGCTGTAGGCATTTGCAGAAGAAGGACATCTTATGTTTTTAGCTAAGAAGATCAGAGAAAGTTTCATCTCGTTGGAGTCGTTTGGGTAAAATTTGACTTTGGGGTAGAAAAGTAAATGCATTGAGGAGAGGGAGGCTCAGATGGGAGTTAATTCTATGAAGATTCTAATTGGCTAGTTGCTTGGCAACTTGGCAACTAGAGGACAGGATGCTTGAGAGAGGAAGAAGGAAAGGATGGAGAGGGAGGTTGAGGTCAGTTTGTGGCAAGCTTTAAAGGTCAATCTCGATGGAAACATTGGGATTTTTTCAGTCAGTCTGCTTGTGGCCTGCCCACTTTTCAGAATACTTGACTCCTCTATCATGGACCCTTGGACTGAATCATGTGTTATGTTCGAGGTACAATGCAGTGGCATTGTGGTGAAAAGAAGGAGCTCTGGATTGTGGACACCATGGACTGTGTCTTGGGCCCGTCACTTACTAGTTATGTGCCTTTGGGTAAGGTGCTAAACCTTTCTGTGCCTCGGTGGCAGTATAAAGGTTAGAAGAGGTAAAAAGTCACTGTGTAAAGCACACAGGCCCCTTGTAAATAGCGACCAAAAAATGCTTAATCCTTAGTGGACTTCTTATGCTATCTGAGATGGTCTCTCCCATCTGTTCTCCTGTGAGTATAAATACATCTGTGAAGCGATCCAGAGACAGACGAAGTGTGAATGGAGATAAGGAGATGGTTGACGCAGGTAGAGAGTTAGGGTAGAAGAAAGGATGGCTTTTTGTATGAAATGTCAGTAGCTGCTTATAAGTTCATTTCCTGTAGTAAATAACAGAGACTCATCTACTCTCTCCCCATGCTCAGGGAAGTGAATAAAAGAAGCATCTGCAGGCCAGGCTGCTTTGGTAGCTTGAGCCTGAGCTGGGGCGTCTTGATGAGTCCTGGTTGGTGCCTGAGGAGAGGAGAGAGGTTACGGCTAAGGCAGACAGCAAACACTTTCATAACTCCATGGAGCCGAGGCTTCAGCCACAAGCTCTGTCAGGAGACCCTCAGACCCTTTGCATTTCCATAGTTGACATATGTGTAGTTTACCATTTGCAGTTACTTGGAAGGTTGGAAACTGGTAGTTGACAGTGGAAACTGGTAGAGACCCATGAATTAGAGTTGCAAGTCCTGAGGATGTGGTATATAGAAGCTGGGCTGATGATCCTCAGCAAGTAAGCATTATGCATGCTCAGCATGTGTAGCCATTTGACATCGTAAACTGATGAAAGTGTGTGTTTATAAAGAAAGGGTTTTAGGAATCATTCAGGGACAGATGACAAGGTGACTCCCTGATTTCTGAAAGAAATGTGAATCTGGAGAAAGCCAGAGTCTGTATAAATCCTTCTGTAGTTGCAGTTCTGAGGATTCTGTAAGTTCTCGGCCCATATTTTGCTAGAATATCCAAGTGGTTGGCTCTTTTAGTATCCCATTGAAGAGGCTGACTTTGGAAGAAATCAATTACCTGTGAGGAGCCAAGGGAATTCTGTGTAAGCCTCTGGCATTTGTCAGCTTACCTAGCAAGGAACCTGTGGCTTAGCATCTTATTGGTTGAGTGCTAGGCTAGAAACTACTCTCATTGGTCAGATTTGGTGGTGGAGTGGGTTGGCTTTCGAGTGCTCCAAGATAATTACATGTAAAGTGCTCAGGGAGCCTTCAGTGAGTTGGCGTGAAAGACAAATTCACAAGGAGGAAATTCTCTGAATTAGGTTCTGGGAGGTTGTGTTGCAATGAGGGAGATTAGTTATAACAGCCTTTTGTTTTATATATATCATATATATTATATATACACACACATATATATACATATATATAATTTTACTTTCGTACACAATTTTCTTTTATAGTGAGTCAATTTGCATTTGATTTTAAAAGTTGTTGCCGACATACTGGATTGTTGAGTGAAGAAGTTTCCTTGGTTTCCTAGGGGAGGGTTCAAGTAAGGGAGAGCATGATTCATTGGGGAGAAAACCACCAAGACCTCTCACTCTTGGGGTGCCACAATTTTTGAGGAACTCTAGTATCAACCATATGAATTTTTGTATGTAGTTCGGAGATGGACGGAATAAGAGGAAGTAAGAAGGGAAAAAAGCCACTTTGTATTTATGAATATGGCAAAATTGTATCAAATGACCACCAATGTGATGCCCACAGTTTATGGTTGGTCGCTTTTAAGTATCATTTTTGACAGTGCTGGGCTTTTCAACATCTCACTTTATGATGAAAAATACATAGCAATAGCTAATCCTTATACAGTGCTCTGTATTTGCCCTGTGTGCTTTAGAATAGCTGTATATGGATATTGATTTCTATATACTTCACCATACTAGGAAGGTAGGAATAATTCGTATCTCTGTTTTACATTTGAGGCAGCCAAGGCACAGAGGTTAAGAAACTTGCTCGGAATGACATTCTAGGAAATTGGTAGAAAAGGGTTCATAACCCTGGCAGTCTGGTTTCTAGAGTCTGTTTTCTTAATGACTTTACTGTGTGTCCTGTCCACAGCCTGAGCTGGAGGTAGGAATAATTGCCATTCCCTGTTTTAATGACCTTGCATACTGAATTGGCCCTGTTTACTATGAAAGTACCTATTCCACCTTATGACCACAAAGGACCTTATTTAATACTAGAAGATGTTAGTGCTGATATCATCTATGATTCTGAAAGAGCTTTATACAGATTTGGTGAGAAGTTCCTTGTGATATTGATCCGTGACAGTGTCAGGCTTTAGGTTAAATAACTTATTTATTGGGCTGACATTTCTTGACTTTTATGATTAACTTTGGCTGTGGTGTGACCAATATGTGTACTCCTGACACATGTTTCGTATGTGAAAGTCAGCAGATGGCTGGCCACGATGGTCCACATGACGTCCATGGGTACACTAGTGGTGTGAGTGCCCCCAGTGTGCTGAAAGTTCCAGAATACTTAAAGTGGGTGGACACGTTTTATGTGTGTCCATGAAACTCGCAAACACACGACGTTCTAACACGCAGTTAGAAAATGGAAGAAATTCTGCCAACAAAATTTTATTTCCTTCTTTTCACGGTTATTTATTTTTCCCATTAGAGAAAATTTGAAAAAAAATAAATAACAGAGCAAATTAGGAAACAAAGGTCACATACACTACCACTGAAGAGCTAGCCACTACTGAGCTTTACTTTCCCTCGGTATATTTATCCCTGTTCACACATTCCTAGACGTGCTATCTCAAAGCAGCTGTCTGTGTTGTTAACGTGCTGTTATTCTCCCAGTTATATTTTAACCGAGGTGTAGCATGCAGGATGCATTTTTGCTGGAGAAACCACAGAAGTGTAACTATTTATTATGTTTCCTAGCTATCGCACGCAGCATTTCCTCCCTTACTTCCTCCCTGTCACCGGCGGTCCCGCTGCCAGCCTGCCTGCTCTCCACTCGTGACATCTGACTCACCGCTGACACTCAGTCCTCAGGCCTGCTCCGGGGGCCTGTTTCTCTCCCCACAGTTCCTCAGGTCTGCACTTCCTTTTTCAGCTGCGGCAACCCTGACCTGCACTTCACTGCCTCATGCTGTCAGTGTCCATTTCTTGGCCTCTGGCTTCTTCTCTTTCCCCACCACTCTTAAAAAGGACTTTTCGTACAAGAGTTTTCCTCAGCATTCCATTCTTAGCAAAACTGTCCCGTGGTAACACCTCTGTATTACTTTCCAGTTATCCCAGCATCACTTTAGGATTCTTCATGGTGTCCGCCTTCATCTCATGTGCCCCATGCAAGAAAAAGACACACCTTGGTTCTTTGTTACTGCATTGCTGAAGGTAAATTGGGCTGGCCCTAGTAAAAAGTGTGGAAAAAGAAAAATCTTTGCCATCTCTAACCTCTATTCTCCATTACATTTTTGGCCCTTCAGGGTTTCTCTCTCCTCTTATTTGTTACTTAGTATTCTTCTTGCTCTATAATTCACACTTTTAACCAAATATGAAAGGGTCTGATACTGGTGGTTTATACTTGAATGAATGTGATCACATATTCTCTTTTTTTTGTAATTGAATGTCTTTAATTAAATAAAGCTAGTGCAATTTGATATAGTTTAAAAAAAAAAACTTTTGGCAAATAAAACGTTTCCAGCTCTGTCTTGATTTCCTCAAACCCAAATTTAAAAAAAAATTTTTTTTGGCATATGTAAGTCTGAGAACAACTGTTTTAAATCATAGCAGTAAAAAAGGAAAAGAGAAGCCAAAGGGGAAGACATGAAATAGAACAGCTCATAGGGAGAGTATTATTAAGCTATGCCCTTTGATAAAAATGCATTATTATGTTTTTCTTTCATAAAACTACATTATGTATGTGATTAAGAAAATCTTTTTTTTGAGGGAGGGGAAGGGTGGGGAGAAAATACATACAACTATAATTGAACAACAATAAAAAATTTAAATAAATAAAAATATTCTTGTGTGTAGTCCCTTGTTTGTTCACAGCCACGTGCAAACATTTATTGTGTGCATCTTAGAAGATAAACCGTAAAAGCCCTGAACATCTTATTTTCTTTATTTATCCTTGAATCCCACCATCTAGATAATGCCAAACGTGCTGTGTATAGTCAGTAAGTGATTGCTGATTATATGACAATGTTTTGAGACATAAAATTTTTTTCTTATATCTCCCGTTCTGGTTTTAGTTTCCTGCCCCCCACCAACAGAACGATAGAATTTGATTCTCTAACACCAGTGTCAGGCATTTATGTTTCAACATCTACCCACAGATAATCACGTCTGGTTGTCCATGAGAAGATTTCATTTGCAACCTGTGTTGGTGGCAGCTGTCATTTCATTCCTCTGGTGCTGCTACTTGGCTCTAAAACCTCATCTTTTGCTTAGGGAACTGGGCCAGAAAGGGAAGCTAGCCTGAGGCCACATGGAAATGAGGCAAGCGTGCTTCAGGGGCCCTGTCAGTATGCTGGCTGGGGTAAGAGCAATTGCATGGATTGCTTTATATTCCCAAACTGGAGTTACCTCTTCTGTGACCCTGGCGTGCTTTCATACTTACAGATGCCAATCTTGTTCTTTGCTTGACTGAGCCAAAGTTGGGGAGATGGGGAGAGGTGGAAAGACTTTGGTCCCGAAAGTGTGACGGGGCTTGGTGCACATCTGCTTTCTTACATTGGTTCTCCAGCGACCTTTCCTTTTAAAAAGTCTGTGACTCTGTAATAACAGTGTATTATATTGGCACGATTTTTGCATTGTAAGTCTAATAAGTTAAAGTGACTTCTGTAAGAGAATACAGGCTTATATAGTCCACTGTAGTAAAAGAATAATGCACGGCGAGATAGTAGAGAGGAAACAATGGAGCCATTACGTAGTGACCTAGAACATCTGCTGCCTGAAGGTAAGCCAGTAAAGGAGGAAGAGGAGATGACAGGCTGCATGACTTGCAGGCTTGCTCACCATATTCTGGGAAACATGTGAAATTCAGTGTTGTAGGTTTTTGCACTGTCCCACGGGGCTTGTCCTACATCACACAACTGTTAACTAATATGGTGTGGAGATTATTTTGTTACTCATTTTGCATTTTCTTTCATGTTGCTGTATTTTAAGGCACTGCAGCAATGAAATTAATTATTTTATTTATTCTGTCTGCAAAAACAAAAAATGTTAGTAGCTCAAATGCAATGAAAGTATATTTGTAATGGTATCATTATGGTATGATGTGGTATTTTTATTCTTGCTTAAAAGGCTAGGGATTGAATTTATGTACTCATGCACATCTGGAGTGGGAAGAAAGTACATGGAGTTCATAGGCAAGCAATTACTGATTGATGTCAACTTTTCCACATCAGGATGTTTTCTTTTACCCAAGAGACCCTTATGTATTAACAGTATTAAGAAATACTTCTGAATGAGAATTTTGACGAAGGATCACTGGCTTAATGGATTCTAGAATGTTACCTTCTTTGGAAGAAAGGTCTTTGGAGATGCAATCAAGTTAAGGATCTTGAAGTGGGAGATTATCTTGGATTATCTAGTTGGGTCCAAAATGGGGGCACAATCATCCTTGTGAAAGGCAGAGGGAGATCTCATGCACACACACAGAAGGCATGTGAAAAGAGGCAGAGATTGGAGTCTCATGGCCACTAGCAAAAAAAAATGCTGGTGCCCACAGATGTTGGAAGAGGGAAGGAATGGATCCCTTAGAGGCCTGGAGGGAGTACAGCTTCACTGACCTCTTGGCACCAGTGGTTCTGATTTTGAACTTCTCGCCTCGCCTCCAGAACTATGAGAGAATAAACTTTTGTTATTTTAAGTCACCAAGTCTGCTGTCATTTGCAGCCACATGAAACTAATACAAAAACAAAAGAAATAAAAATGTAATAGAAAGCATCTCAGTCAAGAGGACTATATTATCAAATTTAATTTTTAAATATAAGCATAATATACACTTCTAATGCAATCCTGGTCTAGGTCATTTTAATTCTGATCATCAAATTATCTTTGCAAAAGCAACACCCTAATTGTTTCATGAGTGTTTGTCTGTATTCCCAACGTGACCATATGTGGGGGATCCTGTCTGGCTTGTTTATAATTGTACCCATGTTACTTGGTGCATAGTAGGTCCTCAGTAAATATTCTCCGAAGGAGTACAATCTTAAGTATGAATATCTTTCTAATCAGGGCTCCAATCTACTTTTACAGCTATGTTTCTCACTATTCTTTTTTTATGTTCTTGCCAGGAAAAGAAAAATCAAGTTGGTGAAATATAAATAATGAATAATAAGTACAGTTTCCCTTCTGAATAATAACTGTCCAGATGACAGATGGCACTAGAATAGACTGAATTGTATCATATTAATTGGGAGGTTTTCCTACATCTTTAGGAGAAAGAAGCAAATTAGGACAAATCGAATATTTTATATTTTTATTTTAAAATGCAGTTTAAAGTGTGTTTTTGGGGTCAGTACGGATACAGCCCACAGGCTTCCCGGGCCTGCAGCATTCAACAGAGGCAATCGCTGTTCAGAGTAAAGCCAGTGAGCCACTGTTGTTTCAAAGATAGGGTGATTTTGGACTAAACCCTTTACAAGCATTTTTGAATAAGCATGGAAACAAAAAGAGTTTATCGTAAAATTATTTCAGTACATTGAAATTAAGCTACTTGGTGAATTCTGAAGCACATCCTATCATCTGAAAGTAGTTTTCTGCTTGTGAGTTGCAGAATTTTGTATTCAGGCCCATATCCTGTCTTAGATGATCAAGTGAACAAGATGATTGATTTTGTTTCCCCAACTTTAATCATGAAAAATTTTAGCACTTAGAAATGTTTTAAAATGGATAATGAATACACATAAATTTTACATCTGGACTCAAAGTTTGAATTTTCAAAAGCTTAACCAGGGGTGTCAAACTCATTTTCACTGGGGGAGCCACATCAGCCTTGCAGTTGCCTTCAAAGGGCCGAATGTAATTTTAGGACTGTGTAAATGTAACTACTCCTTAGCAGTTACGCGGGAGCTTGGCACTGCCTCGGGTGGAAACCAGGTTCCAGGCCGGCTAAAACCAGGTGTGGGGCGGGATTCAGCTCGAGGGCCTCGAGTTTGCCACCTGTGGCTTAAAGTTTCAAAGCTCAGGCCAAACTCCAGACTAATTAAATCTAAGTCCCTGATGGGTCGGCGACATCAGTATCTTTTTTGAAGGTCCTTGGGTGATTCTAATGTACAGGCAAGTTTGAAGACCACTGTGCCATATACTATTATCACAACAAAGGTAATTATAGTCTAGTACTCAGTCTATATTAAAGTTTCCACAGTGTTTCCCGAGATGCCCTTTAGAGCTGTTTTTGTTTCTAAACTATAATGTATTTGGTTGCTATGTCTCCACAAGGGCAGGGAATTTTGTCTGTTCTGTTCTTTGCTGGGTGCTGCTCAGGGCCTAAAAGAGAGACTGGGCCTAGTAGATAATTGGTAAGTATTTGTAGGTTGCATGAATTTAATCAATGGCTGGGCATCTGTTGAATGTTCATATGTCTGAGTGAAGTCTTTGCATGTAGAGTTTTTCTTGAGCATGAATGTATCACCTGGATTTAGAAAGATTAATGGAGAACTGCAACTTTTTCGTCAATGATTCATGTATGTTCAAATATATGTGCGGAGTTGTAAGGTGGAATTTAATTTTGTGTTTTGTGTACACATTGCTCGGAGACCCAAAAGGGCTTACCCATAGGGATCCCTGGGGTTCAGTGGGGCAAGTTTGAAAAAACCCTGGCTTGCAGGCTGCCCCTCCCCTAGAATCAGCTAGTCTTCTTATCTGCATGGGATCACCTTTCCATTTTCTTACAACAACATATTTAATTCCACATTGTGGAAATGTAAACCATAACTGGTAAAGAAAATTTAGATGGTGCTCAATACACAAGTTTTATTTCTTACCTTTCAGTGATTGCTTCTGACATTTCCTTTCCCCCTCACACATTAAAATTACTCATAGCTTTTGCAGTAGTAGTATTTCTGTGTGGGAAGCTTACACTCTAGTTGGTGGTGGAAGTGGCAGAGTTGGGGGAAGAGGTTTTGTGAGGATAAGGAAACCTGATGATAGGAAGAAGCGACTTGTGAATGTCATTGGTAACAGACAAGAAGATTGGGATTAGGACTTCCGGTAAAGATGGTGGCATTGGCAGACACTACTGGCCTCTTTGCATAACCACATCAAAATTACAACTAAAATGTAGAACAACCATCACTCAGAACAGTCAGAAATGGAGTTGACTGGAAGTCTGACAACTATGGAATTAAAGAACCCACATCCTTCTAGACTGGTAAAAAGGGTGCAGATGTGGAACAGGCTGGTCCCACATCCACCTGTGGTAGATAAATATTCAGGAGGGATATCTCCAGAACAGATAAAGAGCTTCCCAGATAAGAAAAAACTAAGGGAGCTCATCATCACCAAACCATTGTTATATGAAATTTAAAGGGACTTATTTAAGAAAGAAGAACATCAAAACCATGAATAATAAAATGGCAAAAATTACAGATCTATCAACAATTGAATCTAAAAAACAAACTAAGCAAACAAGAGAAGGACAGAGATAGAATCATGGATGTGGGGAACATTTTGATGGTTGCTAGAGAGAAGGGAAATGTGGGGCAATGGGTGAGAGGTAAGGGGATTAAGAAATACAAATAAGTAGTTACAGAACACCCATGGTGATGTCAAGTACAGTAGAGGAAGTGGAGAAGCCAAAGAACTTGTACGCATGACCCATGGACGTGAGCAATGGTGGGGGGACTGCCTGAGGGAGTGGGGGATGCTGGGTGGAGGGGGCAAAGGGGAAAATCAGGACAATTATGTAGTAGCATAATCAATACAATATAATTAAAAATAAACAGGTATTAGGCAAAACAAAACAAAACAAAACAAGACAAGATTGGGAATGTATATCCAAGGAAAGAGCCAGTGAGCCTTTCAATGCCTCTTACTGTTGACAAAACTCTGGGAAATATTACAGCCTTTTTACTTTGTGCCATCATTGAATATTCTGCAAGCATCAATACTCAATTTTAGGACAGCTCTGAAGTTGGACAAATAGCACACATGAATGTAATCTAACCAAAAGGTAGAATCTAAATGTTTTGAAACTGTGCCTCATTTCTTTTAGAACCAGAATTTTTAGTTGTCTATCATGTTTAGTTAAAGTAAGCATCACCAAACCAGCTAAAACTCACCATTGTATGCAAGTATGGTTTTTATGCACAAGAAGAAAAGGTAGTAAAGAGCATATTGGTCAACAAAAGTAACTGTTTATTTAAACTTGACCTTTGTGACTGGGACCCTGACCATTTCTCTTACTTTACAGTTTTAGATTGGTCTTGTGATTTATTTATGTAGGTTTGGCAATATAAAAATTCGATGGTGTTATTGTCCCAGAATATTTTATTTTCTTTTAAAAAATGTACAAGCAATTCCTCATCTGTTTTTAGATAAATCACTGATTCATAGATCATTTTCAAGGATAGTACTTTTACCTTGTTATGTATTTTTGTGTTTAAGGGATGTGCAGTGTCAATTGGTCTAACACATGAGATGGGGGTCAGGAGAGGTAAGAGAACTGTTCAAGGTAACACAGAGCCAGCTGGTGATGGAACCAAGAAGAGAACCTGGAATCCCTGATGAGCGTTTAATGGCTATTCAAGGCCACTCACATCCAGCTGGTGTTGGAGGGACAGAACCCGAAATCCCTGATGAATGTTAAATGATGTAGCTACTACACACATCTTGTTTTCCAGGCATTTTAAAGAAATTTATCACAACACTATAATATTAGAGGTCTACAAAGTTGTAGTATTACAATTATATTGAGTTTGATGGACGGGTAGAGTGTTTTCATTCCATCTTCATAAAGCATGGAAAAGGAATGTTTTCTAGCATGATCTCTGGGGATGCTGAGGGTGTGAGTACATGGCATGCATACCCCTTCTTAGACAGTCAGGGGTTGATTTGGGATGGTCTGGTGGTTGCATACACTTGTGAATATTCAATGACTACATATTGACACCTTGAGCCTTTAATGGATTACCCAGTGATGTAGGTTTTAGTGGTGGTATTTGATGTGTTGCCCCCTTTGCAGTTCGTGGGGGTCCTTAACCTTTTAGGTAGTCAGAAAGCAGAAGTAACCATCGTTACCACTTCCACTTGGTAAGAAGACATTGACCGCTTTTGCCGCTGATTTCTTTCTTTCCCATCTACTGCAGAACACTGACCAACTGTATCAGATGTGAGGAGGCTCGGCCTCATGACCTCTCCGCATTCTCTCTCACTTTTCTCACTGTTCAACAGCCTCTTCTGGATACAGCCACGAAAGAATCAGAATCCTGACCCCAGTGACAGTAGCTAGGTTTCTTTCTTTTTTTAGTGGATCTGTTTTATATTTTTGGCCAAAAAAGCTGCCATTTAAAATGATCCCTGGCCACTTAATTGGTCAGCCTTTACATGGGACATAGTTGCTGCTCCAGTTGTGGGTGAGCACTGAGTAGGGTGAGGTGGACTAGGGTGGTGTGAGGGGGCTATTGGTTGAACTTGGACTGTGAGTTGGTCTGGAATTGAGAGCTATTTGATTGGCAGCGCAGGTAACCACACGGACATAGGAGGAGAATTGATTATAAGTATTGTCCAAAGAACAAGGGGTGGGGAAAACAGTTAAGTATCTGTCTCTTCTTCCTCTTGAAATACTTGCTCATACTCTCTTAGGGCTGGAACCAAGGAAGCAGCCTTGGTTATGCATCCATTTATACCAAGTAGGGCAAAGGTGGCTGAGCTTCATAGAGAAATGCCAGTCTTTTTAGATGTCTGTGGTAAATATAAACTTATATGAACTTTCCAGATTAAAGCACCACATAATGGAATGCTAAAACTTCTCCAATATCCACTTTGATTGCAGATGTTGAAAATGCATTCCAGGGTTACACAGCTGGTTAGTGTCAGACAACTAAACCTCATATTGCTGCTCAGCCTCTTAATTCAATGTAGTAAGGTGGAGAGGTCAGCCCACATGAGCTGAAGGTGCATCTCCTGGTGTCCAGGTAGAGCTCTCCTATGGGTGACGTACGTAACCTTGGGGGTTATTTACCTGTGCAGATGTTTAAAGAGTTCCCAGCTGGTGGGGAGGGCTCTGTTAAGTGCCAGTTACTGCTATTGTTACTCTGTTCCCTCTTGGCTATTTGCTCTCTTACTAGCAATTTTGTCCATTTTTTTAAGATAAAAAGAAGTGACATCTTACGAAAATAAAACTTGTGAATTATTTATAGGTTCAATTGGCCACACTTAATAAGTGGTAATGAGCTGATGTTATAAACAAAGGGGACTCATAGTTTAGCTCTTAGGCAATGCCTCTATTGAAAGGCCAAATATATATTCTTCATTTAGGTATACTACAGAAAAATGTTAATTTTTTTTTTGAATTGCTCAGTACCATAGAATTTCAAAACCTAAACATTACATTTAAGATTCCATGCTCACATTCTATACTCCCTTGATTGATGAGAAAGGAGGCGGCCAGAGAGATAAGTGATATATTCAAGATTACATAGTTAACAATAGCGCCACGCAGGCCTCCTGTGGAGCCGCTCCTGTAAGCCATGGGCAGGCACTGCAGATCTCCCTGTGTATCGCCTGCTTAGCAAACATCTAACACTACATTGCTTACTTGGGTGGATGTAATAATGAGAATTTCACTGACACTTTTTCACATAGATAAAAATAGTCAACTGAAATTTTTAGACAGTTTATGAAATACTTCAATAAGGTATATTTCTTTGATGATGAAGGAGAGATTAAAAGCTTAAAGCATTTGGGAAGAAGCTAAAAACCGATCACTGACCTTTTTCAAAGAGAGAATGTGTACGTGGTGTGTGTGTGTGTGTGTGTGTGTGAGAATTACTTGGTGAGTCTAGAGATTCAGAAAATGAAATTTGAGACAGTATCTTTGAAACCTTTCCCTCTTTTGTCGTTCAGCTGAGTGGCTTTGGGAGAATATCCACTTTCTTTTTCCACGTTTTGATTGCATTTAATGTAGAACATAAAATAGCTTAAAATGATAGAAGTTCTTCAAAGGATAGAAATATCAGATTTTTAAGGCTGGTGAAGTGCATTCAGCACTGTAACAAGTACCTGGTGGTTTGAAATGAAACTAGATTTTGAGTTTGATCTTCTCCTCAGATACCATTAGAAAGAGTCAACTGATGATGCTTAATTTCAAAGAAGCAAATAGTAACAATAAGGTCTTGAAAAGAATAGCAATAATCTAATCTGATCATTCAGGTGTTTACCAACTAAATGGGTAGAGGGCTGACAAATTGCAAAGGGACAGTTCAAGAGTTTAAAAATATGTTAATCATTGCTGACTAATTAACAATAGTTAGCACATACAAAGCACGCTTTTAGAAATTTAAAAAATGATTTCAGATTAAATGTTGTGCATTTTCTGTTCCCTATCCTTCCTGTTTAGTCAAAAAATGAAGAGGAAATACACTCATAAAATAAACCTGGTTTGAATGTGGAATGAAGTAAAACTTAAAAGCTTCATTTGGGACATTCATTTGGCTGCTCCATTGAATACTGGCACAGTGATATTGTCCTGGAAAGCAAACTAGAGATAGTTTTTGACTTGAAAATAAATGAAACAAATATGGGAAATAGGAACAGGACTGAAGCTGTCCTACTTCGGGGACGTTATGAGGAGGCTGGGGTTCTTGGAAAGACAATAATGCTGGGAAAATAGAAAGCAGCAGGAAAAGAGGAGGATGAACTGTGGGATGGACTGACTTCGTAGAAGAAGCTGTAAGCAGGAGTCTGCAGGAGCTGAGCAGGGCTGCTGGGGACAGGACTCTGAGCGTCACTCATTCACAGGGTCAGCAGGAGTCAGAGCTGATTAAATGGCGTGGTGCAGAACACATTTGCATTAAATTTTCATGTCGTATGAAAATGTATAGCAAATAAAAATATTTCCATTTTAAAATACTGAATAAATGACAGTGTGAAGCACAGTAGAACTACCTTTCTAAAATTTCCCTAAAGCACACTTTTAAAGGAAAAAAGATCTGATTTTCTCAAAAGGAATGTAAACGTTACGAGATTATTCATTGGCATGTTGGAAGGAAACTGGGCTGGAAGGGAGAGACCCGAGTGGCAGCCTTGTCTGCAAACAACCAGTTGTATGACCAGAGACTATTTCCTCACCTCTGAGTCCCATTTCCTTCATCTGTGAAATAAAATGATTTGACTAGGTCATCTAAAAATTTCTTTCATCTCTGCGAACCTGTCATTATTAAATAATTTGAGAATTCAGAAATCCAGATGGCCAAGAGCTTGAAAGCTTTATTGAGGATATTAATAAGAACCAGATTTTAAAGGAAATATAAAACTTGGTTTTTCAAAAAGAGGGCATTCCACTTGGACAAATGGCGTGAACAGAGACATTATTGGCAAGACCTTCTCTTAACTTACTGCCTGATTATTATAAAAGCAAAGTTCTTTACTCTATAGGTAGACTGAATCAAGGATTAGCTCAGCAGATTGGGGATGGCCATTGAAGAAAATTTTCTAGCTGCTAGAAAGGACTACTTTGAATAGAGCACTGTAGCTGTTGAATAGGAAGTATCTTAGTTCTGCTGAGATAGGGACATTAGCACACTTTCCAATTCTGTGCAGAGCAGTAAAGAAAAGCTGACTCTGGGTCATGGGAGCAAGACTGAAGACATATAAGATGGGCAAAGCTTGGGGAGCAGTGTTGAATGAGTTCCAGGTGCTGAGAGAGGGAGATGTGGGAAGGAAGAGGGACTGACATAATGGACTGGCTGGGAACTGGGAAATCCCAAAGACAGGAAGGAGTTTGCTCATGGGTCAGGAAGGGGGACGCTGAATTAGAGAGCTTTGTGATTTGCGTTAATAAGGCTCAGGCTTTGACGAATAACGGGACTTGATGTGCAGTGGGGACAAGTCAGCGTACACAATTAAGGAAGAAATGTGAAGTGTGGGGTCAGAGTGACACAGATGTTCAAATTGTAAGGGTGATGAATACAGAGGGAAGGGGTGAAAAATCTGGTCCCCGAATAGGAAAGAGAAGAGAGGGGAGGAAGAATGTGCACCGGCGCACGTGCGCTCCTGGGCACGTGCACCTGTGCCTGTGGGTGTGCGTGCGTATGTGCGTGTGGTGATTATGAAGCCAGCTGTGTCACCGTCAGTAACCTGCTGTGAATGTAATCACTGAACCTCTGTGTGTTCTCAAAAACAAAATGAGGGTGAAGAAAGTTGAATTGTATCTGCTTCTCAGTGGGGGCAATGTTGCACTCTCAAGGGCATTTTGGAAGTTCGTGGGGGTGTTTTATGTCATCTCATTGTTTGCAGGGCAGGTTCCAGTTGTGTTAGATGTCCTATGGTTTCAAGACTGGCCTGCCAAACAAAGAAATTGTCTGGTGTTTTCTCTGACTGTAGAATGACTCAGTGTGCACTCCTGAAGGATGTCATATTAAAACATCTCATCTCTCCTTATCTTTACTTAAGTTTTTTAATTCCATGCACCACCTTCCCTTTATTCTCTTATTTTCTGTATTTTTTTTAAAAATAAGGAGTGTTTCTAATCTTGTTTTTTCCAAATCTAAGCACATTCATTACTAGGAGATTTAAGCAGTTGACCTCATGCCTTGTCGTATCAGAGCTCTAATTCATTTATTGAAGTGTATAATCTTTTAAATTATATTTCTTTATTTCTCTTAATATGATTGAAGGCTTGTGTACATGCACACATTTTATTGTATTAAAATTACATAGAGATAAATTATCTGAATTTCAGTTCCGTATGGTAATGGTAGAATGGATAAATGTATATTATGTTAAGAGCAAGTCCGTTAAGGTTAAGAATCACTTAACTAGTTGATCTCCAAGGCCTCTCACTTCTGACATCTCTAAAATGCTGCAGCTTCATGAATATCAGGATTTAAAGAAGTAGGTTTATCATACTGGAAAGTGTTGCAAACAGGCAGCATCAGTATGAGTATTGGGTGGAAGCCAGCAATTCCTTGTGAATCTAGGAGGGCTGAAGAGGTTGAGATCCATCTGCAGGGGAGGGACATGATGGGCTTTGGGGAGAACCAGGTCCCTGCTGCTGGATGACAGAGAGAAGGGACTTTTGGTTTGGCAGCTCAGAGAGGAGAAGGCTTTGAGCAGAGGGCTCAATATGAGGAAGGCATTAAAAATATAGGAATTAAGTTATGACTTCACAGTCATTGTTTTAGCTGCATCTGGATGATTCTCCTTCTGATGTAAAGTAGATGACGTAAGAGGTTTTTCACATAATCTAGCTGCCCACCAATGTGTTTCTTTCTTCAGGAACTTTATTTTTAAATTATGGTGCCATTATCCGTCATTAGTGTGACGGTCCTCTTCCAGAACACAGGAAAATAGTTGCCCATGACCCGTGATCTTCCTTTTTATTTTAACAGGCACACGATTGCCACTTCAGTTTTGAATTACAAAGTTTATTTTCTATATGAAAGCTTCTATAACATATTAAAGAATATTTAAAATTTCAAAACTGCAAGTGAGTGTACAGCTTGCCATATGAGAAAGGAGGAATGTCAAAATGATAAAACACCCTTTAAAATATAAGGTGAGATCTTAAGTTTACTTTTTTTCCTAAAGTTGGTTTTAGACCAGAGAAAGCTTGAACTTGATATTTAACATTAACATTCACTATGGTCAGAAGTGAAATTCTGAGGAGATATTTTGGAGTTAAATTTAAAGGAGACTTTTAATTAAAAAATTCTTGTTCCAGTCTTGAATAAGTTGCTTTATGTAAATGTGAGTGATTCAGAAGAAAAGTCAGACAAAGTATGAAAGGAGAGATGGGTGTAAAGTCACATGAAAAGGAAAGAGTTGTTAATGTCATTTATGTTTGTAATATGTGACGAAGATTTTGGCTCTCAAATTATGGTGGGATATTGAGTACATTTTGGATAACTTTTATAATAATTGTCCACTCTGGAAGATTTAGTTATACTGAAAAACAACTAAAATGCCAATAAAACCAGTGCCCAAAGATGGTCACGTTCACATTTTGGTGAATGCTATTTTAGTCTTTTCTGTTGCTCTTTAAAGAGTACACGTTGGCAGTGAAGCATGGTGGCTGCAGCACTGATTCGGGGAGAGGAAGGGACAGACCCTGCTCGCCTGGAGTCCACTGCTGGTGCCACAGCCCCCCGTGTCATTGCTTCATTTCGGTGGACTTGAGGCACTCACAGTGCCATTTCCTCTTTAAACCATGATCTTCGTTTACTGAGTATCTATTGTGTAGCATTTGGCCCTTTACAAGGATTATTTCCAATCGTTATAACAGTCTTACAAGGTAGGTGTTGTTATTTTCCTTTGAGGATAAGGAAAAGGAGGTCAAAGAGGTGAGATGTTTTGCCCACAGTTCTACATGCAGCGAGTGGCAGGCAGGACTGTTGGACTCACACCTGCATTTGTTCCAAAATACTCATCTGAAAAGATATATGTTCCCCTGTGTTCATTGCAACATTACTTACAATAGCCAAGGTATTGAACCAACCCCAGTGCCTGCCAATAGACAGGTGGATAAAGAAGAGGTTTTACACACAAACATAAACACATACACAATGGAATAGTTTTCAGCCATAAGAAAGAATGAAATCTTACCATTTGCAACAGCATGGCTGGACCTAGAAAGTATTATGCTAAGTGAAATAAGTCACACAGAGACAGACAAAACCGTATGATTTCAGTTATATATGGAATCTAAAGAATGAAATAAATGGACAAACCAACTCTTAGATACAAAGAACAAACTGATGGTGGCCAGGTGGGATAGGGCTTGGTGAACTGGGTGAAAATATAAAGGGATTAAGAAGTACAGATTGGTAGTTAGAAGATAGTCACGGGGATGTAAAGTACAGCATAGGGAATACAATCAGCAGTGTAGTAGTTATGTATGGTGCCAGTTGGGCACTAGAATTATCAAAGGATTACTTTGTAAGTTATATAAATGTCTAACTCCTATGCTATACACCAGAAAGAAACTAATAGTGAATGTCAAGTGTAATTGAAAAACATTTTTTAAAAGCCTGCATTATGTCCCTGTGGCATCAGACTCTCTGAGGACAGGTATCTCCTCAGCATTGTGGATTGCATCCAATGGCCGTGGTGTTCCTTAGGAACGGCAGCGAGGGTGTGAGGAGTGGGAACTGTGCAGAGGAGGCTCCTGCGGCAGGAGAGGCGCCTGGGTCAGGCAGGCTCAGCAAGCCAGTACTATTGGACCAGTTGGGTCCTTGAAGAGAGATGTGGGAAATGGGCCTCAGTCCAGATGGGGGGAGAAGCTGGGGCAGCAGAGGATCTTGGATGGGAGATGAAAAGTCTTGGAACCGATGAACCAGGCTGTTCCTGTACTGACTGCTTTTATGGTTTACAAAGTGATTGAAAAGAAAAGTTGGAGATGAAGATACCTGTTGAATTTAGAATGTTTTCATATATTTCTGGGGAATACTTGGATAAAATGATGGTTTGGGGATGAATGGTTGAGGATGCTGCATTTATTCTGCATGTGTTCTCCGCATTGCGGTGATAACCTCCTTTAACAGGAAAGGTTGTTCTGAAATAAATGACTGCTGAAAACAGGGGGTTGAGATCATGTCTGGCTTGGGAAGCACAATTCCGCTGTCTTTAGTAAAAGACTGAATGAAAGAAAATGAACATAAGCAAGACTGAATAAGCTCGTTGCATGATAACTGTAAAAGGATGGAAGACAGTGACAAGGGAGCTTGAAATATCTGTGGTACCTGCAAGTCTCAGACTTGCTCAAATTCCCAAGCGGCTTTTGAAGTGCACAGGAGAAGAGAGATGGACATTGTTCTCAGCCTCTTTTCTCTTTTCATTTTTACTTTTTTTTTTGCTTGCTAGATGTACATGTCTTTTCTTCCCCTGGATGAAAAGGATATCACCCATGCTTCCTCCTCTTGCTTGTCCATTGTTCCATTGTTTAACCACCTCCTCTTCCTGCTTGTTTTTCAACTTTGCTGCGTACACCTATTCTGGATGCCTGCTAACCTTCCTTCTCTTGGACAAGAGCCCAGGCAGACTTTATTAGCCTCCTGCCCATGGCCAGGAGCCTGCTGGGAACCTCTGAAATTCTTGTCAGTTTCTCTCTGACCTTCACGTATGTATTGCCTTCTGCCCGGGAGATCCTGACCTGAGTAGAGTAGCCAACCTTGTGCTAGATACCCTGAGTCTTGATAAATGTTTCCTGAATGAGTTCATTACTCACTGAGAGAAGAGAACCCCATTCACGGGAGGACTTCCTCTTTAGGTATCTCTGGATCCAATATCTGTCCGTCTGTCTGTCTATCTATCTATCTATCTATCTATCTATCTATCTATCTATCATCTTCTTTTTTTGTAGACCTGTTTGATGCCTGACTCAATATTGCAGGCTTTTAATTATTTTAAATTTGTAAATATTCTTTGCAGAAAGCATTTATTAAAGACATAGGGGACTTCTGGCTTCTGGACCAAATAGGCGTTGTAGTTTAATTTCATCTAACCCCGAGCAGTATTTGTAGATGTCACAGTCACCAGGATTTTTTAACACATTGAGCAATAATACCCACAAGATGGGGATATTATTCCATGGTGGGGGAGGGCTGTCCTTTTTCTTGGTAAAATTGGAGCAGTGTGGGATTCTTCACTTTTCAGAGTGAGAAGATAGTTTTTTTTAAAATCTGAAAATAAGGAGTAAAAATAACTTTATAATGTGATTATTATAATTTTGTGTTTCAATGTTTTGTGAAATTCATTGACACTGATTACTTTATGCATTCTGTATGGGAATTTGAATCTATTTTTCTTAACAAAAGAGTATTTTTAGATGAATTAGATACTTGACCCTCAATATAAAAACTGTGGTACATACCAGATTTAAAGAAGGAGTTATTAAGCATTGGCAAAGAACAGGAAATGAGCTTCTAACAGGTACAGGAGAAAAGGACGTGTTCCCTGTCAACAAGGAGTTATAACCTCATTGGTGGGTTGAGATATACACACTTTAAATGATGAGTGAACCAGGAAGTGCCATTTATAATCACATATGCATTTATTTTTAATCTCTGCCCTGTGTATTTCCAAAGGAATTTGTGTCTGTTTATATTGCATATATATAATCAGGGTGTAAATCAGTTTATAATGAGGTCCCTTGTAAGGGAATTAGCTGGGGAAGGGAAGAAGCAGGCACCAGAAGCAGGCTGGAAGGCGTCCCAGAGAAGGAGCATCTAGGATGGGGCTGAACAGTCCGGAGAGGGGTGGGGGGCATTCTGGGTGAGATAAGGTGCATGAACAAACTATTCATAATACATGCTCCAAAGGATGTGTATATTGTAATAGCGGTGTGATTGGACCCCTGCCATTTTTTGGCTGCTTTGGAGAATTCCTTACTTCCAGAGCTTTGCTAGGAGGGAGAGCCCCCGCTCCCTGACAAACAGGGTGATAGCTAGTGCTGCAGGCACAGGGGGTGTGAGCTGCATCATCCGCTGGTCCAGTGTGCTGGGACCACCCCAGGGCATGATTTGGGGCATTATTCCTGGCTGCTGGACGTTTGGGGAGCCAGCCAGTAAGATTTTAAAGCAATTCTCTTCTGTTTAATCAGCACTGATATCTGTAACTTGCAAACAGAAGCCCTGATAGAAATAGATAGTCATCACTTGGTACTATCCTCTGTGCCAAAAAAGTTCCAGGTGTTTCATGGACATAAGCTCACTCAGGTTGCACCACAACCCTGAAAAAGAGCTAACACTGTTACTCCTCAATTCGCACGTGAAAGACAGACTCAGAAGGGATGAGTAACTTTCCCAAGGTCGTACAGGCAGCAGCAGGGAGCCCAGATGTCATCCAGGCTTTTCTGGCATGGAGACTGTGAGGTTAGCCTCTGCTCTGTCTCCCACTCTTCGAGAAGAACAGATAGATCATGAATATGAACTACCTGCATGTATATTGGAGTACTTCATTATGAAAGTTTTTTTTTTTTTCTCAGAACACAGCCAAGGAAGGATTTGAAACTCTTTGTTGAGTATCTAAAGTAGGAGTTGACAGTTGTAGGTTGTCATTGGTTAGGACATGGAATGAGAGGAGAGGTTTTCTCACCTTGGTCTGCTTTACTTTTCTGTCTTCGGTGTTGATATAAAGGCAGACAGTACCTCCTGAGGACTATACCTGTTTAGAGGAAGGAGAGTGGGGAGGTGGAGGGGAGGGAGAAAGTAGCGTATCTCGAGGGTGCTGTCAGGAGTTCTGCTCATCACATCATTAAGCTTTTACAACTACTAGAATAATCTGTACCCAATTTATTTTGCCTGGGACAATTTATACCCAAATATCTGCATGGCTAAACCCCGCCTCCCCACTTCATTCAGGTCTCTGCTCAAGTGTCTTATCAGAGAGATCTCTTCCCATCTCTAATAATCCAACCAACTTCTCCCTCCCATCTCTAACCCACCTAATTTATTTTCATAGCATTTCTCACCACCTCACAACCTGGAAGATTATAAGTATTTGTTTACTTTCTGTCTCTTTGCCACTAGAATGTAAACTTCATTAGAGCAGGAATTTTATTCCCTGCAGAATCCTCAGCATTTAGAAGGTATCTGATACATAGTAGATGCTCAATAAATTATTCTGAGTAAATGAAAGAATGTGAGGAAACCGAGCCTCGGAGAATTTTAGATAACTTGCCTAAGATCCCATGGAAGATGCAGAAGTTATATATAAAATTCTAGTCTATGTGACTGTGAAAAATTCCTTGTTTCCCCTTCACTAAGGTCCCTCTGTTTGGGAAAAAGCCTATATTTGTACACAACTGGAATAAGATACATGTCACAGGATTTTTTTTTTAAGTTGGAAAACTAAACATCTTAAGTAGCAAGTCCAACTTGCCTGTTTTACAAATGAGGAAATGACTGTGATCCATTGAGGTCAGGTGACTTGATCAAAGTAATATAGATGTTTACTGGTGAAGGACAAAAATCAAGATACAACAATCTCCCAGTTCAGTCCTATCCCCCTACATCCTGCTGCACTTACTTCCTTCTAGATAAGTGAGCCCTACTTTGATGTAGAATTTAGATGTTAATCATTGGTGATAGGTTTGAAATAGTGAGTCATGTTATCCTAATGCCATAATATTAATGCAGGAAAGCAGAGACTGCAAACCAGTTGCCCACAGGGACCAGCAGATTGTATAACATCCAGATAGTACTGGTGGGAACTGTGACAAACTAGAGGTGCAGTCCACCCTCGAACAATGTGGGGACTGAA
Organism: Trachops cirrhosus; assembly: GCA_028533065.1. Lineage (NCBI taxonomy): Eukaryota > Metazoa > Chordata > Mammalia > Chiroptera > Phyllostomidae > Trachops > Trachops cirrhosus. Next base: position 166,229,000 of record CM052541.1, on the reverse strand, counting down.
GCGTCAAGCACCTGCACAGTTGACAATCTACTTATAACTTAAGTCAGCCCTCTGCACATGTGAATTCCCAACTACGAATGAAAGATTGTATCCCCTGTTCATAGGGCCCAGTCCCCTAGCACCTGCTGACTGCCCAGAAGAACATACTACAAGAGAAAAATGTGGTAAGCCAATCTAAAAATGTCTGAAACACCCCGCTGGCCAAACAGACATTTCTGCCAGCCCGATCTAGCCGGAAGCTTCCCAGTGACAGCTTGAAGTCTTACTATTAACAGTTCTGTGCTTTCCAAAGCAGTTAGTTTCAAAGGTGGGAATGTGTTGGTGAAATTGTAAAGTTGTATCACTGTGGTTGATTGTTTTTTAGACTAGCCAAAGGATCAGTGGTTTAGGCTCTTGAAGTTCACACAGAGAAAATAATTATCAATAAAAGAGTATTTATTGTCTGTCCTTATTATCCTGGTGGTAAAGTTGGAGAGTAATGTGTTTTCTCTGTCATAATACCATCTGTCCTAATGGAAGGTAGTTTTATGTTATTTACTGACTGGGAATCAGAAACCATTTTAGAGATTTGGTGCAGCAGTTAACTACCTGTATGTCATTGGGCAAATCACCCAGTTTTCTACTCTGCCATATTCCCACTTGAATAATTAAAGCCTGGACTTTATAAGACCTAGAAAACTAAGGAGGCAGAAGATTTTATGCTGGACTTGAGCTTGGTTCTTTGTCTCTTAAAAAAAGCCCGTATTAGAGAAAGACGGATTGGATTGCTTGCATATATCACTCGCGTCTTTAAGCAAGTTGATAATTCCAGTGGATCTGCTGCCCATCCCCTCATGATCCAGCTGTGAGGCTCAGACAGGTAAACAATGATTTGACTTAGTGATCTCCAGATTATTCTAGTTCTAACTCCATCATATTTCGAATGACCCTTTCTGAGGACAGGTTTCAGTGGTTTTTGTCGCATAGAGACGAAGAGCATGGGGCCTGGGGCTCTAGGCCTGGGCTGTGCCCTTGCTTTCCTTGTCTGGTCAGTGTCTTTCTCTTAGCCTCAGTCTCCTCATCCTTAAACTGGGGATAATTGTGGTGACTACCTCATTGCCTCATTGTGATCGCTGTTCCTGGCAAATTATTAAACGCTCCGTTAATTCTTATAATGCAGCAACTGTGTGCTGTAAATAATGAAAATTTAATTCGCATTTACATTTGAAATAGAGAGTGAAAATCCCCCCCTTTCCCAGCAGATTTGGGGATTTTCAATGTCTTTGTAGGAACCGAGCTGTGTTGGAAATAAAAGTTGATAGGGATCGTGTGCCTCTGTGTTCAAATGGTACCAAGGAATTAAGACTCAGAGGTAAAGACAGATGAATGATGTATAAGGTGGGTGTGAGCTGTAGCTATCCTGGATGTTAACTGAAGATCTAACTTTTGGACAAATGGCCAGGCAGACCTGCCTGTGACCCTGTGTACAGTGGAACAGAAAGGAGGCTTGCACATGTGGGTCTGGTATCACTCGAAGGAGACCATCCTATGCAGCTGTGCTGTGGCGGGAAGAGTTCATTGCAGGAGAAGATGCTTCAGTAGCTTTCACATGCTAATGTAAGGGCTTCTGCTCTGGAAGAACAAAAACACCTCTCTGGATCCATATTGGAGCATGATTGAAGGCAAGAGGATGGCAACAGACAAATTGTGCTTGCTTCAAAAGGAGAGTGCGGGTTCATATTGAGTGTTCCAAGTTGCCTAGGAGTAGGCATCGTGCCCTGATGGGCCATTCACACTGGGCTGCCCTCTCTCCTGAAAGAGCAGCCTGTCCTTGTCTGCTGCGCTTTCATCTCTGCCGTATTTGTATTCCTGTGCACTGTTCCCCGCATGAAAGTACAGCATGCTGTTCCCGGCTTGGCTTCTGTGACCTGCAGTAAAACCAAATCTTAAAAAATATTTTAAGACTTTTACATGGAATGCTAATTATGCACAGTGGTATTTAATCATTTGGCATCTCGCCAGAAGCATTCAGAAGGTCTTGCAGCTCAGGAAGCAGCAGCAGCCTGTACAGGGCATGGGAGGGGCTCTTGATTGCAAGGACTCAGCCCTCTGAGTGTGTGCATGGCAACAAGGGACAGCGGCGTCAGTGTCACCTGGGAAACAGAGGACACAGAAGACCTCTTGGTAGGCTGGAAATCAGCTCTGCACAGCTGTTGGATTCTGAACAAACTTCAGGAAAGTTGTTCACTGGGTGAGCTTGGTGGGATGAGTTGGTTGGAATGGGCTGAGGCTGGGAAACGGAACACTCTCCACGGTATTGTCAAGAATGCTTTGGAGGCCACATGTGAATCTTGCCTTTAACCAGTTTAAATTGTAGTCTTTCAGAGCTGGACATCTCGTTAGAAGAGAATGTCTTGCTCGCTAGCCCCCTCCTTATACAGCAGGGTAGACCTGCGTGCAGGGGTGAAGCCTGGTGAAGCTGGCCTAGAACCCAGGCCTTCTGCTTCTCTCACAGATTCTGCTGACTCCACCCAGCAGACAGTGGCCTCGAAGCTTCTATTTAATTCTTCCTTATTCACATCAAATATGTTTTTCAACAAACAAATTTGTTGTTCAGTACTCTTGAATATTCAGGAACATTAATAAATTTGTCTTTAAGATAAATAGAAGTTCTTTAAAATTTTGATGTACTCCAACTTCTTTTTTTAAAATATATTTTATAGATTATGCTATTATACTTGTCCCAATTTTTCTCCTTTGCCCCCCTCTGCCAGGTACCCTCATTCTCACCAGTAATCCCCCCTCAGTTTATGTTGATGGGTTGTACATATGAGTTCTTTGACTTCTCTATTTCCTATACTGTTAACATTCCCCGGTCTGTTTTGTACCTACTTAATCCCTGTTCTTTTTCCCCCATTTTTTCCCTTCCCCCTCCCAGCTGATAATCCTCCAAATGATCCCCATATCTATAAATCTATTCTTGTTCTGCTTGTTTGATTAGTTTGTATTTTAGATTCAGTTGTTGATAGTTGTGAATTTGTTGCCATTTTAATATTCATATTTCTGATCTTCTTTTTCTTAAATAAGTCCCTTTAACATTTCATGTAATAATGGCTTGGTGGTGATGGACTCCTTTACCTTTGTCTTTTCTGGAGAACACTTTATCTGCCCTTCCATTCTAAATGATAGCTTTCCTGGATAGAGTCATCTTGGATGTCTGTCTTGCTTTTCATCACTCTGAATACTTCTTGCCAGTCCTTTCTAGCCTGCAAAGTTTCATTGAGAAATCAGCTGACAGTCTTATGGGAACTCCTTTGTAGGTAATTGTCTGCTTTTCTCTTGCTGCTTTTAAGATTCTCTCTTTATCTTTAACCTTTGACATTTTGATTATGATGTATCCTGGTGTGGTCCTCTTTGGGTCCAACTTGTTTGGGACTCTCTGTGCTTCCTGGACTTCCATGTCTATTTCCTTTACCAAATTAAGGAAGTTTTCTTTCATTATTTTTTCAAATAAGTTTGCAATTTCTTGCTCTTCCTCTTCTCCTTCTGGCACCCCTAAAATTTGGATATTGGTAAATTTGGAGATGTCCCAGAAGCTTCATAGACTATCCTATTTTGAGTTCTTTTTTTCTCCTTGTTGTTCTGATTGAAGGCTTATTTCTTCCTTATGTTCCAAATCATTGATTTGATTCCCAGCTTCATCCTCTCCACTGTTGGTTCCCTATAGATTTTTCTTTATTTCACTTAATGTAATCTTCATTTCTGCATGGGTCTTTTTATGCTGTTGCTGCACTCAGTGAGTTCTCTGAGCATCCTTATCACCAGTGTTTTCAACTCTGCCACTGATAGATTGGTTATCCTCATTTCATTTTGTTCTTTTTCTGGAGTTCTGTTCTTTCATATGGACCATGTTTCTTCGTCTCCTCAATTTGGCAGCCTCCCTGTATTTGTTTCTATGTATTAGTAGAGCTGCTTTGACTCCCTGTCTTAGTAGTGTGGTCTATTGTAGAGAAGGCACCTGTAAATTGTGTGGGGTGGAGCCTTAGGTAATCACCTAAAGGTGGGGAAACCTGCTTAACTGCTTTGTGGCTCTATGTGGAAGGGAGAGCTCAGAGAGGGGACAGTGCTGCTGCCTGGCTTCTGAAGGTTTGCCTGAAAGGAAGCTGTCTGCCAGTCACTTCACTTTCTCCCGGAAGGGCAGCTGGCACCCTTCCAGCTGTAGCCCTGGTGATGAATACCAGAGGAGATGGCTCTGCATGAGTGCTAAGTCCATGTGGGCCCTTTTAGAGGAATCTCCTGAAAATCCAGGAGTTTCTTCTACTGCACCTGCCCTCACTGGTTTTTATAGCCAGAAGTTATGGGTATTTATCTTCCCATAACTTGGTGCTGGAACCCTGGGCTGTGTGGTCTGGCCTGGGGCTGGGATTGCTTGCTTCCGAGGTAACCCTCCTGATTTTTATCCACCACATGTGAATGTGGGATGGTCTGTTCCTCTACCTCTCCATGCCACACTGTGTCTCTGCGCCTCTCTGCCTGACTTTGTGTCTCCATGCCTCCTACCCGTTTGGATAAATGTGACTTCTTTAAATCCTTGATTGGCTTCTTTAAATCCTTGATTGTCGGACTTTCATACAGCTCAGTTTCCTGATGGTTTTGGGTGACATTTGTTATGTGATTTAGTTGTAATTTTTTCTGTAGTTGTACAAGGAGGTGAAGTGTGTTTACCAATTCCCTCCATCTTGATCGAAAATCCAACTTTTTTTTCTTTCTTACTGAATATATTGAGGTGACATTGGTTAATAAAATTATATAGGTTTCAGGTGTACAGTTCTTTAATACATCATCTGTATATTGTATTGTGTGTTCACCACCCCAAGTCAAGTCTCTTTCCATTACCATTTATCTCCCCCCATATGCTCTTTTACCTCCCTCATTCCCACTGGTAATTGCCATACTATTGTCTGTGTCTATGTTTTTATGTTTTTTTTCTCCTAAATCTCTTCACCATTTGCACCCAGTCCCACAACCCACCATCCCCTCTGACAACTGTCAGTCTGTTCTCTTTCTATGAGTCAGTTTATTCATTAGATTCCACATATGAGTGAAATCATGTTGTTTTTGTCTTTTTCTGATTGGCTTATTTTCCTTAGCATAACGATCTCCAGGTCTATCCACACTGTTGCAAAGGGTAAGATTCCCTTCTTTTTTCACAGCCGAGTAATATTCCATTGTGTCAATGTACCACAGCTTTTTTATCCACTCATCTACTGATGGACACCCGGGCTTCTTCCAAATCTTGGCTATTGTAAATACACTGCAATGAACATAGGGGTGCATATACTCTTTTGCATTAGTGTTTCAGGTTTCTTCAGTTAAATTCCCAGAAGTAGAATTGCTGGGTCATAAGACAGTTCCATTTTTATTTTTCTGAGTAACTCCATGCTGTTTTCCACAGTTGTTACATGAATCTACAATCCCACCAACATGCCAAAGGGTTGCGTTTTCTCTACATTCTCTCCAACACTTGTTGTTTGTTGATTTATTAATGATAGCCATTCTGACAGGAGTAAGATGATATCTCATTGTGGTTTTACTTTGCATTTGTCTGATGATTAGTGGCATTGAGCATCTTTTCATGTGTCTATTGGTTATCAGTATGTCCTCCTGGCAGAAATGTCTATTCAGATTCTTTGCCCATTTTTCAGTTGGATTATTTGATTTTTTGGTGTTGAGTTTTATGAGTCCTTTATAAATTCTGAATGTCAACCTCTTATCAGATATCTCAACGAGTATGTTCTCTTATTCAGTGGGTTTTTTTTTTCTCATTTTGGAGGATGGTCTTTATTTTAATTGGATAAGCACTGTTGTAAAATGACAATTTACTGTCACACTCAGAACAACTCAGGAAGATTTCCTGCCACTGCCCAATTATCTTAAGAGTCTGTCAGTTACTTAATGAGTTGGGTGAAGTTTTTAATTACTATGAGTTACTGATTTGAAAATAAAGTCATGTATGTGAAGGCACTACAATTGCATCTGGTTCAAGTCATAGTGCCTTTTGAGATAATTCTATTGATTCTTACTAAACTATCAAATTGAATCTTAGGAACTTTACCATATGTCACCTATATGTTGATGTCATCTATAAATATAAAACTCAGAATGTTTTTCTATTTATTTTCATCAGACCCTAGAGAGTAGTAACAAATGGAAAGTGAGAAATTTTACTGTACAATTCTCACTCCATGACCCCAACCCTGCTGCCCACATAATTTCTCACAACTGCTGCTGGTTCAAAAATCATATCCATTACCTATCATCATGAAAACCATCTGCTTAGTTAATTTTTCATATGTAAAGCTTATGGATTCTATAACTTTGAACTTTTTTATTTAAATGTGACATGCCTCAAACAGTTGTTTTTCTACTTTTCTGTAGTCATAGAATCCTTTTCCAGAGCATTCTTAATTGGATCTCCAAATAACAAATTGAAGTGAAGCTGCTATGGTTGAGGGGTAAGTGGGGGACATAGAGAGCCCCTTCCCCACCCCACCATCATTTCTCCTTCTTTGAAAAATGCAACACTTAAGTAAAGTGGCAGGTTAAGTTAAGGCTTTATAGGTGAAAAATCAGTGTGAACAGATTGGAGTTATGTAATTTTTAGAATTGGAAGAGACTTGTGATATTATCCTTTTTGTAGGGTGAACGTATCTGTCATGCTCACACAATGCACAATAGAGCTGGCGACAGCCCAAGTTCTTCTGTCTCCCAGTGGAATTTTCTTTCCTGTACTATCTGGTGATAATAACCTAAGAAATACTCTTTCATGGGACATTAGTATGCACTGAGAATGTTGACAGCACTGCAGGTGTGATTAAGATCCTGCTAGAGATAAGGTGAGGGTACCTGCGCTGTGATTCACAGAGATCAGCCCAAAGTGAGAGCTAGGTGAATGTTTAGAAAGTAGCCAGTAACTGTCAGTCTTCCTTTCCTCCTGTGTGCTTACCCCATAGCTTATTGCAATTCACTGATTAGGGTTTAAAATGATGCAATGAATTATGCAAAGCTATTTTCGCTGGAGGGGCTGTCTTGCAGCCTAATGCAGTGCAGATGGAAAGATCCTCTTTTAATTATTGTTCTCGCAATACTTGGAAGTTTTTTGAGGAATAAGCACTCAGAAGTGAAAGTGAATGGCCTTCAACAGTAAATGAATTCCTTTTGCAGAGGAGAACTGAAATGTATTTACGATGCAGATGGTTGCCCTGTGTTTGAATGTTCATCCTTGTCATCTGAGATTCATACTTAGAAGCAAAATGTCTTTTGAAATACTTGGGTTTTAGATGGTTCCACTGGAGAAATTACTTCTGCCCAGGCTGGCCCAACATGTATTATTATTCTTCAGAAATTGTGACAAGTATTTAATTGCCGATTTACTCTAATCATGAAAATATGTAAATTACCCCTCTTCCCTTTCTCTCTCTCTCTGATCCTTAGTTACTACTGAAGAGACTGAATTAGTTAGCATCCCCTTACTTTTATTAGCATAATATTAATGTGAATGATCAGCAAAGGCTTTTTATAAAAGAAAGCAGAGCCATGGGGAACAATAGCAATGCTCACTTCTTCAGTGAGGAAGGAAAAATATTTATGATTAGGTTTCTAGCTTTGATGTCTGTGCCAAGGACCACCCACGTGGGCCTAAACTGGTACTTGTTTTTTAAATCAACATCAGCTTAGATGGTTCACTTGCAGAGCAAGAGCTAATCTGAGAAGGGCCCAAAGGGAAAGTTTCAAAACAAAGATAATATGCTGTTAGCTATAGGTAGTTCTTCATGACTCAGATGCTATTGAGAATGTTTACTAATAGGGTATATTTCGGAGACACCACTTTGTAAAATAGAGGAGGAAAAAGAAAAGGAAGGATAGTCACTGGAGAATTCAAGGTATAGCAAAGGACTGACTTAACGTTCTTTCCAGCAAAAGGGTTGATGTAAAAATGGCACTGATTAATTCTTTATTTGCTCAGAGGAAATGGACATAAATTAGAGGAAAGTGAATCATATAACAGGAAGACATTGTAGGCTCTGGAGAGAGCTTTATACAATTAGAATGAGGTATAGCAAGGGCCTGGAATCTCTCTTCTTAACTTCCTCTTACTGTGCTACAAACATGTGCTACACTCTCTGGCATCTGTGTCAGCCTCTGTTTAAGTGGAAGTGAGCACCGCCGCACCTGCGGTCTGCCCCGCTCACATAGTCTGGATGGAGCCCGTGCTGCCCTGCGTTGTGATCTTCCTGCGTGATTTGTTCCGCCGGAATGCGGACTCTCAGGGATCAGAGGTGAAGGCTTGTGCTCCTCTGGACCTTGGACATCAACACGGGTAGTACCTTGCTATTAATGAGGAGTCAGTATTTACTGAATGAATGTATGAATCACTACTTAATTATATGTTTATTATTGACAAGCAAGAACCTGAGCTCCATAGCATCACTCCCTCAAAACTCTGAAGTACTGACTGCACTCCAGTGTCAGTGTTCTTTCTAGAGTCTGTTTCTTTATTTGAAATGGAGAGTCTACTTTGTTATGGGGGTTAATATGATTGTTAAGCCATAACCACAATGATTTTTGAAAACAAAACTTACAGAGTTTTGACCAATATCTATAATGAGGAAGGCTATTGAATGAATGTAGGGGTTGTTTTTCATGAAACCTTCTATTCACACAGCTATTGGATTGAGAAATAACATTTTTATATTAGATTTATTGCTGTTACTTAGAGTTTTGTAAATATTTCTTATAAAAGTCATGCATTTTCCTTTACAGAAGTAAATGCTGAAATGCAAATGACTAAAGTCTGTTATGAGATGGGCTTGTTTGAATTCCCACTTTGGGAATTGAATGGCATTTTGGAACCAAATGCCATATTGCTTTTGGTTACATGGGAATTTTGCTGTCTTGTGTAAGCAACAGGTAAACAGTTGGCTGGCCTAAGTCTGATGTGAGCCTGAGATTCAGGGGTTCCTAAAGTGACCGGGATTGGAATTAAACTAGGACAGTTACAGAAACTGCCAGTTTGGGAGATTGAATCCTCCCAGAACTGGATGTGCTCCATGTGCCTATAACTGTGCCACAGTATGTGATAATGCTAAGGAATAGTATTAGTTACATTTCCTTTTTAAATCCTTTCCCCCCTCTTTACCTTCTGCATGTCCTTTCCTCACCCACTGCAGGTTTCCATAATTTCTTTCTGTATAATCCTTGCTCATGCCTCATGGTCACTGCCCTCTGAGCACTGGTCTTGCCCTCTGAATAGAAAGCTCAGTGGCTTTTACTGAACACACTTGTTAGTTGAGCATTGTCCTGTACACCAAAAGGTTACAGGTTCCATTCCCAGTCAGTGCACACACCTAGGCTGCAAGTTCGATCTCTGGTGGGAATGCATACAAGAGGCAACTGAGCGATGTTTCTCTCTGACGTGGATATTTCTCTTTCTCTCCCTCCCTCCCTCCCTCCCTTCCTCTCATTCTGTAAAATAAATAAGCATGTCCTCTAGTGAGGATTTTTTAAAAAGCCTACTTGGTTTTGTGAGATTTTAATTTGTTTTGTTTTTTCCTTCAAATGTTAAGCTTAAAGTCCTCATCCCCAAGTACTATTTTACAATTGGAAATAGCATTTTTTTTCTATTTCATGTATCTTTTAGGCTACTTGCATTCCCATCTGTCTTGTGCTGGGTCAGCTCAGATTCTAAAACATACTACGAAAAAAGCAGCCTTAGATAATCACATTTAAAAAGGAAAAATTGTTCCATAATATTCACATATTCTACTTTGTAACTGACTTGCTGAAGACATTAAGAGGAAGACATTATGGATGAATTGTTCCTAAGCTTGACTAAATTATTTGATTAGCTGGAAATTATTTCTCCACCCCTTCCATCTTCTCAGTAGAGCTGACTTTTAGCACCTGGCTTATAAAATACTTCCTGGCCTTCAGTACTTATCAGTGGAGCATTGTGGTATTTGAAGGTCGTTTGGAGCTATCAGTAAAATTACTCTTTGCCGTTCCTGTGAAGCAGCTGTTGTTGCTGTCTCCAGCTCTTCTACTATGACAATTCACCAGCATTACTTTGAAATAATGTTTAAATGTCCTCTCCCTTTTTCACTGTGTAATGTAAATATAGATATCCATTCATTTTTAATGATTTTTTTCCCAGTGTTTGTCTATGGTCTTCCTTTGGCTGGCTGGTGAAAGTTTGGTTTTATGCCTCTATGACCCCACTGAGATGTGAGATTATTTCTCTACTTTATTGCAATAAATAATCACAAAACTAAGAAGAGGTTAATAATAATGCCCCCATCTCTTCCATAACATGTCCACTTACTTAGCTTTAGTGATTATCAAAAGGTCTTTTTTAATCCAGTTTTGTCTTTTGTCCAATGTTGGTGTTAATATGGATATAAAAGTCTTGGGGAAGGGCAAAAAATTTGCCCATAGGAAATAGGTAAAACCAATTGTATACCCATACTATTCTAAGTTAAGGTAAAATATCAATGTTTATATTTTTGTATGATATTGACAAATATTTTGTTAGAACCCATATGATGGTAGGCACTAAGAGTCAATAGCAACCTACTTCATGAACTGAAGAAGGTATCAGAAGATTGTAATTTGTCAATGTGTTTTCAGCCCAAATGCAATGCCTGGCCAACCGTTAAACATCTACCCTGGATTCCAGATCTTGATGTATATTGTTACGTTTAGTAAGTGAAAGAGTTGCGTGCTGGTGAAAGTGTATCTGTATTAATGTTGTCTGAGGCATATAGGTTGGTAAACTGTAATAATGAGGTTCCAAGCTCATAGAAGGCATGATAGAAGACTTTTGAATGATAAATTCAAGAATATCAGACAAGATGTGAAGATTTATGTTCTTTATTAGTGCATCCTTTTCTGCATTTCACCATGGCAGATGTGTTGAACTTTATTGACTCTCAGAAAGAACAGAGGAGCACAGATTTGCAGCTGAAAAGGCAAGAAATTTGATTAGTCAGGAGCACTACAAGTAAATGCATAAAATATTGGTGAAAATTTGGGTGCTGATCACTAACTACCTTCAAAGCCCCATGACTGCTGTGAAACAAGAACCAGACAACTGTTGGGAGGAAGCAGACCTCCAACCCTGGGAACAACAGCCCTAATGGTGGACCAGTGAGTGTGCTTCAGGCAAGCCCAGGGGGACGGTGAGAAACAGAGCAGGGAGAGAGAGGGATCCTAGGATGGGTTGTGGAGGTAACCCTCAAATTGTTGGTCTCCATCTGTGGAAATGAGTGAGCAGGGGGTGAGGTGGAGGTGAGGGGGTAGCAGTGTTCATCAAGAGGAAGTGAAAGTTTACTGAGGAAGGAATGGTGCACCACAGCAGGGCCTGAATCATGTTAGAGACCATACTGAAGGAGAGGTCATGACCCAGAGGCCCCTGCTGGAGAATTGTCTGGGCCACTAGTTGAGTGAGGAACTGGAAAATTCCCCCCACACCTAGTGTTAGTGTCGAGTATAATCTATCTCCTGATAAAGGCTTGAATAGCTTGGTTGAACTGACATCTCAGATAAGGTGCTCAATATGTAGTTGGTATCCAGCAAATAGTTTAAAATTTGTTTTAGAGATTAAGTTGACAGGATGGAACCAGGGAATGTAGCTTAACAAACTGTATGCCAGTGCTTGTTTATGACTTAATATTAGATACAGTCTGATATGAAATCAGCCCTCCCTTTGGTATGTTTCCACTCCCTCACACAGAAGTCTGCTTTCAAACTAAACACCCAAGAGTTACAGAGGCATAGAATGATTATTTACTAATGACCTTTTAGGGCTTCCTGATGACTAATTTCTTTACTGTCTACTTTTCATGGCCCTGTCTTATTAATTTATAATTTTGTGCAATTAAATTAAAAAAAACCTTAGAAATTAAGAGGAGGTGGTTGTTCCAGAGGTAGCAATAATTAATTGGACAATGGCAAGCTGTTTGCTGAACCCAGGAATGCCAGATGAAAAACACTTGCCCCAAGGAACACACAGTTTAGGTGCAGAGAGACAAGTGTGAGCATCTCAGCACAGGATGTGGTAAGGGCTGTGGAGAGACTGAAGAAGGGAGGAAATGCCTTTCTTTATTCCATCCCCCATGGAGAAAGGTACCAAGTTACGAAATTAAGTAATGACAGCTGGAAGACAGATCTAGCTGGAGAGCCCAAGCTCAGAATGCAAAGTAACTGCTTATGTCTAATCCTAGGTAGCTCTCTCACTAACCAGAGCAAGAAATGAAAAGAGTTTTGGAAATGAACTTGCAGGTACAGGTGTCAGGTGGATACAAGCTGTGGTGATAGATAAAAAAAAAATTTTAATGGCAAGCAGCATGGTTCATTAAACTGTGCCCTAGTGCAGGCGCTGGGGCTTGCCTGTGGTGCTCTTGATGTATACAGCCCGGACATTCTGCCGGTTCTCCTTGAGCAGTGACACAAGAAAATTGACAGCTAAGTGGATGTTGTATACGAGCTCATCATCTGTCATCTTCATGTGGCCAACAGCTACTGCCAGACACAACCCCCTCTTCTTCTGGAACTTGATCATGGGTTTCATCCCATTGACTTTGGCCACATGGTCTTGTTGCGGGTCAGCAAGGTCCAGAACTTGCCAGCCTTATTTGGGCCTGGGCCCAGGCTTTGTGGGATCTGCTTGACCAGAGACTCTGAAGTCAAAAAGTCATCCTACTTTTTGGCCAGTGTCTTGACCAGTTTCTTCTTCTTTTTTTAAAATCATCACCCAAAGATATGTTTTCTTTGCTATAAAAGAGAGAGGAAGAGAGACAATGATGTGAGAAAGAAACAATGATTGATTGCCTCCCGTAGGCACCCTGGACAAATCTAGAGCTTAGGTATGTGCCCTGACTGGGAATTGAACCAGCAATGTTTCGGAGAACAGGGTGATGCTCCAACCAACTGAACCACCCAGCCAGGGCCCAGTTTCTTATTCTTGAGTTTCTTCAACACCTCAGTGCCCACGTGGAGGATATCCATGGCCTTGTCCTTGTCACAGTGCTGCTGGTCCCTCAGAACACAGACAGAGAACTTGGGGCAGGGAGTGGATTTAAACCTGACAGTGCCCGAGAAGTGTCTGTCCTTCTCAGGTTCATAGATCTCCAAGCTGATCTGCACCTCCACTGTCTCCAAAAACTAGAGCTCATGCTGGTTTCTGTGCAAGACCGCCTCCTGGAGGGTGTCCCAGGAAACTTTGCTACTTGTGGTTCCTCCCACAGCAAATGCTGGAAAAGAGTGGTGATAGATAACTGAAACGCCTATGCACACTCAATGTGTTGTGCTGAACCAGTGCTCCAAGATCTTGATATTGAATGTCGAAGCCCCACTGCACATCCTTTCATCCTCTTCTTGGAAGAAGATTTTAATGTTAAGATCCCCTGGCTCTCATTTAGCTACTTGTTTTCTCCCAAGCTGAGGAGGAAGAACTACCTCATGAGAGAGATTTGGGGAACAAAGAGGATCTCACTTTTACCCAGAACTAGAGCTCTGAAGTAGGAAAGACCTACGTCTGGTGGCCAGAGATAGCCCGTAAGTTCCCCTTTCTGTACCCTGTGTCTACACTTAAATGGGAAGAGAGTGTTTCCAACTTGCCTTGACCACCTCTGGGCCTTCCCACGTGTGTCTCTGTCTGGTGCTTTCCCTTCTTTGTTGCTACGAGACTCAGGTGGTGCTCACTGCCTATATCCCTATTCTCTTACTGATGTCCTCATACAAATTGGTTTTGCCATGGTTTCCTGTAAAAGGAATAATGCCAGGTTTTCAAAGCCATGTCTCCACAGGGTCCCTAATGGGCTGCGTCTCTCAGTGTCACTGAAGCAATGTTGTGTTTTTAAGAGGATAGTTCATTTGCCCACTGATTTGCTGTGTGTCAAAGTTGGGTGGCCACTTTGAAAGACCAAGTGCTATACAAAAGTGAAGTGACTTTTATTTTTAAAGGAAAAGAAAGCTGAGCAAACCGATTAGGAAATTTTATTGTTCCCTCCAAATGAAAGGGGCAATGTACACAAAAAGTAAAAGTAAGTTTCCTTGAAGTATGAAAATCAACATTGTGTTTTTTAAACTGTAGCTATTGGGTGGCATAAAAGAGGTGAGGAATCCTTTCCCTGGTTTATGAAGGCAGTCACCTGGGTGTGAGGAGAGGCCATTGTGGTTGCTTTCTAATCAACTTCTCACTGCCTTCAGGCATAGTCAGTGTCCTTTCTTCCTGGTTGTCAGAACCACTTCTAATAATTACTGCTTTCAGCTAAACAATAGTAAGCATTCACTTCCAACGGGGAAAAATGACTTGGGTCATTCATAGGCTGCAGCTTTTCATAGTCATTCAAATTCAGTGTATTCTGATGGACGGGGCCATTGCAGAGTATTAATAGCTGCGCCATCTCCTGACGGCAGTGATTACTCCTTTAATGTCACTGCCAAAATGAAAGAGAAAAAGCTCCGCATCAGAAATACACGCTGTTTTTTCCCAATATAGAGGTAATGTAGATGGAGAAGCAGGGTGAATTTTTAAGACATTTAAAAAATTGTAAACATCTTCAAACCCATTTTTTTTAAAATGGTACATTTGAAGTTATGCTCCAGTGCTAACAAACCATATTTTAGAAAATGCAAAGGTTTGAATTGGAAAAGGTTTCTGTGCACCGTAAAGAAGCGTGGTATGATGTTCAATGTATTTTTCTCTAGATAAGTACAGTGGTCATTTAAAAACATTAATTACAGACTGTCAACAGGATCACTTTTTTTTTTTATGTGAAACGTAGACCAGAGAGATTGGAGCATCTGATACGAAAAAGTAAATTGCGCTCTTTCTTGTCTGTTTGGTATAATAAGATGACTGCTGAAGAGGAAATGAGAACAGTAATCTTGGATCTGCCATCACTTTGCTGGATGACTTTGGGGAAAATATAACCCTGGGGCCTCATTAGCTCACCAAGAAAATGATGGGATAGGTTTAAATCTCTAGGGTCCAATATCATTCTAAAGTGTACACATCAACAGATAAGACTTTATCTAAAATATACTTGGTCATTATGGCTGATAAGTCTAATCTGAGTAAGAACTTTTTTTAATATTAAAAACAAAACAGCATAAAATAAAAATAAACCTTTATTTTTGGTCTTTATCTCCCAACCCAGTCACTTCTTTTCCTGCTTTGGAAATAAATGTAGGATAAGGAGCATGAAAGAAAGTGTATCTCTTTAAGAAAAGATCTTGTAAGAAAAGAAACAAACAAACAAAAGTCCTAGCATCAAAAGACTTCAAGGAAGCAGACTTTGGGCCACATAAATACCCTGGAAGAGACAGAACCAGGAGACTGGATATGAAGTGTAGCAAGAGGACTCCTCATAGGGTAGGTACATTCACAAAGTAAAGATTGGACCAGGCAGTTCAAAGAAATTCTCTAGTTCCAAATAAGTCTGCCTTGAGACAGTTGTAGGAAGAGATATGGATGACTGAGGAGCATTAAGGAAAACACGCATTTTCAGATGCACTGGCCAAAAGGGGAAGCTTAGAGAGGACTTCTTCCTCTTATACTGGATGGATAAAAGCAAATGATGAAAGACGTTGGCATGGCAGGGGCTTTAAGTGACGTTTTTATTCCTTTTCATTGTAGTATAAATTAAATATGGATATATAATTGGAGTAAGTCCCAGCTTTGATGAAAGGCTGTAAAACTAAACTAAAATAAACAAAGAAGTAGGTCAAGAGTCAGTAGGAAAACATGTCTGTTCCTTTCAGTAAGGCTTTCTGGACTGTTGCCCACAGAATTAAAAAGTGCTTTTTGAGATCCATTAGGTGTTGATTTTGAGAAATCCTAGAGCAGTGGTTTTCAAAATGTGGTCCAGGAACAACTGGGGGTCTCAAGACCCTTTTAGAGGTCTAATGATCAAAACTATTTTCATAATAACACCAAGGCATTATTGGCCTTTTTCACTCTCATTCTCTCATGAGAATACAGTGGAGTTTTCCAGAGGCTACATGACATGCAATATGGCAAGAGATTGAATGCAGAAGCAGATGTGAGAATCCAGATGTCTTCTATTAAACTAGGCATTAAAGACAGTTTCAAAATGTGAAACAATCCTACTCATCTCACT
The DNA here is from genome assembly GCA_028533065.1 of Trachops cirrhosus. Lineage (NCBI taxonomy): Eukaryota > Metazoa > Chordata > Mammalia > Chiroptera > Phyllostomidae > Trachops > Trachops cirrhosus. The sequence goes on along the minus strand of CM052541.1, from coordinate 166,212,837 downwards.
ATATCTTTTTGGTATGTAAAACATAGATTTTTCTCAAAAAATGTTATTTATATTAAGATGTTTATTATTATTAAGTAAACTAGTAGTTAATTTTTTCCATTTTAATATCTAATGGTATACATCTCAATAAATAGAACCTCGATAAACAAAAGCTCTTAAATTTTTTAAGTGTTTGAAGGAGTCCTGAGACCGCAAGGTTTAAGAATGACTGTCCTAGAGGATAAATACATCTCTGAAGCTTTGAGGAGGGCAAAGGTGACCTTATGAAACTATGGGAGGGGGAGTTACGTGTAGTTTGGAGTTATACAAATGCTAGCACTGATACTAACTTGAGTGCCCTCTTCATGGTTATCTATGAGGCACTTCAGGAGAAATTCTCACTTGATAACTGTACAAACAAAACAATCGAGTCTTTTGGTACTCTTCCCATTTTATAGATGGAAAAAGTTAGGATTAGGGAAGTTAGGAAATTTTCTGAAGTCATGGAAGTAATCACAAACAGAGCTGGAACCATTTGGTACTGTGGCCCCGTGTCTGCATGTCATTTTGCTGACCGCATTGGTACTAGGATGACTGTTCAATCAACTTGTTTTCTTCTAGTGGGGCTCAGTGTAATCTATTGCAGCCCCCACCTCTTTGTGAGGCAGACCAGTTTACTATTCTCTATGACAAAATAAATAACAGGCATTACTAAGACCTTGAATAATAGCAGTTCATTTGAAATTCACTGATCAGGTGAAAAATACCACAGAAAATATCCTGGGGAAAATGTAAGGAAACAAAGACTCAAAAAAAAAAAAAAAAAACACAGCATGGGATTATGCTAGCAAGATTAAAAAGAAAGAACATTTCTTGAATGAGGGTCTGTAAAGTTAGGCTTCGCTAGTGATGCTCTTGTCCATGAAAAAAAGGCAAAGCAATAACACCTGATGTGTGGGAATGCAGGTTGCATAGGATCATGACTTCTGCAGTTAGCTAGGAAGCAACTTCTTTTAGAGGCTCCTGTCTCGTGATGTCGTTGTAGTTATAAAAGACGAGAAATGAGAGTGTTCGAAGTGTGGCAGTGGATTAGCACCTCGGACTCTGGCAGAGGAGCGAGAAAGAAAGAATGCAGAACAGTCACTTGCCGGTAAATCAGTGTGGGGAATTGGTAGTTGCCTATGGAACGGACTGTGTTTCTTCGATTTCAGCACCACGTGTTGGCTTAGATCTTCTGGAAATATAAAATATATATGCTCTGCACTTCATTATGTGTAGCAGATGTTGCTTTATGTTCTTGAACCCAATTTGCAGAGTGAACATGGTATCATATAACATGCTTCTAAACACAGAAGAGAGGAAACTGGTTAACTGGCCTCTTACCAGGACGACTTTAAGAAGGGCCAGACTTGTAGCCATTGCCTGTCTGGAGTTCAGAAGTGGAGTGTATTTGGAGAAGAAAAGAAGTGACATGACATGTTTATTGATATAACTTGTAGTTAAAGAATGTTTAACCCTGGTTGGTGTGGCTCAGTGGATTGAGCGCTGGCCTGTGAACCAAAGGGTCCCTGGTTCAATTCCCAGTCAGGGCGCATGCCTGGGTTGTGGGCCAGGTCCCTGGTGAGGGGCGTGTGTGAGAGGCAACCACACATTGATGTTTCTCTCTGTCTCTTTCTCCCTCCCTTCCCCTCTCTAAAAAAATAAATAAAATCTTAAAAAAAAAAGAATGTTCAGTTACATGGCATGCTGACCAAGGAGGGTAGTCTTATCACTGAATGGTTGCCCCTCTCTAGTCCATTTCCTCTAATATTAAAAAAAGAATGTTTTCTTGTAACGTTTACCAGTGATCAAGAAAAATCCATCTTTCCATGACTCAGTATCTGTTTCAGGTTATCAGAACAACGTATTCAGCTTTTGAATCTTATTAAAGTCCAAATATTCACAGACAGCAGTGTAGTGAATGTGGGGAAGGGGGAATGGAGAGGTGGGGGTAGGCGGAGGAGGGGGTGGGAGGATAAATGGTGATGGAAGGAGTCTTGGGATGGCGACCAAAAATTAACTAATAAATAAATAAAAGTGAAGGCCAAATATTGAGTGGACTCATCAGCACAAGGGCTTATTGAATCTTTGCTTTGTGTATGTTCTGAAAGCAGGGCTTGATATAGAAGGTATTTTTACATAACAATGCTGTTGTTCAATGCCCTTGCATTTTTTTGCATGTGTTGTCTTAATGGAAATTTACCGGAAAGTTCTTGCCAGAATAAACACGTTCTTTTAGGAGTGAAAGGCTTCACGTTCTTCAGGGCCAGCTGCACCTCTTTCCTGTGAGCAGATAAACCTAATTCTGTGGCACTAGTCATAATATTTACACACCCCACAGTACTCATTGTGGCCTCCCATGGGCTGAGGGTTGTAGAAGACAAGAAGAAGGTAAACAATCCTACATTACGATGAGACAAAACAAAAACAAGGATGAGGCCTCTGTATAATGGACGTGAGATAAATCCGTAATGAATCTGGAGACATTCCGTAAATTATCTTTAGCCACACTGGCAGAGCAGAATTAAGGAATATGGCTCCTAGAGAAGTCGAGCTGCTGCTCACAGAAACTGAAAAAAACAACAATACTCTTGGTTTTGAAGAGAGAGAGAGCTTTCTCATTCACATTTTTAAAAATATATGTTATTGATTATGCCATTACAGTTGTCCCAACTTTTCCCCCTTTGCCCCCTCCACCTGGTACCCCTGATTCCCTCTGGCAATCCCCCGCCTTAGTTCCTGTCCATGGGCATGCATATAAGTTCTTTGACTACTCCATTTCCTATCCTGTTTTTAACATCCTCTTGTCTATTCTGTATTCTTTGCATTTTAATTTAAGAAGCAGGAGTGTAAACTCTCAAATGGGAACTTTATGGAAGCGAGAGAAGGGGACCAGGCTGGGATACAGGGATGTAAACAGGACAGTTGGGACAGGGAGGAAGGAAGTGCCCCTTGAATTAAGGGATGAGGGAGGCAAACAATGAACAATGGAGACTGGAGGAAAGAGATCACACAAACACGCCTGGACTTCCTCCTGTTGGCCCTTGTCCTAACACTCGTCCATCACCACTCCACCGATGCTTCTGAGGAGAGATTATAGTGGTTGTTCACTCATTAATGCAACCAGCATTAATAAAGTGCATAATCAAGGCAGAGAGAACCACCCTTAAAGGAATAAAACTAGCCTATTAGCATATTACAGTTTAGCAGTCAGTTAGATTGCAATTATTTGTAGCAATAGGGAATTAAGTTCTTTGACTTTTTCTAAGAAACCGTTGAAATTTAACTGCTGTGCAGTGTTGACTAGAGTTTAGTGGCCCTCTCCCTCAGGTAACATTAAATCTGACTATTGTAAATAATTATAGGAAAGGCCAGTTTAATGTGAAAATCTTCACATGCTATTGAAAAATTTTGTTTTATTTTTTTCTTTTTATTTCTCTATGTGCAGTAAGTAAACCAATTTCGCAAAGTATTACTTGCTAATATCTTTTTGGGAGATAAAAAAGCAGCATGAAATTAGAATAACAAAACAATAGTTCACCAATTATTGTCCCCACTCAAATTATATTTTTAAAAAACTCTTAAATATAAAGGGGAAGCACCATAACTGATAATTTTCATCTTTTAAGTAATTAGGCTTTGTCCCTCTATCTTAGTGTAAGTGGTATGAAACAAGAATTTAATATTTCTAATGTATGCGGGTTTTTATTTAAGGCCCTTTAATTCAATTTTAGTAGAAGACAAGATGTGACTTATACAGAAAAAATATAGTTAACTTGAAGTCATAAAAATGCCTTCATTTATTCAATTTATCCTTTTCTTCATAGGTAATATTTGAGATAAATGTTTAAGAGGTAATCCTAGATATTTTTTCAGAATCACCAATGAATGAATTTTTCCAATAAGTAAAGTTTTATCACGTTTAAAGATACATGTTAATGGATAACTTATAAGTGAAGATTAGAAGTTGCTTTCTATAATAAAATGTAACAGTGAATTTAATATATCATTCTTCTATTTATGTTTTGGCTTCAAGAATAAAATGGAAATTTGAAAAGTACTTAACTTATTGATTACAGGTATTGCTATATAAAGGTTGGCTGAGTTTGGTTTACAGATATAAATGATAAATATAAAATATTGCATAAAACTTGAATCCTAATTTAATTAACTAGTAGCCTCTAATCAAGATTTGGCCTGTTGTTTTATAGGAATAAAATTTTAGGCTTAAAGAAGTCAAATAACTTAAGTGAAATGGAAATGGAAAAATTATTTCTCACATTGCTATTTGTGATTCACCATACTTCTTTTTCTTGGGTGGGGGGCAGTAAAGAATGAAACTGTTCCTTCTACAAGAGTATTATAGCTAGTAGAATCTCAAAGTAAATAGTTTCAAATATATATCTCCAGTTTTGTTAAGGAGAATTTAAGGAGTTTCCAACATTTTGTAGCTCAATGCTGGATACTTTGAAATTGTACTACTTCCTCATGTAATAAAATGAACCATTTCTTTAAAATTTATAGTCGTAGATGTGGCCAGTACACTATGAACCAAGAAATCACCAAAGCAAAGGAGAAGCCTTCATTTGATCGCTCAAGTTCCCAGGACTCTGTGGATGAACTATATATGGAGGACTATTGGACCGAAGTAGAAAATATCAAGAAATCTAGTGAGAACAGACAAGATCAAGAGGTTGTGGTTGTCAAAGAACCTGATGGTAATCACTAGCTAAACTTTTTTTTTCTTTGTCTTTTTCTTTTTGGTTTGTATATGTATTTATGGGAGATGAATACATGGAAAGGAAGAGGAGAACAACAATAAAAAATTAAAGATCGAGCAACCCAAAAAACAATGCAGGTTACCTTTCAACTTCAAAATTACTGTTTGTGGCAGATTTATGAATGCAGCTGCCAAATACAAGTGGTGCAAGTAAATTCCTTTAGGCTTATGTGGCTACAAGCTTGTTGGCTGAGTTTACTGTATCATAGAATTTTAACATCAGACTTCATATTTTGAAATCATCTAACCTCCCTTTGAATTCTTGCTGTGGTATCCTAGCCAAATAAGCTCACAGCTTTGCAGTGATACTGTTTCTCCGCTGGCCAGTAAGCTCCAGTTGTTCTGATGTTCTATATGTTGGTTTTTTTTAATCTTTTTTTTAATGTTCTATATGTTTTATTGATTACAATCTGCTATATCCCCTTTGACTCACATGCTGTAGTTTTGCTTGTTGGAAGAGCAGAACTAGTCTGTTCTATTTTTACCTGATAGCGTTTCATATGTTCGAAGATAGTTTTTCTGTTGCTCAGCAAGTCCTTTCTAGAAGAGAAAAAGATTCATGTGAACCATTTCTTGCAGATGGTTTTCAGAACTATCCCAGTCCTGGTCATCATATCTTTCCAAGTATAAGTACCCTGGACTGGATGCAATGCTCAGGTTTAGCCAGCTTACCTAAGCGTATAGATCTGAACAGTGGAAAAAATGATATTAGTATTTTTTTAGCCTCTATATTTGTTTCTTTCTTGTGTTTGGTCCATATTTTTTCTCAAGTCTCTTTCCAGCTGTATTTCCCACAGTCTCCACTACACTTGATATCCTGGAAGAAAAATGTAAAACTTTTCTCCCTCCCTACCCTTAAATGTCATACTGTTTCTTTTAATCCCTTAAAGTCAAGCAGCCATCAAGTTTTGATGCCCAATACTGGCTTCTTTTATGTGGTTTTCTTTTTATGCCTTGGGCCAGTCATAAGTTTGTAAGTATGTCTTTGGTATGTAAGTTAATATACATCCCAAAACAGTAAGAGCCACCCGCAGTCAGTGCCTCATGACCTGCGAATAGTGATCTCCTTTTCAATAGATTTCCGAATTAAATAGCTCAGCATTGAGATGTTTTAGCAGCAAAACCCACCTAAAAAGGTTTTTGTCCTTTGCTGTAATATTGCTTGAAAAATTTACCAATAATACTTTAAAAAGAAAAGTTGGAGGCTTTTCTTAATTTAACATTTCTTACATTTGTAGAAGAAAATGATAATCAACTCATTCTTTTGTTGGGGGTTACTTTCATTGTACTCTCATTTTGTTCCCACTTCACCAGTGGAGTCAGGCTTCTTTGTGATAACAGGATCTCAACCGTTCTGCCTCATCGCTTGAAGGTGGACGCAGCACACCCGTGATCTGCTGAGGGAGGAGAAAACATTCTACAGGAAACAGCATTTGGGCCTGATGCATAGCCATGTGTCATTAGCTATTTCATAATTTTCCAAGATTAAAATGAATTCATAGATTGTTGTTCATTATGTGATTATCAAGAAGAATTGGAAATGTTTTTACATGTCCATGCCTTTCCTTTGACTTTAAATCGAGTTTTACTGCTACTTTTAATGGAACAAATGATTAAATATTGTAACATTGTTTACTTTACCTGCTTTTTTTCCTGGCAATTTGGTTTTATGCACTTTACTGAGTTCTACCTTAACAGCATTAGCAATAATGGCTGACTTTATGTCAGTGGTAAACAGTTTTTGTTGCCTGGCATGCAGAATGTCTGGCAGTACATTACATTTCTTGAAGCCAAGGTTATTAATACTTGATTTCTACCCTCGGGGAGTTTATGTAGAAGGATAGACAGGCAGAACCAGTCAGTCCAGCACCACGTGACACAGGCTGTAACGGAGCCCTGAGACGCTTGTCCCCTGTAACATTTTCACTTTCGGTCATGAGGCAGCTGGGGCAGCTGTGCTGCAGGTTACAGATGAGAAAACGAAGTCAGCTTGTGGCCAAATGACTTGTCCAAAGTGACGTGGCTATCAGGCTGCAGACATGGGATATGGATGCAGGTCTTTTGTGTCCCAAGTAATTGGTCTTTCACTTTCCTCTATGAACTTGGTGCTTGGTGTGAATCTATTCTAGTTACTTTTCTGTTTTTCTGCATTTTTTTATTAGAGCTCCAACAGTATTTGCTTTACCATTTACATCCTGCTTTTAGTGTTTTAAATTGATCTAGTTATATAATTTCTTGCCTGTAATAAACCACTTTTTTTTGCTTGAAATAGTGTTTTTTTTTTTTTTTTAAATTTGTAAAAAGACATGCATGAGTCTGATGTGCTGACTAGGGGAATTTAAAAAATTAATTTGAAATTGATTAGTTCCTAATGTCCACATGCTCTTTTCTTCTTTGTCACACTCCCTGTCAGTGACAATGAACAGTAAAAACAAACCTTTCCATCAATTAGTGTTGAACTCAGGGACATGGAATTTAAGCCGAGAAACAGAGCTTTAATGTATCTCCAGAATTGACTTCCTTCTATAACTTGATGCAGATAAGTTATATTTTCATTGCTAGCTCATCTCTGGAAAGGGAACAGTATTATCTTCTTAGTTAATCTACAGAGAAGTTAAAGAGGTTAATTACATGTGAAGTCATTTAAATTTTTTAATTGAGTATATATGAAATGGATCTACAATTTGATATCTCTGTAGCCGGAATTTATGGCAGTTGTCCAAGTTTCAGATAATGATTCTGAGCACTGTGGTTTGGTTGCAATACCAGAGTTTCAGTAAGAGTTTTTTAAAAGCTTAAAAATGTACAAGTTCTCATATTGTGTGATCTTATATACCATTTTTCTCTACTGTCTCAGAGGGCGAATTGGAAGAAGAGTGGCTTAAGGAGGCCGGTTTGTCTAATCTCTTTGGAGAGTCTGCTGGAGACCCCCAAGATAGCATGGTGTTTTTATCAACATTAACCCGGACCCAGGCAGCAGCTGTTCAGAAACGGGTAGAGACTGTCTCCCAGACCTTAAGGAAAAAAAACAAACAGCACCACATCCCTGACGTCAGAGATATATTTGCTCAACAGACAGAGTCAAAAGAAAAAGTAGGTTTTCTTTCTTTCTATTTTTTTTTGATGCTAAAGCAAAGGAATAATTGCTTAGAATTAACTAGACTGATCCAGTTTATTTAAATCATGAAAGATATAATGAGCACATTGCATGACAGCTACTGAAGCTCCATGCTTGCAGGGATCTAGAGAGACTCGATTCCTGTGCTTCTAGAAGTTAATGTTGATGGTGCAGAAAATTAAACAAGCTGTGATTCAGAGTGATAATCCTTGTGCGAGGTGTCCTCAGAGCACCAGGAGTGGCCCTGTACCTCCCTTCCACCCCCAACAATGTGACTACCAATTGTTACTTACAGAAAAGTAGGAGGTAGGGAATTCTTCCTTATCCGTTAACTCTTGGAGGGGTATTTGCTTTTTCCTAGACTCATTTGAGGGTGATTGAAAGTGAGGTGGGAGGGAGCTCAGTGCAACCTAATCACAAAGCAGGGACCCTGAAACATGAAATAACTTCCCTTCTGTGTCTAGCTTTCAGCATGCTGCTTAGCACATGGAAGGTTTGATTAAATATTTGTCAGGATGATTAATTTATTAGTGGAAGCTGTTGGAGTCTTGTCGAAGCTGTGGGACTCATGAATGAAAAGATGTCAGGGAAGACATGGTAAAGCAAGAGACCTACATTGCCTAGAACAGTACTACTCAAAACAGCCAGCTGGTGAGCTGTGCGTTACTGGTGCATGAGGATATAAGGAGCTTGGACAAAATGTAAATATCATCGTTCTGTCATCTGTCTTACCACCAAAAGTCTCACCACCAAAAAACAAAACAAAACAACAACAACAACAACAAAGAAACAAAGAAACAAACAAAAAGAGAACTGAACTAAGTGGTGTTCTTGGGGTTAAAGATGATTTCTATTCTGGCCTGTTCTCAGATGACATTCAATAGCTCTGGCCTAGAAAACCCAGTAGGGTGGCTGGAATGAGAGCAAACGAAAGGGATGTTGAACAACGATGGCGATGATAATAGTAGTGATGATAGCTGCCACCGGTGAACACTTAACTGTGCTAACTATGTTCCTTGCCTTACCCCCTTGAATCCCTATGCATGTCTTTTCAGTGAAGTATTACCATTTTCATCCTTTGGCTGAGGCTCATAGTCTTTAAGTAAATGGCTCAATGTTCTGTAGATAGGAAACCCAAATTTGTTTATCTCTAGTATGAGCTTTTAGTCACTATGCATCCTGCTATATTTGGGTTTTCATACACGATTCTGATATTAAGTAGTCTGAACATGAGACTCTAGTCACACTGTAAGTAAAAAATAACAAATATTTCATGACTTTACAGAATTGAGGGAATGAGAGGACTTGCTTTTAAGGTATCTTTCTGTCATGTAGAGGTTTTTTGCTTTTTGTAGACATTTCATTCTTAGAAATCCTGATTAGCTGCAGATTTCTGCTCCATTTGCGTGGTCGATTGTGGATCAAATCCTGTCTATTTTACAGTTGGGGGTCACTGGATGGTTCCAGGCAAGTCTCTCACTTACCACCCAGTGGTTATTTGGTACATCCCCTGGAATGGAAGGACTGGACTAAGTGTCCAGCTGCTAGAAAAATAAATGGTAAGGAAATATATATATAATATTTCCTTCCCAACTAAAGGGGGTAAGAGGAAATAAAAAGGGGGAGGGGCAGAGAGCTGAGACTAAGGAAAATATCAATATGTACCATGAGACTGAAGCCAGTTTCCAAGAGGATGTTGCTTCTCAGTGCTAGAAGCAGGATTTTTCAGGAGATCCCTGATGATGCCTAAACTACATGGTTTCAGTCCAAGGCAATTGGTGGATTGTATCATTGGATAGAGTCATGAAAAGAGAAACAGTAAAAAATTTAAAATAATGTTGACCTGCTTACACTGCATGCCTTTAATTGAAACACTGCCACCTGTTAGAGCCACCCCTCCATCCCTCCCTCCCTCCGGCAGACAGGAGCCAGCCGTCTTCACCTGCGGTTCTTCTGTTCTCAAACAAGTACACATTCATCTCTTCCATTTCATGTGCTTCCTCATGCAGCCCTTGCTGACACTAGGAAATATAATACAGAAATGAGTACCATCTGCACTGTCAACTTCAATTGCAAAGGAAAACACTTCCAACCACATGCTCTAAAATACGTGTTCGTATGTAAGATTAGAATAACTCACTGTGTTCATTGTGTTATAGAGGGCTAACCTCCTGTGGGCTTGTGGGTGGAGGAAGGAGGGTGGTATTGCTCAGTCCTGTGGGGGATTGAAGTAGTGCCACGATCCCCATATCACACCTGCCGTTTGGTAGTCACCATACACTGTCCCGGGTGCCGCCAGTCTCTGAGTAGTACAGTAATGGTCTCTATGTACCTGACCCCGTGCTTTTCTAGGCTCTTCTTAGACTGCAGGGAGGGAGGAGTCATTCTTGGCTCACAATTGGAGGTAAAATGTGTGGTGAGGACAACTACAAAGGCCACCCTTCTTTTGTGTAAAGATGAAAATCCAATCGAATGATATTTAAAAAAATAATTCATTCAGTTAGACGTCTGTATGTGCCTGATCTTCCCTTCCTGATCACTGAGTACCTTCTGGAGCCTGACTTGGAGAGGAGGAAGTACTGTACTGCCTGGCCACACTTACTGGTGAGCAGAGTCAAGGTGTTTTACCGAGTCCATAATCCCTTGGAGGATAGCATTCCTCAAATGTCACTGCTTTGACCCCTTGGCAAAGGAGTTCCTTTGCCTATCTGTGCTCTTAATAACTGTTTGCTAATTTAGTTTTAGTTTATCTCACATTTATCACTTGCTTTTTAAGAAATTTGAAGATTTCGATTTTATTAGCTACATGTCATCTTGTAGTTTTATTTTATAATAGCCCTATTGAGATATAAGTCACATACCATCCAATTCACCCATTTAAAGCCTATGATTCAGTGACTTTTTTAGAGTATTCACATATTTGCAATCATCACCACAATCAATTTTAGTACATTTTCATCATTCTCAAAAGAAAACCTGTACCCACTAGCAGTCATTCCCTATATTTTCCTTCCTCTTTACCCCCTAGACAACCACTAATCTGTTTTCTGTGTTTAAGGTTTGCTTTTTCTAGATATTTCATAGAAATGGAATCATAATATGTGGTCTTTGTGACTGGTCCTTTTCACTTAGCATGATGTTTTCAAGGTTCATCCATGTTGTAGCATCTATCAGTACTCATTTCTTTTTATTGCCAAATAATATCCCATTGTGTGGATATACCATCATGTTTATTTACTCATCTATTGATGGGTGATGCTAGCTTTTTGATATGTTTGTCTTTTCCCCTCAGCTAAGTAGTGGCATCCTTCGTAGCAGGGACACTCTTGACATTTTTCCTGTTCCCCACAGTACTTAGTATTGTGTCTCTTGAGTTGTGGGTAATCAAATATTTGTTGATTATAACCATAGTACATTTTTCTCTATGATCACTATAATTCTGAATACATTTCTTACATTCTAAAGGTTAGTAATGGAATTACTCATAATTCTGTTTTTCTGGTTGTGAGTTGGAGATGACTAAATGGCCCATTTTCTATCTTTAGGCTCCAGATGGCACTGAATTGCAGTCAGTCAGAACAAATGAAAACAAATACCAAGGAAAAGATGGTATGTTGGACCTGTTCTCTTGTATTCTTCTGTTTGTTAGTATGACAAATAGATACAGCCTTTTAAAACATTCACTTTCAATTCTAGAAAGAAAATTATACTAAAATAGTAATATAAAGATAATTACATAATAAGATAAATAATTACAGAGAGCTGAGCATCTGAGGTCTGTCCATAAAATATCCGGCCATGTACTATGAAAAATGGAGGCATTTACTGAAGAAGATATGAGATGCAAGAAACACTGTACACAGGACAATGATGCCTTAGTCCCCTTCAAAGTAGGTGCCTTGGGACCTCACACGGTTCTCCCAATTGCCATCAGCTGCCTCGTCGTATTTTCTTGGATCTCACCGAAGGTCTGAAATCTCTTCCTTTTCAAAGGTGATTTACTTCTGGGAAAAGCCAGAAGTCTCAGGGCACCAAATCTGGGCTGTAGAGGACTGAGTCACCTGAGTGATTTGATGTTTCACCAAAATACTCTGCATGAGACGTGATACATGAGACGTGATACATCATAACATGAGTTGTTATGATGAAGCCGTCAACCACCAGTTCCCCATAGCTGCGGCCTTCTAAGTCATCCAAATAGTTTCCATGGAGGAATGTTTGAACCTAATGCAAAATTTGATGCAAATTCATTGATCTACTCACTCAGTCGTTTTTGAATGCCACAGCCAGAGTACACATGCTCACTGAACAGCATCTCCCACCCCCACTGACTAGTACAGTGATATTGTCATTGTTCACACATATATGTTTGAGTCCACTCTCCTTGGCTGCCAGGTTACATCAATGTGGGGCAAACCATTCTCCTTATATTAACAATGGTTGAATTTTTTCTGAACACACCTCCTGTAGTGAGCCTTTGATGATAATAATGTTGATTGGTTTATACTTGTGTATCTATTCTAACTTCTTTATACATAGTCACTTTTCCTGAATGCTTACCATGTGCAGGCACTATGTGGAGATGTTTACCTAATTTAATATGCTCAAGAACTCTATGTAGAAGGTATTGTTCTTAATGTATTTTACAGTTGAGAGAATTGGTGAAGTTACTTTCCCAAGGCCATAGACCTATAAGTGGAGCCAGTGAATTTGAGGCCTTATGCTCAAATCATAAGGTCTTAATTTATAACTGAATTACTTTTCAGAAAATTTGGAAAAACTTTAAAGAATACTTAAGATGTTTTGGACAATTCATTATAATTCTCCTTTACATGACATACTTTTCCTCTTCTGTATCTGTTACTTGAGAAATGGATTAGAAATTCAGGGCATGGATGAAAAGAAATATTAAGACTTTATTAGTACTTACCAAGAAAGAATGTATAGCTGTTTCATTCATTTACAAAAAAGAAAAGCATTCTCAATTAAAGTAATAGACTTAAGCTTAAAAATTTAATTTTTAATGTGTTGCTGCTTAACAATTATAATAAAGATGGTCTTCGGGACTCTAACTTGGAAACTTGCCTTTTGTTTATGTTCTTAAGACTTGGTGCGTGGAGGGTTCATGCCTTTAGTATTGTTGTGTTTTGATTGGAAATAGTTGGGCAGGAAGATCAGGTAGACTGTGGAAAACTGGGAAGGGTACCCAAATGTCCTGTAAAAATCAGGAGTTCATCCAAGATTATATAGAGCATTTTGATGTCTTGGAGCATCTTGTATATGTATTTTTTCATTCTTCCATCCTTTTCTGAGAACTCTCCGGCACATCTGTGTATATATGTAATTGTGTTTATACATGTGTACATGTCTATATATTTATATCTATAGAAGCACTTGCTTCTATTATTCTGCAGAGGTGTCTTTAGTTGCATGTTTTTTTATCAGAATGAAATTAGTAGGTGTTTCCCAAGTGTATATACCAGCAAACAGTGAAATGGCAAGCAAACCAGAATGCCCAGTACTGGCCTGCTAGAGAGCTGGGTCGTCAAGAGAAGCAGATGAACCTTTTGTGCCAAAGTCAATATGCTTTAGGCTTTGGACAACAGTGACTGGCAATCTCTAAATGAACACTGAGGAAATATTGTCTTTTCTAGATGTTTTCCTCTCTTGCCAGAGATGGTGATGCAGGCTGTATAAATAGATGTTCCAGAAGACAAGTTCATTATGTGAGCACTTTCCAGCCTAGCTTGCAGCAGGCGAGTGAAGTGTGGCAAGCTTGCCGCCTAATTCACATCTGCCTTTGCTGGAATGCTATGAAGAGCCTCCAATTCTGATAGAGCCTCTAATCAGCATAATAAGAGAGTATGTGTAACGCCATCCAAATCACTGAGTATTTACTACTGCACCTGTTCTGGGCAATGCCATGCTCTTTCGCTAGCCAGTGAATTAACCAGTGTTAGGCAAGCATTGAAAGGGTCTGAATGAAATGCATGGAAAACACTGTCTAGAGGTCGAATGTGGAGCTGTTTCTGCTCAAAATCTGAAGGCATGCATGACATAGTCTGTTGTAAATGTTTCCCCTACACTTGGGCTTTTATATATGCTCCATGAAAGATATTTATTCTAAATGAAAAAGTTACAAAGTGGTAATGTTGCAAGTGCTGTAACATTTCAAATTAACCTACTGTTAAATAGTAATCTTAACTTTTCATCAAATCATACAACTCTGTGTATGTGAAAGACCAAGTGTTTAACACTAGCATTTAGATATATTAATAATGCCCTAATAATTTTTTAAATTTTCATGTTAATAGGTATATATTTTTTCTCTCTCTCCCTCTTTTATTTTATTTTATCTCTATGGAGGAAGGAAAAAAACTTTAAGTAAGGGCACTTGGGCTATTTTGGACAATTGAAAAACTTCAAGGAGTTTTGTAAAATATTTGTAACCTAGTGCTATTGACCACTTCAAAACCAAAGGAGAGCAGGCTAAAGAAATTACATTCTTTACTGTTGAGGACTTGGAGAGCTAGAAGTTTTATGTCAGCATTCTTTTAACTTTTCTCTTTGAGAGTAGATAATTGATTCAGATGTGCTTGTCAACCAATTAACTACCCATTTCTTGTAGCAGCACCCTACGTTACTCCTGCAACTGTTTTCCTACTATCTTCTCTGACTTGATTTATCATCTGAGCTTTTATGTTTTTATGCACGTTTTTGTCACATTTCACAGAAAATGTATGCTTTAAATGTATTATATTGTGACTTTATTATAATTTTTCTACTCAGTTTTTAATTCAGTTCAGGACATTTCATGGGTAGGGGGTGGTATTTATTGTAGGTCTACCCTGGGGATGTTGAAGAGAAAAGGGAATAGTTTTAAAATTCTTATCCATAAACAGTCACATTCTCGAAAGGTAGCTTCTAATTCAAGAAAATGGCTAATCTTTTTTCCTTCTTAAAATGGTTTCTTAAGAAAACAACATATATAGTCACAGTAAAACATAAAACAGTGTAAACCAGTGGGAAAATAAAACTAAAATTGGGCTTTGTCATTTTAAGTTAATACTGTGAAATTAACAGAATGAAGGTCTAGTTATTCTAACTTAAAAAAATATCATCACAGGCCATTAAAGAGTATATCACGTGGCATAGATGAGACAGCAGATAAATACTGTCAAGGAGCTTCCAATTTATTTTCTTTTTTGGAATTAATGTAGGTGAATGTTTGGTTGCTTTCTTAATTGTGAGATACCCTAGGACCAAGTTTGCAATTGGCAGGGCCCAGTGCAAACTGAAAAGGTGCTTGTTCAGACTTCAAGATGTAACAGCAGAGCACCGCCGCCATCCACCTCCCCGGCCTGTGCAGGGCCTCTCTGAGCCCGGAGTCCTGTGTGGTTGCTCACGTCCCACGACTTTGAGCCTGCCCAGCTCACTGAGTGGAAATGAACTAGGCTAGATTTATATTTATGCTTAATTTTCTTTTGTGTAAAACAAAAATTGTTCATTTAAAATTTTAATGACTACAAATATATTTTCTATACTTTTAATATGTATATATGACATATTCATTAAATTTTAAAATTAACTTTACCTGTCATTACCTTATTGTATTAGTATATAATATGAAAATGTACCATGGAAGTTTATTTTGTAATTCACTTCTGCTCCACATGAATTATAGGTCTGCAGTGAGAAAATAATAGTAATCCTGTCATTGCTTCAAGGGTTTCTTTAAAATGTGAGTTGCATTAAAACCAAAAACTTATCAAACAGTAAAATTTAGAATTATTTTCTCCAAAGCTTAAAGCTGGTGTGTTCAGCAAAGAGGTTTTCAAATATATTTTTCCCTGTAGAATTAACAGCAAACAAACAAACAAAATATTGAACTTATACTCTTGAAATGTTGATGTAAATGTCTGGAAGTTATTTGAGTAGCTTTATAGTTGTAGGTTCTTTTATCATCTTTGATAGAATCAGATGCCAAATCTATTGATTCCTGTACCAGGTACCTGCAGAACTGACTCCTACAGTGATGAGTTTTGGGCAGTAACTCTTGTTTTGAAATTTTTGCTATGATAGTAGGTAACATTCCAGAATGAAAAAATGCAGCGCATGGAACAGGCCTTATTCCAGGAATCTCTTCTTCTGTGAGGAAATGAAATAGCATATCACTAGGTCTAAGACAGATTACAACTAACTTAAATAAAAGAACAGTTACGCCTATGCAATTATTGTGAGGTTTTTCATTCAGAGTTTGAGATTATCCAGCAATGTTTTGGAAGTGGACCCAGTCTAAGAACTGGGACCTCAAAGAAAGATTCCGCAATTGAACTATGGATTTCTAGTCACCACATTTCTCCCTTACATGCCCACCAACCGCACTCCCCCTCCCCCTCCCCACACAACACGCACCATTGGAAGGGTTCCTTGGGCATACTTTTCCCAGAGGTTTTTGTGTAGTCAATGTATTAGATGTAAAAAAAAAGGAATAAAACATGTGAATTTTGTATTTGTTTTTTTTCTCCCCAGACCAGGCATCTGGCCTAGTTGATGGTGAAAAGAAGCTTATCCCACTGGTGCCTGAGGAGGCACCTGCTTCTGAAACAGATATCAACCTGGAGGTATCGTTCGCGGAGCAAGCCGTCAATCAGAAAGAGAGCTCCAAGGATAAGACCCAGAAGAGCAAAGGCCACGATGCCCCAGTACCTGTACGTAGCACACTATTCAGATGTCACTGACCAGCCTTTATTTTTAACTAGCTTTTTGTTTTCAAAGCTTCACCATAGAAAAGTTGAAAGAATAGGATAGCAAGCACCCATACAGGCTCCCTGTAGATCCATTCATCAATTAGCATTTTACAACCTATGCTCTATCTCTTTTTATATCTACCTGTGTATATGCCGTGCTATCAGATGTGAACTAACGTGTTTTAGTTTAACAAAACAGAAATATAATACTTAAGAAATTGAACAATAAAACAAAATTATATTTATAAAAGGTAATATTCAAATTTTCCTAATTGTCACATTCTGCTTTATAGCTGCTCCTTTCTCTACCTCCATCTAGGTTCAGACAAAGATTATGTGTTGCATTTGATGTCATCCGTTTGTTTCTTTGAATCTAGACCAGATCTCCTGCTTTTTGTTTAATATTTTTGAAGAGTACAAATCAGATTTCTGATTTTGTTCCTTTCTTTATTATTAGATTCCAGTTAAACATTTTTGGCCAAATACTGCATAGATGATGTTTATGCCTCCAATTGCATCATCACAGGAAGGGCATGATGTCACATGGTTCCTTTATTGGTGACGGAAATTTGACCACCTGGTTGAGGAGATGTTCCTCAGATCTCTCCATTGTAAAGATGCCTTTTCCTATGTGAAATTAATGTTAATTTATGATCCTTGAGACTGGGTGAATACCCTATTTGTCAGTGAAAATCTATTCCCCAGAGGTTTCGCCACGTGCTTGTCATCTCTACCTGAAGCAATATTTGAACTGGTGTTGAGAAATAGTGATTTTCTAATTTTATTTTTTCTTCTACATGGATTGGCTGGCAATCTGCTGTAATACTTGGTTTTTCTCCCTTTTTTCTTTTTTGTTATTGAATATCACTATGAACTGAAGGCTTCCTTTTTTCATTCATTGTTTTATAAATCATCGTTTTTTGTTTTTTTTTTGATGTCTAAATTTACCCAAAGTTGACCAGTAGGAGCCCTTCAGTTTGGGTTCTGTGTTGTTTTAGCCTGCCCCCATCGTTCATTTATGGCTTTACTTTCCTAGTACAAGATGTTCCAGGCTCACCCTGTGCTTTTTCTCCCCTCAGACTTGAGGAAATCCATTTACTTTTAGTAATAGATTGTATTTCAAAATGAAGCTGTATGTACTGAGTGTTCACATTGCTACTGAATGTCTTATTTTTTAAAAAGTATTTATGTATTTTGTAGCATTTAGCACATGCAAGCATTAAAAAGAACAGTATATGTAACGAACCCCAAATCCTCATCACTTAGCCAGCACTTATTAACCCATGGCTAGTCCTGACCTATCCATACCCCAAACAAGTTTCCTATTCTGTATTACTTTGAAACACATCTCTGAATTATATTTTATCTATAAATTTTTCAGTATATATTTCTAAAAGCTTACAGAGGGGTTTTTAGAAACACATCTATATTACCATTATGATAGCTAAAAAGTGCTAACAATTCTCAATTTCAAATATTCAGGCAGAGTATAGATTTCAAATTGTATTATACATTTCATAATTTTTAAACACTTTGAATCGGGAATCAAATAAGATTTATGTATTGCAGTTGGTTGATATGTCTTTCAAGACTTTTTTGAATCTCTCCCTCCTTTCCTCTCTCTCCTCTGTCTCTGTCTCTCTCTGTCTCTCCATCTCTTACTATCCTCCTCTCTCCCTTCTTTCATTTCATTCCGTCTTATTCCCTATTCTTTCTTTAGCTTTTCCCTCTCTCTCTCCCTTGAAATTTATTTGTTAAAGATACCTAGTTATGAAGTCATGGACAGTTTCCCCCTGTGCCTATTTTTTTTTCCTGTTTTCTTCCATTTTCCTGTTAATTGATCAACTCTAGATTCATCATATTCAAGTTCATTTGTGTGTGTGTGTGAAAACTATTTCAAGCATGACTGTGTATCGAGAGACACAAATGTCTGGTTGTCTTCTCTTTGTAAAGTAGCAGCTCTTTCTGATCAGTGCTTGGATCTATTAGTTTATTAACGGTTACACAATGATGGTCTCATTTCTTTTTTTAACTTATTAATTTGAACAATTCTTTTAAGAAAAACATCCCCAGAGTGGTTGCTTCCTTTTCTTCACCAGTTTTCAATTTTTCTTTGTTCCCTAGCATCTTTCACTAGTGACCAATTAGTGTTGTTTTATTTTAATTTTCTTGTAAAAATAGGATCTTAACTCATGGATTTAGACACATATGACATGACATCAGAAAAAGTTTTCCATCTGTAGCTAGTATATTTTATCCTGCAGAGCTAAACTTGTCTGGTTCAAGAAATGTTGGTTCTGTTTAGTAGAAATATATTTTATGACTACGATCAGGACACTAAGAGCATTCCTTATCTGGGCTGTTCTTGCTTAAAGCCTTTTCAGAGGACAGAAGTATATCTGTGTCTTCTTTCTTCTATGCTGAGAATGGTGGTTCTTAGGGACCATCAGGTAATATGATAGAATGTCACAAAATTACTTGTTTGTTTTATCTTCCATTAATACACACAGAGTATTCTCAGACAATAATACTAATACTGTCATCAATGATATGATTATGAGAAAACAGTTTTAACTTGTTCTTCTTTTCTTTAGTTGTTTGTATTCTTGGGGTATATCTCAAAAGGAATACAACGATAAAATTACTGTGTTTTAGGTTTCTTAGGATAGTTATTCACCATGCATACCTGGTTGGGTTAATTTATGTTATTTTGTTTACATTTTTAGGATACATTTTTTTAATTTAATTTTTTATAAGCATGTAAAATATTTACATGGTCCAAAAGTCAAATCTCAAACCAAGGTGTATTCAAAATCTGGCTTCTATCCCTCAGCCATTGCTCTGTTCTCTCCCTCCCCTCGCAGGTAAATTTCTTACTTTAAATTTACAGTTTATCCTTCTGTTCTCAGATAAATGGTACCCCACTATGCATACTTTTCTCCACCTTGAGTTTGTTGTTTGTTTTGATTTAGTGTTATATTTTGGAGATTACAGTATAGAGAATAGCAGTATAGAGAAATATATCTCATTCCTTTTTACGGATACATTATACTCTATTGTGAATGTATTATAATTACAATTTATTCACTGGTTTCCTAATGGTGCACATCCGGGTAGTTTCCAGGCTTTATCATAGATTTTTTACAACTGCCTTTAAGGATTTTTATGTCCAGTGGGGAAAGTAAAGGACTATGCATCATTTGGCCTAAAGACATGATCCACACTCCCAAACTATTCTTAGCAAAAGTATTTTTTAAAAGTGACAATCTTCATCCCAACAGATGGAAAGGTTTTAAAGTGACAGGAGAGTCTAATTAAACAAAATGAAGACATTGTTGACTTTTAAGTTGTTGTTTCAAACAATGGAATGAAATAAATTAATTAATCTCCACTTGATAGAGTTAAAAACAAAACTTCCTCTATCATTTTATTCTCCACTTATTACACTCATCTGTGCTCTGAGACCCTTTTGATTTTATTCATGTAGTTTTTCAAGTTTAAAATGACCTTCCCATTTCTACCCTTTTGTTGTTCCATGTTTATCAAGGAAACCTTAGCCAATTCTTTGCGGTCTAGCTCAGCATTTGACTTTACTGTTATAAGTCTTTCCTGACTGCACTACATTAGACAAAATATGTAAAATCATCCCTGAAATTATTAGGTGCCATGCTTTTGATAATCACTGCCAGTCGATCCATGTATTTATTTATGCATGTATGCATCTGTTCATCTCTACCATTTATTTATCCATGTGTCTTCTCAAAGGCGTGGGCAAGTAAGGTTTCCACCTGTCCTCAGCATGGTAATGAAGTGAATACTTAATATTCACCATCTGAGGCAGGAGTGTAAGCAGGTAAAAGCTTAAATTCCATTTCTACTCCATGCTCCTCTGCTTCTGTAAATTAGCAGTAGACTTTATGTAATGCGTTGTTCTCTGTTGACCTCCTTTTATATTCACTTCCTTTTTCTTATATCAAGCAGTCTTTGTTAATTCTTTATGATGTCACAGTGGATTCAAATTTCTCTTAAATTTGGAGATCACCTTTTGTAACATTGAATGTGCTTTAGTTTGAAAATTTAGCTACTATTAATTGTGTTTTTGTGTACCCACTATATCTCAGAAAGTATGCTCTGTAATTATTTCATTTATTATCAAATGATCTCTGTGGTAGATATTCTGATTCTTATTATTCATACTAGGCAGTGGGCTAGAGAGGTTACATGGCATGCTGAGGCTTGGTTTCAATGACTCAGTCTTTTCTGGAAGATTGTGTTGGCTCCATTTAATGTGTCCTAAAGGTATATATGCATTTAATTTAAATTTGTGAGTTTGTGTCCTTTAAAAAATATGTATTTATTTAATTTTTCAATTAGTTTCCATTTACAATGGCATAAAGCTAGAGGGTATCATGCTAAGTGAAATAAGTCAGTTAGAGAAAAACAAATACCATATGATTTGCTTATATGTAGAATCTAAGAACAAAATAAACAAACAAACACAATTAAAACAGACTCATAGATACAGAGAACAGATAAAAGTTTGCTGGAGGAGAGGTGGGTTTGGGTAACAGGTAAAAATTTGAAGAGATTAAGAAGTACAAACTGGTAGTTATAGAACAGTAATGAAGATGTAAAGTACAGTATAGAGAATATAGTCAATAATACTATAATAACTATGTACAATGGCAGTTGGGTACTAGGACTATCAGGGGGAACACTTTGTGTTATTGTATTAGAGTTACAGACAACTTATTTAGGATAACTCTGAATGTTATGTAAATAAGATTCTAGTTTCTCAGTTCTGTCATATAAAATAAAAATTTAATATTACTCCTTCATTCTGTCTTAGAGACTAAAAACATTAAGGATTTATGTAGGAATTTTTAAGAACATAGCTTTAAAATGATCTTTAAGATAACTATTTGTATTCTAAATGCAAGTCCCTATTTTAATTCTTAGGTCTTTTTCATCAGTCTTTTGGACTCCTATTGAATTATGTTTAATTCAAATAGATTCTCATTTTATAACAACTTTGGTTGTCTGGCAACACAACTCTGTGTGTACTGAAGGCCAGAAAGCAGATGTGGAGGCCTGAGTTGAGAATTTGCTAGAGAATGAAACAACCCTGGAGGTCATTGAAGGACAGGGGAAGAAATGGTGGTGCAGGACTGGGTTAGGAAGCTGAATATCTGAGGCAGACACAGACTTGTGCACAACACAAAAATTAATGTTTAAAGCCATAATCCTGGATTGTCAAGAACAGGTTAAATTATGGCTCTTGTTCTCCATTAAAAAATATGAACATATTTTTTTAAAAACTGCAAATATGAAAGATTCCTAAAAGTTCATTTATCTAGAAAAGTATTCATTTTCTTGAAATTACAATGAATGAAATACTATGATAAAATCACATTTTACACATGAAAAAAAAAATCTTAGGTAAGAAATGAATCTCCTAGCAGAGGATATGAAAGTCATCTTGTGGAAATTGCCCCACGGAGAGCAGATTCCCTTGCTTTCCAAGTTGAAATTCAAGTGACTTGATGAGTAAAAGAGTCAGCTGCGTCATAACTAATGAGATGCCTCAGGGACCCCTCGTATTGCAAGGCCTACAAAAGATGGATGCAGCCCCAAAGGCTATCTGATGAATTTAGGGTAACACATGAGAACCAAAGACCTTATATTTTTCAAAAAATTATATTTCACTCTTTAAGCACATTTTTCAAAAGATAAAGAGCTTCCCCTTGCTGAAATTGCACTGCCTTCTCTTAGCCAACGAACTGAACCATCTAGCCTGTTAACTAAACAAAATGACAGGAAGCTTCATAAATATTTAATGCTGCTATGAATTAAACATTGGGATAAAAAAAACTAAGTCCTTTCATTAAGCACAATGTTAAATAAATAAATAAAGCTCATGACATGTATTGCTAGGTAAATCAAATGTTTGAACTAATAATATTTCAGGTTTCTTTAAACATTTACCTCAGGTAATGCTTTGAATAATTATATTACATGTGTTTGGATTATTAGACCAAAAGCAACTAATTTTAATGAAACATTTAGGACTTAAAAAAAAAAGTAAATGGTTGTTAAATAGGATGGGGTCTAGTCCTTCAAAAACAAAGCAATGAGCAGAACTCTGGGGCAAGCATGAGGAAACTGTGAAGAGGTTTGTGTAATTTTAAAGGTGAAGCTCTGTACAAATCACAGGAGATGAGGGGAGCCACCGGCCAGTGGCCCTGCCCCTTGCTGAGTTTGATTCTGCGCCTTCTCCCTGAGGGTGTCTTCAGTCACCGAACAGGCTGGGACTCAGCACCTGCCGTGTGCCAGGCCTCCGGTGCTGGAGGGTCACAGAGCCGTTCCGACCTTCTCCTGGAGGGCCTCGCAGTCCTCTGTCTACACCCATCAACCTAGATTCCCTTCTGCATGCTGTGGCGGGTGAAAAAGAGGAGCAGAACAGCATGATTACTGAGCTTAGGATTTAGAAGATGTGAATTTATATCCTTATTACGTCTCTGGCTGCTATTGAATTCTCTCTACCGAGCTTCAGTTTCCACTTAGAATACTGTAATATTACTTATCATATGGGGACTTTAGCAGGATAGAATGAGAAGTCATTTATCAAATTATGAGCACTGTCCTTTTTTCTTACCTTCCAGAAATATTTAGGAAAAAAGGAAAACCATGAAATCTTGAAATTATTGAGAAAGTTCTGTGAAAGAAAATGTAATAATACTTTGCGCGAGCTCAGTGTTTGCCCTTTGATCCCCACCACAACCTTATGACACAGGTTCTATTATTATTCCCGTTTTATAGATGAAGAGGGTGAGATGCAGAGGTGATGTAATTTGCCAAAGGTCACATAGGTAGCAAGTAATGGAGACGAGATTTCCCCCTGTCGTCTGGCTCCACATTCTCAGTCCCTTTGCGCTGCACCTGGAGGCCAGTAACTCTCTGGCTGGAAATTCACTTGGGACCCACATTGAATCGTGTCTATTGCTCCTCATTTAATGTTCTCACAGAAAAAATAATTGTTACAAAAAGTTAAGAAATAACCTCCTTCTCCTATAATGGACTTAAAGGTTTTTTCTTGGAGTTGAGTTTGCTTGAAAAAAATTAGCTGCTCAATTACCAAAAGTGGTGGGTGTTAGGAAGTGCTCTAGGGCAGCGACTCTCAATCATTTTGGTCCCATAACCCCTGTAAGCTCTGAAAAAGTACTGAGGACCTCAAAAAGCTTTTGTTTTATCAGTCAGGAAGGATGCTGGTGTTGAGAATACCTACCACTCTTTCCAGCACTTTGACGAAGCCTTGAATGTGTGGCCAGGCGTCTCCAAATTCATATTGTTAGGGCATCGGCTGTCTCCCTGGGGCTTGCAGCTCTCTAAGTCTGCTGTGATTGAACCAAGAAAGAAGGCATGTGAAGATTTTTATAGAAATTATGAGTTCATGAAGGATTTTGAGGAGGTGAACAAGACTGGTTCAAAGTGATTTTGGAATGTAAAGAATTTCTTTGGATTCAGTTCCATGGAAGCTGGTCACTGACCTGGGGTTCTTAAACTATGAAAGAGGAATATGTAAGCAAAGATATAGTTTTTCTGATAAATAAAAAATTTAAAAATGGGAAGGGGGGCTTTCATTTATGTCAGTTATACCTATAGATATTTACCATATTAGAAATTAAAATTGAGAAATTTAAAAAATATTTATTATTCCATTTAAAATGCAATAGTGCAGTTAACATTTTTATGAAAAATAGCCATATTCATAAAACAAAAATTATTAAGAAATGGTTTCATATTCTAGCAACTTCTCATATCAACATTTACAGTTTCAGGTGCAATAGCACAGGTGTTGTACTGCTGGAAAACTCCCCTGTACAATCATGGGAGGAGGAGAGGGAGAAGGCAAATAGGGTCTTAATGTCGGTTATTAAAACAGTTTTTGACCTCTTGGACTCCTTGGAAGTGTATTGGGTTCCCCCAATGTTCCTTGGATTATGCTTTGAGAACTGCACGTTAGGACATGTCTTTTGCAATAGTTTTTAGATTATGAAGTGCTAATGATATGGTGCAAAACTGAGCGAAGCAAAGCAAATAAAAGAACTCTGTTGAACATCCTTGGCCATTAAATTAGGGAGTCAAGGATAAACCCAAAAGATATCACCTTGGTAAGATTTTTAACAAACAGAATAGTTATTGTTTTAATAATCAGTAAATACAGCGGGACTATAATTTATATTAAATGTTTGTTTTCTTATATTAAAGGTATTTAATATTAAAACAGGCAGAACGGGTAGTAGATGATACTTGAGAAAGGCAAGCAACAACAAAAATACCACTTACCTGCCTGTGACAGCAGTACCTCTAAGTCTCAGTTCACTCACTCACTGGTGAAAGTAGTAATAAAAGCAACCGCATGACAGTGCTTGGGAAGTGCCAGGCAGTTAAACCTCACAACAGCCCTCTCTGAATTAGGTTGCTTTCTCCCCTTCCCTCCTCCTCTCCCTCTTCCTCTGTTCCACCCTTCTCACCTTCTTCCTTCCTCTCCCCAGTCCCTTTTCCATCTCCTCCTCCATCCGCTCCTCCTATTTTACAGAAAGAATGGTTAATTTAAGCAATTGCCAGACATCACAGAGCTTAGTCATTGGCCAGATGACTTGTAGGCGGTCTGGCTCTTACGTCCATGCTCTTAAGTCTCCCATCTGCTCTTCCCCTCCCCATGTTATACAGCCCCTCCCCTATGCTATACAGCCCTCTGTATCTACTGTATTTGGGCTTTAATGACAGTATTGCTATATTATATTTAATGTTATATATATATGGCACTTAATAATAATGTAGGTAAAGGGTACCTGAAACACGGTAAGCACTCACTTGTGGCTACTATTCCTTTTTCTTCTTCTCTGTCACTTTTTCTCCCTCTTCTTTCTCTTCATGGTTTGTACTGGACTCCTAATCCCGCTGGTTCTTGAAGGTCAGTTAACTAGAATTCTTTTTCTCCTTTGGGTTTACTGTCTCTTTTCTCCTCTTAGCTACTGGTATGAATACGCCCAGTACATGGTCTGGTTCCATTGTTTGTCTGACTTCAGAGACTGAGTTCTGAACACCCCACTATCTGGGGCACATCATCAGGAAAGTGTCGTTCTTTATTCTGGCTGGAGAAATTGTGCCGTAGCTTTGGTTGTCACTGTCCTATACTGACAATTTTATCTTTCATTAAGAGAAGGTTACTGTACTAATGATATTACTATATTAATAGTATTTACTTTAGAATTTACTATATTACACCTTTACTATATTAATGGTATTTATTTTAGAATTTCAGAGTGCCAAAAGACAAAACAGGCACCACCAGGATTGGTGACCTAGCGCCCCAGGACATGAAGAAAGTTTGCTATTTAGCGCTAATTGAACTGACAGCCCTCTATGATGTACTGGGTGTTGAACTGAAACAGCAAAAAGCTGTGAAAATTAAAACAAAAGGTAAGTTGATGTGAAAAACAGTTGGATTTACTTCTAAAGTAGCAAGGATGAACCTAACTTTTAATAGTACTTAGGGGCAAAACATCTATAGAACAAACACTAAGATAACCTGAAGTTTAGATTCTAAAACATTGCCTTCAAAAATTTTGTGCCTTGATAAAAATGCACTGTCTTCTGGGCTTTATTAGAAAATAAAGGCATGATCAAATATTAAATTACCATAGAGGAAATTTAGAAGGAAATTCAGAATCAAGGAATCTTAACTCACATGCTTACTCCTTTAAAACTGTACATTAAAAATAATGCATTTGTTCCCTGGCTGGTGTGGCTCAGTGGATTGAGTGCTGACCTGTGAAACAAAGGGTCACCGGTTTGATTCTCAGTCAGGGCGCATGCCTGA
Organism: Trachops cirrhosus; assembly: GCA_028533065.1. NCBI lineage: Eukaryota > Metazoa > Chordata > Mammalia > Chiroptera > Phyllostomidae > Trachops > Trachops cirrhosus. The sequence goes on along the minus strand of CM052541.1, from coordinate 166,186,285 downwards.
GTTGCAGGCCAGGTCCCCAGTAGGGGGAGCACAAGAGGCAACCACACATTGATGTTTCTCTACCTCTCTTTCTCTCTCCTTTCCCCTCTCTGAAAATAAATAAATAAAATCTTTTGAAAAAATAGTGCATTTGTTACATACATTTATTTCCAAAATGAGATCTTGAAATATGGTCAATCCTGATCAATTACTTTTGCTTATTTATTTGAGGGGAAATACATAAGGTAGTTAGTAATCCTTTTGTTCATTAACATTCTACTCCTAAATATTTTACAAACACATTCTTCACTCTTTTAATAAAATAATGCCAGTGTGGCACATAACACTGCTAAATTGTATTCACCATGTATATGTGTAGTTTTTCTTTTGTAAGCGGCTTTACCCATTTTATAAAGTTACTATATATTTTTTATAATGTAATAAGAGAACAGGCAGCTTCTCAGTTTTTGTTTTTCTATGACATTATTGGTCTGGAAATCCAGATAATTCTCTGTTGTCAGAGCTTGACTGTGTAGGAATTTCAGACCTCTTGTTTAACCTTAACGGTATTTCCTAAGGAGAAACCAAGAAAGAATGAGGATTATTGAGTTGCTATGGTAACATTAGTGAAGACAAGTATTCACCTGATTTAAGTTTTGGAGGCAGTGTCTCTGTAGGGCTGAAGTGTGACTTCCCTTCAGGCCCTCTTCCATGCTGGGCCCCAGAAGACCTCATGCTCATTTCCTTTGAGTGTTTTAGCTTAAAGCTTGGAAAGGTGAATTTCTGAGTTAAATGATGCTTCTGGTTTTCCACAAGTCCGTTGTGGGTAATGAAGACATCAGATGTTTCTTTAGAAGTTTATCACAAAGCCTTCTCCAAATATAAAGGCAAAAATGTAATTTAAATATCTGTGCTCAAGACTTTAAATTTGGCTTGAAGAGATTTTTTTTATGTTTTAGAATTGCATCTAAGCCAACATTAAGAGAAATATTGTCCTTATTAAAAGTCTCATTATTAATAAGTTTTCTTTCCATCTTTTTAAGTATTTTTATATCTTATCTAAGCTGTTTACCTCATAAACTAGACTTGAGTATTCTTGAAGATTACATTGTTTTCTTAACTTTTAAACTACAAGTTGTTTACTGAATTACTGGCATCCTCTTGAATGCCATCTCTACCAAGTGTCCCAGTGTGCAAAGTCTGTTCATACCTCGAAGATCATTCCCCTTTCCATGTTCACAAATGACTTCCCTCTCCCCCGGATGATGTGTGTTTCACCTCCGCGCTAGCTGTTCGCTCAGTCGTGGGGGTGGGTGGGAGGCACTGGGCACAAGCCATACTCATACCGGACTTAAGGCTTATGATTTTAATTTAGACTAATGAGAAATTATTGTCTGTCCTTCCTGGAGTTATTCCCAAATCTATAGAACTACAAATTTAAGTTCAAGCATACTAAGTATCTACTATGTTTTCTAAAAGAAAACCTTTTGTAGAACAAGGTCATAATGTTGGCTGATTTCTCAGAAGGTAGGTATTTATATTTTGCTGTATTGTAGAATGTTCAGTGTCAATTAAACAGGTAAGAGATGAGTGATATTTACTTGAAGCCGACACTTTTAATTTGACTACCTTTAGCAAATTTTTGCATATTTATGTACTTTCACATAAATTTAAAAAATAAGTACTCTTATTTCCCTTACATATCAGTTTATACTTTTCTAATTATTTCAGGGAGATTACTTGCAATTATTTGTCCTGTTATCTTTCTGCTAGATTGCTCTGTAAGGCAGGGGCAGGATTTTCCTATTAGGGTGTATATGCCTAATGACTAGATAGTGTCGTTTACTTAGTAGGTGCTCAGTAATTAATCTGATTGAAAGATGACATCAGGAATCCTTTGCCTGTACATTTTGCATTAATATTTTATGGATTTATTGAAATGAAGAAATTTTATTTTACTTTATATTGCAGATTCTGGCCTCTTCTGTGTTCCATTAACAGTACTGTTAGAACTTGATCAGAGAAAAGTACCAGGAACTCGAATACCCTTGATATTTCAAAAAGTAAGTAGGCCTGAATGGGTCAGCATGGAGAGAGCATACTTCAACTAATAGTGTTTTTATTTTTAGTTTTACATTCATATTATTATAATATAGTTTTCCAATTGACATGCTCTTTTATTTTGTACTTTGATTTTCTATTCAGGAAACGAATTTGTTTCAAGGGCTCATAATTTTTATTTCATGGTGGTACTTTCTGTGTTATTACTGTAACAGTGATTACCTGGCATCATTTTCCTGTCTTCTATTAGCTGGCTTTGTGTAATTGAGATTTCAATTCTATAATACATAGAAATGGAAACTGCTTATAAATTTCTTGGGAATTGAATCCTCATGAATATTTCATGCCTGTGTATATTTCCCAAGCTTTCTTATTTACAGTGAGGATGTCCAATTTAATTTACCAATGTCTACTTCCAAACTAGGCAAAGAAACCATAAAGTAGAATCAGAAAATGATTGCTAAACTGTCAAGTCACTTGTGTATTCAACACTCAATTATTCATAAGGGCATTATCTATGGCAATATAAGAATTTCAGTCTAACCCCTGAGCCATCATTATTCAGAAACACAGATTACATATGATAAAAGCCAGGGAATGCACAATGAGGTAGGCAGGTCAAATCAGTTATGGAAAACCCAAGCTATAGATTCTTTGCAATACCTGAGGTATATCACAGTTTCAGGAAGTTCTGGCAATAGCAAGAGTGGCAATGGGAACTTTGACAATTGATTAACTCAGTATACTCATCGATGCTAAAGCTCAATCAACTTGGCACTTACTCATCTTGTCACTTATTTTTCTGCTATTCCAAGCCAGGTGTTTTCCTGTCTTGCCTACTAACCTCTGAACCTCTGATTCTTCATGTTCTCTATTACATCCAAACCTGTTTCTTGGTGTTTCTCCTGATGAACGTTGCTCTACAGAGTTAATCCTGCTCATCAGCCTGTTAGCCACTGCCAGTAGAACCTGGATCTGTTTGAATAGTTGTCCACAGTGCCAGTGATTAACAGAGAGGTGCTAACAAGTATAGGCCATCTATTCAAATTCTTTTAATGTTAATAAAAGGTGTCAGTTACTCTACACAGATGACTGTACAAAGAAGCAAGGATCTCAACACCATCCCTTCTAAAAATTATGTGTGTGTGTGTGTTTGTGTGTGAATATATATGGCAGAGAGTTATTTTTAAAAATTGGCTCATGCAAGTGTAGGGGATGGCAATTCTGAAGTATGTAGAGCAGGCCAGCAAACTGGAAACTTGGGCAGGAGTTGATGTTGCAGTCTTGAATCCACAGACTGCCAGTTGAAACCACAGGCAGGGTTTCTGTGTCGCTGTCTTGAGGCAGAAATGCTTTTCCTTTAGGGAACCCTGGTCTTTTGCTCTTATGGCCTTCAGGACTACATGAGACCCATTCATGTTATGGAGAGTAATCTGCTTTACTCAGACTCTACTAATTTAAATGTTAATTATAGGTAAAAAAACAAGCAAACAAAAATGTCACAAGAGCATCTACACTAGTGCTTGATCAAATAACTGGGCATAGTGGCCAAGTTGACACTTTGAATTTACCATCATACCCGTGAAGGGTAATGTTCCGTCTCCACGAAGGTTCAGCGATACCTCCTGACCAAGTTCAGGATTGCATCCAGTCCCTTGTCATTTTCTCTTGAAGTTGTTTTCTTATGTATTTAGTTATTTTACATTTGTGGTTTCTTCTGGAGACTCTGACTGCCCACCAGTTTGAAGTTATTAGATAACAGCCCTGAAATATTTTGGTTCATTTAAAAAGTAAAAGGGCATATAAAGAGCTTACTATTAGATAAACACTTATCCGTTTGCATCCTCTCTAAATTATAAACAAAAAATATCAGTGATTTATCATAAAAAATATTTTTTGATTGATAAGCTAAAAAATTGGAACCCAGTGATTTGCAAAAAAGATTTGTTAGTAGTCTTTAGAGTATCATATTTTCTCAATTATTGAGATGCATACCCACAAAGGGCTTTAACAAAACTTATCTGTGAACTATATCTGTTTTTTTTTTGAATCTTCAAAGGCACATTGTTTAAACCATATTTTCAGAAAGATTTGGGAAAATAGAAATATGCTTAATTTTTATTTATGAAAAAATTTTGCCTAACAGCAAATTCTCTTCTCCCTGTCAAACTAATCAGCCATATCAAACATACTTTGTGTCAAAAAGTCTGACTTCATTTTCAATTTGTTTTTTAATTCATGTAAGTATGTTGTATATATTTTGGAAAATGCAATATAAATTGCTGATAAATGCAGAATGTATCCTGAAAAATAAATTACTAAAAGCATCTTGATTAAAATATATAGATCAATATATTTTTCATGTCTCTATTTTATCTTGAGAATGAAAGAAAAGCTGCAATGTGTGATTATGTTTTAATAATGAAATGTAATGTAGGGCTACAAATATGTTATTTTCAAAGTAAAAAATATGAGAAAACACATGACATTCCTTCAGATAATATACTTGTATACATACCTCAATTTGGTGCTAGTATTCAGCTTTAGAGAATAATAAAAGCGACTCAACCATAAAAATTCAGAAATTACTCTAATTCAGTTATTTAGAAATCATGGCCAATTTTTCTTTTGTATTTAATGAAAGCGAAAGGTGTATGCTGCTACAAACTAATTTGCTCCAGCAGCTAGCCTGTAATTTTGTCCTTTGTTTAAAATGTTCAATAGAACATTTTAAAGATTTTATAAGATTAAATAAAGGAAAATTGCTTATACATTAAATAACTTTTGCATGGTATTATTTGATAAATTTGGTTTTAAATACTTTATTGAATAAGGCCCATCTAATGTAAAATAATTATGTAAATTATTTTGATGCAGGTTTTTATCCAGTGTAATTTGAAAAATAGTGTCTTGGAAAATATTTCAGTTGAATTTCAAAAACTCTTGTACTGTATTGACTGGTTGGTTAAAGCTACTTCTCTTTTCAGTGGATAATAAATCCTTGGGAAAATTTTGAAACTACTCTTTGCTTTATTCTTACCTGACTCCCTGAAGATTAGTTTTCTTTGGCCATAATCCAGGGATAGAAGAGGTGAGGTCATTAAAGAAAAATTTCCAGCTTGTCCAGTGTCTACACGCTATACAATACAGCTGATTTCAGAACATCCAGACAAAGGTCGAAAGACCTCATTTATGATACCATGCTTTGCTCCTGAGACACTTTTATAACTAGGGGGAAAACAGTAAGCTTTACGTAGTTTGCAGAGCCTTGGTTAATCATTAAAGGAGGTTTCTTTGAAAAAAAATAATTGCAATTTTAGATTCTTGGCACTCTGGACAATTTTATGCCTTAGGGTGTTTGGGGAGTACTGTTGAAGGGTTAGTGATGAGTGAAGAGTATGTCTGCCTTTTATAAAGCCAGAAAAGGCTATTGTGAAAGGAGGGTGCGTGGTGGGAAGGAAGACCTATGTGACGCGAGTAAGTACCTTATATTGAAACTGAGGAACATGGAAACTGATTTCCTTAAGATAGCAGAATGCCCCCTATAAGGTCTTTGTGTACTGCCTAGGAATGCATATTACAATCGGAAGATCACTCTGCCAAGAAACTAACCACTCTTTTCCCATCTTCTTAGCTTCTAACAGTATGCTCTTGCAATGTCTTCATTTACCTTATTCTTGTGGGTTTCTGCCTTATTTAAAAAAAAAAAAACACCTTTGTTATTTTAATGGAGTCCTGGAGGTAGAAAGATCTGCATGCATTTAACAGGGCATCAGGTGTGATTTAGAAGCCTTATACAAGAACTGTTTTTTACTTACTTTTACCACCCAAGCTTGCTTAAACACTTTAAAATGAGTATTTGTAGTTTTTTAAAATTTTGTATCATAAATAATTGTTTCTTTGAACAAACTAAAAATGAGATGTAAATGTGCAAATACTAGAATTTCACATGCTGTATTTGATTCTGGAATGGTATGTTTTGGGAAAAGCAAAAGAAATGGATGGTTTTAGTTGCTTTTAAACAATGAACATTTTTAGTTTCTGTTTGGAGTTCCACAGCTGCTGTGTGAAATTATATACTTCTGTTACAAAGGAGAATGAGACCCAACTTTTTCTAAATTCTAAATTATAACTAAAGTTTTGGCAACTACTGGTTAAAGCATAGTGGTAGTGCAATTGCATTCAAAACTTATAAAATCCAGTTTATGTGTCATTGTAATCAGTTTTCATTGACTTGTATGTGAAGCAGATGTTAAATTTGGAATTGTACCTATTAACAAATACCAAAATCAGAACGTTCTTTTGTTTATACACAGCTGATTTCTCGAATTGAAGAGGGAGGTTTGGAAACTGAAGGCCTCTTAAGAATACCTGGAGCTGCTGTTAGAATCAAGGTAACCCCTTGGTTCTATGGGTATAAAACTTCATTGTTTAATTACGCTTTTGCATTTTTAAAAGCTAACTTGCCCTTCCACCCCCTTTTCCCACTGTTAGTGGATTAAATATAGTAATAAAATCTCTTGCCATTCAGCTTGTCTTTAATTTTTCTGTAGTCTTTTCTAAATTGTATTAAGTATTGATTTTTTTTGAAAATCACCACATTACCTATAATAATACTATAATAAACAAAGGGGCAGATAATCTATGCAAACATAATGTAGGAACAAAAGTCAACAGGCAAAAGACAAGAGTAGTTTCATCCTTCTAATGAGAAGGGAACATGATGAGTCAAAATATTAATAGGGGCTGGTGATAGATTTAGTCAGCATGAATAATAGCAGTTGAGTTTTTTTAAAAAGGTAGGATGATAAACTCCATTAGCTGAGCAGAGTAGGAGACTTGACATAATTCGTTTTAGTGAGCTGCCAAAACGAGACTCTGTCTCAGCCACTTTCCTGACTTGCACAGCTCCCTGTCTCACTGGGTTCAGGGCAGCGCGAGTCTGGCTTGCGAAGGAGGTCATTCCCAAAGGTCCTGGGTGGAACCCCTCTCTCCCTTCCCCCGCTGTCTGTTCTCTCAATAGGCATTTCCTTCTCACTATCCTAGGATACTGTGTATGCTCCTCCCTTTCTCTCTGTTGCCCAACCCGGATCCAGGGAATAAAACATCCAGTGTGTGCATGGTCAAGGCGTAACTACCCCACAGGCGAAGCATAATTCATATGCCTCTCAGGGAATTTGCACTTTATGGAGCCTCTTGGAAATGTAGCTTTGTCTAGAAACGTCATCTAGGAAAGTTTTGTTTAACAGTCATTAACAATCTTTACCTTATCCTCCAAATTCAGCTGTAGCTCTAAACTGACATAGTACAAGTCACTGCCCACATTCTATATATTGTCTTCCTGAGTTTGCAAATCCAAGAGAAATTGGGTAGAGGGAAGAGATTGTCTCTGTCCATTTCCTTAAGACCTATCCCATATGACATCTTTAGAGCTGGATCAGAAAGAAATGACTCTTGTGGGGTGCACACCTCTCCTTGCTTGGGACTGTGGCTGTGGAGCTGACAGGACTGGAATTACTATTCATACGTCCCACGTTTCCATCACCTGCTTATTTTGATAAGCTTCCTCAATTTAGGAGGCTAGTTTCGGCCTACTTGGCTCTTACTGCATCGCAATCTCAGTTTAATCAGATTCGAGTAACCTGATATATCCTGCTCACAAATTTCATTCAGCCCGTGTCCCCTGGGTTTAGTGTCTGGTGCACAGAGGTCCTGAAACCGTTCTAGTGCTCTGTGAGTTTGATAAGTTGCCATTGTCTCCATTCATTTGCAAACACCTATGGCAATTTCACCACTAGTCAATCATGGACATGGTATGTGATTCTGAGATAAGTTCTGTTGAGAAGTACGTTCTCGTACAGAGACAGACTCAGACACAGGTAATGTGACTTCATATTACCGCTTTCAGCAATAATACTTCTTCTCAGTTCACTGTTCACAGCATTCATTAGCAGAATGTAATGGCCAACTCACAAGTCATAAACACATTTACTTAAATACACAATAGCAAATATAGAGTGTGTTTTATAAATATTTTGACTGGATTGCTGGCAGAAGGACGAGTTCAACTAAATGTACTTTCTAAGAAGGTCAGTGAAGTGAGTTCAGCCAGCTCTACTCTTCAACTCAGCCCTGTGTCCCAGACCAAATTATGCAGTAGTTGGTCCTTTATAAATAAATAATACGCAAAGCTTTTGGTTGTCTTTCTCCCCTGCCCCACCAAATTTCTTAGATTCTTCTCCCTCCCTGTGTCTCTCCCCCCTCCCTCTTTCACCCATCTCTCCCCCCACCACTCTTTTTCTTGCTCCCTATTTATAGGTTTACTTTTATGTACTCACCAGTTACAGAAATAATTGGGGTAGAGAAGGGAGTTGAATTGGAAAGAGCAAGTGTAATAGATTTACCTTATAAAAATAACAAAGGACATTAGTTTGGGATAACAGTTTCAAATAATAGAAGAAAGTGACAGGGACTTGGAAAGATTTCTGACATAATTAGATTTACACCCCAGTAAGAAAGCATATAGAAAATAGTGATTGTGAAACTAAATGGATTTATTACTAATAATTTGTCTGGCAAAACTCGTGGAGTCCTTGAGGTAAACGAACTAGGTATTTCTCATTCTACACGGATCAAACCGTTTCCTGCAGCCGGCAGCAGGGTGGCTACGTGACTTAAGGCTCCTGCGTCGAAGACAGGTGTATTGATGTCTTTCATGCCTCATTAGCCACAGAGTTTGGTTTTCCCTCTCCCAGGGGTGACTAATCAGAGTAGCCTTCTGCTTTAGGCCCAGGGATGGATTATGCCTTTTGCTATGGAATGTACTTCTAAATAACTTAAAACATACACTGGTTTTTTTTTTTAATGATTCTTTTAATTTAATGAAAAATTATAGCATCGAAATAACCCTCCTAATGTAAAGATGATTTTAACTAATCTTTCAACTAAACCTTTAACTGTTTAAGGTTTGATCTGTGTCCAGAAAAATATGTAAAGTTCCTGAATTTGGGGTGGGGGGGGCTTAGGTATCATTTTCATTTGGTGAAGCACGCCAGGGGTAGGGGAGTAGCACTTTGCTGCGTGACAGAAGTGCTGGCCTTTGGTACTTTCAGATGTCTTTCTACAAAGTAGAATCACTTGTAAAGTGGGAAGTGGATCACATTCTCAGCAGGAAAAAAAAAGAATGCACTTACTGGTAGCCTTTTTATTTTTCTTCTGCCTTTCAGAATCTTTGCCAAGAACTAGAAGCAAAGTTTTATGAAGGGGCTTTTAATTGGGAAAGTGTCAAGCAGCATGACGCGGCCAGCCTGCTGAAGCTCTTCGTCCGGGAGCTGCCCCAGCCGCTGCTCAGTGTGGAGTACCTCCAAGCTTTTCAGGCGGTCCAGAGTAAGTCTTGTCTCTCCTTGAGGCAATCTTTGTGCTTCTGCCATCCCTGTTAATTGTTTTAACAACACTTTGCATCATAAGGAATGTTACCAGATATATTTGGGTACACATATTGACTCACGGATGTCAACGGGTGCCACACAATCCCCTTTTCCTTTATAAATACACATCTTGGAGTAAATAGAAAACAGAATGTTCTCTTTGGGTACAAATTAATTACATGCGCTTTAAGCAACACAATATATTTTCATGTTAAAACTTGGAAGCTTCACATTTCTCTTAAAATAGAATGAGTCACGTAAGATTTCTGATACAGTTTCCTTGCCAAGTGTTAAAAGCAACATTTACTGGAGAAGCTGTGGATTAACAGTTATCATAAAAGCACAAGGAGATGGGGCAGCGTCTGTGGTTATTTTCTGAAAAATTAACTTTCTGAAATGGTCCTGCAGAAACATGGAACAAATCATGTGACTGCCTCATTGGTGGACGGCAAGAGACTTCTTAAATCTTGCCATTTTGTACTCTTGGGCGAGCTCCAGATTAATGTTTCAGATAGTTCTCGATTCCTTTCTACTGAACACAGAGATCATATGAGATTTATATACTGGCATAATTATGCCTTATAGTCCACAGAGGCCAACAGAAAAGGAAAGATGTCACGTTCTGGTGACCACATGTTTCACTTGCAAATTGGGACACGTTTGAGAGTACAAGGGGGCCACGATTAATGATTGTGATGAGCTGCAGTGTCAACCAGAACCATTCCAGGCTATTTCTTTTTAAAATTTTATTGAGGTACAATTGATGTGCAATCCCATATTAGTTTTAGGTGTACTAGGTAATGATTCAGTATTTGTATATGTTGTGAAATATCACTGTAAGTCTAATTAATATCCATCACCATACATAGTGATGGACATTTTTTTCTTGTGATGAGAACTTTTTAGATCTACTTTCTTATTATCTTCCAAAAATGCAACATAGCATTATGAACTACAGCCACCATGCGCTGTGCTACCTCCCATGACTGATTTATGCCGTGACTGGAAGTTTGCACCTTTGGAGCCTCTTCACGCATTTGCCCCTGCCCCAGCAAAACCCACCAATCTCTTCTCTGTACCTATGAGATTGGCTTTTTTTAAAAAAAGAGATTCCATATAGAGGAAGAATCATATGGTACTTGTCTTTCTTTGACTTATTCCACTTAGCCGACTGCCCTCCAGTCCATCCATGCTGTGCAAATGGTGAGATGTCAGTTTTTAACGACTGCATGATATTCCACGTGTGCCCGGCTATTCTTAAAGCATGCCACAGTGGGAGGATTCCTGTGGGTCATAGCACAACGTTTCTTCAGAACTTCCAGGGCAGGCGTGACTGAAATCATCTGCTTAAAATACTTCTTAATGGTTGAGCTGTGCTATGTTACACGCATTCTTTGAATGTGGATTAAAGGGCCAAGTTTATCCCTGAAAAACAAATGCCAGAATGACTCCAAATATCTGTAAGTGTTAAGCAGGACATAGGCTACCAAAAGTGATAAATGATAAATACCTCCTCCTCTCTTTCATTGCTGGTTGGTTTCCTGATTCATTCCACAACTGTGTATTGAACACCCGGTGTGCTCTGCCTCTGTGTTCCACATTCCTGTAGGAACTGATGGACTTTCACCACTGATTCATGCACTCACCATCAAAAGAAACAGGCTTGACTGTTATGGGTTCACCCTGACACCGTATCATGCAGGGTCTAGTCTTCTAGGCCTTTCTATGGGGGAATGATGCCCATGCAGCACGTGAAATGGTGTCCATGTGCTGTTGTGTGTCAGCAAACACCAGGCCATGGGGCACGTGATCACGTGGGAACTGAGCGTTCTGAGAGGGAAACTGAGGCAGCAGCTGCTTCCCCTGATCGCCCGCAAACACTCACAGCAAGGCTTGCTGCCCAGTCACTGTCTTACAATTCACAGGGACATTTATTCCAAATAACTTTTTTCTCACAAAATGAAAAAAAGAAAATAATGGAAAATGTTCAGTAAAGAAAAGAGTGCTGATTTGTTTAATCTGTCCACAGATCTTCCAACCAAGAAGCAGCAGCTACAGGCTTTGAACCTCCTTGTCATCCTCCTGCCGGATGCAAACCGAGACACACTGAAGGTCAGTGGCCCGTTTACCTTCGTGTACCTTCCATATCCCTCTGCATGGAGCAGGGAGCAGAGTCTCTGTTCATTACTTGTGGCAAAACAGTGTGCTATTGTCATGGAAATAGTAGTAGTAATGCGTAAAGAAAGGACCTGTTTTTAAGAGATGGTGAAAGTCTAACTCTTTCTTTGCTTATGTACTACGTGTGTCATGCTAATGGAATTTTGTGTTTTAATTTTTACTGTACCATTTCTTCTACCAAGACAGATGATTTGAGGTTCATTTGTAAATAAGAACATGGGATTTTTCTACTTTTTCCCCTTCTTTCTATTTTTCTGCATTTTCCAAATTTTGTTTAATGAATATGTATTAGTAAGGTGAAAAATGAATGTTTCCAAAGAAAATCCTGAGTCATCACATAAAACCCACTATTAACTAAATGTTACATTTGTTTGGAATTTGGAATAAATCATCATGTTGATTTTTAAAATGTTTGGTTAGCCAAAAGATAGACCAACTCAAACAAATTCTACTTATTTCTCTAAGGGCTTACCCTGAGTTGCTGATTTATATCATGATTTCAAAGTGTTTTGGTCTAATATTATATGATTTAATGCCATTTATTATAAGTGTTATCATAGTCTTTTATAACAATCAGTGGATTGCTCCACATTGATTTATTTTCCTTAATGACAAGAGTTCATAGATTTATGAAGGATTTAGTTACAAACTTTTTAAAACAAAAGGAGAAAAACTTTCAAAGTATAGTTTACAAAGAGTATTTACCTTAAGATATCCTGTTGACTTAAGAAAAGAATTTTTTTTTATACAGTTAAGAGGGGAACTCTTAGCCTTTTACTCCCTATATTTCTTTCTATTTAAAAAGAAATATCATGTCCAGAAATTTCATGTCAAGAAAACAAAACCACCATTTGGTAAATCTTGGGAATTTTTTCCTGTATCTCATTAAGCTTCCCTGACTTGAAACTAGATGAGTGGTACTTCTTTCCTGCCCACAGAATGAGCGCTAGCACTGCGTTGATCTGGATTAAAGCAGTTTATGAGGATTACGGTGTGAAAACATTACATTGCTACAGGAGACCTTCCAAAGAGTTATTCCCATTACTAAGCCAGGGAAAAAAACCCCCAAACAATCTGTGGCTTAAATGATTGTCAAACGAATCACTGAGAATGCAGCTTTAGGTGCTGTTTTGTTCTTGGGGCAGAGGCCAACTCCAGAGAGGGTCACATTCAAATATTCTGTGACCACGACAGCTGTGCAAGGAGGTAGACTTGGTGGTCAGACAGGAGCATCTGGCCCAGGACAAAGTGGGGACTGATCTACAAGTCTGTTCTCTGCTTGCCCTTAAAACCCAGGGCTTCAAATCCCCGGAAGGAGGAATTTAGCCCATCTTTTTCTTACTCACATAAAGGTGGCTGGCTGTGTGCGGCCCTGTGAATGACCAATATAAGGTGGGAACTCAAAGACACGTGATTGACTTAAAATATGCCTGCATTCAAATGAGTCCAACCAGTCATGGGAGGAAACGCTTATTCTGATATGGTCACTATTAGGCAAGGCTGGTCTAGAACTCATTTGTGTACTTGACCTTCAAAATCTGAGGTACATTATTTTAAAAATTCTGTTTCAAAATATATTTTTTAAAATTTTGGGTAGTTTTAATTTTTAATTTAATTTTTTTAATTTTTGGGTAGTATATAAGTTACTGGGAGTACAATTTTATAAGCAAGGTTGGAAGTACTTTGGGGGGATAAAAAAATCAGAAAACGCGAACAAGTCATTTTACTAATTTACATAAGCTTTAGGAGCTTAATTAGCCAGCTCTGATGAAGGTTTCAAACAAGAATTCTAATAATAGAAACACTGAAACAACTATACCATACGTAAGAGAACAGACCACTTAAATTCAGCTCCACAGCAGACAACGGGAACTCCATGAGAAGGTACTTTCAGGACATGCAAGAGGAACTTCCCTAGTGTCTGCAGCCCTCATGCTGCCCCTCAGTCGCATTTGGAGGGACAGGGTTATGTGCAGGATGGTGTGGACTATTCCACAGCACACTCAGGCGTCTGGGGGCACCGTGCGAAACACCACGCCCTTGTTTAAGCACAAAGCTGTGGGTATCTTTGGGCAAGTTGCTTGATCAGGGATTTTTTTTTAAACTTGGAATATTGTGCATTTGGATCAATGATCATACCTTTTTTTGACTTAGAAGAATAACAAAGGCTGATGTTAAGATATCAACAATGAATCCATATAAATGTAATTATTGGCATTTATCCTTTTAATAGTTTTTTAAAAATATTAAGTGTATGGGGTAACATTAGCTAATGAACATTATAAAAATTTCAGGCATACAACTTCGTAACACAACATCTCCGTGCTCTGTGTGTGGTCTCCTCCCGACATCCATTCTCCTTCCATCACCATGTATTTGACCCCTTGTACCTTCTTCGTCCTCCCCCACCCTCTTCCCCTCTGGTAGCCACCATTCTGTTGTCTGTCTATGAGTTTATTTAGTTTTGTTTGTTCATGTGTTGCTTTTTTATACCCCACATATGAGTGAAATCATATGGCTCTTTTCTGACTTGTTTCACTTAGCATAACACTCTCAAGATCCGTCCTTGTCCCAGAAGGCAGAATTTTATTCTTCCTTATGGCTGAGTAGTATTCCATGGTATACAGGTACCACATCTTCTTTAACCAATCATCCATCAGAGGACACTTAGGTTGTTTCCATGTCTTGGCCATTGTGAATAATGGTTAATGAACACAGAGGTACATCTATCTTTACAAATAAGTGTCTTTAAAATTTTTGAGTAGATACTTAGAAGGGGATTGCTGGGTCGTATGGTAGCTCTAGTCTTAATTTTTTGAGGAAGTTTGTTAACATACGCTGGGTCCATTAGTCCTGGGAGGCTAGGAGATTAGTATTTCCACCTAACCAATGGGAAGGGTTCAAAGAGCAGAGATATCAAAAGGATACGCTAAAATCGCACAGAGCGAGTAAGTAACTATGCTGGAATTTAAACTAGGTTTTCAGAGCGTGTGTCCGGTGATACTATAAAATACCAGACCAATGACAAATACTTTTTAAAAGGGCAGTTCTTAAAGTTCATTTGAAGACAAAGTACATTTGAAGATCAAGTTCTTTCAGCAAGGCTCGGCTAACATTTTATTAATTTTATATCTATACACACATTCTAATATTCTAAGAGTAATATTTTGATTAATCTTATTGTATATGCACACCATGATTAGAATGGTTCATTACCTAATCTTTGTAATTTATGCTCATAAAGAAAGAGATACACTGATCCCTAAGTAATTATTCTGCCCTCTGGAACAAAATTAAATATTTTTTCCAAACCTCACCAATTAATCTTTTGTCCTCATTTGAGAAGGTATTACTTCTATAAAACCTCATGCTCAGATTACAATTTAACTTTCTGAGCACTGCACCAGAAATTAGATACATAAATCTTATTGTTAGATACTAAGGCTATGCCTTTAATTTATTTCAGATTTTTGAGATCTATATAGTAACCAGATTTCATTCAAGATCAACGTGCTGGGAGGTCTCCCTACCCCCCCACTGAAATGCTGTGAGAGATGAATACTTTCTCCTACTTTTTTCATTTTGGTGTAGTTTACTTGACATTTTTCAGGTAGGGATTTTAAGCTAAATCAGAAAATGTGATTCTTTTAGTAGTTAAGAGTTCAGAAACAAAAGCCCAATAGACCTGACATTAAATTGCTTCTCCACCGTTAGCTAGCTATATGACCTCCGGTAAGTCACGTGCATTCTCTCAGACACTGCTTTCTCATCTGCAAGTGGGGGCAAACGCAGCATCTCTCTCCAGGAGGGATTAAGTGGGATGAGCTCCCTGGTGTGCGAAAAACAATGCCTCGCCCTCAGAGAACATTGAATACCTGTGCGGTTTTTGCTATTGATCTGGACCCGAATAATTCAAGAAAGAAGGCAAAAGAACTTAGAGCTCTAAGCCCTGTGAGGAGGAGGGTCACCTGCCTGTGGCTTTTGGGCAGGACAGGCTCAGAGGACACCTGATGTTGGCAGTAGAGGTCAGAGGTGGGTGGCATCAAACTGAGGATAAACTAGTTCATTCTGGTGAAAAGTTCCTTTTTATCCATTTATTCATTTTTTAAGACTCTCTCCTTTGTTTCTCTTCCTTCACTTTTCACCCCATCATAATCTCCATTGTTTCAGATTTCATGTCAGCTAGCTATTGGGTACCCCAAAGCAAATGAAACTGAGGTTAAATGAACCTTTTTAAAGGAATCTTTTTTTTTTTAATTCCTAGAGATAAAAGCACACATTCCTGAAGCAAGTGAATAGTTGCATATTTTCAATGGCTTTTCAGTGCTTTATGGCCCTGGGAGACGTTTGGTCTGACACTTCTCCATGCCTGTCCCCACCTCTTGGTTCAGATATGTGTCCTCTGCCCCGTTCCCCAGCAGCACGGCCCTGGGTACGAACACAGCACCTGCTCAGGGTGCGTTAACTGAACAGGGAAGCTTTGGTGACAAGGCCTGCTTCATGTAAGCTGGCTGATCATGGTTTTGCACAACTTATTTTTTTAATATATTTTATTGATTATGCTATTACAGTTGTCCTATTATCCCCCCTTCATTCCCCTCCACCCTGAACACCCTCTCCCACCCACATTCCCCCCCTTTACTTCAGTCCATGTGTCATAAGTTCTTTAGCTTCTACATTTCCCATACTATTCTTGCCCTCCCCCTGTCTATTTTCTATCTACCTTCATTGCTACTTATTCTTCGTATCTTTCCCCCACTCTCCTCCTCCCACTCCCCTGTTGCTAACCTTCCATGTATTCTCCGCAACTTATTTTTTTTAATCTAAATAAAAATCCCATGTGCTGCAGTGCTCTAATCTCTCATCTTTATGTACAACACAAATCTCAGACTCATTTCTGTTTTAGGCCCTGCTTGAATTTCTCCAAAGAGTAATAGACAATAAGGAGAAAAATAAGATGACGGCCATGAACGTGGCAATGGTCATGGCCCCGAATCTCTTCATGTGTCATGGGTTGGGTTTGAAGTCCAGTGAACAGCGAGAATTTGTAATGGCAGCCGGGACCGCCAACATCATGTACTTACTGATTAAGTATCAAAAACTTCTTTGGACAGTAAGTATATATTTTTAAGGTCTGTTAATGAGTGCTGATACCTAGATTCTGAAGTCTCTTTATTAATTATTATATTGTCTATAAGGAGGTAACCAGATAGGTGATTTCAAATGTGATTTTTAAAAAATTAATATCCATTTATTAAACCTCAATTTTTTAAATGGCAACACTTTTATTATTTCTATTCGGTCACTTCTAAAATATTTTGTTTGCTAATGTAATTTTTGAGGACTAATTGTTCCTGGATTATTGCTAGATACCTATCAGCTCCTGTGTATTTGCGAGTTTTTTCTTTCTCTTTTGACAGGAAAGGGTAGCTGGCCATTAGAAGGGGACTGTGGGCTAGCTAGAGGCTAGGTTGTGGAAAGGTGGCCACTAAAGGGACCAGCCACCAAGGTGGTGGCCCCCAGTGCAAGTCACCTCAGGCTGTCTCCAGTCTTAGCATACCAGGCCTAGATGAAGGCAACTGTGTCCTTGAACCTCGCCAAGCCCTCTGGGAACCTGCACGGATAGGTGGTAGACTGCATCCTGTGGACGCCCTGGGCACGTGGTGAATGGGTAATTCAATGAATGCCTTTCATTTGACTGGTTTGATGAAGAGCGAGTGCACGCACAATGGCATAGTCTCGTCAAAGAGACAAAACCTTTACTTCTTCCAGTTAAATAAATAAATATAATTATTTCCATAGTTTATAAATGGTGCCACTTCTCTTTCCTCTCCAAACTTAATTTCATGTCTCCATAGATTCCCAAGTTTCTTGTCAACCAAGTGAGGAAGCAAAACACCGAAAATCTTAAAAAGGATAAAAAGACAGTGAAGAAATTGCTGAAGAAAATGGCTTATGACCGAGAAAAATATGAAAAGCAAGATAGGAGTACAAATGATGTAAGAGAAACTTGAAGTTATATGTTTATACAGATTTCAGTATTGTTTTCAATGTCCCACAACAAAGAGTTCTCCATGTTTTTATTATATGGTTCCTGCACACTCACTAGGTCCTGGAACTTCTTGTCAGGTAAAGGCACCAATAGCAAGTGATAAGTGCACTCCTACCAGTCCCAACGCTCAGGCTTGGCGGTGGCTCAGAGGCTGGCGATTCAGCATGTGAGCTGTTAATTGGTAACAAGGGGAGATCAGAGCAGAAAGTCCCAGCACCCACCCACCCACACACAGACAGCAGCAAAGGGCTCCCGGGCTCCCAGCGGCGGCTGCGTAATGTCTAGCCAGTAAGGAGTCCTTAGTGTGAACCACTGATGTTTTTTTCTCTTCAATGTTCTCATCTGTAAAATGGGAAAAAATAACTAATCCGGAGAAACAAATAAGCCAATGTTTGTGTTGTGCCTGTAACACTTCCTGGATTTTAGTAAGTATGTAAGCGTTCTTAATTGGATCCTAAGAAGAATTTGGAGAAAGTTAGAATAGAGAAAATTAAAATGTTTCAAAAGAGAAACATCTAAATATTAGTGTTTACACACTTCTGGGAGAATACATCGAAAGCTGGCTTTAAAATAATGAAGTATACATGGAAATACATTTACGAAGTGAGTCACCAAAGCTCTGACTTGAAACCTTAACATGAAATGAAAGGGTTTCCATTGTTCTATTTTTGGTGAAGGCCCCACCACTTTGCCATCAAGGTTATTCAGTTACATGCTGCCATCTTGTGGAATAATTTGGAAATTCAGTTATCAGCCTTGGCTATTTCTGCTTTGGCCTACTTTAGGGATCCAGTAATTGAAAACAAACAAACAAAAAATTCTCCTTTATCTATTGACAGCTCTCACTGTTACAAAATGAAGTTTTCTTGTTTATTAAAGATTTTTGGTCAATTTTTAAGTATCTTTTTTAAAAAGATTTTATTTCTTTTTAGAGAGAAGGAGAGGGAAGGAGAAAGGGAGAAAAACAATGTGTGGTCGCTTCTTGTGTGTCCCCTACTACGGACCTGGACCACAACCAAAGGCATGTGCCCTGACTGGGGATCAAACTGGTGGCCCTTTGGTTGGCAGGTCGGCACTCAATCCAGTGAGCCACACCAGCCAGGGCTCAATTTTTAAGTATCTTTAAGACCAAAATTTAATAAAGGGAAATTATAAATAGTGTTCATATTTTTCGAGAAAAGGCTTGATATCATAGGTCAGAAAGGACTTTTGAGGTAAATCATTTTTGTTTAACATAGGGTGTTTATTTCTGCTAAAACTGTTATAAATATGTGACTTCTTGTTTAGAAGCCCTGCTTTCGAATTGACGTAGGTGACTTTTGTAAGGCAGTTGTAACGTGATATTCTAAGGCCCAGTATATATCTAAAGAAACAAAATTGGTGTTTTACCTTTTTAACAACGGACTTTTAAGTAAAAATTAAAAGTTACCTTTTTGGTAACATTTTTTTAAAATTTTTTTAGTTTTTCTTTGGGTTAATAGGCTGTAAGCTGGTCTGAGATTTATCTCTGTACTAGTTAGAAGCTGTGTCTTCATTTTAAAGCTTGGGATTTAAACCTGGATTGAAATCTCAGTTTTATCATGTATTAACTGTGACTCAGTTTATCAGAGTTTTGGTTTTCTCTCCGAAGAAATTCAGCAGTTCTTTTCACAAAATGCTACTAAGTACCTCCTTGCTTCCTCCCACACTCTGCGAACTCTTAGAAGGGGGATGGGGCTGCGAGGGCTTCGAGCAGAGGGGCTGGAGGTGTGTGATGTCAGTCTGACCCCGAAGGCTGGGCCACAATGCGGGATGCAGCCTCAGGTCGTAGGTGCTACACTGGGGAGTGGAGCTGAGCTGCGAAGAATGCACAGGGTTTGTTCAGGCAGCAAATTGAAGAGCGAGGCCGGGCCAGCAGAGGAAGCTGCGCGCAGGGGCATAGCCTCTGTGTGATCCTAGCCCACGGTGAAGATTCGTTTGGGCTGTCATTTTGGTTGAGAAATTTTGATCAATTGCTAGAATTTTGTTTTCAAGTTACTATTAGTTTATTAGGGGGAACAAATAAACACAGAAAACAATTACAGAGCAACAATAAAGTACAAGATAATGTCCCATAGTATAAATATGTGGCAAGTCACTAAATCATCAGACTTCTGCATACGTTTCTATCAGTTGCCAGCGTTTTAAAACGAAAAGACTTAATCTAACATAAAAGCCTGGATTTCCATCTTAACTTGACAAACTGGATGTAGGAGCAT